>CM070517.1:43138922-43738922 GCA_036346375.1 Guadua angustifolia
ATTTGAGACAATTTGTGATCTTTCGCGGGTAATCATTTTAGCTAATGGCGTTGCGAGAGAAGCCATAGGAGTTGATAATGTTGCCATCTACACGATAGCGGTTAAAGCGTGTAATGATAATCTAATCCTGTCTACTTTCTGATTGGATTCTTTATGATGGGTTTTGATTTTTGATACCATATGACACTTCTAGAGCACCACAGGTTTTGCCGAACCCACAGGATATTTCCAATTTCGCTCCATTTTTCTCTCGTCTCCATGCGTTCACGTGGGACCCGCCTTGTTGCTCCCGACCAATGGCGTTGCAAGCCGTACGATAAGGCTGCAAATCTGGATCACACACTCGCCTCCTTCCACCGCGGCACCAGATAAACCACATCCATCGTTCTAGAAACGCAGAGACGTTACGCCTCACAACTCCATCCAAGCTACGTACACTTCACCCAGCAACACCTGCCATAGTTGCTAGTGTCAGTCAGCTCGAGCTCTTCCAAGGACCTAGGCATCAATCATCAATGGCGACCATAGCCACGATGGCCATGCTTAAGCCCGCCAAGATCCTGGCGAGGTCTCCGTCCTCGAGCACCAAGGTGCCGAGCATCTCGCTGCGCAGCCTGCAGGAGGGCGCGACCAAGAAGGGCCTGGCCGTGTCGTCGGCGCCGGCGGCCGCTGCTATTGCGGGCGCCTTCTTCTCCGCGCTGGTGTCGTCGGACGCGGCGCTCGCGGCGCAGCGGATCGCGGACGTGGCGGCGTCGGCGGACGACAACCGCGGGCTGGCGCTGCTGCTCCCCATCGCGCCGGCCATCGCGTGGGTGCTCTACAACATCCTGCAACCGGCGCTCAACCAGCTCAACCGCATGCGGTCCGAGCAGGTGCTCGTGGCCGGGCTCGGTCTCGGCGCTGCCGCGGCCGCGGGGCTAGCGTCCGCCCCGGAGGCCTCCGCGGCGCAGGAGATCGCGGCGGTGGCGGCGGACAGCAGCGGCGACAACCGGGGCCTGCTGCTGCTGTTCGTGGTGGCGCCGGCCATCGCCTGGGTGCTGTACAACATCCTGCAGCCGGCGCTCAACCAGCTCAACCGCATGCGGTCCGACTGAGCGCCGCGCGCGTGCGTACGTCGCATGCATGCATGCATGTGTATGTGTGTAGTTTGCGTTCGTGTATCGAGGGTGCAGGTGGTAAGAACGTGTTGTAACTTGTAAGTACTTTCTCCTGTCTCCCGTCCTGTCTCTTGAACAAATGCAGTACAGCTCTCGCTTTTTCTCTCGTTTCCTTTCCTTTTTCCAAGTTACAGATTAAGTTGGATCTTATTTCAAACACGGCAATTCTACAACAAATGCTATAGAGTTCATTCAATACAATACTAGTCTACATTTTTTTTTCCTAAAATTCCTACCGAAACCTTAACGGCTGTAAATTGCTCATCATCCCGAACTATAGTGAGGAAGGAACAAGTAGAGGACCGCACACTGACTTCTGAACCGTACATGTGTCACGACGATGCTGATATGCAGTGGCGATGTCGCCAAGGGTACCGTACTGACTACTGACCGTTGGTTCACTGTCCAATCGGGCTAGAACTATCTAAGTTCGTAGCATAAGAGTAGTAATGTTGGTTTTATAATTAAAAGTACTTTTACTAATATTCTGCATTTAGACCTATTTGTTTTGGTGTTGCTTAAAAAGTACCTTCTAAAAATCCATAGTATGTAATCTGTCAGTTTATCACAGGAAGTTGTGTGCGGATCCAAGCTACTGTCACTCAGTCATGATGTAATAGTATCAATCTTTGTCACGTTCTCACAGTTTTAACCTGCTATTAATCCTTCTTATCAACTCTGAATCTCTTATGGACTACGTAGTATCAGTAGACACACACGATGCAAGCTAGTGCTCCCCATGGCTCCATCACAACGCACAAGGCAGAGGCATTGGAAGAAGCAATGTTCTGAGGAGATCACCGTGAGACGAAAAATAATATGAAGTATAGGGGTGGTCAAGGCCAAAGGCAACGCATGCATGCGCCTTGACTCTTGTAATGCTCGCAAGTGCCAGCCGTGCATGCGTCAGTCAGGGTGATGCATGCAAAGCGAGAGGGGAGGACCACTGGATCTCGTCACTCGTGAGAGTCTGAGAGGTGAGACCTTGCATCTTTTTCCCCCCGGGGATAAAATGGTAAAGGTAAATTTGACTCGCCTGATCTGGACAAAAGCTTTTGCTTTCGGTAACCTGCACCGTGCAGTAGCGTTTTGATTTGCTCCTCTACTTGCATTGTACTGGCTAACGGATCGCCCTTGGGACGGTAAACAAGCCCAGCTCGAGCGACCCTTTCAAGCTTGAGCACGGTAGAAACTTGAATCGAGTTCTGAGCGAGTTTGACTTGAGATTTAAGTCAAGATCTGGGCTCAAGCACGTCTGGATCTAAGCTAGAGTAACTTATGTTCAACTCAAGTAAACTCGGTAACAAACAATAATTCAAGTACATCAATTTTCAACGATAAGAAAAGCTTTAACTCGAGTAAGCTCAGCAAAAATTAACATACATTAATATTCAACAAGTGGTCCATAACATATAATAAATTACCGAGCCCTAATTAGTTATTCAAGCTTTGCTCGTTGAAGCTCGCGAGCTCCGAATCAAACTCGATCTCGACTCGTTTAAAGTTCAGGCTAAACTCAAATCAAGCCTAGAACAAGTTGAGCTTTAGGAGTTTGCGAACCTCGAACTTTTTTTACCACTCTAATCGCCTTGTCGCGCCTGCACGTATGTATGTGTTGTCGCCTATATATATATATAGGTCGCGCATATATGTGTGGTATAAATATTAATAATCATGGGGAAGTACGGCCAGACTCACGTACGCAAAGCCAACACACGATGTGTTTTTCCTGTAGATTCTACAGTGAAAGCGACATAGCCTCATATATTTAATAGCCCTCACCTCACTCAATTGCTGAGCGTGTTCTCTTGCCAGCAGTCGGTCTTTAGTTTGAATCCGGCCAACACAAGAAACTATAGCAAATTTTGGTGAGGCTACAGCGTGGCCACTATACTTTTTTTAGAAAATGGAGAAGAACTTCGCTGATTTGATTGAACTGTTGAGTCATGTTATAAATTTTTGAAACATTTTTAGAAGGGTCCTCTAAGCATGTCTTACCTTGCATAAAAATTTTGAATCATGATCAAATTTGTGCAATTTGTAAAAGTGCTGGCAATGTTGCTGATACATTTAAAGCAATTTCGTTGATTTGGTTGAGCTGCTAAATTTACGAGTTTTTGAAAAAATTTTAGGAGGGTTCTGAAAACATGCCTTCGCTGTCGTGTAAATTTCAAATCATGATCAAACTTTTACAATTTTTAAAAATTCGGACAATGCTATTCACGTATTTCAAGCAGCTTCACTGGTTTAGTTGAGTCGCTAAGTTTATAAATTCTTTAAAATTGTTAGGAGGGTTCTGAGAGCATACCTGAGCTACTATAGGAAAAAAATATGGTCAATCTTTTGCAATTTTTACAAATTATGGCAATTTGCTTCCACTCCCCCCGAGTGTTCGAAAGAAGATTTCTTTTCCCTGCAAGCGGGCCCATAGAGCGCATGCACACATACACATATACATACATATGTATGTATGTATGTATGTATGTGTAGGAAAATGAAAAGTGTATTACCGCGTGTGTGCACTCTCACCAGCCAATACGTAATTTATCAGGACAATTAGTATGCAGCTTGGCAGGCCACCACGTCAGATTTCGCGTTTTGCATGTAAGAGAGAGAGAGAGAGCTGATCACCCTCCGGGCTCACTTGCATGACCAAATGCCCCACGTAATATTTTTATTTCCGTAGAAATTGAACTATTTTCTCGAAACATGTTAACAGCACAAAACTTACTTGGAAAAATATCCTATGCAATCACCCCTCCCGGTGAAACCACCGTGCAACTGAACTAAAAAAAGTTTCAAAAAATTCTGAAAAAAATCATGGATGTACATCTCAACTTACCCCACCTACATATAAAATTTCATGATCAAATTCATCTTATACTAGCAGCTACAAAAAAGACAAATTTCTCATGAACAGTGATTTTTTACTGTTCACACTATTCATTTTTGCTGCTTGTTTTTTTTGTACCCGCTAGGATAGGATGAATTTGATCATGAAATTTTATATGTAGGTGGGGTAAGTTGAGATGTACATCCATGATTTTTTTCAGAATTTTTTGAAACTTTTTTTAGTTCAGTTGCACGGTGGTTTCACGGAGGGGGGGTTGCACCGGATATGTTGCCAACTTACTTTGGGTTAATAGACACACCGACCATTGTAGTTGTTACCTCTTATCAGTGGTGAAACTAGAAATTATTTTATAGAGGTGCACACTTCATACGTACAACTCTATAATCTTGTATAATAATTTTGCAACATCATAAATCCAACATATATATTTGAAATTTGTTAAAAGTATAATATAAATAGTTAAAAGTCTTCAAAATCACAAATCATCAAAATTAAAACTAATTCAATCATAAATTTGTTTTATTGAAGATGTGATGTTGCAGCGTTTTTTAGATTTTTGGAATTCGAGAGCATACCGCACCCAGTACCACCCCTGCCTCGGCTTTCATAGTGTCGTGTGGTCACCTTCCACAGTTCCATGCTAACAGTGGCATAACTAGAGTTGTAGCAGCATGAGCTAAAGTTGTTATTGTTAAATCATTTTTCTCAAATTTCTGACTGTGATCTATTGTTAGCAATGCATAGGAAAATACGAGGAAATGCTGATGAAGTGTAATTCTACACCACATGCAAGATAATTAAGCTAGGATGGTAAACCCACGGATCCAACGGCAATGATGTGAACGCCTGAACGTCCACCTCCATCCATCCGTTCATCACAAAACCCCCGTGATGCCCTTCAAACCTAGCTTACTGCCTTTCCCTCCTCATCGAGTACGACAGAAAGGCAGCACCGCAATCCAGCTACCCAATGGGGCGTTGACACGTGAGCAGTCAGCCGCCACGTTGGCACAGAATCTTGGAAAAGCGCCTCTCTTTTGCTGGCCTGCTCGCGGGAGATCTCTCTCGTTCCCTCCAAATAGGCTGTGCAGCTTCTTGCCCATTTTGCAGGAAACCCCTTGAGGTCGTGCCATTCTCCGGAGGCCATGGCGAGCGGCGTCCGGCGCCGGAGACCTCGCCGGAGATCGCGGACCAAGGTGAGGAAGACCAAGTATCTCAGCCTCAGCCGGAACCTGACCGAGGCGGTGAAGGCGCAGCAGTCGCTGGAGAAGGCTCCGGCGTCGGAGTCTCCTCTACCGGAGGAGGCGGCGGAGACGCGGGAGGTCGGTGGAGATGGAAGTGGGCAGGAGCAGCAGCAGCACCTCGAGCCGTTCCCTCTGCATCCTGAACCGTCCACCCTGTTCGCAGCCGCGCCGTCCCTAACCGACATCCTCGGATCCTCCGCCGTTGGCGGTGGCGGGGAGTCTTCGTCCGCCTCGCCGGACGTATCCAGCGGGACAGCGTTCTCGGGCGAGGAGGATGACCTGGCGCGGCGGGCGCTCCGGGGCAGGGAGCGGTGGGTGTACTGCAGCTCCTCGCCGAGTGCGACCACGTCGTCCTCCTGCTCGTCGGCGGCTAGCACGGGCGCCTCCGGCGGCGCCGCGCGGTCGCTGCTACTGAAGCTGGATTACGAAGAGATCCTGGCCGCCTGGGTGGGCCGTGGATCGCTCTACATCGGCGGCGTCGCGGACGCCGCAGGCCTCGTCGCGCCGAAGCTGGAGCTCGACCCTGTAAGTCCCTGGTCTTCTCCGTACAGCTCGTGGACATGCGCTTGTGACACGGATGGTCTCGCGTTTGAGCAGGTCTTTGTGGAGGTGGGGCCATCTAAGCACCCAGCGGCGGGGGCGTGGAGCTCGCCGGAGACGGCGAGGAGGGCGGAAAAGGTGAGGCGGTACAAGGAGAAGCGGCAAGGCCGGCTGTTCGCGAAGCGGATCCGCTACGAGGTTCGCCGGCTAAATGCCGTCAAGCGACCGCGCTTGAAGGTAATTTACATCGCTGCACTCAAGCCAGTATAGTATTGTATGATTCACCAAACTACTCTATCTGAACTGCATAATGGCATGGCTTCAGATTCAGAATTTCAGAGTTTGCATGATCATGTGTTGACACATCAGTAATGATCCCCTGCTAGAACTTAACATGTGCGACTGTTGCATAGTTCATCGTGATTATTCCTAACCAGTCAGGGTCTAATTGGTTGGATTTGGTGGGTTCAGCTCAATGACACAATCTCTTCTAGGAGTTAGGAAAGCAACTGACGAACTAGAATAGAAATCCACCCATGTGTCGAGTTCATTTGGAGAGAATAGGATTAGATTCTACACCTCCATTGGAGGCAGTAATCTTAGCATAGATTCATTATGCCCAAAATAATAAGACCATCCTTCTGAATTTAGTTTGTATGAGATATTTTGTCAAAATTTCCTTAGCGCTGGTTCAATCTTTTGTAAATTACTGATAAAAGAGTGATTACTTTGTTTGCCTTGAAAAAATATATCAATCATCCAGCATTCAATAAGTTCTTGACAGCACCGTTTATTACTGAATCTTGCTCTGATCAGATTGTGTGCTTGTTGCTTTACTGCAATGCAGGGCCGTTTCATAAAGGAAAAGGAAGGCGTCCTAGTGACGGATGGAAGCGAGCTACAGCCTACATAGCGCTTCTTCCATGGCCACAAGGACGGATATATATATGCATCTATCCTTCCCTCTGTAAATGATCGAGCTAACGTCTCCCAAGTTCTCATATGCAAATCCCATAGCTGTATCAATCAGCCCTGGGCAAGTTGCAAAGCTTCAGGTGCAAATACAGTGTGGGTTGTGTTTGGTAGGGTGAAAATAACAGAACTTGAGAGTTGCTCACGAGTTCCACTCCGGTGCTGCATTTCCGTGAATGGTGAATCTGCTTTGTCATTAGTGGATCCTATAATGTTCAGATGTTTAGTTGCAGTTTGTCGAAGAGGGTAATCTTCAGTTCAGTCGGTAGAAGCTCACCTTGCAATTTCACCAAGGATTTGACAACTGTCCGTCCGAGTCGTCTGATCAGTGTAAAGATGAACGGTATTCGTCAAATTTTATATGTGAAATTCTAAATAGATCGTGCACTGATTAGATGACCAGTATAAAAATGGACTGTATTTGTTAAATTCTGTAGTGAAGAGATCGATTAGATGGCTCGGATTGATAGTTCTGTACAACTGTTGCATGGGGTACAACTGTTGAGTCGCTGACGGGATCGATCCGTTGTGCGCCGCTGCTCGTGAGTCGTTTCTCGGGCAGAGACCCCCCACCTGTCAGTGTCTTCTTGTACCTGTATCACTCTAGCGTGGAGCGTTGCCTTCTCCCTAGTGGCTGCCACCTGGCCTACCTGCCGCCCTGCCGGTGACGGCACAGAGATTCTCGGGGTGCGTCTTGGACCACCGGCGGCGGCTTTGGCCGTGTCCGAGGAGCAACGTCCGATGTCAACTGATGCCGTTCCCAGTACACTGTATTGACCTCTCCTTTCGGTGTAAGATTGTGAAATCGAATGGTAAAAATCGAACGGTAGGGATAGAATCAAGGTGAGATCGAGCGTTTCTAGGACACGCTTGCACACTTCCTTGGGCTCACGGGCTCAAGAACAGTGAAAGAAGACTAGGCTCAATGAGTCCCATAAAATAGAAAATTACGTCCTTTGGGCCTTGCCACGAGCAGAGAGTTAAGCCCGTCATTTTCGCCCACTTTCATGGATACTATTCGTTGAGTTTTTCTTTTTCTTTTTTAAAAAGGGTGTAGTTTGTTATTATAGTCATCCTTAAAGCTCTCCAACCAGCATTAACAAAATCATTTTGCACTGGGAAATGGATACCCGGCTGGTACTGATTTATTGTGAAAATCGAACAAAAATCGCCAAAACCCGAAGAGTTTCGAGATTAAAAGGTTTGGAAAAAATTCCAAAAAAAACGCATATCGATCGATTTTCTCGAAAATCAATTAGCGAATTGAACTTTTCTTGGGGACGATTTTTTGAGCATCAATTTTCAACGTTTTTTACTCTTTACGTGAATAATTTTTTTGATTTTTTTAATTTTTTTAATTTGACTAGTTTACCAATCGGTTTAGGATTTCGAATTAGCTCAACACAGTCGATTTTCGTCAATTTTGTTAACACTGTCTCCAACCAAATGTTCATGCGATCAAATCCCTCAAAATCCACAAATAAACCCACATAATATGTACTAGTTAGTACGACTAGATCTGTGACCATTAGCCACAAGACATGCGTTAGGGCATTTTCCTCTAGAAAAACTAGATTGGAGTATTTCATTGTTCTTATGGGCTGTTTGGTTGGAGGGAATTGACGGAAGGGAATGAGAATTGAGAGATGGGTTATAAAATCATTTGATTGGTTGATGGGAATTGGAGAAGAGAATGGGAGTTTACAACTTAAACATAGGGAATTTAATTCCCTGCCTCCCCTAGAAATTGAAGTCTCGCTTAATTCCCTTGCCCATTCCCTGCCTCCCCCCTAGGAATGATTCGAGCATTTTGATAATTTCCTACATGCTGAATGGACAACACAATCAATCTGACAGTTATTGCATGGTGCTCTTTTCACGGTTGCTTAAAGATAAGCTACAATACAGCCGCATTATCAAGCACATATGTAAGAGCTACCTTAGATTGTTGTATTATCTAAATAAGACGTAAAAAAATGTATAAGCACCTGTTAGCATCGGTGTCTCAAGCAAGGATGCTATAAGATTAGCACCTTATTTATCCTTCGTGACAAGAAAAAACGGTCTTCTTTTATTAAACACATCTCTAAGCATATGTATTATAATCGCCCTAATTGAGGGGGGGAAATAACTAATGGTGCAGTAGGTACAGACGTACAGTAGAAAGTTCTCCCTGTATTCACTTTACCTCCCTTACATAGTTTGAGTCAAGTTCACACGAGAAAACCAGCTAAAAGTTTAAGCAAAGTTTACGTGAGACATCCCTATTTAAAACCGCGGGAGTTTTCTTTAATTTCCGGTAGAATCTCTCCTAAAAACCACATGAAATTCCTGTATTCCAAACATAATGAATTTGCTAAAGACTACATGAAATTTCTGTAATCCAAACATAACAAATTTTGGGGGACTCTGCATTGGATCTTGTGACACGTACGTGCTGAATGGCAAGAGTGACCAGCTAATGAAGCCAATACTTTTCTAGCCCTCTCACATTTTTTTTGGCATATATAGCTACGCTCATCGGTAACACATGTCACTTGTCGTGTTCGTGTATCACTTCAGAGGCGTGGAGCTTGACCAGCTAGGTGCGGAACACCACGAGCATGTCGTGGCAGGGCAACTTGGCATGAGCAGCTGCCACGGCAGGGTAGCTTAGGCGTGGCAGTAAGACCTACCACGGTGTTTGAATGCGACAAGTTCTACCGCCCTGCCCTAGCTCGATAGTACCTGTCGCGTCGCGGTACACGAGTGCCGCAAGTAACACATATCACACGGTGTTTGAATTGGTTTTGATTGTGGAGATTTGAGATTTTTTAAGACTTTAGAACTATTTGTATTATGCTTTTAGCAAATTTCAAATATATATATTGGATTTATGATGATACCAAATTATTGCACAAGACTAGAATTGTAGGTGTGAAGTGTGTACCCATCAAAATTTTTCTAGTTCCGCCACTGTTCGTACATAGACTTAATTTAGAAAAAAAAAAGTGAGAGCCTGGGAAGAGGCAACAAAAGCGTTGCTAATTGGCTGCATGCGCGAGTTATGGGCGGCTCCCGTGGTTGGAAACGTTTGTCTCATGCCCTGAGCTGGCTGGTTAATTTGTACTGTTAGTAGTTACAATTTGGTGGAGTAGTACACATTTACAAATGAGCTAGCTGCTAGCGCAAGCCGGCTCAGTTTTGGGATGTTTCAGGTTTCTGTGAGTAGCAAATAATAATCGCCAAAGTTCATATGTGCATCAGTCTCATATACTTGTATCACTAAAAATTACTAGTGCACTTCTTTAGGAGTACATCAGTAAAATATATAGGAAAATAATCATCACAATTATATAAGCTCCTACTGCACCGTTAAGAAGTTGCGTTAATTATGGTTCATATATGCCTTAATTTGCCACAGCACAACAACAATACCGGGCGAAAGAGACATTCCTCCCACTCGGGGGAGAATGCCAGAATGGGAGGCATCTATCCAGTTGCGGGACCCAATGCAGACGACAGTTGAAATGCTGCTTCCACCTACAATTCTGCCTCTTATACTTTCGTACAGATATATCTTTGATAGCCCAAAACGAATTTGGCCTATAGGTAGGGCAGGTAGCCAGGTTAAGGACTCCGTCGCTAGGTACTACTTTAAGTTTGCCCCACCTATAATTTCTTCCTGGATCCACCACTGCATCTATCCCTGATTCTCTTTAAGCTCAAAAAATAATCTGAAAAGGAAAAGGTTGCTTGTTGATGCTTTGCTCTCAAAGTCTGCTGCAACTTGTTAACTGAATCAGCACACTTTTGCCCTACCATAAATAGAAAAAAGAGATTCCTCTTGCCATTGCCACAATGCCACTACAAGTGATTTTAGGAACCATGCATTCTGTTACACTAATTTAATTCAGGCATACAGCTGCGTGTTAATGACGCCACAATTTTCATGCAGTAACACACTACCATGGCGCTCGTGAATCTTCTCTCTCTTCTCCCATATTAGCTCTCTCTTTCCCTAACGACTTAAAACAATGCTATGAGGTTCCTTTTTAACATAAAATGAAGCACAAATGCACGCTACGAGCAAAATTCCAATCGCTTTAATTCCCGACGCGCTAGCTCTACAGTACATTACAACTCACGACAGCAGCATTGTACAACAACGATATTAGTACTGTTTGTTGCAAATCTCAACATCATTTCCTAACCCTGCACGGGAACAATTATGCATCGAGCTGCTACTCGATTAGTACTACTGGCTATCATCACGCGCACCAATTAATTACCAGATCAATCAAAGAACCTCTCACCAAAAAGTATAAAAATAGAGGAATAAAAAAGACAAGAACGACTGGTAAAATGATCGTGAAAAGGAGAGAAGAAGGGAAAGTGTCAAATTAACCTAATCACTCTTTCCTTTCACTTCTTTTCCTTGGGAAAAAATTAATAACCTCTTTTTTCTAGTAATTCCATAGGGGCAAGAACAAGAATTAATGGATGTGGATGGATGCATGCCGCCCACCAAACAATCACCTACCTACCTACAATAGCAAAACAAATCGACCAAAAAAATCGGTGTACAAAGAATTTTTTTCTCTTTTTTTTTGCAAGTTCGATCGTGTGTTGGTTTGAGAATTGAGAATTGAGAGATGCACGGTGGCTGCTAGGGTGACCTCTTCTTGCGGAGGATGACCTCGGTGTCGAGGCCGAAGGCGTCGACCTTGGAGATCCTGACCACCTCCGACCGCCGGAACAGGCCGACCAGCCCGTCGACGTCGAGCAGGTCGTTGGCGGAGTACTTGTCCCCCCGGCGGTGTACCGCGACGTGCAGCACCGCGATGCCGCCGGGCCGCAGCGTGCGTTCGATCTCGGCGGCGAAGCGGTCCGGGTAGAGCGCGTGGTCGAAGACGTTGGAGAACTCAAAGTCGAAGGTGTCGTCCCCGAAGGGCTGCGCGTGGAAGTCGCCCTTGACGACGAGCGGCGGCGCCGGGGCGAGGTCGATGCCGACGGCGTCCCTGACGCCGACGAGGCGGAGCGCGGCGACCTCCTGGCCGAGGCGCGCGCCGACGCAGAGCGCGCGGGAGGTGTTGGAGAGGAGGCCGTCGGCCCGGAGCGCGGCAAAGGCGCGCGCGAAGGCGTCGACCTTGCGGTGCCAGTCGCGGGTGGCCCAGACGCGGCGGAGGCGCGGGTCGAGGGTCTTGTTGAGCTGGTGGCGGAGGTAGTCGTCGTAGGAGCGGAAGGACGCGCGGCGCATGCGGACGTGCGGGGAGGGCGGAGAGGGGGTGAGCGGGACAACGGTGACGGCGTTGGAGAGGGCAGCGGGAGGCCCGGAGGAGTACGCGTAGAGGAGAAGGAGGGAGAGGACGGGGGTGAGGAGGATTAGGAGCGGGCGGACGGGGAGGAGGACGCGGGGCTTCGCCTCGGCGGGCATGGCGCTGGCGGCGTCTGTGCGCGTCGTGATGGCGTCGTGGTTAATGGGACATGGCGGTGGGAGGCGTTGGTTTTGCGCGGCGTGAGCTGTCCGAATTATGCCCCCCGCGCGCGGGGGTGGGTGGGTGGGGGTTCGTTGGTTGGGTTTCCAGTAGTGCCACGTCCACCGAGTAAAACCTGTGTTCTAAATAGTCAATTATACATACGTTATAATTACGCTATAGTTTTTTATTTTAAATGTGTATCTATGGGTTAATATTTTACTATATTAGATATAAACGCTATAATTAACGATAGCTCCGCTATTCTACATAAATACATATAGGTCAAAACATAGATCTACTTTGAAGTCCAACATTATTAAAAAGCCCAAATGCATCACTTATAAGTTTGAACTATGAGCAAATCTAATAAAAGGCCCTATCTTACCCTTTTTTAATAATCCAACATCTATATATGTCAGTGATTAATTACTTATGGTTAAGAACTAGAATATTACGATATAGATACCATGAATGGCTTTTTGGACATGTGTTAATATGTTTGTTAATTCTAGACTTACTCATATTCTTACTATAAAAATATTAGTATCTTCTAAAGAACCTTGTTTTAATGATTTGTTTGAAGGTGACTTATATTATATACATATTTATTTTTTTAAAAAAGAAACTAATATTGAAAACACGATGAATGATAATTTCTGCGATAGCTTCTATAACTTTTTCGAGACCTTGCAGCGAAGCTGTGAAAATCGCAATTTATAACCTTAGGTGAAACTGAATTCTGACGTTGCTCAGCGTGGTTTCCTAGGTGCTTGGAGTATTTCTGATCCCTCGGTGATTGAAGCATTAGTCGGGACTGACGCCGACTCTGGTTTTCTGCGAGACGGGTTGTCAAGAGTAGCTAAATCGAAAAACAGATCGCTTATCGCGTCAATCCTAGCCAAGTCGGTGAGCTTAGTTTCTGATTTTGCTTCTTTTGTCATTAAATTTGCTTTGAGGTCAGCAAATAATGTGGCTCATTGTTGTATTAGCTCGCTTACACAAGGCGGTCCTTCTGAGTGGCTTCATGTTTGCCCTAGTGTTTTTTTTTTTTGAAGAAAGATTGCCCTAGTTTTTTTGTCGACCGCTTCCGTGATGATTGTAATCAGACTGTGTTGAGTTAATGAAAGCTCATGCTTCCTAAACAAAGAAAGATTAAGGAGGCTTTAAGGTCTATTAAGACTGCACAAATCTCAGAGTGATATAATAGTCCAAATTTGGACTGATACTGTTTTGGAAAGGAATAATCGCTATGCAGTTTGCCGGCACGCACTTGGCAGTAGGCGCCCGGTTTTGTTTCCGAGCCGAGCCATCCAAGCCCAACACTGGCAACAGGCGCGGCAGCCCGTACGCACGGTGCAGAACGGCATGCGTGGCATAACGCTGGGCCTGGCATCATCGTCATCCTAAATTTCTCCATTGGTTTCGACTCTCTAATGCTCGTAAAAGAGCGATTAATCTTTGACATCAAGGTTAAGAAACAGAAAATTGCCGGGCAATCTCAAAACAAGCCTGAACCTGACCTTGACCACACTAGACTCCAGTGACCTCGTTCAAAGACATGGTCGGTATAGAAAATAATCATCAGCTATCATAGCCTATCATATGCGTGTATTCTTCTAGCAACTAGGATTGCCTTGTAACCTCCAAGGGCATGAACAGAACGCCGTCCTAGTCATCACGCACGCAGGGGTTTCAGGTATGGATAATCTTTCTGTATCCTCTCTTCCGACAGAAAGTCATTCTCATTAGGTGTCCATAGGACGTGAACACCCCCTGAAACACAGTAGGTCCAAATCCAATTAGACATTTAACAAACAGTAACATCACAAGAATGAATTACGCGACATATGCTAGTAATTCCAAGCTATCTGAAATATCTAAGCAATTCTCCCTTGTCTCAATAATACATACCACAGAAGCAGCTGTGCTAACTTATGAAAAGGAAAGGAAACATTCTCCATACCCGAAGTTCTCTTTCAGGTGTAGAATTGAGCATTTCCACCACAGCTTCGAGATCTGAAGCCCTTCTGATCACTTCAGGGGACTTCAGTGTTCCATCAGCAGCAGCAAGCATGGTTATCTGGAGGATTTGAGAACCACAAAGAAATAAACTCATTATACAAATATGAAATGCCGTATGTTTCATCAGGAAAAGGTCAGTTCATCGTAAGAACCATGTAGCCAACATGTTTCAGAAGCAATAAGCAGTGCATACTGAAAAGGAAACACCGATGACATATATTACTGGAAGCATTTTGACTGGAACAAGTGTGCATACCACTATATATTTGTTTTTGCTGCCATCTATTTTTCTTGGAGTAGCTTTTCATTCTCTTAATTCCTCCCAGATTGGAAAGTGCTTTTCATCAAATGTGCTCCTCTCCTCGATAGAGATTTTATTAACGCTCCTTCCAAGAATCCACTCTGTCTTTCACATCAACCTAAAATAGATGGCATGGCAAAATTGTAAGATCCACTGAGTTACTCAGAAGGGGCATGCATAAAAGATATTAGTTATTTATATAAATGTTATCTATCACCAAAAGGTTTTAAAACTGTATATGCTATCTACCACCAACAATGTGCTTCTTACTGATAAGCTTGAAGAGATGCAGCTATCCTTGTGACGACACAAGGAGGATACGATCTCTGCAAAATTGTCAATCATCCAAACAGGATAAACAAGCTAGTATTAATCTTTTGATGTGCAAAATAAAAGGTAAACCATGTTTTGAGAAAAAAGAAAAGGTAAGCTAGTACTGAATGCCAGCTCATAGCAGTCGTAGATCTCTACAAGTTAATTAACAACAAAGGAATTTGATAACCATCACTGTACAATTATTTGACCAGCATTGTGTGGATAGCCGGTATCTAGATACTCTAGTGCCTCTATATCCTGATTCCTGGATACTAGTAATTCGGTCTTATGAACAAATAGAGTAGTTTCAGTAAATGCTGATATTTGATATTTGTGAAATGCTGAATATGTGCACATAGAAAATACATGCTCGTATATATTTGTGAACTTCTCTACAAACCTATAGGTTATGGCCTAAGTACAAATGTAAATTCCTTGTTTTTAGTGACACCTAAATTCAGTTCCAATGTTGCCACCACAATTTGTACTCTGGAGACACCTGACCTATACATTGTCAAAGCTAACTTCTCTTCAGGAAACTTCATTGCTCCATCAGCAGCAACCAGAATTGTTAACTGGAGGATAAAGGAATCACCACGTAAGAGTCATTTTACATAGTATGGAACTCCACATGTTTCAACAGAAAACATTAGTTCTCCATAACAATTGTGTTACCAACATGTCAAAATCAATAAGCAGTTCATACCGAGAAGGTAAGAAACATGTCTTTTTTTTCTGGAAGCATTTTACTATGGAAGAAGTGCACATACCAATATGGGCTTGTTTGGTGTGCTACCCATGTAAACCAAACCAAATATTGGTAACACCAACAAATATTGGTTGTTGTTTGGTTTGCTACCAAAATTTGGTAGCACCTGCAAAAATTTGGTAGTGCCAATGAAACCCAATGTCACACGTGGGCAATCCGAGGGTGAGGAAATCACTCACCAAAAGTTTGGTAATGCTAAAATCTGGCTCTGGATAACTTCATTGCTCCATCAGCAGCAACCAGAATGGCTAACTTGAGGATATAGTAATCATCACAAAAGAGTCATTTTACGTAATGTGAAACCCCACGTTTCGACAGAAAAACATCAGTTCTCCATAACAGTTGCGTTGCCAACATGTCGAAATCAATAAAGCAGTTCATACGGAAAAGGAAACAAACATTTTTTTTCTGGAAGCATTTTACTGTGGAAGAAGCACAAATCCCACTAGGGCTTGTTTGGTTTGCTACCCTTGTAAACCAAACCAAATATTGGTAATGCCAACGAAAATTGGCTGCTGTTTGGTTTGCCACCAAAATTTGGTAGTGCCCACGAAAATTTGGTAACACCAATGAAATCCAATGTCACACGTGGGCAATCCGAGTCCGTGGAAATCGCTCACCAAAAGTTGGCCACGATCCAAACAATGTTCTTTTTGTCTATTTAGCTTTGCCCAAGATTTGGCTATGCCAAAATTTCAACTATCAACCAAACAGTCCCATGTATTCATTTCTGAAGCCATCTGACTTTCTAGAGTACCTTTTATTTTTCTTGATTCCTTCCAAATTGTATATAGTTTCTTCATCAAACTTGCTCCTCTCCTCGATAGAAATTTTACCAAAATGCACCTCCTAAGAATCCACTCTATCTTTCACACCAACCTAAAATAAATGGTATGGGAAAAATGACAAGATCCAACAGTGAATCTACAGAGGCATGCATAAAGTTGTCATCTACAAGGAGAATCATTGTATTTACAGGGTCATTGCATTTTCCTTATATATCACCACAAAGTTTTAACATTGTGTATGTTTCTTACTGATATGCGTGAAGAGATGTAGCAATCCTTGCAATGGCGCAAGGAACATATTGTGTCTGCACAAATGGTAGGTAATCAGAACAGGATAAACAAACTAGCATGAATATTTTAATGTACAACAGAAAAGTTAAAAAAAATCTAGTACTGATGAACATATGATAGCACTCTTATATCTCTACAAGATGTACAAACACCAAAGAAAGTTGATAACCATCAATATACAAGTATTTGACCAACATTGTGCGGATAACAGGTGTCTAGATATGTAATGCACCTGTATCCTGAGTACTATTACAGTTACATTGGATCCCACGAATAAACAGCCTAGTTTACATTCCATACATGCTGATATTTGATTATTCTTGAATGACCTGTATCTATACATGCACATGGAAAATGCATGCTCATATATGTTTGTCAAACGCTCTGCAAGATATGGCCTAAGCAGTAACTACAGATATAAATTTGCTGTTTCTAGTGATCCTTCTATTTTCACAGAAACTACAACAAAAGACACATTCAGTTCCTCGTTTCCACTTCACTTTGCACTCTGGAGATACCTATATTATGCTGTCCATGCTAATATATTCCCATTTATTTTATAGAAGTGGAATTGATTGAACACTTAGGCTTTTATTGTACGATTTGATCAGCATATACTCTATAGAAAGGCAAGCATATTTGCATCTGAACAAGAGACTAGGATATAATATTTATCTTCTGGTCAAGTTGAACAATCTAGGAATAAAAAAACAATACTTCAAAACTGACAACAAACTGAAGTATCACGCAAGGATGCACGGAAATGACAATATGTACAAGTGATATATACAAAAGAGGCTAGAGGCGCAAGAAATTAGACTTCGCGTTACCCGTCAATATGAATTTGTACGAACGCTGGTTAGAAGCCTCCAGCTTCTCAACAATCTCGTTGAGATCCTTTTGAAATGACCTTGCCAAACCCAGCAATGCAACCAGAATTGTGAGTTTGCCACAGACTCCAATGAGACATATAATGACTACTGACGACTAGTGATCACAGATCAAGAAAGTTGAACTACTTGTAAACTAAAAAAAAAACAGAAACAGGAGAACCAGGAGCTTAACCACGGTTGTCCTCGGCCGGTTGTAGTGCCGCACGGCGGGAAACAGGGTAACGGCGCCGATGGACAACAAACCTAGGTAGCCCCAGAACCGCGGTTGACGCCCGTAGCCACGGGGGAAGACTCCGCTGTGCCGATCGATGTGTGAGTCGCCTCCGTCTGCTGCTTTGGCGAAGAGGACAGCGAGGAAAGCCACGATGAGGACGATGATGATGAGAAGGAGGTGGAGGATGATGTTGAAGTGGAGGAGGAGGATCTCGAAGAGGAGGGGGAAGAGCGCCCGCCCATGGCGCCGCCGGACGCGGCGAGCGCGATGCGGGCTGGCGGTGGCGGCGACGAGTAGCAGAGCGAGATCAAGCGGGCTCCTGCGGGGCTCGGGGTGGGGGAGAGCGTCGTCGTCGCGCGCCTCTAGCGCGAAAGTAGTCGGCGGCGGAGCCAAGGCCGCGCCCTGGCGACTGGGCTGGAGGAGGAATGAGTGGCGGCGTCGCTTTGTCGAGAGGGGACGCGGCGAATGGTGTAAACAGGCGGTGATCGCCATGCAAGCGTGAAATACCCCCAAATTTCAAAAATAGATTTGTTTGATTTATTTGGATTTTACCTGAATTTTTCGGATTTTATTTCAAATTATTTCGGCTTTTATTTGTAACTTTCCATTTTTGAAAAATCCTCCGAAAACCCGCCTTCCTTTTCGGTTTCCCGCCACCCCTTCCATTTCTGGCCTTCGGCCCACTTTGCCCCTCCCAGCTCGGCCCCCCCTCCCCTTGGGCCATTTCCCCACGCGCTAGGGCCTGCCTCCGCTCACCCCAGCCTACTCCGCACGCGAACGCGCCAGCCCAACTCCTCACGTCCACTCACCCGGCCCGCCCACGCACAGTGTCGTCTTCTCGGCCTCGTGCCGCCTGACTCGCTGCCTGCGCTACAATACATCATTACATGCGCCGCCCGTCCCGTCGCCGTTGTAGCCCGTCGCGTCGCCACCTGACACCACCTCCTCACGCCGCACTCCAAGATCAGCTTTCCGGTGCGCCTCGAGCCCTCCTCCGCCCATACGCCGCTCTCTCTCTCTCTCTTCGCCTCCGCCCATGTTCTTCCCCCATGATTCCAGCTATAAATAGTGCCCCGAGCCCCGTTTTGCCCTGCACTGGACTTCTCTTGGTGAGCTCTCTTGTTTCCCCCATTTCTTTCGCCCTCCGAAGCACTCTCTCGCCAAATTCGCCCCCATCTTCCCTAGCTCCAGCCATTTTCCTCGCTGCTCACCGCTACCCCTCTTCCGTCTCTCTGCCAGTAGCCCCCCCGCTGTCTCTCCCCTCACCTCACTGCCAAATGGGGCCCCTCAGTCGGCCTCACGCAGCAGTTCAGCCAGCACCACCATCTGCCTCACCCCCCTCGTTGCTCGGTGGCTCTGCCATCATTCCCTCCATGCGATGGGTGGCCTCGCCTCGATGGGCCACCTCGCTGGTCACTTGCTCATTAATCGGCACAGATGGGCCACGCCACACAGAGGTCACAGACGCCTGAGCATCGCCGGTCAAGCCAAGGCCGCACAATGATGGGTTCTTGCATCAAGGCGGTCCGAATTCAATTTCGGGTTTTTAATTTTATTTTCAGATTTAACATTTATTTAAAAATTTGAAGATTGATTAAAAATCCAGATAAACTCTCAAAAATTCCAGAAAAATCACATAAAATCCCCAAAAAATCCAAAAATACATATTCTTTACCAGTTTGAGCTGTTGAGTCAAAAAATAATCTCCGTTAGCCAGACTAAGTCCAGAAAATTTTCAAAATACCCCTGAATCCTATTCGAGTTATTTTCTCTCTGATTTCTTTTTCCGTTTCTCTTTTTTTGATTGTTTTATTCGTTTATTTATTGGTTACATTTTCTCACGCTAGATCTAACGTTGGAACAATCCCCGGAGCCACACTCGGAGCAAGAGCAAATCTTGGAGCGGAGCAGGAGACGTTCAGGACAGGACAAGACTTTGACCACTACCCTTTAGGCGAACCTTCGACCCCGCAAGGCAAGCCACACCCTTTGAACATGTTGAACCCAATTCCATTACAGTATATATATATTTTCCGTACCGTATTATTACTGGTATTTTAGAAAACTAGAAAAGGAGATAGTTTCAAATGACATAATTAGATATAACCAAATGCGATAGTTTCAAATGACATGATTAGATATAACTAAATGTTAAACCTGTTCCTATGCCTTATCTTCTTACTGGTCAGCCTTGTTAACCTATTCCAACATAGTTCAATACATTACACTTCCCTTTGGAATACCTATAAGAAGTAACTACTATTTTGGGAGGAGAATGGTCTGTGAAGCAATTGGGGTGGAACTGGAATGGAGTGGCCATTCGCCGGTTCTCACAACAATAGGTATCCACAGTATGATCAGATCGCGTCTCCCGCTTTGGCTAGTGGAGCATGGAGATTGTGGATCCTCTTAACCTACTATATAGGAGCTAAAGAAGGGAAGTTCAGCAAAAGACTATGATCATCTCGGTCCGGCCGCATGCATTAAAGTTGCATGTTACTTACCCATGGCACTGACGACCGATGATATCTTGTGGGTAAAGCTGAGCAACTCTGCAGAGTGATATCAATGGTATTTGAATATGTCGTGCTTCCGGTTAATGAAGCTGAGTTAATCTAGAGTGATTCCTGTAACCGCACCCCTGTAGCTTTCATAAATAAAACATATCGTAGATGTGAACTTTGCAAATAACCCCCCATGGTACTTACTCTTATTTAGTTTGTGTTTCAAATGTAAAATGAAAAACTGATATTTACAACTTGCATCCACAATTCTTAAAACATGTGCCTACCCTTATTCATTCCTGTATGTAGTATTCAGAATTTTCGTGTGATTTGTTGAGTACTGTTGTGTATTCACCCTTGCCTCCTACCCCCTACTTTAGATTTCCAAGAAGACGACGGATTTCAAAGAGATCGTAGATGACGATAATATTTGGTTTTGAAGGTCTTGATCTATCTGCTCAAGCTTTTTCTGTGGGTGTTTTGTAATTGTAAAACTCTGGCCGTTAGACCCTTAATTTATCTATAAACTATTCGCTTTCGCTCTTTTGTCTAGAAATATATATTTAGTTACCTACAACTAAAATCCTAAGTAACTATAAAGGTATTTATACGTATCCTGAAAAGGACGTCCATTACAAAGCGTGTGAAGGGTTTACCCATGCGAGGGGTTTAGGCGTCGCGATTTGCCTGTTGATGGTGTCACCACTGCTCGAGTGCAATTGCGAGTTACGCCTCAACCAGTCATGGAACTTCGATATCTTCGCTTATATTTGGGATTGATATGTGAGAGTTGTTTCAGACTCTCGGGTGAATGTGGTTGCTCAGGGCATTTAATAGAGGGACGTCAGCTATCTATATATATTTTAATATGTAAGATTTTGGTTAATATGGAGAAAGAGAGGGGGAAGAGAGAGTGTGCGTAGTTATCTCTTCGTGAGAATTCGTGAGGAGTCGGTTATATAAACAGTATAAAACACTAATATATGAGTTATTATCTATAATAATATCAAAATTAAAAGATTGTAAGATATCACAACCTTAAAATATTATTCATTGTATTAGTTGTTTTTAATTGTCTTTATATAACACGAAGAAGTATATAAATAGTAGTAGTCTTTACTGCTGTTTGGAATTGGAATGCATAAATGCAGGTATTAACCTGTTCCTGTGAAACTCGTACATTTCAAACAAAGCCTTAATGCGAGATTTTCTTACCCTTTCCACGAACATGGTTGCTCCAAGTAACATTATATTAGTTATGCGATATAATAATAGTCCAAACTCCTCTAATCTCTACTATAGAAAGCAAGAGTTTCTTCCCGCGTTCTTTCATCAAAATTACCCACCTTTACCACTACTATTTAATTATCTACTTTTACCACTGTTAATGCTCTTCGCAAATAATTTTTTTTTATCGTAAATTGAGTTTTCATTGCAACGCACGGTCACATAGCTAGTTATGCTTTACATGAGAACACTACGGATAACCTAGTAATACTCTAGCGAGTCGAAATATTGACATTTAACCAGCCATTCTGCCTATCATTCTAGGACCAATAGACGCTATGCTGCTCACAGTATGCATGGCCCTTGCACATAGTTGACAATCAATGAGCTTTGTGCTGCATTGCATCCTCGATCGGGCTTCGACTTTCTTTTGGAGGAAGATGGCAGATCGCGCTAAGCCGTGCCACTCTACAAACAGAGATTTGGATATCATGATCAGCAAAGTCCAATTCGGCTTAAAATGATCGTCGTTGCAACGACCAAACCTCGCCAAGCATATATAGCAGCCGGAAACTCCCAATCACAGCAGCCGCAAACGCAGGTAGGCAATATTCACACGCAAAAGTACGCAAGAAAACGAAGGGGCCAAAGGGCATAGACATCACACCAGGATGATAATGGACAAAACAACAAAATACCTTAAAAAAGATAAGTAGCTTGATAAATTCTACTGGATATTTCTCTAGTTCAAGGGGCCCATTCCTTAAAGCCGGAATTTACAGGATCAAACTGATAATAACCTGATGATTGTACTTTCAAGCCACATAAGGCACAGATCATCTCAAAAATATTTGTGAGGAACTGAGTCGAAGTCGTCGTAGTCGAATCTTCCACGATCCCTTCCAGTCTGCATTAAATCCCAAAGTTAGCAAACAACAAAGTCAGTGACAAGGAAAAGCTAAAACCTGACTAAAAGTCTGAGCTAACCTTCATTAGATAAGCAGGATCGCATGAGAGGTTCTCATCAATTGAAGTCAGCTTCTTGGACAAAGCCATCAACCTGGGGAACATTTGTTAGAGCATGTATCAGTCACAAAACAAAATAGTTTCTACTGCGTGTTTAATTATAACTTGTTGGTTAGCCAAAATATCGTCCATGTACTTAAGATAAACTCAGAAATACGAAAACCAACATGGTTGTCATTCCGATCATCATATATCATCTACAAAAAAGGACCGCGCTGGAAGTTCTCTACTTCCCATCCATGAGTCACACATTGTATTAACTATATCTCAGCAGCTATTCTAAAGTCAAAGCTATGCACAATATGCCTAGAGTGGAACTACAGGCCAAGCACGACAATAAATTTCAGGAATCTTCAAGGGTGCAAAGATTATATATAGCAGTTAATAGTGGTAAATGGAAGGCACATACCTTTGAATAGACGAGTCAATATGCTCCACCATCTCACAACTTTTATATTGCTCAGGATCTTCATGAAAGCTGACCATGCCATCCTTCTGGTTTATGGTTGCATGGATCTCACCATCTTCAATCTGAATTGATAAAACAGTAAAATGTGTGATATTATTGATACCAGATGCAACCAAACAATAAAAACACCTACCATCCTAAGTACATGCATCTCAGCTTCCTTCGGGGTGTTAAGTTGAACAGAGCTAGCAATGTCTTCAAGTGAAAGAGTTAAGTAGGTCTGGGTCAGCCTCTGGATGTTTCGCTTGTACATTGAGGAGAGCACTTGCTTCACGAGTCCAAGGTTGTTGTCCTGAAACAAAGGAGAAAAGGAGGCGGTAATCAGAGAAATCAACACATATTACTTTGACAAATAATATATAGCACAAATAAAAACCAGCTACAAGTAGTTCCTGATAAGGAAGTAGCTACAGATGTGGATGAGCGCAGGGTAACAGTAGAGCATGATAGCCAAAGCAGGCGCAGAAAATACTCACAGATTGAAACTTCTCTGCATTTGACTGGATGAATGCCTCTAATTCAGAGTAGCTACCATTGCCATAGCATGTAGACAGATCAACATAAATCTGAAAAAGATATTAAACATAGAACATAAAACATTAATGGCTTTTGAACAACCTAAAAAGAAAGCGCATGTAATTAAAAGGATAAACTTCATCATTAAGAGCGAAATCTAGCATATTTATTAAAGCATTGCATTGATGGCAGCATCTAAAGAGAGAATGTGTGCACTTATTGTGTCTAGACCTATCAAATAAGTCAGCTCATTTTAAAAAGTATAAGAAATGCACATAATATCAAGTATCAACCAGTATAAATGTAGCTGATAGTGTAAAGCAAAGCATTGTTCTCCATTAAAATGCACGAAGAACCACTATGAAAATTTATCAAAAACTAACTCGATTTCACTACAACTACACTACACCAAAACAAATGAAACTAGGCAGGGCAAGTGAATACTGCATTGCATTCAACAACTAGTTAGTCCCAAAGCATAATTTACTCCATGGTATGCATTTGACATTAGAACTCGCTGGAAGTATACCTGAGTGTGACTTTTCAGATTCCTTTGAGCAGTAGAAGAAGTATACTTCGGAAATGATGGAACCTGTTGCCAAATTCAATAATCTCAGCTTGTAATCATCCCAGATAAATTTTTAATAAACTCTTTTAGAATGTAACAAACTGTCGCAGTATTGCTATAAAGGAGCAACCAGTAAAGCAAGAGGAACATTTATAGGGTCCTTGGTCTCCCGAACAAATATGCACGCAACATGCCAGCTCTTTTTCCTCTCTATTGATGGATTATGCTTAATGGATTTGGATTTGTATGCACTGACTTAGAGACCATGACCCTTCATATTTCCAACCTTTATTTGTCCACTCAGAAAACAGTATATTTTTGTTCCCTAGAGTCTAGACATTTGACAACCCAAGAAACTGTACCAATTAAAGATGACAATACAAAGGATTAAGATCACCAAGTCAGTGCATGCAGATCTGGCCTATTACCCACAACAGAAGAAAAAAGGGGCAATGTGCATAATACCATAATATCAATAATCTAAAAGGTGACTAATCTTAACTTCTTTATGAATCTTGATCCAATTCCTAGTTTTTATAAATCTTGAAAGATGCCTAGTGTTGGTATGCTAATCATATTTAGATGCGATCTATATAGTTACATTGTCATCTTAACCTGATATGGTTTTGATTACAGCTAATAGAAAACAAACATGTCCCCTCAACAAATGCAGATAGTAACAAACTGGATCTTATATTGTATTTTACCATTGCTAATGCATATCTATTAGAAAGCAGCAACATCGTTGACAAATGCCAGGGGGAACAGACTTGCTGTAATTGATCTGAACCCAATACCATGAGGCAACTTTCCCTAAAAGTACAGGTCCACATCAGAAAGCAGGAAAATACCTGTCCGTTCTGAATGAGCGAAACTAGGACATACTTCTTGTAAGCTTCCACAGCAATTGCGTTCAACGATGACATTGGGGCAGTAACAGCCTGAAAAAATATATCTCAGCAAATGCCAAGTCTGCAAATATCTAACAGAAAACTGGCATAGGTAAAGGCCTCACATTGTGAAGAAGCTCCAATGCTTTAGGGAACTTCTTAAGCCCGATATATATCATCCCCCTGCAAGAGAAGGCAAACTAGTAAGCAAATCACACATACTCAAAAACCATAAACCATACGGCACATTTAATCCAGACCCATAGTAGCAGTAGAGGAACAAATCCTTTGGCTGATCAACATCGAATATATCATCTTCTAGGACGCTCAGGCCAGCCTTGTACTGCTTCGCCAGCAGGCATAGGAGAAGGTAGTCCGCGTGGATGGGGGTCAGCTGCTCAGATGAAGTCTGGATCTTGTGGACGGCCGCCCGCAGTGGAGCAATCCCTGTGATCGGCGCATTGAGCTGCATGACCTCGTTCTTGAACAACTTGCACACATTCAGAACTACAATACAGAGAAAAAAAATTGAGAAATTTTAGCCTAACGCGAAACAAAACGTAGCGCATCAGAATTGGATTCGATTTGCTGATAACACAGCACAGACATTTGTCGGGCGCCATGCGTATCTGGTCGGCCGAGCAGGAGGTGAGGAAATCGGCCACGGTCACCAGAAAGTCGCCGCCGCCGTGCGCCCTCAGATTGGCCGTCGACGAAGCGAAAACCTCCCTACAAAGAACAAATCGGAGTCATTAGATTCGCCGGAGACTGTAGGGCAAAGCGGAGCGATGGATTCGAAGGGGATTAGGGCTTCGAGAGGTTGGGAAGGGCGGGGTTGCGTACAGGAGGTAGAGGAAGCCGAGGGAGTGGGTGCTGGGGTCGAGCTGGGAGAGGAAGGGGAGGAGGCCGGCGGAGTGGGCCCGCAGGGACTCGCCGTCCGCCTGCTTGAGAAGATTGTGGAGGTGTGCCAGCTCCTCCGCGCTGCCGGAGAGGCCTTGGATGTGCGCGATGAGCGCCTCCATCGAAGCTAGTGCCGCCATCGCCGCCGCCGCCGCCGCCGAGAGGGTGGGGGTTTTGCCCTTGCCCTCGCCTTCGCTCTCGCTTGGGTTCGGTTGGGGTTTGGTACTTCGGCTCTGGTTCGCGCTGCGGCTTTTCGCCTGAGCATCGCTAATTCCGAATATGGTGAGGTACCCTCAAAAGGAACCGAAAGTTTTTTAAAATTTTCGAAACTAAGGCCCAGTTTCTGTTTAAAAAGTGAATTGTTTGCTGAACAACCTAACGGTTTTTCTCATCGTTAGAAACTGTTCTCTGTATAGAATCAGAATTCGATTGGAACCTAAGATTATTGCTAATACTCGTCGGTCCGATCCAAAATCTACAAGTCGTAGCCAGTCCGATCTGATTCTCTCATAATCAGAAACAATTTCTCCTATAATCAGAATCTATAATTTGTCTCAAACTAGATCTAACTTTTTCTAATCCAAAGTTTTCGAACAAAAAATTTTTTAGTTGAAAGCTTTTTATTAAATATATCAAAAAAAGTTTTGAATGGAATTTTTTCTATATTAGATAAGAATGAAAGGGGTGCAAAAGGGAAAGAGAATGCAAAGTGACATGAGGGGCGTCATGTGGTAATACTGGATACGTCATCACAAAAGAATGACGAGGCTAATCTCAAATTATCCAACCAAAATAAAAAGGGGATAGTAGAGAATATAAAATTAGTCAGTATTTTTAGGCGTGTGCTAAGAGATGCACTAGTATGTGTGCCTGACGGTGTGCGCCTACCTTGTAATTGAAAAAAAAAAAGAATGTGTTTTAGTTACTGCAAGAGCTGAATGGAGAGCATATTATATATATGGGTGAAACTAGCGCTCGGACGTCCGATTACTGTTCATCCCATCGGACGCCTCTTGAAACATTTTTTTTCTCCGAGTGTAACATTTTTTTGAACGCTTGCAACATCTGCTTACTGTAGCGATTTTTACTATTTATCGAAGGAAAATGTTGCACACGTTAGTAAGAAATGTTGCACGTGTAGGAAAAAATGTTGCAATGCATCCGAAATTTTTGGACGTCCAGGCACAAGTTATTAAGTATATATATGCATGTATGTACATAGTACTAGGTGGAAAAGCGCGCTACGCTGCGCCGGTTGAATTTCGATAGCATGCGCTCGGGAAAATAAATTTTTTTTATTTTCGCAAAACCACTAACCGGTCAAAAATAGTCCAGAGGAAAAAGGGAAAAAATTATCAGAGATGACAACATTCTTTTGTCGAGCCTAATACTCTACGTGTTCACTGAGTAATAATACATGTTCGCAAAACCACCCACCGGCACTGAGTAATAATACATGTTCGCAAAACCACCCACCGGTGAAAAATAGCCTAGAGGAAAAAGGGCGAAAAATCTTCGATGAATCTGTTTTTTTGTGACCAAAACATGTTTTCCGGGTTTTTTTGGCGACGAAAACAATTTTTTCGAGTTTTTTTTGTTGCGTTTGTTAAAAAAAATGGTCGTTAGGACGCGCCGAGCGAATCCTCGGGTCGCTATAAATCTTCGGACGAATCTACATTTTTTTTAAAAAAGACCCGCGGTTATGACCCGTTGGCAAATCCATAAGTTGATACAAACCTTCGATGAATCCGTGTTTTTTTTGTGACGAAAACATTGTTTTCGTTTTTTTATCTTTGAAAACATTTTTTCGGATTTTTTGTTGCGTTTGTTAAAAAAATGGGTCGTTAGTACCCACCGAATCCATGGACGAAAACATTGTTTCCGTTTTTTGGGTGTTGAAAATATTTTTTCCGGGTTTTTTTGTTGCGTTTGCTTTAAAAAATGGGTCCACGGGTCGCTATAAATTTTCGGACAAATCTACATTTTTTTTAAAAAAAACCCCGCGGTTACGACCCATTGGCAAATACATAAGTTGCTATAAACCTTCGACGAATCTGTATTTTTTTTTGTGACGAAAACATTTTTCCGGGTTTTTTGGGTGGCAAAAACATTTTTTTCGGGTTTTTCGGTTGCGAAAACATTTTCCCGAGAAAATGGAGAAAGGACTGAACGTAAGAAGCGAGGACACGGTTGTTATTTTTTGGACCTGCTCGCTATCCCGAAAAATTAGAAAAGGGCTTGTTCGCGATTTGAAATTAACGGGAGGTTTTTCTGTAAAATACCGCACCAGGGACCTAAACGCGAAGAAAAAAAAAATTTATCTCACAAAAAATCGCGAAGGACCTATCCGTAATTTCGAAGAAACGGAGGAGCTTTTTTGCAAAATGTCACGGCGACACGTGGACCTTCCGGTTGCTCACCAATTCCTGCGGGTATAGGTGTTGTTATTGATGTATATATGTGTGTAATTAATTAGGACACCAGTGTCTAGACAACATGATCGAAAATGGGCATAATCCCCTATATATCTTGTGCAAAAAAAAATTGAAATTTTTTGGACGTCCAGTTTAACTATTTGATCAAAAATCAACATTCGAGATCTAGGCAGATCACAAGCTGGCTGAATTCAATAAAAAAAATACTTAGCATTTAGAAATTCCTAAATCTAACACTCAACTGACCATCATGACTTCTGAACTGAAAATAGAAAATCCAGTTAAACTAGTGGAAAGTCGCATCACTTCAGCTAATGCACCTCCGGACTGTCAGCAAATGGGGACAAACCCTTCAAGGGCAGAGCCCAGTGCCCAGATGAATCAGCAAAAGCAATACCAGGGACTCTTCGAGCTCCAGAAAATTGTTCCATACGTTTCTTGATTTCATCATCTTCACATATGTCATCTTCAAGAGTTAAAGCTCATAGCGGGAGACCATCAATACCAAACAAGATAATACAGAAAACCTCATATCTGGGAAAATGAAGTATAAAACAACAGCATAATGGAGAAGCTCGCACACCTGCGCTAGCTAGTCCAAAATTCTCCGTTACAAACATAGAAGTGTGTCTGCAAAATCGCTTACATTTATCTATAACAACAAAAAGACCAAAACATCATCATCGACTGACTCCTTTAGAAGTCAGAGCCCACAAACATAGGGATACTAGATATGCTGCAGGCCAGGATCAAAATCTAGATCCTTAAGACTCAGTTCTTCTTTCTCAGTTGAAGCACAGACAATATTTACATGGTGAGTTTGTGCGTTGTTGGGGGTGCATCCAGATGCTGGAGATGCAGGGCAGCTACAAGCCCCTGCCACGTTTCCACAGGGCGAGCCGATGTCTTCAATTCCAGAAGTTTTTTTTGTTTCTTGTAGTAATCTTCCAGCAGCTTGGTCTGCACATTGAATGTTTCATACTAGAGTTAATCACACAATTCCACAATCAGAACACTTGTAATGCCATAAAACCCTCACTCCATATGCCTAACAATTCTGAAGTATCTTAGGGCACACAAAAAAAATGATCTGATAAAATAAGGATGTAAAGTTCTAGGGTTCTTTGGTGCAGGGCAAAGCTCAGATATTGGCTAACCATACGGATTTAAAAAGTTTGGTCAGTGTGAAAATACCTGTTCAGCATAAGCACGCATCCTCTCCATCCTCGAATCTTCCAGGCCTACAGCAGCAGCAGGCTGTACCTGAGAATGCCATGTAGAGTTCCCAAGGCACGGATTACGGTCTGTAGACAAAGCATTGCTGACATCAAAAAGCTGTCCGCAGTGGGAACATATGTCGCCCCCAAACCGCTTCTTCATAAAACAGTTGTCAGCACATTTGAAGTTCAGAACCAAGTCGATATCCACAATCTCATCAAGGATCTCCTGAAACACATGAAAATGACCGGACATGAAACTAGTCCTTATGCAAAAAGTAATTAGAGACAAGACATCTCGTTTTCTGAGCTAATTACATGATATCAGTAAGTTCTTTTGTTCAAGCATACAAGGTAAATGGGGACTTACAGCTTGCATATGAGTGCGTGGGAAACCATCAAGGATAAATCCAGTTTCACCCCTGTAGTATCCCTCCTCAAGACGCTTCGTCAGCAATCCAAATATGATGTCCTCCGGCACAATCTTTCCTTCATTCACGGAATTAGCAATCTGTCCATATGCAATGAAAAAACATTTCAGCGCATTCCAATACCCGCAAACATTTGTTGTCACATTTTCCGAATATTCACAGAATTGTTTTACAAATATAGTGCCCATTTGTGTAATGGTTCTAGTCTGCAAATTAGAAACTTTACCGAATATTTCCAGCTGTTCAAAGAAAAGCACAAGAGAGCCAGACAACTGCAGTGTACAACAAAAGGGCAAAGTTGGAAGCTGTATATGCAGGCGGCCGCCAGCCACAAGGCGCCAGTATCGCATGTTCCCCAAACCAGCGATATGAAACCCTAGCCGTGTGGAGTCCCCGAATTGCCCCCACAACACCATCCGGACTCAAGCAAATTACGGGACTGCCCCCGCAGTCATTCGCCACACTCCTCACCCAGAATCATGCGATCCAGTAAAAGCACAAAAAAAGAAAGGAAGATAAATACTTTTCTGTGATCTTGTTTGATCCGTGGCCGGACTACGGAATTGTGGCCCAGGAAAAATTGTTTGATTTGCAAAATACTTCGTGGGGAATAAGGAAAAATTCAAGAACTTGTCTGGTCCAAAGAGAAGTTTTGGCCTTGAAGAACATGAGGCAAATAGCACAGAGATCCTATGAATCGACAGATATGTCACGAGAAATTTCCACAAGCGCCCAAAAAAATGGCCAGGAAACGTAGGAATCTAGCTAGTTTAGTACCGAAGAAAAGGCACAGTTCTTGATTGATTACGCAAATGTGTTGTGAAATGGCTCCGATTAAGAACATGCCTCAAGCAATTTCGAAAATTGCTCAAAGGTAAAGATCCTTCAAAATTTGTGGCGCCAATCCGACTCAAATGATCCAGATTAGGAACGCGAATAGGACTCTTGATCACCACACTACACGAGGGGAAAATGAAGGACAACTCAAATTGGAACCAATTGGACTGCAAAAAAATTCGAAAACTCACAAGGGAAGCTAATAATTTGGAGCGAAACGAGCCCGAACCTTCTTGTACAGCGAGGAGGCGGGGTTGAGCTCCTGCCTGACGAGCGTGCCCATGGAGATGTACGGCACGGCGAGCACCTCTGCTAGGCGAGCGGCGTGGGCGTGCTTCTGCGGGCCGGGGCGGCCCATCACGACCCACTGCACGCCCCTGGGACCGCCGCCGCCAGGGCAGGACTCCGCGGCCGGCGCCGACGCGCGGGCCCGCCACCGCCGCGCTTCCTCCTCCTCCTCCTCCCACTCGGTCCAGTACGCCTCATCGTCGTCCACCACCACGGCCGCCGCTGTGGCCGCAAGCCTCCGGTGTACAGCGCCGGGGGCGAGCGCGCGGGAGAGGGATCGAGCGGCGCCAGCGAGCCGCAGGAGGCCGGCCATTACTGAGGAGGAGGAGGAGAAGCGGCGGCGGCTAGGGTTTGCGCGTAGGGTTTTGGGGTGGCTCACTGGGTCGGTGGTGGGAACCGGGGAGCGCGCGGCGTGGGAGGCTGGGAGCTCGCGCCCGTGCGGTTGGCGATTTGGCTATTTTCTCCTTGCTAGTTGGAAATTGAGAGAAAGCCCTTTTTTACTTGGGGGCGACGAACAGGAGAGGAGTTGTTCAAAATATCTCTTTGATAAAGATATAATTTAGTTTTTCAAACATCTCTTTGATAATGTTTAGGGTTGTTTAATTTGGTTGTGTAGAATGTTTTCGGGCTTTGAAGACTAACTTAATTTAGAAATGTTTAGAGACAAAATACGCATCGAGAAAATGTAAAGTGCTGGCAGTACTGGTAGTGTCAGTGTGGATGTGATGAATGGTGGTTTGATGTTGAAAGTTGCAAAAACTCAACAATGGTGTTGCTATATATACATACTTATAGTACTCATATTTTTATTGTACTGTAAAACCTGAATTGGAATGAAGGATCTGTATTGTTTTCTGTGTTTCAGAGGGTGCATGTGATGATGACCAAGGGGCATTGTTTCTTTTCTAGAAAACTGACAGGAGCTCTACCATTCATTGAAATAGAGTAGCAAGCAGTATGACCAAGGGACATTGTCACATGATGGTTTTCTCATCCGTTGCTTTCTCGTTAGGATGAGTCCGGATTTCCATGCGGCTGTTTTATGATTAGTTCAGTGTATCAGTGTGGCCGCTTGAGACGACATATGCTGCTAATATGGACACTAAGATGGTCTCTAGTTGAGCTTTCATATCGTCGCTTGTGTTGTGACTGAATCTGTATGCGTGCTTTCAGTTTTGATGTCTGCACTTCGGGCGAAATAGTTAACTTGTGCTCGTATATTCAGTTCTTCGATGGTTGTATCTGTGCGTTGCTGAAATGGTAAAAACTCTTCTTCAATATGTCTGATGGAGTTCACTTCAGTGCAGTACTGTAGTGCTCATCAATTTGTTGAAAGTATCAAACCGTTAGACCCTACAAAAAGATGCAGGCTCACGACGACAGAGGAGAAAAATATCCTGCTTAAAAGAACTTGTGGCTGTCGTGTGTGTTCGCGTCGCAGCAAGAATGGCTCGCTTGTCATGCCGAGGAATTGCTTGTTCTTTAGCCAACTTGCTGCTGCTACGAATGGACCCCCCCCCAAGTATTCATCACAACTCAGCTCGTGTGCAGTAGCCAGGGACACGGCAGTATGGGTATCCATTCTCATGTGCTTTACCGTGCATGCATGAATTCAACAAACGGATGCAAAACTATCAATCATTAGCACCAGGAACGGCGGAGCAAACGAGCCAAAGCTCAGCCTAAACAGAATTTCCGGCCCGAAAAGCGCCGAAGGGGACCAAAATCTTCAGATTTCAGACTGAAAGGACAGAGTAGTTAGAGAGAGGTTTAGACAGTACATCCCAGAGGACACCTGCTGCGTCAAGAATTCGGCCAAGTCGACACCCACTCCATCAGGGCCATGGCATTTGCATCTGTGGCCAAGAATTTCACAACGTGCGTCGCGTAGGAGAGCGTGATCATCGAACAGCTAAGGCGTAGGATTGCAAGTGGGATGCATTATGGGTTAGTTTCACATTGCCCGCATTGACCGCAAACAATTATGTGGGATATTGCGGTAGTCATAAAAAACTTATGCGAATGCGGCATCCACAAAACCATAAAATCTTCTAATTCTCTTTTAAAAGTAAATTAGAACATATAAAAATAGATATCCACACTCGTCAAAAGAGAAAGATATATCTCTGGCGTATGGATACCAGAGTTATATCAAGTAGCCCCGAACCTTCTTAACAGCAATCTAATGCATCTAAATCTCAAGCTTCGACGAAAGTTCCTGAAACATAAATCAAGATGACAAGATTCATTATCAAACAGAAACCCAAAAGAAGCCTAGTACAAGGAATCACAAATAGCAAAGAAACAACAGAGTTGGTGTCCAAAAACCAAACGATCAAGAGTGAAACCACCCAAATTACTATTTAACAGCTATGCAAAGTACCAATGCAGAAGTAACAGGATGAAGATAGCAGAAACAAGAACCAAATAGAACCAGATAAGTGCCATCTAATACCATCTAGGAGCCTAAGACGCAGAAGAATATATAGGCTTCCAACTCCCCTTATCATTAGCATATTTCAAGCCCTTTATATATATATAAAAAATCAATCATTGTACGCTACTTCAGCAGCCACAAGAGACGACCGCAAATCCCCAGTTATACCTGCACACAACAGAACTGGCTTAACCCCTATGCTAGCATATATAAACTAGGACACTTTAGCCAATCACCACCCATAATTATCACAATGAATGAGATGACATTTTTTTTTAAATGTAATGCACAAATCAAAATGAGAATAATCCGAATTATAAAATGCATCCTGCAAGCAAAACAAAGGGCTATGACAACATGATAACCTCTTTTTCCTTGAACCCGACTTTGGTGAAGCCTCACTCACCATCCAACAGTACGCCTAAACAAGATAAGATAGTTTTCTTTTGATAAAATAAGCAATCGTATGTACTGCTTCATATGAACCCCCACGAGGAAGCACATTCTTAAGGTAAAATTCGTGCAAATTTGTCGTTAATAACAAGAAATGGTCCATGATGGCCAGACATAAACATAAACTGCTCCCAGCTCAAATCTATCATCCCCACACCACTTCCTAACAGCCCCACCCAATTCAGACATACAATCGACTCCTCCAAGAACAAGCAACCAAGAACTACTGAGTACACAGCGCAAGGGGAGTACCATGAATGGAAGAAGCGGCTCACTCACCGGACCGTCGAGAAGGAAGCTCCTGCGGTGGGTATAAGAGGCGAGGTACGGCGGTGGTGGCAGGCGTCGACAATGAGAGGACTCGGGAGGCGGCGACTCGGAGAGGCGGCGAGAGGCAATCCGGAGGAACCCTAGCGTGAGCCGTGAGGAGCTCGAGAGAGGAACCTAGCGTGAGGAAACGCGGATGATGCGGGCGCTGCGGCTTGCAAGCGCCCCGTTTTCGCGAGCTGGGTCGAGTGGGCGTCCACGTAACAATTTTATGTGGGCTTTACGTGGGCGTCCACGTAACACCCGCGTCCATTTTCATTCCTACTAAGGCGCCTCATCGCGATCGCTTGCGGTGCGGCGGGTCATGCTGCAAGAACATGCGGCGTGCTGGCGAGATCAAGTACATGATCCGGCACTCTTCTGCCGGCCAAGCTTGTTCGGCTGTACTTGAGAACTGGGTGCGTAAACAGATCTTGGATCGTCAAGTTGCATGAGTGAGCACTGAATTATATCCTTCTATTTATTTGATGTAACACGAACGACTCATTGAGCATTAGTTCATTAACCACGCCATTTCATTTCAGTCACTACCGTTGAGAATGAACTTGGTGAAGTAAACTGAAGTTGCTGTAAGTCTGTAATATTGTGAACGATCTCCGGTTCCTATCAAGCACTGAATATTCATTGTCAGTTTCTCACTGATTGCCCATGCAATTCAATGTACTCGGCATCGATCTATGCCCAATCATGACATTCGTGCCTACTCGGTATTTCATGAGTAATGTAAGTGCAAGAAAGGTACTAAATCTCATTGTAAAATGAATTCAGAATAAAAAGATTCAAAGGAAAAAAAAATATCATTGGGATATAGAGTTGATATCCAAGGTGAATACATGTTGCATCCCGGCAACTGTTTATCCAAAAACATAAAGGGAAAAGGAAAGTAATTACGAGCAGTAGTTTATAAGATTCAACCTAACAAAATTGAAGAAAATTTGCGTTTGCCGGGAGTCGAACCCGGGTCTATTGCTTGGAAGGCAATTATCCTAACCGTTGGACTACAAACGCGGTCTGCTCAGCGTGTTGAAAAAAATATATATGTTATTTTGTCAACTTGCAAGCAGTTGATCATGGCAGTTTCTCAGTAGCTGGCTGCCAAGTCTAGGTGCAACTGATCATGGCTAACGCTTGTGTGTCCTGTGATAACGATGGTTTGGCTAAAGTTTGCGTTTTAGTCATTATGGTTCATCATGAAACTAATCCACGCGCACAATTTTCACTGAACACTAGTATACATTGTTCTTGTGCAAGACACATCCCATGTGATCCCATCAAGTTCTTGATTGCGATGAATAGGGAGAGAAGGAAAACATAAGAAACCCTCTGTATGAACCTCAAGTCTGCTTTTCTTTTTGTCAAGAACTGTATTAAGCAGGTAGCTACATGTCAATAAGAAGTTGAGAGTGCTGCGTATTATATATCACTTGGAGATCAGTTCACATGACATGACATTATGACAAAGTTCTACTTAACGCATCTCCCTTAATTTCCATGCCCACATATGACATGAATGTCTGAATATGAGATCCCCCTGCAGTCTACATGAAAGCGTTGATATTACGTGCTCTGCATACCGTTCATAGAGCATCGGAGCACAGACTGTTGTCCCTTGCAATGCAATATGCTGCATCTGAATACAGGGAGTGGAGTCAATACGTAGAATTCTGGCATCAAGCACGTACCTCTCCAGCTCTCCTCTTACTTGGTTATTTTACTATTATACAGTGCTAGCTGACTGATAAAGTGCTCATGCATTCTTCAGTAGGTGCAAGTATCTCACCTAGGCCCTACCACTCTTTCTGCCAACTAGTTCCAGTATACTTCTGGAATGAAGATGCGAAGATTTTTCAGTGAAATCTTCAGGCATTGCCGATTTGCCATTGTTGTTGTGAAATAATATTAGCAGGGGACTTTGTGATGTTACTGTAAACAATCTATCTAGAATCTAGTAGTTCCTATAGACTGCCGTCAATGATAATCGATTAGCAATGCAACTTGATGCAATGCGCTAATAATTTATTTTTTGAAAGACAGCAGAAGGTGTGATTATATTAGCAAGAGAAAAATTACAAGGCGCAGGTGTATACGCCAGATTTAGGCACAAGGCAAGAAGGAAATAAAAAGAAAAAACCTCAGGGTTATCTCAAGTTGGAATGTCTTGTCGTACTACCAATTTCTTTAGTTTGACTGATTCAGGGTTTCCTCATGTTTGATTCAAGGATTTCTCCATCGGTCGATCATCCGTTCCGGAAGATTTTGCTATTATATTCTTTCCATCATTACCAGCATGCCAAGATAATCAGCGTTTTGGCACCATTCCGAAATCCCGGTAGGGAGATAATAATGAGAATGATACTAAGCATGGGCCTGTCTACCGGGAACTTGAGATTTCCCATAGAAGCAAACAGTAAAAAGGAGCAAATTTGAAAGTCCAATCTGATAGAAATACACAGGTGCATGTCCATGACAAGCTGTTAGCAGATCATCTTTCGCAATATGGCAATGGTTTGTCAAAAAAAAAATGCAAGTAAATTGGAGTAGTACGCATGAACAATAAAAACAAAACTGCGTCTGCCGGGAGTCGAACCCGGGTCTATTGCTTGGAAGGCAATTATCCTAACCGTTGGACTACAAACGCCTTGTTGCACGAGTCTTATTTGTTAGTAATTAAGATGTTTAACCAGCTTTTGCCAATTATGGATGCAGCCGAAAGTGATTTGTGATAGGCTGAATGCACGGGTTGGCGAATTTTTTTTGGATGAAGGAAGATTTTATTAATTTCAAGAATATTATATCAAGATGATATAACTTCTTGAAATTTCTTCCGGCCTCTGCCTAATAATAAGCACACAGCCCAACGGGTTGGCGAACTATAATGCTGCCTGAATTTGATTCAATCTATTTCCCTTCCTTAAGTAATATGACCTTTGATCAGGCTATTAGCACTTAACGCATCTTGAAGTGAACACCAGTATGCATTGTGCACGTGACAGGCCGTGTGGTGTGGTTCCGATAAGTTCTTCATTGGGAAAAGAAACAGATAAAGAAAATACTCCATCACAATGCTTACATTACATATGCATTGTTGTGAATTTCCTTTTGGCATCGTCCAAGAACTGTATTGACCATCTACTGTACTGTCTACTTTGTCCTTTAATGCCAAGCGACTGTATCACCTGGAGACTGGAGAGTGCAGTTGATCAGTTCACATGAGTCATTACAAGGGTCAGCTGCATTATTTAGCTTTTTTTTAACGAAAAGCGGCAAGAGCTCTACCATACATTAAAGAAGAAAAGAGGTAACAGAGAACAACTGTCCGGCAAAGAAATACAAGAAGGGGAGAGCCTCCTCGAACAGACAATAGCGGTCTAAAGACACGAGAGCTAACTAGCCCCTAAGGATCTAGGAAATTGAGAGAGAAACAGGGAGCCAGAGAGAGAGATAGTAGAGAAGAGAACCCCTGGAGACACCGGGACTCCCGAACACATGGGACGAAACCGTGCCCGAAACCCTCAGCATTATTCTGCTTAATTAGCTTCCCTTTGATTTCATTCAACTACACTAGACATGACATGACATGCCATGATAGAAGGCTGGATAATCAGGTGAGATTCCTGGAAAGTCAAGTATTGAATTGATCCTTCCGTGGCTCTGTTTGACATGCACGGACGACAGAGCTTCCCGCCGGCCACGGGAAAAACCGGCCGAAAATAGGGAAACGCGATCGATAGAATGCCACCTCGAGAAGGAAAGGGAGCGGAAGCATCTGGAATGCTCTAGAAGATCGTCGGCGGGTTGCTCTTCCAGCTTCGGGCGCCACTTCACAGGGCTTCGCGCCCTCGCCATCGTTTACCCCGTTAGGCACTGACATAGCTGGCCCACTGAAGAATACTACGTTGAGAAAGTAAGGCCCTGTTTGGAAGCAATGTATTTTAAAACCATGGTTTTGGTATACTATGGTTTGCAATTGTTTTGTCATGAATACCATGGTTTTACCAAACTCCTTTAAAACCATGGTATTTCTTGGAACTATCAACTGTTTGGATGCAACATCACAAACCATGGTATTTGAGTGAAAATAGACAAGAAACTAGTCAAAACCATGAAAACTTTGGGTTGGAGTGGAGTTTTAAATACTCCAAAAATACCATGGTATCTACCAAACCATGGTTTTTAATACATAGCTTTTGGCATGGTAACCAAACACCTCATAGTATAAAATACCATGGTATTCTTAGAAACCATGGTATTGCCTAGAAACTATGAAAATACATTGCTTCCAAACAGGGCCTAAACGATTTTGATTCTTTAAGGTGACTCTCCGCCAACTTAGACTGCGGCTGTACCTCTGAATCACGTGGACCGTGTGTTCACGGGTGGACGGTTAAGATCAACGAAAAGTAGGATGGCGAATCTAATACGCAATCGTATTTCTGAACGGCCTTGCAATTCAACAACTAAAGCGCACCGCGTGCGACTTGGCCGCGCCCGCCGCCGCCCGCCCACCGGGCAACCACTGCCGGCGGTGGCAATGGCGGGGCACGTGGGAAACCCTACCACACCTCCTCCCCCCCTCCACTGCTTCTATGTCTTCAACTGTGCCACGCCTCCCTCTCCGCAGCATCCCCCTCTTCCTCCTCCGAACACCGCGCTAGCTGCTGTTCAGTGAATTGGTTTTCCAATGTTTTTACGTCTGTAAGATTACGCGACATGCATCTCTTTGTCAGAGCCACTGAAATATCGCAAGCTTGGTCCCAACTGTTGCTGCTTCATGATCTGGCGGCACATGCCTGCATAGCATTACCCATGTTATGATTCTTGGTCGAAATGTTTCGTTCTGAAAACCAGGGGCTCTTGGTTCTGTACGAGACAGTGGACGACGTGCAACGACAAAAGGATGAATGGAACTCACATGTCCATGAATGACTGTATGACATCTGTAGAAGTTGACGAGGATCGTAATTTTCGGTGAATCTTTCATGTACTTGATCTGTGCCTAGACCACATGTGCTGGATTGTCTATACTGTAATGAGTCTAGACTAGACTACATTCAGAGAGGTGAGGTAAGCCAAGCCTGAACAACTTTGAATCTCCGATACTGAAAACATTAGGCCCTGATTGGATGAGTAGTAAATTTTTGGAAGGTTTTGAGATTTAGTTCAAACTAGATCCTAAAACATTCCAATGAAATACCCCTAATCAAAGTACCCCTTGTGGTTTTTTACAGTGTCACGCTAAGTCATGGTAAACCTAAACCATTTTGGGACGAATGATCTGCAGGAAGAAATGGTAACAAATTAAAACTTCGAAATATTGTTGTAGTGTGATGAACTGAGAACAGCTCAATTTATCCCTTTTGTCTTTACAAGGTTAGAGCAAACGCAATAGTATTACTACATCACAAGAAGAATTAATCCTGAGAGAAAAAGAAAGAAAGAAAGAAATGGATCCTAGAATCTAATCAGTTGGATCGACCCGGTGCTCTTGTGACGGGCGACAAGCACCGGTGGTGATCATCAGCTTGTGCTCCGCCGAACCGCAGCTGCCCATGCCGCCAATGATGGTGGCGAAGTCGCCCTCGGTGCAGGGGATGGTGAGGCCGCCGCAGCGGTGGTCGAAGCCGAACTCGTCCTCCACCCTCTTGAGCAGCATCACGAAGGACGGGTGCTTGAGGTACGCCGTCGGGATCACGAACCTCTTCCGGCTCTCACCGACGTACACCGCGAAGTGGCCCCTCGGCACGTCCGCCGCCGACGACGACGACCGGCTCCTCGCCAGGTGCAGCCTCGCCATGAGCTGGTAAAGCTTCCCCGCCATCGATATGAATTATGATCTCCTCCCTACACTTCTCACAGTGAACAAGACTGAGCTAGCGAGCTACTGAGCACTGAAGTGGAGAGTGGCGAGAGCGAAGGCTGCATATTTATAGCTCAGCTCAGCATCAGCAATTCAGCATGGAGCAAACCTTTAGGCAATCAAGAGAACAGTAGTGGCACTACTACTAGTGTTGGTTTCTTGTTGCTAAGCTGGACATGGCACATGGTGCACTGTGCACTAGCCTGCCTATATACACACAGTATGTATCCATATAATCTATCCTATTGGTGCAGGGCAGTGCGGTGCAGAGATATGGGCGGGCCAGTGTGTAGCGGGGCAACAGTACAAGTTCATTGTACTTTTCACGGTAAGTTAGTCAGATGAGGCAAGTGTGAGTGACCGGTTTACCGACCGGTAGGAAGCCGGCCAGCTCGAAGGCAAGCTCCAATCATGGGGCCATGGCTGCCACTCATCTCAGGGACACAGGGCAGAGGACACGACTCGGATGCATACTCACTACTAGGAATGGAATTGTCCGTCACACACCTACGCGGTTAAAACAGTGCTACTACGTTGATGTCGGTGAGCCGGGTGATTTGAGGTGATGGCTGAAGAGTTTACGGCTGCATGATTAGATTGCAGGGGCCAGACTGCCAGAGAATTGTTTGTTCGTGTGCAGAGAGCCAGTGACTGAAGGCCGTGTGCAAATTGCCTTAACTGTCTATAGTTTTGTAGGAATGGCCGCGTGGACCAAGGCACACACATGGGGGCATCATCGCATGACTTGCTCCAGACTCCAGAGTTCTTGACGAACAGTGCGGCTCCATACCGGGCTGATGAAAACCGGGGGCTACAAGATAATATCTCACATGGTCGCATGCACGGATGGTATCCAATCCGGTATTCAGATAAGCAGGTAGGTAGGGAAGGGAATTCGGCCATGAATCTGGAACTGGAACGCATGGGCATAATATTTCTATGGAGAAAGAACATGACAATGCGCAGCCAGCCTTCTTCAACATACCATTTCGGAATTCGGGTCAGTTTTGCCAGGTCACTTCACGCTAGCATCCAGAAATGCGGCGTAGCCGTGCATTGGAAACTTGCGCGCCAATGAACAACAAAATACGTAAGTAGTTTTGTTCCTTCGCTTCTAAAAATGGCGGCATTTGATAATCATCGTATACAAGTATTTCTTAAGTCTTCAATGGCATACATATCTAATTTCAAATGTGGTTTAAACAAGTTGGATGTAACTAATCATGTAGATCTAAGATTTAAATTACATTGATAAAATTATACATATAGCAATTTAAATCAAAATATAGTTCAAAAATCTGGGATCACTCATGTTGTAGCGTTTTGGAAAATCCACCGAGCAACCTCACGAAGCTTCCTCTCGAAGCCTCACCTCACGAATCCTCTCCACCGCCCGCGGCTTGCCGCCGGTGATCTCCTCGTCCGCTCTGCACAGGGCCTGTAGCGTCAACGCCTGAATTCTCCTACGCTTTGGTTGTCGCCGTCGCTGCTCTGTTGGCGGTGCGGCCGCGCCTGGGTGCGTGGTCTGGAACATGGCCTATCGCAGCCGTACCTGCAGCGGCGAGACGGACAAGGAAGGGAGTGACTCCTCCTCCGACGTGCGGATCTCCTTCCTCGCGACGGTGGGAGACCAGGATGAAGATGGACATACAAAATGCGGTCTCACCGTGTGGAGGTGGAAATCCGACAATGACAACCTCAACAGCTGAACCAAGGGTGTTCTCGGTAGTTTGTGAAAAGTTTTCGTCCCCACAGGCCAGTGTTTCCTCTTCGTTGCTGAGACCTGCAGAGGTGGATCCACCTGACAGTGAGTCGGGGTGCGATCCTTTGGTTAAAACTGAATCGAATCAGCAGGGGAAGGTTTTGAGATTGAGGAGTTTTTCGGACAGCTTTGGGTTATCCCGTTCCCTCCTGCAAAACCTAGGGTTTCATCTCAGAGTGAGGCGATATTTTGGGTGAGAAAGGATTTGGTTCGGCAGAGAAAATTTCTCTTGAGTGATTGTTTCCCGGTGAGAAGAGCTGATCGTGTGGTTGCTCCGCCTGTTCAAATTAGTTTCTCCAGAGATTTGTGTGATTTGCAAGCCAAAGGAACTTTTGCAGAGGTTGTTGGTAGAGGGCGAATGGCGGAAGGGCAGGAGAGCGGTCGATGGATCCGGCAATGATCCTTTTCGATCGATGCCTCGCCATCATCGCAGCCTTCGTCGCAAAGATCAACTTCATCGTCTCGGCGCGCCACTGGCCTCAACTTCCTCGTCCTCCTCCGCCGCCGCTGATTCACCAACAACCTCGTCCTCCAGCTGTGCCTGCGATGCAAGGAGTTAGAGGTCATAAACCTTTCCAACACCAGCAAGTTCGTCCACATCAGAATCCGACCCAGATGAATCATCAGCGGGGGCGACGGCATCCACAACAAATGGTTGAATCGGGCAACGAAGATGAACAAATTGCCATTGATCCCAGGTACAGAGCTCTGACGTGCTTTAATTGCGGGGAACCTGGACACTTTGTTGGTATATGTAGAAAACCTAAAATCTGCTTCATCTGCACTGTCCCTGGTCATCATATGAATGAGTGTCCAGCATGGTCCAAACCTATGCCTCAAGCGACTTATGTGGGAAGTGCTGCCAGGGGTTTGGGTTTTATCACCTGGATGTACCAAAAAAAGAGTCTACCCAGTGGTTGAACTTGAAGAACTGTAGTGTAGTTAAAGTCAAAAGAGGAGAAATTACTCTATTTGAGCTTGAAAAGAAATTGTCTGAAATCTACTGCAGAGAGTGGCCGTGGCAAATCAGAGAATTAGATGTGGGTAGATTTTTAGTCAGATTCCCTCCTCATAAGAAAGTTTCTGATATTAAAAATTACCCTTCCTTCAATTTGAGGAAAGAAGGTGTGGAGGTGGAGGTTCTAGAATGGATTGGTGAACTTGAACCTTATAGTGAGTTAAAGGAAACATGGGTACAGATCAGAGGGATACCCCTAAATGGTGTGATTGGACTGTTTTTTCTCAAATTGCCTCTGGTTTTGGTATTATGATTGATGTTGATTGGTCTGGCTTATTCAAGTCTTTTTATGAGATGGCTAGAGTTAAAATTTCATGCAGAGACCCTAGTCAGATTCCTTATGAGAGATTATATGAAATGGATAAGAAGTTGTTTTTGATTTCCTTTGTGGTGGAAGATGTAACTCAAGAACATGTTGGATCTTGGAAAACAAATGATGGAAGTGATGGCCATGGACAAGATGACGATGATGAGGAGGCAGATGATTTGGGTGAATGTAATAGGGAGAAAAACAATATGGAAGTTGACAAAGCTAAGAAGCAACAAAGTGGTTCTAAAAGTCTGAGTGCAAATGCTAGCAGCTCTTCTGGAGGGAATAAATTAGTGTCTGTGTTGGATGAGAAAGGAGAACCTATTGATCAAGCAGAGCAACTTGTGACTTGTATGGGGAGTAATAGACAAAGTGTGGAAATGGAAGTCAAAGAAAACAATGAAGGATGGGAGACACCTAAACAGACTATCAGATTTCCAAAACAAAATGTTTCGGTTGATGGTAAAGGGACTGTTGGGGTTAACTCTGATGAGCAGTCTACATACCATTCGAAATGGGAGGTGTTTAGGCTCTTGATGTAGAAGGACAGAAGATGGAAAATGATTATGTGTTAAGGGATATGGAATTGGAGTCATCAGATTCTGATGAAGAAGTTGAAAATGACAAAGAAGCTTCAGATTTGGAGGCTTTGGCAGATATGAAGAGTGGTTTGTTGGCTGAGTTTGACAAATGTATTCAAGAAGAGAAAGTGGATGTGCACACAGAAACTAATCCTTTGCCTTCTAAAGCAACTAAGGGTCACTGGGGGCCATCATTGAGGGTGGATCGCCCTAGGAGAATTATTGAAGATGGTAAGACAGCTATGCAGCGAGCCCAGGAGTATGTGAAATACAAGAACCTAGAATCTAAAACCAATCCGAAAAGCGGTAACTCTTTCCACTCTTTATGTAATGAACAACTAATTAGTATGGCTTCTCATGTTAATGTGAATTTAGGGACTGATCCTTTAAATATAGTTGACAATGTGGAAAAAATGAAAAGTTTAGAGGTAGAGAAGGTTTTAGCTTTTGAGGCTAATAACCCTGAGGTTCTGTTACCTGTAGATTTAGATGACTCTATTGCTCAGAATGATTTCCCCCCATTGATGGGAGTGACTCCATATAAACCTTCTTCATTAAGGAAGGCGGATATGGACAGTGAAAAAACTTGGTCTCAGATAGTTAGTTATCATAAACAACAAAAAATGCATGATGAAAGGAGCAGTTTGGAATATTAGAGGCCTGAATAAATCAGGTAGAGTTACGGGTGTTTCGGATTTTGTTTTTGAGAATAATCTAGATTTTATAGGTATACAGGAAACAAAAAAAGAGAATTTTGCAGATTGTTTGCTTAAGAATATTAACAAAGACTTTAGTTGGAATTGGTTGCCATCTATAGGTGCTGCTGGTGGTATTTTGGTAGGCTTTAGATCTAGTAAATTTGAAGTTATTGCTTGGAAGAACTTTAAGTTTTACATTTCATGCATTGTTAAGAATATGCTGGATCATTTTGTTTGGAGGCTGGTGGTTGTGTATGGTTCTCCTTATGATGAGGGGAAGCAAAGTTTTTTAGAGGAGCTGCATTATATTATGAGTGCTTGGGAAGGTCCCACTATTGTTGGTGGTGACTTTAATATTGTTAGAAGTCAGGCTGAAAAGAGTAACGGGGTGATTAATCACCATTGGGCTTTTCTTTTGAATGATTGGTGTAATGCTTGGGGTATGGTCGAATTAAGAGATTCTTCTAAATCTTACACTTGGTGTAATAATCAAGATCAACCGATTATGGCTGCTCTTGATAAAATTTTTGTTAATACTGCTTTTGAGCACCAGTACCATGCGGCTGTGGTCAAAAATGGCTCTAAAGCCTGTAGTGATCATTCTCCTTTGATTATAGACCTTGGTGTTGAGTTTAAAAAGAATGAATATGTTTAGATTTGAAAAATGGTGGTTGAGTAATCCTGATTTTTTTGAGGTGGTGGAGAAATCTTGGAACTCCCTTTGTGGTGAGACAGACCCTTTAGAGGTTTGGCAATTTAAAATGAGGAAGCTGCGAAAAAAGATTAGTGGCTGGAATAAGAATGTCAACTCGGAGATGAGGAGATATAAGTCTAAGTTACTAAATGAAATTGATGTCTTAGATTCAAAGAAAGAAAAATTTCAGCTTTCGGAGGATGAAAATAATAGGCTAAAACATTTAGTGAATGAGTTAAACAAGATTTGGAGTGTGGAGGAGATAAAAGCGAAACAGAGATCTAGAGATAGAGAGATTAAAGAAGGTGATAGAAACACTGCTTATTTCCATGCAGTTGCTAATCAGAGAAGAAGAAAAAACTTATAAGTGCCCTTGAGGGACCTAATGGTATTGTGGATGAGACGAAAGATATGTTAAATTTGGCTGTTAATTTCTATAAAAATCTGTTTGGTCCAGAGGATACTTTAAGTATCTCTTTGGATGATAATTTCTGGGATATGGATAGCAGAATTAAGGATGAGGAAAATGGGTTATTGGAAGCCCCTTTTTCAGAATTAGAAATAAAGGAGGCGTGTTTGGTTCCTATGCTGATGGTGCACCTGGCCCTGATGGTTTCCCTTTCTGTTTTATCAGACTTTCTGGGATCTTGTGAAAAGTGATTTGATGAATTTGGTTCATTGTTTTGCAAATGGGAACTTGAATCTTTCTAGACTGAATTACACTATTTTAACTCTAATCCCAAAAGAAAATGAAGCCGTGGCTTTGAAGAAGTTTAGGCCTATTAGTCGATCAATTGCGCTTTTAAAATTTTTCTAAGGCCCTGAATAATGATGGTTAAGATTGTCGATAGGATTATTTCTCCCAACCAAACCGCTTTTATTAAGGGAGATTTATCCTAGAAAGTGTTATGGCGGCTCATGAAATTATTCATGACGTTGCTAATAGAAATGATCAAGGGTTATCTTCAAAATTGACTATGAGAAAGCGTATGATAGAGCTAGGAATGGAATTGTCCGTCACACACCTACGCGGTTAAAACAGTGCTACTACGTTGATGTCGGTGAGCCGGGTGATTTGAGGTGATGACTGAAGAGTTTACGGCTGCATGATTAGATTGCAGGGGCCAGACTGACAGAACTCCGAACGGAGGAAGACAATACACACGAACACGAGAGAATTTTGTTGCTGCGAAGCTGCAGACTTTTTCAGACGATTACTATTTCTATATAAAGGAAATACATACATCTTTACATGGTCATAGAAGACCAAAGCAATCCCGGCATGCACGTGATTGATGGTTGCCATTCCAACCACCTGGGCCATGCCGCAAATCTGTGCCCTGCCACTAATGGCGCTAGCCGCCTGCTGCCTTCTAAAAATAGGAGCTCAGGACTTATTTCAACAATCTCCTCCTAAGTCCTAGAGCAACTACACTAGCTTCTTCATGCCGATCCCACCGCGAAGCTCTTGGAACCGACTACAACCGAGCGCCTTCGTGAGGATGTCGCCCAGCTGCAGCCTAGTGCCGACGAACTCAACGTCGATCAGCTTCCTGTCGCAGCATTCCCGGATGAAGTGGAACTTCACATCTATGTGCTTGCTCCGGTCATGGTGCACAGGGTTCTTCATCAAAGCGATGGCGGACTTGTTGTCCACCTTGAGCTTGGGCGCGAGAACCGCTCCTCCGACAAGCTCAGCCAGATGCGCGTAGCGCGAGGGTCCCTGCCTGCATGCTGCGGCAGCGCATGTACTGCCTCACAGGAAGACAGAGCAACCACCTTCTGTTTTGCCGATTGCCAAGCAACCGGCCCTCCAGCCAGGAAGAAGATGAGGCCGCTGGTGCTCTTCCGGTCATTGACATCTCCGGCCAAGTCACTGTCGGAGTAGCCTAACAGCTTTGGAGCTCCTCCATTGTTCTTGCCTGGATGGTAGTGCAAGCCCCAATGCAGTGTGCCTGCCACATACCGAAGAACACGCTTGACTGCAGCAAGATGCTCTTGAGCTGGCGCCTCATGAACGCTAAACTCTAATCCCAAAAGAAAATGAAGCCGGGGCTTTGAAGAAGTTTAGGCCTATTAGTCGATCAATTGCGCTTTAAAATTTTTCTAAGGCCTGAATAATGAGTGGTTAAGATTGTCGATAGGATTATTTCTCCCAACCAAACTGCTTTTATTAAGGGGAGATTTATCCTAGAAAGTGTTATGGCGGCTCATGAAATTATTCATGACGTTGCTAATAGAAATGATCAAGGGGTTATCTTCAAAATTGACTATGAGAAAGCGTATGATAGAGTTTTATGGAGCTTTCTTGAAGATATGCTGATTAGTAGAGGCTTTGGGGATAAGTGGATTAGTTGGATTAAACAGGTGGTGATAGGGGGGTCTGTGTGTGTTAGAATTAATGATGAAAACAGCACTTATTTCAAGCCGGGCAAGGGGACCCTCTCTCCCCCTTGTTGTTTAACCTAGTGGTCGATGTTCTCACTAGAATGCTTATGAAAGCTGCCCGTAATGATTTGATTGAGGGTATGATGCCCAGTGCTTACCCTGGTGGTATAATTAGTCTCCAGTACGCTGATGATACTATTTTTTTCTTAAAAAATGATATTAACAAAGCCAAGAACTTTAAATGGTTGTTGTCTTGCTTTGAACAGTTATCTGGTATGAGAATCAATTATGATAAAAGTGATTTGATGTGTGTAGGTTTAAATGAAAGAGATAAAATAAGGCTTGCTAGACTTTTTTGTTGTAATATAGGCTCTTTTCCTTTCAAATACTTAGGTGTTCCTTTGCATTATGCAAAATTAAGAAGGGAGGATATTCAGCCTGTAGTGGATAAAGTAATTAAAAGAGTTGCTGGGTGGAGAGGTCGATTACTATCTTATGGTGGTAGGCTGACTCTCCTTAAATCCTGCTTATCTAGTATTCCAATTTATCTGATGTATGTTATTAAATTTCCTATTTGGGCGATTGAGGAGATGAATTCCCAAATGGCTCACTTTTTTTGGAATAATAATGATGGGAACAAGCATTATCACCTTGCTAATTGGCAGCTGATTGCTCAAAAAAAAGAGTATGGGGGTCTAGGTGTCCCAGACTTAAAGAATTTGAATTTATGTTTATTGACCTCGTGGATTTCCAGATATTTCTTGAATTCGAATAGCCTCTGGAGGCAGATCATTGACACTAAATATCAAACACACTGTCCCAACCTTTTATGTTGTCCTGCTTATAAGGCTTCCCCCTTCTGGAAAGGGGTGTTGTGGGCAGCAAGAGCTGCGAAAATGGGTTATTATTGGAAGATTGGTGATGGTAAGAACATTCGTTTCTGGGAAGATCAATGGTTCGGTACTTCTAGCTTGACTATCCAATTTTGGCCTCTCTATGTGCTCTCTGTGGAAAAAAAATATCACTATTAAGGAGGCTTGGGATGGTGAAAATTTGAGAATCTCCTTTCAAAGGAGTGTTTCTCAAAGGTTATATAATATGTGGCAAGAACTAGTGAGTATTGCCGAAACTATTGTTTTAGTGAAACTTGTGACTCTATAATCTGGAATTTTGAGTCAAAAGGGATTTATATGGTTCAATCTCTTTATGATGTTATTAGTTTTCGTGGGGTCCAACCGGTTTATACCCCCGCTGTGTGGCAAATTATAGTTCTATCCAGGATTCATGTCTTTCTCTGGCTTTTGGCTAATAATAGACTATTGACTAGGGACAATCTAAGTAAGAGGCAAAAAGTGAATGATACTACTTGTGTTTTCTGTTCTGAGCCTGAGAGTATTTCACATTTATTTTTTCTGCTGTGTGAGTCAAGCTACATGGTATGAAATCTCTGATATCTTGAACTTGAGGTTGGGTGATTCCTTTGAGAGTATAGCCCGTTGGTGGATTAGTAGGAAAAACATATGATTGTGAATATGTGTACTTCATTGCTTTTCGGACAACTGGAAATTAAGAAATCATTTGTGTTTCGGGGAGGAAGATGGAGGATGCGAGAATTTTACTAGATCGGGTAGCAAAGAGGGTGAGAAGATGGTGTATCTTCTTTGAAAGAAGATCACCATGCCGAGCAAAAGAGTTGGCAAACAAAATAGAAGAGAGAACTGGTCTGAACTCATTCTTGCCTTTGGAAAGAGGAGTCCGAAGAAGCTCGAATTGGCGAATTATTTGAACTCAGAGAAGGTGAATGTGTTGAACATGGAGGAGCACTATTGGCATGCAAATTTGGCGGATGAATGTTTAGATTGTGGTAGTGTTCGCTTTTGGAGGGAGTTTTGTTCTACCAAGTTAAATTCTGTGATTGCTAGTTTTGTTTTTTGGTCCCATAGGATATCATTCCTCGCTTTGGAAAAATATTTTTGTCGTGGTAGCGCTTTGAATACGCTTTGAACTTTGTGAAGTCGTTTTATTCTATGAATAAACAGGGAAATCTTTGACTCTAAAAAAATCTAGGATCAACATGATGAAAGGCGTAACTTGCCTTGCACAAAGCATGGGAAATCTAGGTTGTTGATTTGGTACTTTTTCCGGCACTCCGAAATATAAACATCGCAAAGAGAACAAAAATTCAAATAAATACAAATAAAGTTGAATAAATTATAAAAACAGCATAAATATGCAATTTGAGATTTTAGATGAATTTAGGAGAAAGAATGAGTCCAATCGGAGTTTGAACGGAAAAGATCAGGCTCCTAGAATATTAAAACAAAGAAAAATGAAAAACGATTCACTGTTTACTGTTTTTCCAGAATTTTCAGAATTGTTTTCCTGAGGAAAATTCTTGTGTTACCTCAGCAAGCTCATCACGGTCCTTTTTGGCTGAATTGTTTTTGCGTGGAAAAAAGATATACTTGGGGTATACCATGGGGGCTGGGCTTATAGAGTTGGTCCACAGGGTTCGGCCAGTCCACCATGGACTTGGTGGACGCGGCGGTGGTGCCTGGCCCGAAGGTCACCGGCATTTGGAAGGCTCGACAGTGCCGACGAGATGCGGGCTAGGTGGCTCACGATGCCAGGAATTATATGCGCATAGGCTTGGTGATAATGCTCAACGGAGACGACCGTGCCATGGATTCTTGCAGTGGTCAGACTTGGGTTGCGGCGGCATCGGCGAAGGTAGATGGTTAGAGTGTCGTGGACGTGGGCATGAGCATCCACTCGGCGAGGCAAAAGCTGTCGGTAGCATCGGTGAGAGCATTTTGGGTTACAAAATTCGGTAAGTAACGGAGATGTAACCCAAAATTGTAAGGGAATGTTAACTGGGATGGTTGCCGACATTTTGACGCACTCAATTGGAAGAATGGTGCTCCAGTGCAGTTGCCTTATTGCAGGGATGCGGTGATCGGCGCTGGGATGGGGCTTCGGTTCTTGGCGCATTCCATGCGAAAGAATGGACGAGAGAGCTCGAATGTGGCCAAAATGGAATCAGGAACATGATTCTAAGTCGATGCTTGCATTTTATAGGTTCAATGAACACTGAAATGATGGTAATAAGGTGAAGAGGTCGTCGGGCAGTTGTAAAGATTGTGGCGGCATTATTGCGCAATTTAATGGATGAAACAGGTAGCTAGTGGAGTGGGAGGATTAGTAGGGAGATTAGGGCTTTTATTGCACTTGAATGGAGAAGAAGCAGGCGAGAAAATAGCACTTGGAGCTCTGGCTGTAGTGGCAATGGCGGACGGGAGCGGCTTTGCGCGTGTGCGCGGCTGGAGGAAGGGGAAAGGGTAGCAAGCTGGGCTGGGCCAAGAGGCAGGTCGGCTGGGCTAAGGAGAAAGAGAGAAGGAGATATGGGACGACGAAAAGACGGGCTGGAGAGGAGAAAGAGGTGGCCAGGTGGGCCGGAAGAAATGGGTTTCGGCCCATACAATTTTTAAGGGATTTTATTTTATTTTCGAAATTAAATAATCATAGAAATTCAATGAAGCTTTTAAAATATTCAATAGAGTTCAAACATTTGGGAAAAATTTATAGAAATTTTTGGAGATATTTTTAACTTAATAAAGTTATTTACAACTAAAATTTGGTTTTTATACATAAATTACTTTTAAATTTTTGAAAATAATAAAAGGTATTTTAAAATAAGAAAATTTAGATAAAATCATAGAAAATCAGAAATAATTATTAGAAAATCCATAAAATTCACCTATTCCCTGAAAATTCACAAAATATTAATTTAAATTAAATTTTTTATTGTTATTTTTAAACAAAAAATTGAGATGTTACATCCACCCAGCTATGCTTTTGCATGCTGATGGCCCAATGCCCGCCCTTTCCCCGTATTCGCAGTTTCACGGGGAAAATAGTCGAAGCAGCCTCCATTTTTGGAAAAAATAGCATATGATGCGTACTGCGTAGAGTGAGACGATGTGGCTCTAGCATGCCGCTCAGCCATGCTTTCGCACTTTCGTGGCCCGACGCTCGGCGTTTTCCTTAGGTTCAGCCGTGTGATTTCCCTATTTCTGATGTTTGTGTGCGAAAAACACTCAAATGGTCTCCATTTTAGGAGAAAAGCAACTAGCGTGTAGAGGGGGGATGACGTGGTTCCAGGGGGGGTGCTCGGTCGTTGTTTCACGTGCTCATAGCCCAACTCCCTGCCTTTTCCCTGCGTTCGCACATTTTCGATGCTTTGCACGGAAAACCGCCTAAATGGCCTCCATTTTTGGAAGGAAGCATAGGGTGCATAGAGGGTGATTAGGGTTGACTATCGAGCTTAACGAGCTACTATTAGTTTCTTCTAAAATTAACATAATTCAACATAAAATTATTTTGTCTATCATTTAAGTGGTAATTTCAAATTCGAGCTAACGATCATTATCGAGCGAGTCTCATTAACAGTTTTCGTTTGAAATAGACTCAATTCAACTTCGAACTCATTAACTACTATAATCAAAATAATTTTAATTCGAGCCTTAGCAAGATTTTGTGACAACCTAAGGGCGATGGTGTAGCTTCAGTGGTCTACTCAGCCACACATTCACGGGCTCATGGCCCGACTACCAAACTTTTTTGAGTTTGCATGTTTCCGGTGTTTTGTCGTGAAAAAAAGCCTAAACAACCTCCATTTCCAGAAACTAGCATACGGCATGTAGAGGGTGATGGCATTAGACTATCTTTAACGGTATTCTTTCAGCCTCCAAATTTCTTCGCAGACAGATCTCAAGCACTCCAACGAATTCACTTCACAGTTCCCTTCAGAAAGGATTTGAAGAGATAATCTTTTCAGAAAGAGATTCTCTCTCCAATCTCTATACAAAACCCTTCGAGGGGATGCAGCTGAAGATGATAGAAATGAAGAAAATGAATATGGGGAAGAGAATGAGAGAAGAGAAGAGAATAAAGGGAAATTGCTGGAGATAGTCTTAGCCCCAGTGGTCCACTCAGTCGTGCATTTCGCATGCCTGTGACCCAACAACAGGCCTTTTTCCCTGTTCGGCCATGCGATTTCTCCGTTTTCTACGTTTGTGAGTGTAAACTGGCCGAATAGCCTCCATTTTGGGAGAAAAAAGCATAGGGCGCATAGAAGGTGACGGTGCAACCCTAGCGGTCTGCTCGGCCATTCTATCATGTGCTTGGTAACTGATGATCGACCTTTTCCCCACGTTTGCACGTTTTCGTAATTACACTTAGAAAAATGCACAAACGGCCTCCATTTTCTGAAACTAGCATAGAGCATGTAGAGGGCGATGACGTGGCTCAAGCGGTCCACTTGGCCAAGCTTTCATGCGCTCATGTCCGATGACTGGCCTTTTCCCCGTGTTCGCACGTTTCTACCATTTTGAGCAGGAAAAATGTCCAATCAGCCTTCATTTTCAGAAACTGGCATAGGCCGTGTTTAGGCTGTTCACACGGTTCTAGCTATCCACTCGGTCGCACTTACATGTGCTCGTGGCCCGACGACCAGCCATTCCCCCATGTGTAATATCCTAAAAATTTGCTTTTTATCTAATTTAATTTATTTAGATTTATCTTGGAACTTTCCTGATTTTATAAATCCGTTATGCTATTTTTAGTTTTACAAAAAAGAATTTATCCAGAAAATTTAAAACCTTAAAATTTCTAAAAATGATTTTATTAGGTTCCAAATATTCCATAGCATTTTAGAGAAATTTTCAAGTATTTTTAAAGCCTTTTTACTATTTATTCCAAGCCTTTTTATTTTTCATCTCAATTTAATTCGAAAAAAAGGAAATAACAGGTTGGACTTGACCCCACATGTCATAACCATCTTTTAGCTTGAGCCATGAATAGAGAACTCAGTTATCTCTCTCTCCTCCTTTGATGCCCCAAATAAAAGCATCAAATCTTCTTCAATTTCGCAACGAAACTTTCCAAATAAATGTGCAATCAAATTCTCATCGCATCCATAACTTTCCAAAGCCATTTTTGGCACAAATCCTCTCTAATTTTGCTCCTCCTTCCATTTATAGGTGCCATGATTTTTTGCACCGATTCTCTCCTCGGGACTCCATTCGCACAATAAAAAGGAGCACCGAGCGCCTCTTGACATCACCAATCTATTTTGCCACATTTCGAGGGCTCCCTCGCCTCTATCTCGCCGGATTTTGCAAAGGTCCGAGCTCTTCTTTTTTTTTGCCACTGCTAGGCTTGGGCGTTCGGTTTAACCGAAAAATTCGGTTTCGGTTTATTTGAAAATTCGGTTATTCTAAAACTAAAACCGAATTATGTTTGAAAATTTCGGTAACCGACACTTCGGTTAACCAATAGTTCGGTTTCGGTTTCGGTTTTAACCGAATTAACCGAACTTGGCTAGCACACAGAATAAACAGTAGAATGTATAATTGAATGAACAAAGATCAAAATCCAACATGCGTGATGTTTTCTAAGCAGCCAACACATAACAACACTACAACACAATGAACGTACTACAATCAAATAATATGAGGGACTGAGGGCTCGAGTCACTAACTTGTTTCGCTATCTGTCCACTTGGGTCGCGCATCGAACAAGGATTCGGCCCATGTCACAGTAGTTTGGTTAGTTCGGTTAAGCGAGGTTAAAACCGAATTAATCGAAAAAGTTCGGTTATTCCATACACTAATCGAATCAACAACCGAATAATTCGGTTTCGTTTTTTCGCTTGGTTCGGTTTTAACGGTTTCGGTTTTGGTTTCGGTTTATTTGCCCAATTTCAGCCATCTGCTTTTGCCAATCCTGGCGCCTTGCCCTCCCCATTGCCCTTGTGCCATGCATGGCTAAAGACAAAAGCTCTCTGTCATGTTTCGTGGGCTCGAGCAAGCTGTGAGCCAAAAAAATATTATTATTATTTTAATTAAAATAAATTCTTTTCATAAAAATGATGATGTCATCATTGCATCATAATTTTGATTTATTTTGAAAAATAAATCAAAAACTAAAAATCCGACTATTGACATCAGCATGCGCAATAATCCGGATTGTCCTTTAGAAAAATAATTCCAAAAATTCAGAAAAAATCCTTTTTCTTTTCTTTTTAAAATTTTAGGAGTCAGTTTTCACCCGTTCGAACTCTGATTGGCTTTATTTTTCTTTCTAAATTCTTATAAAAATTCTAAATTTCTCTTTTATGCTAGTTTGGTATTTTATTTGAATTATATTTGAATTTGGACGTTTTCGCGTATAGATTTCAAAGAGCCGGGGGAGTTCGCAGCTGATGATTTTGAGTGGCTACTCTATGACCAAGGCAAGTTACACATATTTGAATATGTTGATCCCAGTTTTTAAATTATAATTTAAATTTAAATTATTGCATGCATAATTTTAGTAATATAGTTTCAGTCCTAGTTTTAAATAAATAGTTATTCTTTGAATTGATTAAAATTACCTTGGAAATTGGAGTACCTTATTTCATTGTAGCCCTAAGACATATATACAAATATCAAAATGATTAAAAATACGCTTAGACATGCTTAGAACCGAGATTAGGACCTTTTAGAAATTTAAGCTAAATAAAGTTCTTTTCAAAGGCTTTATCATTTCATATGAAATTCTATGTTACTTGTGACATCAAGTTCAAAATTAAAAATGTGGTTTAGATCAGGAAAGTATAGTTGACAGATGGGTGCGTGAGGCACGAGAGTTGGTTGGAAAGCTCGCCTAGTCAATTAAGAACCAGTTTGTGTTTCGCTGAATGCAAAGGCTTACCATACTACCACAAATCTAGTATATTATAGACCTGACTATCCGTATTAAAATATACCATAGATAATCATATCATTAGGTTGAAAGTAGGGTGGATGTAAGGTTGTCACTCGGTGCAAAATGGTGCTCCTAGACTGGGCGGTTTAACCTTTTCTAGCGGTGAAACCTTAAGGGGGTATGACTACGTGAATAGAGCTTTATAGAGATCTTATCGTGATTTTCTATGCTCTACACCAAAGAAAGTGTGTATTTTGGTAAAAGGAGACGATCATGTCTTGTGGATAAAATTATACAACCTCTATAGAGCGTAAAATTAATCGATTAACCAAATCGGCGATTATAGACATGCCGAGCAAGCCTTTCACGAATTAGGTTTTAATGTTTTCAAAAAATGACTTTCAGGATAGTTTCGGATAGAGTGGTTCCATTATTGGACTGATTCCATTGATTGGGAAAAAGTTAACTCCATAAGGGATGCTTGTGCTAAAAAATGTTTAAAAAGAACATCTTTCTTAAAAATATGCCTTTAAAAATACTTACAATATTAGAAAAATTGTTGCTTTACAATGAATTGAAACTTATAGCCTCGCTTACATTATTATTGCATCTCATGTGCAACTTGCGGAGTACTCTTGTATCCACCCTAGCTTACTCTGTTGATTCAGAGCATGAATTCTAAGATGGTGTGGACTATATGGACTAGACCGCTTCCCAGTCGATTGCCAGTGGCAAATCTATTGGATTTTACTACAATTTACTTTTTTTCGTTGCTTTATTATCTTGCCTGTATGCCACTCATTTTGTAAACTAGAATAATTAACTAGTAAAAATACATCGGATATGTTGTGATAATATTTTTACTATATATATTAGTTTTTTTTTGGGCTAATACATGATATACAGATGATAATTTCAGAGATTTTACCCTGGGTCCAGACACCGCGTTTGCCCACGTGTTTTCCCTCTTTTCGATGTTCGCGCGCATACTGAAGGGTCCCCATTTTCTCTACTACTTCTAATTAGGAGTTGGTGGTGATATGTCCGTTCTCCACCACCAACCCACGGTTAAACCGTGAAAAAAACCACCGACGGAAAAAAAAACCGAACCGACCGACGGAAAAAAACCTAAGCCATTTTTCACTCCGTTCCTCACGATATGCTCACCTCCCGACTTCTTCACGAACAAGACAGCCACCCCATCTGTGAGTCCAGATGTCTTCCCCGGTGCGTCCCCGCTTCTTGATAATTGGGAGAAATAGATATTTGATCTTGTAGCACAATTTTCTTTTATTGCTTAACCTTTATGTTCCGTTATTTTAATTTTACTAGTTCAATGCCCGTGCGTTGCTATGAAAAATAAAATTGATAACGAAACATAAAAGTCAAGCAATGAAAGAAAATTGTGCTACAAGATCAAACATTTATTTCTCTCGATTACAAAAGTTTTTATGGTTTCTCCTTCAGTATGAATTAAAATCAAATATATTATACATAACACCACATGTCCTAGTTAAGTACACGTGCGTTGCTACGAAAATTCTCAAGCACAACTTTATTAAGAAAAGTTTTTCGAAGCAACAACCAAGTTGGTTGATGAGAAAGACATGCATGAAGCGAACTTGTTAGCTACTTAAGATCGAGGAGACCATTCAATGAACTGAACAAAGTCACGTGGAGAATCTGTTCAATTGACAATGTAATTACAGTGAAACATGGTGGGGGCTAGAAAACTGATGTAAACAAAACTGAGTGAGAGGGTGAAGGTCTTGTCTGCTATGGTGAATGCAAGATTTGGCATCTTTGAGATCTGATGGCAGCTGACTGTGGATTCTCCACTGGGGCTTGGTAGACGCTCACATAACTGGAATAGAAGGCAAAATCTTGTCACCAACTGCATAATTCGAAAAGGATAAAAAAAACAGGGGAGATCACAAAGCTAGTAACCTGATTAGCATATTGCAATATCAATTCCTTTGTTCTATTTTCACGAGTGGTTCTCTATCCACACAACAGACCATCCGACAGCCGAGCACATAACATCCGAACCGACATTTTCTTTACCGACAATGATTCAATTCCATTCTTGTAAAAGTTTTTGAAAAGAAATTAACCCATCATGAAAATAAGTATAATAGTAATCTTGAAAGGGCAGTTTCATGTGCACTACAACAGATCGAGCAATGAACTGACCGATAGTGTTAGTACCATCGAACATACACAGAGGCGACTGGCTGCATACTCTCTGCGGATCTGTCGCTCGGAGGCAAAGCATTAAAAAATCACTATAGTTCAAGATTAATGCATAGAACACAACCATCACACAAAATCTCTTCCATACTTGAGCTTGAACAAAAAGTTGGAAAATGCAGCAAGTAGCAAACCTGTGCTATTAGCAAGTCAAGGATCATCTCTCCGTACTCGCTCACTACTTCTTTGCATTCTGTACTGATAATTCCCTCAGCCCCAATTGCATGGTTCACCTTAGCAACAATAGCCTGGAAACAACACAAGATGCAATGATTTAAGTCATGTTATATATCAGAAAAGTGCAATCCCATTCACTACCGACATTCTCTATATTCTTACATCCACCAGACACTGTCTATCACACTATAATATAGTGATCAATGATTTTATCTCAAATTTGTGGAGCAACCACATCGAATCGCAAATCATGTTATTAGTCTAAAATCACCCCAAACTCCGCCGAGTGCAACAAATAAACTAATAAAAGTCAAATCTCATGGTGGACTCGTCGGGCCGTAGAACCCCTGCGCCGCATCGACGAGATCAGGAAAATCGTCCATTACCTCCGCTCAATGGATAAGCTCAACACATGAATTGTTTCCATTTCCATTTATAAAAATCAACTGTCTCATGTATCAAATGCCCGGGAAACACTGGAAACTGATTACTTGTAAGAAGTTTTCTATGCATAACTATAGTGCATACAAAAAAATTAACCCAGGGTAAAAAAATCGAACAAAAATTAACCCAGGGTAAAAAAAATTGAACGCCTTTACATGGCTTAATTACTATGATGCACTGTTGCACAAAGAGTAGGCATACTGGTGTAATTCACTACTGATGACTACGAGTAAAACTAACGAAAAGTATGTAGGCCGGAGGTGAAATAAGAGCAATTGAAAGTTTGAAATTCTTGTGGCTTTCCATGAGCATTCTGTTATCTCTTCAACATGCTAGAAGAAGCAAGCGTAGGCTAAGATGAAACTTACTTAGAATATCGCCCTAAGCTTTTATTTGCTTTTGCTCACAACTTCGAATATCTTTTGAGACTGTGTTATCTTTCGGGACTGAAGAAGCAGAGATCAAGAAAGCATGATTCTTGCACTAAAGTAATCCGTATATCCCTATCTACATTTTTAAGGTGTATTTCTTTCTACTTGGATATGCATAAAATGAAACAACAGAATAACTGCATGGTAACATGTAAGCTTTGAGCCAAGAATTAGGAGAGAAAAAAAAGACTTACTGCTTGGCAGACATGGGTTAGTGTTGACTCAATATCAACCACATTAATTTTCCATAGAGAATTAAGCATGGCATCTTTTTTCTCCTCGAAACTCTTCATAAACTGCTCTTCCTTATTGTCACTCTCCTCCAACTTTTTCATTCCTTCTTGCAGTTGTATCAGAGAGATAGCACCTATAGCGAATTCATTATCAACCAGGACTTCACTTGTACATTAAACAAAGAACTAAACAATGTTTTAGAATTTACAAAGCAAAGATTAACCGCAATTTAATATGTGGATGAAACAAAATCTAGTTTTTGTGATGATAAAAGTGACAATAATTTATTGAAACGAAATCTAGTTTTTTATGCTTGATAAAAGTGGCACTAATTTATTGAAGCGAAGTTAAATGAAGCATTTGCTCACTTGAAAGGTCATCGCAAGATATACCGCTGGGACAAACGCCGAGAGCTTCCGCATTTGCCCGATCTGCAAATTTATCCTTTTCCCATCCACATAGGGTTGAAGCCGATTTTTAGGCTCTAAATAAGCTTTGCTCTCTTTCTTTTTGCATCTCCCGTGCCACAGTTAAGTTATTTTAGTTTTAATTGATGTATCGGTGCTAGAGCCTAAATTGAATGGTAATTTCAATGCAATCGATTAAACAAAACAAGAGGTAACTTTGGGAGTAACATACCTTTATCTTCTCTTGAACCTTTGCCCTAAAATGCCGTGTTATGTATCCGAGCACAACGCATAACCGATTTACATTTTATTGTTGTGTAAAACTAAAAGTACCTTCTTAGTTGAAAATATCATAACAAAAATTACCGGATAATTTCAATTAGATGTCAATAAATACTTGCCTCTTTTCCCTAAAGATGTTCTTTTATAGCCAGAAATTTTCATCTATCTACCCATAAATCCAAGCGATCATCTTAACTCCATTCCCATTTTTCCATTCCTAGTTCTCTCAAGCCTTTTTCTTCTTTGCAACCTCCTCTTGTCTCACTACATAACAATCCATCAAATTACCCCACTCTATGCTCACCAACTAGTTCAACCGAAATATTCCTTGAAGGAACCGCTATCCTTTCCGTTTTTCAAAAGAATACCCAATGTTTACCAAAAACTCAAATTCATGACATACTGGGGAAGACCCTCTTTTCCATGCTTATCATAAGCCTCCTTTTTTGCAGGATCGCTTAGGACTTGATAGGCCTCCCCGAGTTCCTGTCAAGAGCAAGCTATTTAGTTTAATAATTTGCAGCGGTAAATCATACAAAGAGGCAAAATTGATTCAGCCGATAGTCCTTTGAAGCTTGCTGATGTCTTCAACTCAGGAATATCCATTAGGAAAATAAATTGGAATTTTAGAAAAAAAATGCCAAAATAGTTTTCTCTCTCTTTCTTTTTGTATTTACTTTGTTTTAATCTTCCGACGGCACGATCTTTTTCGTCAGAACTCCGATTAGAACTCCGATTGGATCCGTTTTCTTCGACGACCAAACACATTACGTTACACAATGGGGCACAAAGCAAATAACCCGAAATCTGTCGAGTAACAATGGCCATCTCCAATCGTTCAAGTAATGGTTAAGGGCCGCAATAAAGATATTTTTTGCCATTTCTCAAGGAATCCATAGGCTTAAGTTATTGTACACTAAAGTATACATCATCTGCAAATGATGAAAGCCTCGAAATTGGCCACAGTTGCAATGGTCTTATTCCGCACACACACTAACCAAGAGCTAGGGCTCAAATTGCCATGTCAACCATAATGGTTCCGCTATAATATTTTGACGTGTATTATAGCATCCTATGCTCCATTCATTCAAATAGCTCTATAGCACATAACATTGGGATACTATGCCATCATTAGAAAATAATCATTGGTTTTTCAATATATTCTATTGTAGTTAAAATCTGGGTCTCATTTCATCTTTGGCACATAAAGCCACTTCTTAGAAAGTCCTCCATATCTAAAGCTACAAATCTACAAATAACTCTCACAGAAAGGTGGTGTTCAATATGTTTAAAAAGAAATACACTGCTCACCTTCACCTAAATAAGGGCATGAAGAATAAAATGGAGAAACCAGAGGAATGGTCAAATTACAGCCAGATATGTACCTTTTTCATCGTTCAAGTTTGCTCACGTGATTTTCAAAAGTGGCGCCTCTGCAAAATGTCATTCCAGCTTAAAAGGAAAAATGCAAAATCATCGAAAAATGCAATCTAGTTACTTTTTAAAGAAAGATATACAGATATAGAAACAAAATGTGGATATATGAAAGGAAAAAAAGTAAAAGAAAAGGCACCTTTCCCATTGTTCAGAGAGACGATATCAACCTTAAATCGAACCTCCGCTCTCAACCGTGATTTTGCCTCAATAGATTCAATGCGCTTCTCAAAGTCATCCCGTAAAAAGGAAAAATGCATTGTACTATAAGAAAGATAAATGGGTCAAGTCAATTGTATGAAATATACAAACTAAAAAGCGACTTCTTTTGGTATTTAGCCAATATGTAAGACTGGTCTAACCCCAATCAAGGAACGATCAAGGCATATCTTGTAGAACCAAAGCCTCTTGGTTTGGTTTGGGCTTCGAGAAGTACCAAAGATCACAGAATTAGAAGAACGCCTCGTTTGAGCGATTCGATCCAGGTACCTCTCACTCTTTGCATTGCTCGAGTAATGATGCTTTCGAACCCGCTAATATAACCTAAAATACTTTTCAATTCACAAGCCACTATATGAAAATTTTGAAAAGAAATGAGAGAAGACAAAGAAATGTGGTACACCATCATAACCCCAAATCCATCGACCAATCTTGGGATGGTACGGCATTTGATCAACTAACAAGAACAAATCACATAAGGAAAAATCAAGAACACTGCGATTAGTTATCGGAGAGGAGAGCTCGTGTGAGACGAAAGAAAGACGAGCTTGGACCTCATGAACCCGAGGGGCTCCAGGCGGTCCACGCAGGCGCAAAGTGAGGGCGGGGGGTCCCCACGGGCAACGCAGTGGTCGAGCAGGCGCCATGAGGAGGTAGCCAGCGGTGGAGGCGAGGTGGCGGCCGCGACGAGGAGCAGGAGGAGGAAGCTAGTCCAAGAGGGAGAGCCAGCCACATCGCTACAGAGTGGATCTCATGCCATGTGCAGTGGGTCTGAGGTCTCGGCTGCCTTGCGTGGGTTTAGGGTTTGAGGCGGCGCGAGCGTGATCGCGGTGGGCGGCGCGAGAAGGGGGGCGCAGAGGAGAACGCGAGGAGATTAGGGCGTGGCTGTGTACGTGAGTTGGAGGCAGAGAGTGGGGCATGAAGCCGCATCACGCCACCAACTGCTGCATTATAGTAGTAGAGATTTTAGGTAGCAACGCACGGACGTTAAATTAGGAATTTTTTTTTAATAATACATTTTTTATTCGGAATTTCAAAAATATTCCACCGAAAAAAAAATTTCAGAAATATACCTCTGTCGCACGTTGGACGTGCGACAGGGGCCTAAATAGAAAAATACACGGGCGACAGTGCCCTACAGGCGTGGCGTGGCCTCCTATCGCACGGTGAGCGTGCGACAGAGCCGGTAAATACTGCATCGCCTGACGAACGTCGCGACGATGAGCAATCGACCGATGGTCGTCTGTGCGGCGAGTGGGCGCGGGTTCTGTCGCCAGACGATGGTCGTGCGGCGACAGAGCGCTTATATGAGCCGCTCGCCTTGATCGCTTCTCATTTGTGCGCCTGAAGAGAACAGAGAGAGAGAGGAAGGAAGAGGAAGAGGAGAGAGGGAAGAGAGAAGGAAGAAAGGTAGATTCTGCTCCCACCTGCTTTTGAGGTAAATTTTGTTGTTTACTTTTCTTAGCGATAAATTATGATATGTTAGAAATAGTTAGATCTAGAGCATTGTAGCGAAAAATAGTGGTAGATTAGAAATAGTTTTAGATGTATGTTACGGATAAATGTAGGTAAATTGATAGGTCACAAATAGTTCTAGTTTAGAAAATTTAGATATTTTTTATGGATAGGAGTATATCGGTATATATTGAAGGAAATATAGTTACTTAATGAGTATTTTTTTAATATATAAGTACATCGATATTGAATGTATATATTGTTAGGAATGAATTTTTATGGATAGGAGTATATCGGTACATATTGATGGAAATGTAATTTTTTTACGATATAACTACATCGATATGAATTATTAGGAATGTAGATGTTTTTTACGGTTAGATATATATTTTCATACCATGTAGGTATAGTTATGTTACGCCATAGTATTTTGTACGGAAGATAATTAATTAGTGGGTGAATGAATGGATTCGCAGATATGGCGAAACGAGTTCCATTTAGGATTTATTATGGAGATGGGGTTGTAATGCATGGTTTGGAGGTGCAGATCTAAGTAACATGCAAGATGTGGATGAAGTTTGAGTAGGCTCGAGGCGCACATTTGGTTCCATGTTGAAATGGTTGTATTATACTTTTCGGATGGAAGAAGACAAGTGTGAGTTGAAGGTATTTTGCCTATGTAGTGTGCGTAAACGACACTATTTAATGGGAGTTAGTTGAGCTAAAGGAACCGTGATCGTGGAGATCATATGTGAGGGGCGAGCAACGGGATGGAATCGAGTGCTTTTAGTGCGAGCATATGAGAGGATGTTGCCCCCGCAGGCAGCTTGGGCGCGGTGAGTGTAGTCACCTCAAAATGAGCTCACTTGGTGACACTGAAATTGGGGATCTAGCCATGAGCAACATGTTGAAGAAAGTGGTGAACAGGTTCGGGCGGAAGGATGATGAAAATGTTGGCCAAGAAGCTGGGGGCCGTAGACGAAGGTGAGCAAATTGAGGAAATAATACTAGGATGGAAGAGGAAGACCGTGAGTACAAAGAGAGAAGAAGAGGAGGACGACGATGAGTCGGATGAGGAAGATGGAGGAGGTACGGAGCCGCTTGTGCCACCGAGTGGTGCACGCAGAATTTGAAAATATGGTTGTCAATGAAATGAGGGAGATGCCTTGGCAAGATCTGAGTGTTAATGAGGTTAGGCATAACAGTATGTACCCGACAAAAGAGGCTGTGCAGGATGCCGTGAAAGATTGGGCTCTATCATTAAGAAGGACTTTTAGGGTTAAGAAATCCACCCCAACCTGCTACGACGTGGTGTGTGAGATCCATGGGTGTCCGTGGAGAGTGCACGCGTACAAGCCCAAATGGGGCACCCATTGAATATGTTCGAAGGTTGAGCAGCATAAATGTATGACTGAGGAAACAGTGATGGCTCACAGGAACCTATCATCCGGGTATGTCGCGAACATCATGTACGCAGAGATAGTACTGGTTCACCCGTCGGTTCCTCGTGTTCGACGTCCACGTCGAGGGCTACACTGTCCATCGTATGATGAGGCAGTTTGGTCTACGACAGGTGTTCCCAGTGCACGACGTCCGTGCAGTTCCCACCCACGGCCCACTCGTAAGTTCCCTGTATTGATGTTTTTATAATTGTTACTGCGTAATGCTATCTAATAATGCTATACTTATTTTTCACCCACAGGCACAGTAGGAAGGGACAGCCTGCGACCACCCCCTGGTACCCACGTATGTCGCCTTGGCCGAGGAGTGAGGAGTACCCCTCGAGGACGCTTCACGCCGAGGCGCGCCTCACGACGCTTGGACGCATCGGGCGTATCATGCAGTGGTACACTCCCGGACTCGTGTGCGTTTGGTACGTGTCGACCCGATCCTCCCAGACACGCCCTCCGTGGTGGCGAACCGCACCCTCCATATGGACTCGGTTCGCACGCTTTGGTGCGCTATGCCATACCTTCGATATAATTTTTGTGCTAACTAATTCGTAATTTATTTTGCTAACTAATCCATAATTTATATTGCGGTGACGTCTTTGCACTATCGGCCTGAGGAGCTTCGCAGCTTATACGGTCGGTGACCACCGGAGAGGACGTGGCGAGAGAGGCGCCACCCTTACGTCGGGAGGTGTCGGACAGCCGACACGCGCCCGAGCCGTCGGGTCCGCCTCCCTACCGTCTCCGAGGCGTGCCGCTTAGCGGGCCGGGTGCGCCAGTGCGTCTTCACACGGTCCCGCCGCAAGCCGCGAGAGGCACGCTTCAGAGCGGTCGAGCTTTCGGTGAGTAATCAAATGCACTGTTCAAGTGTTACAATCGCAGATTATAATACTCAAAACAATTCTTTATTTGGTACAGCCCGCAGCACACTTCTTCACAAGACGATCTGACACGCTCGACGACTCACGACGACGAGGGCGATGCCCTGCACCGGAGGACTACCGTGATTACCTCTCCACGGGCGTCTTTGGGGTGGGGCATCATCATCACACCGACGGAGCGCCACCACCGACGCAGCCTAGTCAAGAAGACGGAGCGCCCGGACAAGCAGTTACTCACTCGGCACGCGACGCCCAATTTAGGCGCAGAGGCCCCACCGCTACCTACGCAGCTTGACGTACTCATGGGACTGTGTTCGGAGGAGGAGGCCTCCCGAAGCGAGGCCGATAGATGAGTTTCTTTTGATTTTTATTATTGCTAGTATGTTATGTACTAAGTGTTTCATTTGAAATATGTTGCACTTGCATTTGTATTTTTGTAAACTTAATCTTACGTACTTAGTTGTTCCTTTCATCGCCTAGACGCTTTGTCACACACCTAGCACCTTTACTCACTTGGTAGCACCTTTACCACGAAGACACGACAACAGACGCATATGACTTTTCGGTAGCGATGTGACTATTCATTGCTAGCGGCTTTACCAAGTCGACACGACAACACACGCAATGCTTTTTCCAAGCGATGTGACTACTCATTGCTAGCGACTTTACCAGTGAGACGACAACTCGCCATTAAATGACAACACGCGCAACACGCCATGAAATGACAACACGCCGCAACACGCCATGAAATGACAACATCACCGCACACGCCGCAACACGCCGCAAAGAAGAGCTGTAATTGTGTGGAGTAACCCCTCACTACCACTATAAAAGCAGTCCGAGGGGTAGACATCCAACACAACCAAACCACAATGTCGTTTCTCTGTCGCCTCTTCAAAGAGCGAAGTCATCCACCCGAATATCCGGATGAGAGTTGCGCCGACGCCCAGCTTCTCCGGAGTTGCCCGACCGAATGTGATCGCAACCTACGGCCAAGATGATGCAACTACCCATGGAGACACGGCCACCACACACATCATTGTAGTTCGCACCTACAAGGTAAACCCATCAAGCGCCCACACAATACAGGTAACACTACCATCTCATGCATCGTTCTTTCTTTTCTCAAGACGAGGGCGGTGTTGCTTCTTCCAATGGATCGACGTCCGAACGACGTGACTCATTTAATTTCTTAACAACTGCCACGACAACTACCCCGCTTCGCTGAGAACTTCACCGTGGGAGAGCCGCCAGATATGTCCTTTTCTAGATCGACCAGAGCTTAGGGCGGTGTGCAAGGGCCAACCGATCGGTGAGTTTCATGCGACATACTCATGTTGAACTCACAAAGTAGTAGTTCTAAACAAGTTCATCGCATCTGAGGAGCTCAAAAGGACACTTGCGAACATCAACAAGTCAAAGGAGGAACCTCCTCCGGGGCCACCCAAAGCCCCGACGTTTATGTACATGGCACGGAGGCGATGGTTGATACCGCCACGGTGATCTAGCGGACGGGAGATTCTACCTGTGCCCTTGGCCGAGGATGAACGGTCTTGGTATTTCAACCTGGGTGGACCGGAGACGTACCACCCACATCTCATGCTTCTGTATGGGATAACTGGGGAGCAACCTCTCCGTGGTGCCACTACCGCCTGAAAAGCCAAATCCGAGTACGCCACGGTGTTATTCAACCACCAAGGCGGGCATCTTGTATTGATCAGCAGGCACGCTTCCGGTTGTTCAAGGATAAGCCCAACACAAAGCTCTGCACCATAGAGTGGAGTGCGAGCCGAAATAGAGCGGCGTCTCGCATGTCTCCGCCAACGCCAACACAGCAGAAGCGCAGAGGGTTCCTCTTCTTGAAGAAGAAGGGACAAGGGAAGCAAATTGAGGTCCGCAACACGCAACAAATCCTTGACTCGTTATGCAGACCATCCGGAAACCCGGTGGTATTAACATAGGGGACACCGAATCGGGATGACATGCCCATATGGGAGGCGTAAATCCACATAAACAACAACCAAAATTTAAGTCTTATACACCGAGACGTGCGGCATAGGCCACCCAATGGGCGGCAATTTGGGAGCATCATGAACCCCATGGAGTTCTTTCATAGTAGGGATTGAGCGGTGAGCGAGGATCTGGTCGCAATATTAGAACGGGTCGTAATATGCGAAAAATGTCTTACATCATTCTCGTACCCAGATAGGCGAACGATCATTTGTTCCACCATGACGAACAATGCTTTCGTTAGTTAGTTAAATCCATTGTTGTAATGCCCTTGTAATATCATCTAATCTTTTGCTTATTTTATCATCTGAACTTTCGTGTATGTGCCCTTATATATGTATTGTTTGAATTTTAAAAATTCCCTCATATCTTAAAATCATTTGAAATTTTTATGGTAATATCACTGATATATCAGGAACCTCCATAAAGAGTTTCAAAAATTTTCGACGTCGTAAAAGTTTCCATGGTTTCGTGGCCGCAAGTGCTTTTTCCGATTTTCGCAACAAAATGCCGAGTCAACGTCCCATTATCTCGCCCATACGTAAGTGGTAGCCCGCATTATGAGTGGCCCTTGATTTTTTCTCGTATTTTTTGGACCATGTCCTACCACCAAGCAGGCTACGAAAACCCTAAGTGGCCACGATTCGCTCGTTTCGTGCGCGAGTGCCTTTTTCCGATTTTGGTAACAAAATGTCACCAACGTCCGACCATCTCGCCGACATCAAGTGGTATGCCACGTTATGTGGTCAGTCGTGCTTTTTTCCGTCATTTTTCGGCCATATTCGCGGACCTTACGAGGCTACGAAACCCCTAAGTGAAATGCGATCACTAACGAAATAAAATAATTTTTCCGATTCATTACAGACAATTATGTACAACCAATTTACAACAAAATTGTCAACAAAAAATATTAAATACAAAAATTGAAGATTCTGTTCATTGCCGCGACGTTAGTCGTGCGGCGACCTCCTAGCACTTTCGTCAGGCGACAGTGCCTTTTCGCCCTCGTCGTTACGTTACGCATCTTGACGCGCCGTTCGGTTCCTCGTCGCGACGTTAAGGCGGCGACGAGAGGCCATCGTTACCGCACTGCCGCCGCGTGTATTTTTCTATTTAGGCCTCGTCGCATGTCCAACGTGCGACAGAGGTATATTTTTGAAAAAAAAAATTCGGTGGAATATTTTTGAAATTCCGAATAAAAAATGTATTATTAAAAAAAATTCTTAAATTAGTATGAGGGAAAAACAGCACAGCGCGGCTCCAGCGGGCCTCGCGGACGCTCTTTTGCACGCTTCGTTGGAACGTCGTCACCATTTCACGCGGAAAACTGCCCAAACAGCCACCATGGGCCAGTCTTGATGTTTGCATGCTTCCAAGACTCACGTTTTCTTCATGGGCTGGCTGCGGCCCAAGAAAAATAAGCCTAATGCTTACAGCTTTACGGTGGCAGACTAAAGCCCATTTGGATCAATACAGACGCCCTCTTGCATCAACAGTACCGTTGCGACCAGTACGTTTGTGATTACTCCCAGTTTTGGTTTCAACTTCTTCTCGAAAAAAAACTTAGGTTTCAACTGTTTTTTTTCCTTTCGAAGAGACGGCAGAAGCTCTGTCATGCATTAAAGAAAGAGAGAACCCAAGAACAGAGTCATACAACAAGACGACTAGCCCGCAACCGAGTCCAACAGAAAGCGTAAAATACACGAATTGAAAACTAAAACCAGGACCGGAGGAAGTCTAAAACCGCCAAACCCCTTTCGCTAGCATAGACTAGATGGAAAGGTCTAAGGGAAACCGGTGTGAAAAGCTAAATTCCGGTTCTGAATATCCTGTTGAATTAAAGAAAAGATCACGTCCGTAGACCGGTAGACATTGTTGAAGATTCTGGCATTGCGTTCCTTCTATAAGTTCCACAGAGTGTAAATGAGCGTGCCGTTAATCTGCTTGCGCGAAGGCAACGTCACTATGCGCGGGATGATGACATTAGGTTTCAACTGTGACCTTAGTCATTCTCATTTCGCATTAATTCCAGAACTGTATGTGTTGTGTATCCACTTGAGTTGAGACCCTGCGCGACTCCTGCCCCAAGTTTAATTTCTTGAATCCGTTTGAACTACTAGACCCCTGTTTTCAAAAAATAATTCCTGTTTTCAAAAAAAGAACTACTATACCCGGCCGGGCCTAAGCCATTGTCCAGTAAATAGAAACGCATCAGAACCCAGAAGGGACGCGCCAAGCAGAAAGGAAGTCGTTCAGATCCTCCTACTGTCGAGTACTCGCGATGGTCAACGTATGGCTAATGGACTTTTGATCCTACGGCCCACAACACTAGACACAGCCGCGGCGGATCCGAATCCGAACGTGAATCGTACCGGAGCAGAGCAGGCGAGCAGCCCACAGTGGTGGTTGCTCCAAGATGCGAATGCAGAGGCAGGTAGGGCCTCAAGGTCGTGACCAGCTGTGAACCGGGTGTCGAACTGTCGAGACTGCAAACCCTCAACACCTGGCTGACAGATGTTGGCCATTTTTATACCTTATGGATAATTACTATGCAAAGACGTGGAATTCGCGGTGCTATTTTACCTCACAATATTTCAGGTATCGTATTTTTTTAGAGAAGCTATTGGTTTAATATATTAAATTAATAATTTATTCTGAATATCGCCGAAATTTCGTAAATATGGATTAAAAGGGAAATGAAAATAGGGGTATCAAATTTAGATAAGTTCTGGCAGGGGATAACTATTTGGAGTCTATAGTTGGTAGGAATAAGAGCGAGTATGTAGTACCTGAATAGTAGTATAAATCTTTTCTACGCCGAGTAAGTGGTTGGCTAACTGTGGAAGCAAAACACAAAACACAAATAAATGTTCTTACGGATGACAGACTAGGTGTTGTCACCAGCCTAGTCTAAATCTTAGAGATGTAGTTGAACATGTCTCAAAGGATATCTGAATTACACCTTATGGCTATGCACTACGATAGAGTACAAGATCCACATATATATGATTAAAAATGGCAAATAAGGATTAGTAAGTAGAGCATGTAGTGTGTGTAGCCCCAAGCATCACACAATAGGCAGCTATACAATAAAGACGCTCGTCATAGAGCGGATAGTGATTGCTCCTTACCACCACAGGTTTGGTGAGTTACTACTTAGACGTGTCCTATGTTAATCCACAAATGAGATAACAAAATACAAATATAAAGACAACTTTATTATGTGATATCGGCTCTTAAAAGGTTGGGTATATGGAGCTCGGCACACACCGAATTATCGAACAAGATGACTCAATGGGAAAATCATGAAAAAACTGCTTGCATGGTATGATCCCTTCGTCACCACAGAATGAACAAAACGATCTTGTAGTTCTTTGTCTGTGAAGATGTGTTTGTAAGGTACTCTATTTTTTTCATTGAGAACGAACCTCAATGTGTGCTATTTGTGCTCAAGGGAACCGTTGGCGTATAGGCCGACTCTTCTCCTACTTCTCTAATGAGTTACTAGCGACTTTGGCAACGCTATAGTACCACATAACTTATACTAGAAGTGATGTAGATGAAAAGTAGAGGTGTAGAGTGTGTAGCTATGGGTGACATTGCCCCATATTTATAATACAATGGTTGGCTGTGTAGGTCGATTGGCTAGTTGGTGTAGGTCAATTGGCTAACTAGCCAGGTGTCTTCCATGTAGCTTCAGCTGAAGGTTGATTGAAAGGAAGGGTACGTGGCCAGCTAGGAATATTGATGGACCAACCGGCCATGTGTGGACGGTTGTGATCCCTCAGATTTGGTGCAAAACCAAGTCCTTCGGTGCACACTGCCTAAGGGGAGTGGAGCAAACTTAGCTGGGCGGGCAAGTCATTCTTGACCCGACTTAAGTTGGTAGCATCTCGGACCAAGGTGACTAGGTCGTTCGGCTTAGCTATAGCCTAGGCCTCTACCTTGAGCCAAGCCTCGGTGGATGGTGGCCAGCCGGCCTAATGATCTTGGCCAGCTGATGGGCTCGCTGGCCCAAATCGGTGTCGTGTCAAGCCAATCTAGGATGGCCCACTGGTTGGTCCGTGCCAATTTTTCTTCATTTTTTCAATTTTTGTCAGATTTCCTACAAAATATGTTGACATAAGATTTGCACGAAAATAATTGCTTACATGAGCATTATCATAAATTAAATCAGCGTTGTACTGTACATTTTATAGGTAAATAGGGGTAAAAACTATGTCAATGATACGCCCGCGTTGATGTACGTGGTCCTCCCATGAACGCCTTATCCCAACATATGTTCACGGCGTGCGAATTCCAGCATCGATCGCTTTTTCTTTGCTTCGCAACTTGGCAAGCAAAGCAAATAATCCTCCATCTCAGCGACTTCTCGTAAACATCATATCGGCCGATACGTGCTGCTGGCTAGATCTTGTTTTAATTCGATTATCGCCCATCGTCCGATCGAGATCGAACACTTAATTTTACTTGCCAGGGTCGTCACCCATGGAGATATGGTGCTATGCCAGCAATTGTTTGCAACTTGCAAGTCCGATCGAACTCCATGTCTAGTACATATCCACTAGATCCGGGGTACACGTTACCCAATAATGTGTGTGTACACACACTAACACATATTATTATTGGCGTGCGCATAGTAGCGCTCTCTATTCTACATGTGTGCCGTAACTCACATTGGCCGACTAGTAAAACTGTCTAACTTATCCACGTAAACCCAATTGACAAGAAAATTGGTTCTCGTAATTCGTACGTGAATCTTATTTCCTTTTATTTAACCATATATTTTTATTGGCAGCTCTAATTTACGAACGATTTTAGTAAAAACTATTACTATAAATAGTAAAATCTATTGATACAATTAGTACTTTTAATTTTTTGTTTAGTATCAATTGATGTTGCCTTTAGTACTAATATTTTTTATTTTACATACTTCAGGAATATACTTTAAGTACTTTTAATTCTGTTTCTAGTAAGTGAGATATGTAATTATAGACCTATTTTTATCACTTAAATATTGCACCGTAAACTATTAACTCATAAAACAAATAATTTGTTTCGATAAAGGCTCAAATCAAAGTGTAGTGTGGAGCATACACACCATGGATATCTGCAAGGCAGGCCTGCGAGGCCCAACTAGACCAGACCAAACCGGGCTGGGCCAAGCTGGTTGTATGGAAACAGAGGATATCAGGGGTGCGCCAAATGAGCCAAACAAGGAAGCCCCGAAGATAGTGACTGATCCGGATTAGCTAGGATACAATCGTAATCTAGCCCGTTACCCAAACGGATATGCACGTGAGATATGATTCCTACTCTGTATCCGTTCAGGACTCCTCCCTTTAATCCGCGCCCTTCTGCTATATAAAGGAGGGTGCGGGGGAACATCAAATCATCTCATCAGCAAATTAGTTAGCCACATATAATTCCAGAGCACAGGACTAGGGTATTATCTCCTTTGCGAGAGTCTGAATCTGTATAATTCTCGTGTCTTGTGCTACTATCGAGTTTGGATCCGATTCCTAGTCCCGTTTTCATTATTGCCGACAACAAACGTCGACACCTAGACTTTCGTTTGGGTCCAAAATCAGGCTGAGACCACACTCTTTTTAGATCAGATTGAATACAGATCTATAAAAAGAATATTAGACTTAGATCTGATCTATCGAGACTTTAGCCCATTAGCATCCTTAACTGCATGTAGATAAAGGTGCTAGCGGTACATCACTTAACTCCTTCCTCTCTATAAAATTATCTAGCAAATATTGAAAAAAATAAGAACATAAAAATTCCCTAACAAGGAAAAAAAACATGACGTAGCTCTAACAGACACGAAAACATGATGTAGCCGGCTGTAAAGGCATGCAGAGCTAAGAGCATAAGTCAGACAAGTGGATCACGGGATATTGACTCAACTTGGTAGAGGTAACATGGAGTATTTTTTTACCCATCGTAAAGTAGGCGCACAGCTGGTATACAGTATTTTTTCTGTGCCCATATGTACGGCGCCGGTGAGCTAGCTATCGATAATCGATCGTTATGAATGTGCATAGTACAATGGCGGCCGGCTCTCTCGTGATTCGTGTTCATTCATTTAAGCCCCTCGATCTGTGGCTCTGTGTCGGACCTTTGAATACTATCAGTGCTGTTGTTCCAGATCGATCGAGCGAGTTCGTCAACATGTCGCTTATCAACTGCTCGCAGGCTCGCAGCTGCAAGTTAATTGTACGTAGACGATAAAAGAACTGTGGCTCTGTGAGCGCCTTCAACGGGAGTGCTTGCAGCAAGTGAGCCTTGCAGCAAGTGAGCAGCTGCAAGGATACCGTATGGAATCGGGGCGCACTCCTAGCTACGCCAGTCGCCACGTTGGATTTTTTTTCCCGGAAAGCCCCTACCATAAATCTTAACAAGGGTACACAATCTAAAATAACATCTTACCAGCAAAGGACTAGTAATCAATGTACTCAGATCGTGCGTCGCGTAGCATGCCTGGCCTGGCGGAGCCAGCCGGAGCGTCCTCGACACTTGTGCGGCTCGATCCAAATCTAGAAAGCATCCAACCGGCCGTACGCGCGCAGGTCCGTCACATGCGATCGCGTGCGCTAGCTTTAAACGCAAAAGGCGTCCGTTTTCACTAGTGTTCGATCGGATTGGCCGGCTGCTCGGAGTCGGGACCTTCACATTCCATCGCGCTGTTCTCCGTGTTGTTCACCGGCTCCTGACGGCTAACTTAGCGCGGCAACACGTCTAGAGCGGTCGGTATATCTGAGGTGTACTCTGTTGGGACAGAGTTACAATGCAGTTTGAGCGGGCACTGCAAATTAAGTGGTTGAGTCATCTGATCCAGCAGATCAATCAATGAATTAGATCGTCAAAAAAGTAAGCTACAATGCTTGCTACGGTACAAAAGGTGAACATTGCTTTTGCTACCGTACTAAAAAAAAAAAAATCTAAATCATCGTTTTTCCATCGAACAGTTGAATAGAAACTGCTTAACTTACAATCTCTATTCAACTACACCGGACCTCGTTGGTTTATGAAAACATACCTAAGTTATGTCGTTATTCTCTTGTTTTGGATATAGATAAGGTGCAATCGAGAACATGGAAACACTACCTCTTCAAAAGGAAACTCCATGGGGTGATAATGCGTTGATGCTATACCTAGCTCTACATACGAACTAAGAAACGTGTTTTTTTTTTCAATTATTGTGAGAACTGATCTGCTCATTGTGAAGTTCGTGAAACTTCAATAAAAGTTTACACTCTATACATACAATTTTTCCGTCTTATACAAAGATTTTGTAATATTATAAATACACCACATATATTCGAAAATTGATAAAAGTGCGATACAAATAGTTCTAAGGTCTTACAAATACCAAACCACTAAAATTAAATTCAATTTAATAAACAAATTTAACCTATTGAAGATGTTATCAGACTGTTGAGTGGCACCCTAACTATATCTGCCCGTAAAACACTGCATACTCGAGCCGACTTGACAATTAAGCGCGAGCTTGTATATAGCTTTATTTTCTGTCCAAAGCGAAGTCTAACCGCGTGACAGATCCAAACCGGCAACTGCACTGGCGCATAGTGCTCCCTCCCGTCACATAAGAATGTCGTTTTGAAGTTTCACATGATCATTAAAATACAACTTTATTCCTTAATTTCTTTTGTAATATATCTACAAGTCCAATAAAATTATAATATTATATTTTTGCGAACAAATCTATACATATAGTTTTTGCGTGTCTAATCTCAATATTTAAAAAGATACTGATATCTAGAGTTTAATTTTTTTTTGACCGTACACGCTCCAAAATAATATTCTTCGGTGAGCCGAGGGAGAGGCATTACTGGTAACAGTCAGTTACCGGCAGGCGAGCGAAGCACTCCTCCCGGAATGCTGCACTGCACTTATTCTATCTCGCAATCTCTGGCTGCAAGCAAGAGCCCCGTGCCATCATATGCTTGCAAGTTGCATGGTCCCGCCCCAACACACACACACTAGCAAGAAAGAAGAGACACGACACGTTGGTACCCGGGCCACTTGGAAGACCGAAACAGAGTGCTCTGCTCTGCTCTGCCTCGACCAGGAGGGGTGCGTGCAGTGGGCGCTGCCTAGCTGGTCCGGACTCCGGAGGACGCGCGCGGACGAAAAACCACGACCCAACGGGGGGCTGGGGCACATGCCGTCGGCGTGCGGCTTCTTCCAACACCCCGGCACCGGCACGCGCACAGCAAACCCGGTCCCAAAAATCGAATGCTGCCGGCTGCATGCCCCTGGACTCGACTGCTGAACAGGCCGTCTATGGAGCTTCTTTTTAAACACAGAATTATTTTATTTATTATGTAAACGGTTATTTTAAATTTAAGCTAGCTGGCCACTGTTAAACCGAGTCTTATTAACTTTTTTCACTCAAAGAACCATTTTAATTTTAAACCCATTAATTTCTATAGTCAAAACGATTTTGATCTGAACCTCGTGAGTTTTTTTTTTCCTGCCAGCTTGGAGCCTTGCACGGTTGCACCCAACAACAACCAGCGACCCAGGAATTGATGATGAGTGGATTGCTGCCAACGCCACCAAGCAACTAGTAGTACTATGCACCAACGCAGCAAAAAATGCACTGCTATGCACACTGACTACGATCACTCCCCGGCCTCTACTCTCTTTTCTTACCATATTGTTGGAAATATAAAGCACGGCCTATCCTTCCGTTAATTACCACTTTTAGGAAAGGAGGCGATTGAACTATCTTCAACAGCTCTCTCCTCCTCACGCGTGGCGTCTTAACGCGACCAGCAACGTGGAAATATAAAGACGACCATCCTTCCCAATTAGCTCTCTCGGGACTCGAACTCGAGACCTGCAGCTCAATACAGTATTGAGTTGCGTCTCGTTTCGAGTCCCTTGAGACGCAATTTAAGCTAATGGGAAGGATTTCCACGTGCTTGATTTCAACACTCCCTGCGTGCGCCCACGCGAGGAGTGAGCGTGAAGATAGTTAATCGCCTCCTTTCCTCATCAAAGTTTTTGTGTTTGTCTATGACATACAACTCAATACATATGTCCATATGCCGCTTTTGGAGGACACTTCTGCATGCGACTACCGCCACAAAGCAAAAGAAACACTAGCATAGGCATAGGACGGCCCTAGTACGATCCTCGTAACATCGTACGTGCTTCCACACACTAGTCCTAGCCTTCTACTTAGGTGGAATGAATGCTATGCTTGTTTCCCAAAAAAAAAAAAAAAAGAGAGAGAAAAATAAAGGAATTGAGTATCTTGAACCAAATAATAGTTCGATTTCTTGGTGAGTATGAAAAATAATTCTCAATTTTCAGATTGTTTTAAGTCTCGTTTGGCGTACAGTGATAGAATGAGTAAAGGAGAAGCAGTGTGGAATAGGCAGACACACAGCTAACTGGTCACCACTTACACGCCAGCTGGGTCTCACAGAAGCTTTTGTTGACGAAGGAATATAGTGGGCCCTTGAATAAAATAACATTTCTTTTCAATTTTGATTGGAAACCGCTCGAATTTCACTCTTACCCTGCTGGTTTGGAAAAGCCTTTCCGCTCAAGTTCAAATTTAAATTTAAAAAATTTGAAATTTTTTAAAAAATTATCAAAAAGTTCCTTAAAATTAGCATTAATAGTTTTATGACCTCATGTGTGAATTTTTTTAAAAAAAACGAAGTTTGAAATTTTATAACATTTTTTACGATTTATCTCTTTTTCCAATTTTCAACATGTCACTGATTTTTGAGAAAATCGTTCGAAATTCGCCGATTGTTGACCTTTTCATTCGAATTTTACTCCACTGTATGACCAGGTTTCGAACTCGTTTGACTTTCAAAACCATTCAATTTTTTTGTGAATTTCGGTAGCTCCGGCTCGTAAAAAACCGATGTCAAAACGGTATTGTTAACCCTTCATATGGTATGAACCAAATGTAATCTTACAAGTACCACAATCGAGTACTGAGTTTGATGTACAAACAAGTTTATACAAAATTATAAAGGCGAAGAAAGATTGGCAACATACTCATGCTTCAACTTTAATAACTAACTTACCACCGACACTAGCTAAGAAAAAAAAAAAAGCTTACCACTAACGCTTGCTCTACCGTAGCAGGTACACTACTATACCATGCGTTGGCTCCAGCACATCAGTTCCTAGCGAAGAAATCGAATGGGCCTGAATTATTACGTAGTACGACGTTACAGCTCGTGCTACCACAACCACCCATCCAACTACTACTCTACTCTCCTAGTACCAGTCATTCCTCTTCTTTCTTCTCTTGGATCTGGAGCACGAGGAGCTTAGCCTCTTGGCTAGAGAGAGAGAGAGCGACCCTTGGCGCCAAAACCTCTCCGATCCGAGATTGAATGGGATGGGATCACATGGAGAGGCGCCATCTTTTGTCTCCTTGGTTTCCGCGGCGATTTTTGGCGCCAAGGCTTCATCCCGAATGGCGCGAAAAACAGTCGGCGGGCCGGCCCGGCGGGTCAAAGATTCGGTGCACGCTGCGTGCGTCTCCTCGCCTCCTTCCCTTCATTTCCCCTCCGTCGTGTCCCGTACTCCCGTCTTTTCTCTCGCTCCTTCTTCCCCATCCCCGTCAGTCCCGGTCTAGATCCATCGTACATACATACTCCTACCATCCTAACAAACACACGACCATATTTTCATTCCCGGCCCTACGTAAGTTAAACTGTTTCATGTAGAATTACTACGTTTCAAATTGACCCTCGGATGCAACGTACTCGAACCCACGTTCCTGCTTCGCAAATGCAATTGGTACTGTTCGTTGAGAGCTTGACATCCACTGATCCAGTTTAACCACATTGATACAAGCACGATGACTTTGGAATTTAGGTTGATAAGGTTCACTTTAAACATACAAGTTAGTACTAAACTAACAAGGATTTCCTAAGCTTTTAAAGCATAGTAGTACCCTCGAGATTCAAGGAGGAATGGTGAGTTTGACAATACCATTAGTACAAGCGTAAGAGCTAGCTAGAACATTAATTGATGTGACACCATCTATGATGCGTCTTCATTTGAATCATGGCAAACCACCCCTTTTATGGATAATTGCACTCTATTTCCAATCAATTTCCAATCATGCCTCGCATTCATGTGGATCCGCGCTCGACTCGACTGCATTGACAATTAGTGTTGTCATTGGCTATGCCTCTCCTAGCTCCGGCCTCGTTGGCTTGCCCGTGTTGAAACCACCTTTGAGCATCTGAGGAGCCAAGCATATGAGATTACTACTTACTAGTGTGTATATATATTTTTCTGGACCAAATCACCAGTCTATGAATCGACTGGCGAAGTTATATATATATATATTTGTTATGCGTATTTGTTGCCAGTTGGAGTAATAACCTTTATAGGTTCGGAAAAGAACAGGAAACAAAGGTGCTTGACCAATAGTTTGAAAGCATAGAAATAATGTTAAAGTAATTAGCTAGGGACTTGTCAAATGATAAAACAGACGAGCTCTGCACAAACAGGAATATTGTACTGATGAAATTCACAGGTCAGAACTTAATTAAGCGGCATTATTTGTGTTGACACTCAATTTGTCATCATTTTCTGTTAGCCTACTTTCCTTTTTTCCTAACAAGCAAAACAGCTATACGCAATTGCACGGCTAGTTCTATTACCTCATTTTGGTTAGTCACCTCCATGTGCTAGAATGTAGATGGCGTGCAAATTAATTTCTAGTCTTTTGGACTTTGGTCTTATTTGCATACATAGTGCGATTGAGACAATGTTCTAACATGTATGCTTCTTGTTCAACTTGCTACTTCAGCTTAAATTCTATATATATATATCTCTTGCTTTGCCTCTCTCAAAGGTTTAAAGTACATTTGTTAGTCAATCCTTCTTTGTATTATTGTTCGAGTCCCAAATATCATTCCTAATAAGACTGATACGATGTACTATTTATTGCTCCGAATTCTAATAGTTCATCCAATTAGTTAGTTTATCATCGAAATAGTGCTAATTAAACATGTATGTCATAAATCTTATCTCCATCTACATGTTTGCAACTTAATTTATGAGATGCCCCCCAAGGCTTGTCCTTTCTTTTTAAGCCTTGAATCTCTTGTGCTATGCTACTTCATGCTGTCTCTCCATGTATGTCATAAATATTGTTTTCAACTGCACATGAGCAACTTTATGTGATGCCCCAAGGCTTCTCATAATTGGTGAAAAAAAAAGAATAGAAAGGACCTGTTTGGTAGAGCTCCAGATCCTAGTTTCACCTGAGATCTGAAACTTGTAGATTAAAATAAAGTGAATTAAATTTATATTTTTGGTCTAAAATATAACAAGATGATCTATCTAAAGACTCTTAATGTACTCATAGCTCCAGCTTCACGGATCTGGTAGAGGTAGGATACCCAGTTTTACCAGATCCACGGATCTGGTGGAATTAGAGTTCTACCAAACAAACCCACAATACTATCGATTGTGGTGGACCCTGATTATAAATGTGTAGTTTTTTCCGGAACTTTATTTTTAAAGGATGTTTCATGTATAGAAGAATCTGACCAGATTACGGGCATATCTCACGTACGGGACGAGGATTCAGATGTCACTATTTGGTAAGTACTCAGTATAGAGGAGTCCTCACGCTGCCGACGGAAAAACGCTGCGGGCCAAAAATAACACAGCGTACGGTTTGGAATGTCAGACTGCGAGTCTAATTAGTTATGTGTTCGCATTTAGATGCAAAAGGTTCTCTCATCATGTCAATAGATACAGATATTGGCTATATGAATGACAACTTAGCGGATTCCATCTCAAGCGTTTAACGTCTGTAGTATCTATGCGTTGCATACTTCGTTGCTTGCTCGTAGCAAGGAAATATCAAACAAGCAGGAAGGGATATATATGGGCGTTACAGCAGGCTAGCTAACAGCACACAGCCGATAGAAGGCTAGGACAGTAGTGCACGTCAAGACGGTGATGACCCTCACGTGCTTATTGCCGGCGACGAGGCTCGCCAAGGCCGTCATGCGATCATGTAGCACTGCGTTAGGAGCGGCATAAGCGAGAGTTGAAGCAACGCCAACACGCCATGCATGCCGCTCCGTTGATCCATATATACAACAAGGCGTAGGCATCGAGTCACATATACAACTAGGGCAAGGTATAATTTGGAACGTATCGGCTCAATGTTAGGAGAAAAGCATGAGAACAACCAAACATCTCAGTCTCACATGGTAGATCGACTCAAGTAAGAACAGTCCGTGTACAGCTAGAAACGGGTTATTCCGTGTTGTGTATAAATAACAACAACAATAAAGAGATAGGAAAAAAAAACCACCACGTACGTTCATTTGCAAGGTCTAAAAATTCCTATGTTAATTGGTGGAAAAGAGAAAAATTTACATTGTCGATTGTGGTGAGTTCAGACAAAAAGAAAGAGTTCATATTAAACACAATATAGAAATAACTGAAATTTAGAATAAAAATAAAATTATTAATTTGATTTTCACACAAATTCCTAAGTAAATTCCTAAATAAAAATTTAACTAAAATAGTAATTGAATTTGTACACAAATTCCAACAAAAATCAATAGAATTTCAGAGTAACAACAAAATAAAATTAGCAGTTTAATTTCAATATGTGTTCAGAAGCAAAATCCCAAAATAGCTGCAATTTGGGTTAAAAATTTATAAAATTAGCAATTAAATTGGTATAATAATTTTAACAAAAAATAATTGAAATTTAGATATAACAAACATATTGCTTCAGATTAAATAGAGGTATATGTGCATAGTTAGTTTCGGAAAAGAGTAACCAATAAAGGAAGAATAGAGTCATGCAGCTATATGATGCATATATGATGGAAAGTGTGATTATGTTGACAAATAACTTATTATACTCTGATTCCTTCCGTCAAAAATAATACTTCAATTACATTACTCAAGTTATATTTTTCTTAAGCATCTATTGTCATTTACAATGTTTTTTTATCTTAAAAATCTAAATTTCCTACAATATATAGATAGTATATTCTCAAACATCTAAGCTATTTTATTTAGTACTACAAACTTTGAAACAAATTTAGCTACCCAAATATGTGGGCCACCTTGTTCATATTGCCGAAAGTGTGCAAAGTTTAGGGGAAAAAGGTAGCGGCTGACAGAATGCCTAATAATTATAAGATTAGCCGCATAACTCCAAGAAAACACTTGCACGATCCTAACAGCTGATTTTCAACTAGGGGTATTTGTAACGCATGTGTCCCTTTGGAAGCTAGCTAAAGCATAGATTTGACTTCCAACCTTCTGAACGTAGGGTTCGAGGCAGAGACTAGTCGTGGCTGCACCCGTGTTGCCAACGCTGTCGTGTCGGGGAGGCGGAAGAGATCGGTGCACTCACCTGCACGTCGTCGCGCGCCGCGACGCCGTCTTGAGTCCGCCGCGCCGTACGCATGATGGTGCGGCGCACGTCGTCGTACGTGGAGGGGGAGGACACCCTGATCCATGCATGCCGAAAAATCCTTTGTTTGTATGCACGAACGTCGAACGAGCCGGGTACCATATCTTCAGCTATTGATTTCATTTTTTTACTTCGAATAAATTAACTAATCGCGTGCACGACCCTGCAGCTAGCAAGCCACCCAGCTCATGCGGCAGAACTGATAGATCGTGCGCGCGCGTGACTAATTAAACACCACCACCGTTCATGCATCTCCGGATCTCTGGAATGTAGTTACCCCTCCTTAGTTTACCCTGTCCCATCCCATTTACTAACTTCTCTCTTTCTCTCTCTTAATCGATCATGTGGATAGGAATTGCAAGAAATTAAGCACACATATGCTCGATCCATGTGATTGATTTGGTAGAAGGATTAAGCTTGATGGTGATGGAGCATGTGTGAGATGCATGCATATGGCGCGCGAGGGAAGGGCGCCGTGATGGCCGCGTCGTGGTGGCCCATCACCTGTACTTGCGAGCGCGACCACCGTATCATCCGTTGCAGCACGCGCCATACGAAGAAAAAAGCGTACGTACGGTTCAATTACTCCCAAAGTGGTAACCGTATTTATAGCGCCCCATTAATGACGCGCCGGCCGTTTTCCCTCCCATCACGTGATGGATGGGTGGTGCCGACGATCGAGCGCGCTAGCTAGGTCGCCATTAATGGCCATCACGGCGCATGTGTGCCTACGCCTCATGCGTGTGGGCTACCTCGCTACTACGGCCTTGCATGATCCTTAAATCTAGCAAATGGATCCACTCCTCTCTCGTTACTCCCACTGCACCGTACGTACGTGCCACCGCGTGCCTGTGCATACGCCAGCTCTTTTTATTTTAATGTGTCCACAGGTAAGATATAAGCAGCTTGTACTACAAGAATTTAGTACGTCTCTGCTTTCGAACAGCTGTTATTCTAAGTTGGGTTACACTTTCATTTAGTCATATCTATAAAAGCTTGTTTTATTCCTCTTTACTATATATATATATATATATATATATATATATATATATATATATATATATATATATATATATATATATTGATGGTGTGTTTTATTCTATTCTATAATAGTGAATAACATTAGAAATAGATAAATGAAGGGGTATATAAAAGGGAAAAAAAAAGTAAAAAAGCTATATCGAAACTGTAGAATGCCATGTATTTATAAACATAATTTAAAAGCTAGAATAACATGTACTTGAGAACGGCGGGATAAGATTTTAACAAAGTGATAAATATCCTCCACATGCATGGCATATGAGCTTGGTGGTATAACTGATCGGTGTACTTAGTCCTTAGTTAAAGTCTAGTTTATTCTAATAGGTGTCGTGATTCGCTAGCTACTCGGCCGTCCTCACTGACAAGTGTGAGTTTGTTGGACACACACGGCTGCTTCAAGCTAGAGAGGGTCGGCAAAGCCGATCAGGAATACGTACGAGATATTCGAGCCGGAATTAATTCCTAGCTTTGTCTCATTGTCTGTTTATTTCAGTATGTGCTTATCCTTATACTTCTACACATTTGGAACCAACGCACAGAACCAAATATGGAAAGATGCCATGCCTGCCCTAGCTGCCAGTAGTTTGCCTATTTCACCGACCCTACCTTGCATCTATTGATGAAATCAACCAACCTGTCAACTGGGCTTCTGAGGTGGCAATTGCAGAATTTCCACGTAGGATTAGGAGCAAGTCAAGCCTTGATATCCTAGAAAGAGGAAATAAATAGACACTCGGGCGAGCACTGGAAGTTCCAAAAGACGCGGATCCATGTTTGGTGGTGCACCGGACGGAGGGCGGCAAAGACAGCAAGGCGACACGGCGCGGGCGACGAGCCCGTTAAATGACCGGACTGCCCCCAACAACCGACCCTGCGTGGTGGAGCCCACGCGAGGGTATTTTGGTCAATTAGCCGAGCAGTTAAAGAGGAGGAGCTGGGTTGGTGGGTGCTACAGCAGGAGATCCCAGCGTCCGTAACGACGACAGATATGCGCAGGGCAGCGGCCGAGCCGGGCCCACACCGACAGCCAGCGCAGAGACCACTACACCGCCCCCCGCGGGCCCCGCTCACCAGCTCTGTGCCTTGCTGTACTATCGCAAAACCTTTTAGTCTACTGCTGATTGTGAGTTGGGCGGTGAAGTGAGGCAGTGATAACCTGTTGCGAAGAAAAATAATCTACGGTACTCTTGTTGTTTTTATGATGATACTTTGGGGGGATAAACATCGTTTGCTTCGCTGAAAAATACAAAGCATCTTTTTGAACGAACTTGACAGGCGCATCTGCATCGCTACAAATTGATGACAAGAGAAAGTAAGCGGAACAGTAGGTAGTGAAACACCCTAAATTCCTCAACTAAACACATAGTAGATATTACAATCGAGTTAGAAAATTGACACGCGTTAGGCTGATGATCAACACAAGAAAGAAAAAAGAAACTCCGTTAACTAAGCCGGACGCAAAGGGCGGGAGCGTGCAAGTAAACCAGCACTCGTAAAGGCAAGCTTGGAACAGCCAAACACCGTGTCCACGTGGCGACCCACCTGGCCCCCATAAGCCGAGCCCATGTGGCCACGGGCCCACCGCCTCCCGTCCCCTAATAAATAAACACCCTCCCCCAATTCCCACTCCCCGCATTCCAATTCCAAATTCCGACTCCTCGTTTCATTCCAAATTGCGAAGCAAACGCATACGCACAGGCGCAACCCAACAAGGGCAGGAAGCCGCCAAACCGCGGGCGATCCGGCCGAAGCGCCCCCCGCCCTCGCGTCCTCCTCCCCCTCCTCGCGCCCTTCGTCTCCTTGCTAGCTCGCATTTATACCGAGCTGGTGGTTTGGTTGCGTGCGCGGAGCACGCGAGAGCGGAGGCGAGAAGCCATCGAGGTGGTTGGCTTGAGGTTGGGAGGTGGAGCGGCCGGCGATGGAGTGGCTGGACGAGTACGAGAAGCTGGTGATCAGGATGAACACCCCCAGGGTGGTCATCGACAATGCGGTCTGCCCCACGGCGACGCTCGTGCAGGTGAGCATCTCATTCGTCTTGGTCTGCGATGCTTTAGCTTCTGTCGGTTCTTGGTTGGGTCGTGTCTGATTTGGGGTTGTGGTGTGCTGCGTCGCAGGTGGACAGCGCGAGGAAGAGAGGGGTGCTGCTTGAGGCCGTGCAGGTGCTCGCCGACCTCGATTTGTCTATCAAGAAGGCCTACATCTCGTCGGACGGCAGGTGGTTCATGGACGTCTTCCATGTCACCGACCGCCTCGGGTGCAAGCTCACCGACGACAGCGTCATCACCTACATCCAGCAGGTAGGTGCTGCTTGCATCGTGTTTGATTCTTGGCCTCGCCGGAGCGAGAAAGGAGCAGCCTTTCTGATCCAATGTTTTGATCCGGCTTCAGTCTCTGGGGACGTGGAACGGGCCGGCTCGGCCCGCGGCTCTCGAGGGGCTGACTGTACTGGAGCTGACGGGCGCCGACCGCACGGGGCTCATCTCCGAGGTGTTCGCCGTGCTCTCCGACATGGACTGCAGCGTCGCCGAGGCCAAGGCATGGACGCACCGCGGCCGCCTCGCCTGCCTCGTGTTCCTCCGCGACGAGAACGCCGACGCCGATAGGGTGGCGCGCATCGAGGCCCGGCTCGGCCACCTCCTCCGCAGGGACTCCGACGCGCGCGGCGCCGTGGCCGCCGTCCCCGCGGCCGCCGTCGCGCACGCCGACCGCCGTCTCCACCAGCTTATGTCCGCGGACCGCGACCACGAGCGCACTTCCCCGACCCCGGCCGTATCCGTCCAGAGCTGGGCGGAGCGCGGGTACTCGGTGGTCACCGTGCAGTGCCACGACCGCCCCAAGCTACTCTTCGACGTCGTCTGCACGCTCACCGACATGGAGTACGTCGTCTTCCACGGAACCATTGACACCAACGGCGACCAAGCGCACCAGGAATTCTACATCCGGCACGCCGATGGGAGCCCCATCAGCTCCGAGGCCGAGAGGCAGAGAGTGAGCCAATGCCTCCAAGACGCCATTGAACGGAGATCATTTGAGGTAATTAGATGCTAGCTATTTTGATGTTAGTTTGGCACAACAAGAAAATCTTTTGCCTTCGTGGATGCTAATGTGTTTGATTTCTTCTTTTCCAGGGTGTGAGATTGGAGCTGTGTACGCCAGACCGGCCGGGATTGCTGTCAGATGTCACCCGGACGTTCCGAGAGAACGGATTGCTCGTTGCGCAGGCGGAGGTGTCGACGAAGGGCGACATGGCCTCCAATGTGTTCTACGTGACCGACGCCGCCGGCCAGGCCGTTGATCACAGCACCATTAATGCGGTGAGGGAGAGGGTTGGCATGGACTGCCTTATAGTCAAGGAGGAGCACCGGTCGCAGCTCTACCAGAAGTCCGGGCCGGGCCACCGGGACGACGGCAACGGCAGCGGCATTGGGCTGTTCTACCTCGGCAACCTTGTGAAGAGGAACCTGTACAACCTAGGCCTGATCAAATCTTGCTCATAAGGCAGAAATCAAACAACCAAGAAACACACAAATTCAGCCAGCAACTCTGTACTTGGTATCCGCAACAATACACATGGAAACTCCCTGCTTGCTTATACTGTTCCACAATCTATTCCACGCCATGCCGATGTACATAGGAGATTTGGAGGGGCAAGATGAAGATGCAAAAAGTGATGTATACTCTGTTAAGGTCATCCAGCCTGCCTGGTAGCTCAGAAATGTCTCATCCAGATCAACAAAAAGAGCTGCTAGCTAGAATGGTGGTGAGATGAAACAAAGGACAAGATCCAGGATTGTAGCCAGGGCTGCTGCACGGGGGGGCAGGGAGGAACAAGATGATAAAAGCTAGCAGTAGAAAAAGTGCAGCTATGTACATAGAGAATTTGATGCTGGTTAGTAGTACTACTGTACTAGCTAGTGTGTAGTGAGTGCATTAATTCATGATGGTTTGACACAATGGATTGTGGAGGTAGGACGATTTGTAACTGTACTGTACTGTACTGCTGCTTCCTTCTCTGGCAAAAAATTATTTGGGTTCGTTAGCTTTGCTTCTTTTTGTCTGCCTTGTGCTTTGCTGATGATGATGTTCTACATCGCATAGCATTTCATTGCATTGCACCCTAGTATCCATCCCAAATCTGGCTACACTTTACTTTTGATCTAGGTTCTGGAATGGTGCTTTGATCATTTGGTGTTGCTTGCAAGGGAAACAAGATGCTTGACGTGGGCTTGCGGGGGCTTGCGGAGAGTAATTGGTAATCACATCAAGAGCTTGTAAAGGGTGAAGCTTTGGCTTTTCTAGCCTTATCGTACATTTTTTTTTTGTCGTGCAAATTTAGCTATCATCTCAATGTTTTTACAAAAATATCATCAGAATGTTTTTACATAAGTAGCTTATTTCCTAACCATAGATGGAATGGGAGATGAAAAAGTCACACTACCGTGCACCCTCATGTCGGCAAGATCTTCTGCGGCTGAAGAGCTCGGCAAGCTCTTGCCAATCTACGTTAGTGCGGAAGGCGTGGATGCTGATGCTTAATTAGTTATTTAATTAATTAGCTATTAATTAATCACTAACAAAATAGTTAATTATCACTATTTAGTCATTTAATTAATTAATAATTAATTAGTCACTTAATTAAGTGACCTTTCATGGTAGTGTAGCTCGGGATGGAGCTTGCCGAGCGCTTCGGCTGAAGAAGCTCTTGTGGAGCTAGGGTGTGTGTGGCAGGTTACTTTTTTCGTCAGCAAACACCTTCCGTGATGCATGATCACGGTAGGTGATATATGTCATCTGACATATCTCCTGTGGTTAAGAAAAACTCTATTATAAAAAACTTTCAGGTGAAAGATAAATTTGAAAAAAAGTACTTAATACGGTTAGAAAAGCCAAAGCTTCGTAAAGGGCAGGCTGCTGCTGCATTGTCCTTTTCCTTTTGTGGAACGTTTGAGGTTTGTGCTGGCAGTGATGCACACCAACAAAGCTCAACTAATGGTAGTAATACTCACCTCGCCAGTCAGAAGACACAACTTACGTGCATACGCAGAGTGGATGACTGATAAATGAGGAGACCAAAAAAAAAAAAAAAGATTTTACAAGAAACCGAACAATTTTCCAACAAGCTTATGGGAATCCTTTGTTACAAACAAGAACTAAACCTCTCCCCTTTCTTGAAATTTCCGTCTCATGCTTTCGTCTAAGATAAGAACATGGGCGACAGAAGTTAGTTGTTGTCTAGCATTAGCTTTCTGAATGCCCAATGATAACTATTGCAGGATTTGGACGTAAGATTTGGTAAATCAGCTAGCTTTACGTCGCCTGAAAGTTTTGGATTTGTGTTGTGTAGATTCCATTAGTCAAATGCTGATACTGCAAAAGGCAAGAACTTGGCCTTTTCCAGAGATCAGCATGGTTCACGCAATCATTCATGTTAGCCTAGTGCTACTCCATGCTCTGAATAAAAATTGAGCGGGCGGTTTCGTCCAAACCACCACCACCAACTACAACCAACTGGATTACTAGAACTAATTGCTAAAACTGAACTAACTAAACTGAGGAGAGGGTCCTGTCCTGTCCTGTCCATGTTTGCGAAGATTTCTTGGTTAAATAAACACCAGTTGATTCCTCTCTCAACCATGATCTGATCAGATAGGACTATGCGATAACAAGACAGGCATCTGCATCCAGCACGAGCCCCAGGGCTTCAGGCCGTTTGCACGGCCGGTAGCATCTCGATCGAAGACCGGCAGCACTTGGTTCCATGTGTTGTGCGGCTTTTCTTTTTTGTTGGCTTGTTTGCTCTGCATGACTTGTCTTGTAGTACTGTTTTGTTTGTGCTCATGCTGCTTGACTGCATCGGTGGCCTGCTGCACGCCTTCATAAATGGGCATCCTGGTTATGTGCCATGTGTATCAGACTGGCAGACTATCGGTGTGACATTTGTAACAGGCAGGCAGACTGATAGGAGAAGTCAAACATGGCCCTTTGAGAGCTGAGAGAGCCTGAGACGGCACCGTGGAGATCAGTTGTGGAGTTATACCAATCCCTGTTTAATTCGAAGCCTGGATGCTACTCCTTCCTATCCTAAATACACGGCAATTTAACTTTCAAACTTTGTTTATAAATCAAAGTTATCCTATAATTTTGAGGTGATTTTTTTACCATTTCTTCTTCTATAACCTTCTTAAGCAGTTATTTTAATATTATTTACTATCATAGACTAAAACAAAATATATTATCTAAAGATATAATAAAAAGGAGTAACGTATTCTTTTGTAGATATGCTTTAACGAAAGTGCAAAAGCTAAAATGATATCTACTTAGGAACGAAGACAGTAACAAACTATTTAAATCATAAACTGCAACAACTTGTTTTTCACCGTACAACCTGTGTAACTGTTCCGCGTTGTCTCGTTAGAATACTAGTATTCTCGTCCTAAATATATGCATCGTAGAGCCTGTTTGGACGAGGGATTGTTCTGAAAATCAAACGTAGACGGCCAGGATTCAGGTTGCGCCTCGTTGCATGCTATAGTCCGGAGAAGATATATTCAGTTTTGACATCCCAAGCCTCCTTTCGAAGCGATTATTTGCGGCATCATCAACTCAGACAATTCACGCCTGAAACAGCCATCCGCATCTCGCTCAGGCAGCAGGGAGAAACAGAAACATGGCGCGTCTGAAGACGCCGGCGACTAGGTGAGCGACGGTGCGTAGTTGAATCAAACGAGCCCAATGCGTGCGTTCGTCTACGTTTCGGTTTTGACTAAGCTCATTTCAAGTGGCAAGTTTCATTTTATAGTTTTTAGGAGTATCATATCATCTAAAGGAATTTAGGTTAATAAATAAAACAAGATCTTCTAATGTACAGTTTCATTTCACTGTTTTATAGGCTACATATAGCATTTAATTGTTGTATGGTGTTGTGATCAAATGTTACATTTGGTGTATTTTCATTCGGTTTCAATGCGTGGGATGAAACGATACACTCTCAATGCAGTTTCATTCGGTTTTCAATGTGTTGAAAACGGTGTGCACCCAGTTTCAATCAGATGAAATTCGTCTCCTCTCTCTTCTCATAGTTTCTTTGCCATGTCACTATTTTTACTAATGTATCACCTTATTAAGTGATAATGAAACTCCCACTATGACTGGCCTAAGGTCATCTCAGTGCAAGTTTCATGAGTTTCATTCTCATTAAATGAAATGCCACATAGGTAAAAGTGGTGATATGGCAATAAATTTAGGGCATTCCCAATTAAGTTTCTTAGATGATGTTTTAAACATTAATTACTATACCACATAGGCACTACGCTGAGTTGGCAAGTTATTTATTGATGAAAAAGATTGAAGTGATGTCTTATATAAGAAACCATTCTCGTAAAGAACCAATGCAGTTAGAAACCACTAAAAACAGCATTGGGATGGCCTGGATGTCTCCCCTACATATTTTGTGGGCCCCACATTGATTTGTTATGTCATTTGGATCGTCCTGCACACAAAATGTTTGTCATTGTGGCTTGCTAGATCAAATGTTTATTAATCCTGTGACATGCTTAATTGTGTGATCAAATGTTTGTCATTGTGACTTGCTAGATCAATAAATATCCTATATCTCTCTTTCCATATGCGTACAAAATAAAATGCATAACACAACTGAGGTTTGCATTGGATCAAAACATCTAGATAATTAATACCCTTGGATTACTAGTAGACACCACCCATTGTAATATCTCACTAGAGACACCACATACTTAATGCATTTATTCATCTGTAAATACCACATAAGGGCATGTACAATGCTATAGACAGTTACTGTCTATAGCAAATTGTCATGTCACTTATAGACAACCTTATACAATGGTACAGACAATCACTTTTTTTGTTCCCGTGCTACAATCAATTCATCTCTATACACAACCAGCTTGGTTCCCGTGCTACAGTCGACTGCAAATGTATAGACAGTTTCTTTCTCTTTCCTCTTTCTCTTTCATCCACATCAACAAATAGGTGATATAGCAACTCTTATAGACAGCTGATGTCAATCCATTATACATGCTCTAAGAAACTACCCATTGGGAATGCCCTTATGAGGAGAGAGTAGAGTTGAGTTTCATAGAGATGAAACCTGATGTACACGGTTACTAAGTGCTTCGAAACTGGAATGAAACCCCACTGAGGGCGATTTGTTTCATCTCCACATCTTTTCTGGATCCCGTGTGGCCATATTGTAGTGTGCTAGATATAATTACAAGTGGCTACACAATTTATATGGCACATTTGATCACAACATCATGCAACAATTAAATGTTATGTCATACCTATAAAACTGCAAAATAAAGCTGTGCATTAAGAGATGTTATTTCATTTATCAACCCAAACATCTAGATATAACATGATACTATCGAAAACCAACATGACACTATCGAAAACCGTATAACAAAACTCTTCATCGAGGATGGCCTAACGAACCTCCGAAATTGGATCCTTGCTGCTGTTGCTCTTGCGTCTGGCTGTGTAGCCGTTGGTTGGCTTGGCTAGCTGTACGATTGCGTTTTCTCAGGGAAGGACCAAGAAAGCCTCTCTCCATCCCCAATGTTTCCAACTCCACGGACCAAGAAACAAACGTGTCTACAGCTTCGAGGTTCCGGTGCCGTCAATTCGGCAGCGTGTGTAACAGGACAGCACCCTTCTTTTCCTCGATCTCTCTGAAAAATCCCACTCACGCTTCATCTTTTCCTTTTGATGTTTTAAATTATATTATGAAAGAACTGACGAACTAGCTCCTCTATATCTGTCTGTGCTTTAAGAGCATCTCCAATAGTTAAGTCTTAAAATAGAGTCCTATACCTCAAAATAGGGTATAAATTAAAAAAATTAGGACCCAAGATAGCTATTGACTCAAAGAATTAGATCCTAAATCTCCAATCCTTCATTCATCCCTTCTTTAGGGCGGAGAGGGCGTTGCTAAATATAGCAACAGGGGCTCAAGTCCTAAACCTATTTTGATAATTTTTCTCAAAATACAACCTCTGTTGGAGTGCTTTTTTTCATCAAAGCCCGATAATTACAATTAGCAACCTATTTAGGGCTCCTCTTGGAGATGCTCTAAGAATATCTCTTTCAATATATTTATCTGTTAAGAGAATATAAGACTTTAGTTGCTACAATTTTGTCTCTTTTTACCTCTCTACTCAAGTACTTTGTAAGAGGTCAATTGGTTGTGGTGTATCAATTAATTAGTACATGTATCAATTAATTTGTCTCTTCCTGGAGGCTTTCATGATTGCATCATGGGGCATCTGGAAACTGCGCAACGACAAGATTTTCAAATCGATTCCTTCTAATCTTCCTGTCTGGAAGGACTGGTTTCGGGAGGAAATCCGTCTTCAGTCGTTTAGAATTGATGTTCCCCTTAGATCGGGTCTTTTAGCTTGGGCCTCTAGGCTCCTCTAGCTGCCCCTCTTCCTTCCTCTGTTTTCCTTCCTTCTTCTTCTTTCTCTTCTTCTTCTGTGTTTTTTTCCCTTTCTTTCTCCTTTTTCTGGCTGACCCCTCATCGGCCTTGTTTCTTTGTTGGTCTTTCGCGCTTTTAATTTAATTCACTGGCAGTGGCTTCCACTACTGCTTTTACCTCAAAAAAAATTTAATTAGTACATGTATGATCATTTCTCATTCACTACTTTTATATTTAGTGTTTTTTGTCCATAAACATGTAAACTACAAACAAATATAGCGAAATATAGGTATTTCGATGATGATGCAAGAATCCTTTGTTACAGATGGATTAATGGACAGCCACTAACATCAGTGGCGGAGCCAGAAAGTTTCAAAGAGAGAGGCTCTGCGTGTCTGCATAAAAGCGTGACTGCAACGAGGCAAGACCACCATGGCATGAAAAACAACCTGCTATGACGTCGCTACAAATAACCAATCATATATATATATATGTATATATGTATGTGTGCGTGTGTGTATATATATATCCTCGAGAAGACAAGGTTGATGCAGACCAAAATTGAAGACTTTGTCAAGAAAATATCGACCTTCTTCACATAGAAGAGATCAGAGTTGGAATTCACTCGGGAAGAGTTGAATGCCACCTCATCAATAGATAGTAAGTCGGGCGATTACTCAAGCCGATCGAGTCTTTGGTGACTCATGGTTAGGCACAATAAGAGCGATGTGACACTATTTGCAATCTAAGTGTTATAAGTGAGGAACATATCTAGTGCTAAAGGTGATTTCGGTTTAATATGCTTAAATCTATCTGGACCACTTGGATCAAGTTTTGAAGGTTGAGATTTAACTAACTTAGTTATGTGTGAAAGCTTCATTTATGACAATTGGTTAGATTTTAGCATGTAAGCACCGAAATCACCTTTAGTATCAGATAAATCTATAATATAATTCAACCTGGTTAGTGTGCTTTACTTTTAATTTATTATGTTGTTAGCCGGGTTAGTTATTACAAATATGATTGTGAGGGAAATGATGTTTGTCAAAAGAGTTCTTTTGCTAAGCACCTAGTGGAGGTAGGGTGGGCTCCAGCCCCACCAGCAGCTCCGCCTCTGACTAACATCAAGGGAGTGGACAGCACAAAGAAGCACCAATAGCATCCAAATACATGTACGGGCAGAATCTTTAGGCTTTGAGTAAACGTCATGAAATCTCAGTACAAACTATAAAAAAACCTACATTTTTTAGCTTATATTTCATAAAACTATAAATTTTACAAGAAGTTATACCACAAAATTACAATTTTAGAATTGATCGATTCTTATAACAAGTCTGACAGTGCAGACTCGCGTGGCAGTCTCACGTACAAAATGAAATGAAAAATAGGAACGTGTGAGACTACCATGTGTGTTCACATTATCAGACCCATTAAAAAAGATCAATTATAAGATATATAGTTTCGCTTAGGGTTGTACAAAAAAAGCTCGAGACTCGCGAGCTACTCGAGCTCGGCTCGTGAGAGGCTCGATTCGAGCTCAGCTTGAGCTCCAAACGAGTCAAACTCGAGCTCGCGAGTCTAACCGAGCCGAGTTCGAATAGTTCATGAGCCTGAATCGAGCTTGTTTAAATCGAGCTTTCTCGAGCCGAACTTACTCGAGTTTGTTATCGAGCCTATCGAGTTTACAAAATAACCGAGTTTACTCGAGCTTATCGAGTTTAGTCGAGCCGAGCTCGAGCCTGCTCGAACCTGAACCGAGCCGAACTCGAGCGTGAGTCGAGGCTCGAACCCAAACTCGAGCTCGGCTCGAGCTCGATTCGAGCCTTACCGAGCTCGAGCCTGGAGGGTAAGGCTCGCTCGAGTTCGGCTTGTTTACAGCCCTAGTTTCGCTATACAAGTTTTTCTAAATTCTGTAGTTTTGTTAAACAGTAGGATAGTCTTTGAAAAATCCGTAGTTCCGTAAAATTTACTCTTTAGGCCCTGTTTGGAAGCAATGTATTTTCATAGTTTCTAGACAATATTATGGTTTCTAAGAATACAATGGTATTTTATACCGTAAGGTGTTTGGTTACCATGCTAAAAACTCTGTATTAAAAACTATGGTTTTGGTAGATACCATGGTATTTTTGGAGTATTTGAAACTCCATTCCAACCCAAAGTTTTCATGGTTTTGGCTAGCTTCTCGCCTATTCTCACTCAAATACCATGATTTGTGATGTTGCATCCAAACAGTTGGTAGTTTCAAGGAATACCTAGTTTCAAAGGGATTTGGTAAAACCATAGAATTTATAACAAAACAATTACAAACCATAGTATATTATTTAAAAAACTATGCTTTCAAACAGGAGCTTAGTCTTTGCTGCTGCATGCTCGAACCATTCATAATTAGCGAAGTGTCTCTCATGATCAGCTTAAGTGTATTTACTAATCACGTGCCCGCGTGAGCCGCGGAGCGGCTGTCTGGTTGGCGCGCGCGCGCCTTTTCATGCACGCTCCATTGCCTCCTGCTAATTTCTTCATTTCTCGTTGCTTTGCTACTCCACTGTCCACTCACATGCCGCTGTTGCCATCCCTGAAGACCGGGACGCTGTCCTCCTGTCACTCCAATCTCTCTCTCTCTCTCTCTCTGCGTGCAGTGACAGTATGCTCCCTTGTCCTTAACTTCTCTTTAATATAATCAGCTAGCTTAATTGTTTATTGGAGCACGTTAAGCTGCTCTGTCCATGACTCCATGCACCGTGTGCTAATCATGGTGGCCACACATGGTTGACTGGTGGCGTCGACGACCATGGCCTTTTCTGAATTCTGACTCTATGCTACCAAGTTTCGCTGGAGAATTAACGGCCGCAGCCAGGGTTAATGATATCATGGCTTATATTTTATGAAACTATAGATTTTATAAGTTATATCACAAAACTACAAATTTTAGAATTGATCGATTCTTATAACAAATCGTGATATAGACTCACATGGCGGTCTCACGTACAAAATGAAATGAAAAATAGGAACGTGTGAGACTACTATGTGTGTTCACATTATCAGACCCATTAAAAAAGATCAATTATAAGATATATAGTTTCGCTTAGGGTTGTAAAAAAAAGCTCGAGGCTCACGAGCTACTCGAGCTCAGCTCGTGAGAGGCTCAATTCGAGCTCGGCTTGAGCTCTAAACGAGCCGAACTCGAGCTCGTGAGTCTAACCGAGCCGAGCTCGAATAGTTCACGAGCCTACTCGAGTCTGGATCGAGCTTGCTTAAATCGAGCTATCTCGAGCTTGTTACCGAGCTTTCTTGAGCCGAGCTTACTCGAGCTTGTTATCGAGCCTATCGAGCTTACAAAATAACCGAGCTTACTCGAGCTTACCGAGCTTATCGAGTTTAGTCGAGCCGAGCTCGAGCCTGCTCGAACCTAAACCGAGCCGAACTCGAGCGTGAGTCGAGGCTCGAACCCAAACTCGAGCTCGGCTCGAGCTCGATTCGAGCCTTACCGAGCTCGAGCCTGGAGGGCCAAGCTCGCTCGAGGTCGGCTTGTTTACATCCCTAGTTTCGTTATGCAAGTTTTTCTAAATTATGTAGTTTTGTTAAACAGTAGGATAGTCTTTGAAAAATTCGTAGTTCCGTAAAATTTACTCTTTAGGCTCTGTTTGGAAGCAATGTATTTTCATAGTTTCTAGACAATACTATGATTTCTAAGAATACAATGGTATTTTATACCGTAAGGTGTTTGGTTAGCATACTAAAAACTCTGTATTAAAAACTATGGTTTTGGTAGATACCATGGTATTTTTTGAGTATTTGAAAGTCCACTCCAACCCAAAGTTTTCCTGGTTTTGACTAGCTTCTTGCCTATTTTCACTCAAATACCATGATTTCTGATGTTGCATCCAAACAGTTGGTAATTTCAAGGAATACCTAGTTTCAAAGAGATTTGATAAAACAATAGAATTTATGACAAAATAATTATAAACCATAGTATATCATTTAAAAAACTATGCTTCAAAACAGGACCTTAGTCATTGCTGCTCCATGCTCGAACCATTCATAATTAGCGAAGTGTCTCTCATGATCAGCTTAAGTGTATTTACTAATCACGTGCCCGCGTGAGCCGCGGAACGGCTGTCTGGTTGGCGCGCGCGCGCCTTTTCATGCACGCTCCATTGCCTCCTGCTAATTTCTTCATTTATCGTTGCTTTGCTACTCCACTGTCCACTCACATGCCGCTGTTGCCATCCCTGAAGACCGGGACGCTGTTCTCCTGTCACTCCAATCTCTCTCTCTCTCTCTCTCTCTCTCTCTCTCTCTGCGTGCAGTGACAGTATGCTCCCTTGTCCTTAACTTCTCTTTAATATAATCAGCTAGCTTAATTGTTTATTGGAGCACGTTAAGCTACTCTGTCCATGACTCCATGCACCGTGTGCTAATCATGGTGGCCACACATGGTTGACTGGTGGCGTCGACGACCATGGCTTTTTCTGAATTCTGACTCTATGCTACCAAGTTTCGCTGGAGAATTAACGGCCGCAGCCAGGGTTAACGATATCATGATTATCAAATTGAATATCACGATAATCGATCGTGTCAAGCCGTCTCGGCGTTTAAAACCAGTCAGTAAACCGATCTAATTCAAAAAAGAATAGAAAATTTATGCTTCGTTAACCGGTTAAAAATCGGTGAAAATCAAGCGATTTTCATCCGGTCAAAAAATTGAAGGTCAAAAAGAGTTCAATTGATTGGTCGATTATCGAGGAAAATCGACTGATTATCAATGAAAATCGATTTCTTTTCAAAAATTTTATTTCAAAACTCTTCAATTTTTAACGATTTTCGACCAATTATCGATGAAAATCGGTACTGGTTTTAACGTTAAATCGATAATGTAAACCCTGCTCCCAGCTGCTACGCATGTAAAAGATTCAGTCGAGATTCTGGTTTTAGTCCTAGCTAACTGCATGCAGTAGCTCTAGCGCCACAGGTTGTGATACCCACCTGTTAGCGAACGCGGGCCCACTGTCAGTCAGCGAAGAAGATGAACACGTATTAGACTAGCAAGTTCTGGTGATGTAAATGCAGCCCAACATTGCGCAACGAAACATCAGTACGAGAACGCAGAGGATACATATAGGAAACAGCACAGCATGAACAGTGGAGAGAAATTTCTAATGCTAATTTAAGGGGCTCAATAACGATACACAGTGCAAATTTATCCAAGTGATCCAACAGATTAAAAGACGCCTAAGACACACTAGTAGTAAAAGTGTAACTAGAAACTCCGATAAGATCGTCGACATGGTGCTACAAAACGTAGGTAGCCCAACGCTTAATTAACCAGTAACTAACGTCGCACAGCTACAGCAAATGCAGTTAGACTCCTCTGCCTGATGCAAACCTAGTGGAATTGCAGACACAACTTTTACAGGTCAGAAAGAAATGAACCGATCTTTCGCCGCAGCAATCATGGGAGCGGCAGCAGCAGTGACAGACAGGGAACTCCACGGATCCTGGTCAGTGCAACTCAGGGCTTCAGTTTCAGGTTCCGGAGGCAGTGATCTTCACATCACCTGACGGTGTTCTTGACGAGTCGGGTATCGACTGAACGGGAGAGGCCCAGCTCTGGTCCGCGCTGTACGCAGAAGTTACAATGTTCGTCTTTGGGGCGGCGGAGCTATGCTGCCCTTGCTCGCTGCTGTGCGTATCTGCGCTGGAGATTGGAACAGCAGGAGGTGTCTGGGCAAGGACGGGTGCCACATGCACCCTCGGTTTCTTGTTCTTCTGCTCCATCTGGTAGCTTGGCAGGAAGCTTCCGACAACAATCTGGCAAACAGATTTTCAACTCTCACTACTAACATTTTTCACAGGGCATATACAACAAGGCATTTGATGATCTAATCTAATCGCAGATGAATGTATAAATAATAGACATGCTACTCTTGTTATATTTATGATAATTGAAGAAAAAGAAGCAAAATACTTTGATCTATTAGAAAAGCCATGATATGGGATTCAGCAGAAAAATTGAACTCAGGCATTCATATCTCGATGAAAGGTAAGCAGCAGCACCTGAACAGGACTTGCCGCCACCAGAAGGCCGGCAACTCCACCACCGACAACACGCCCATCTGGGCTGGCAAGAGAAACACTCATCCCACCTGACCGACTTCGTGTTCCACTATTTTCAGTTGGCATGAACGATCCAGACAAGGACAGCAACTCAAAGCGTCCCTACAACCAAAATAGGGGAGATCAGTTGGGGAATCATAGGGCCAATCAGAATCCTTTGTCTTTAGTCTTTACACATCTATGTGATATCACATAATAGTAAAGTATTATGTGTATTGTGAGTGAATTAACAAACCTCATAAGTTAATGTGCCACCAGAGGAATCAGGTTGACGAAGTGTGACATTCGATATCACACCGTTAGCAGAGAGAATACAAATAGCTCTTGGTCCTTGTTGAGAAAATGATATGACCTTCATAGTCACATCCTGAATCAACATGCACAAAACATCAGTACCACACATCATTAAACGTTTTCACCCAAAAAAATATATTTGAAAAGTAAGGAACAAAACTGTAGCTATAAGAGGGTTTGTAAGAGTAGCGGTCAGTAAACCGGCAAAAGCACAATAATCATAGTTACAAGGGAGAGATAAGCTAGAAGGCCAGAACACAATTCATGGAGGACTAACCATCGAATGCATTGAATTCAAACACCCATCCTAAAATACAAATTGCTCATCACTTCTTATCCAATCTGATCAATGAAATTCAAGCATATTCACAATTCAGATCCTGATTCGCTTGGGTCCACCTTGTGAAAGCAAAGCATACAAAATTCAAGGCGCAGTAAAGCCTTTGATCTGTTTATGTACAAAATTACTTCTGCAGACCATAATATAGACCAAAATGTATGAAAATACATAAAATGATGCAGCTAATCACAGTATAAAGTCAGAAAAGCTTAACCTATATGACTACTGACGATCTAACAAAAATAATATTTCAATAGAACAATGTGAGGAGGTTACATAAGCTGTGATACACTATATTTACAACATCAAATACAGTTTAAGATTGGGTGAAATGTGTCCAATCAGAATACATTTGCCAACAAGAACACATATATCTTGATCATTTGAACAAATTCCAGTGTAAACTATCAGTGAAGACTCGAAAGAAAACGTGGAAATCCATACCTCACCAGGAGCGACAGTGATGAGATGAGGAGTGAAATTCGCGCCAGCAGAGCATGCCACCATATCACCTGCCAGCGGAAGCTGTGGTTAACAAACTTCCAGTAGAATTTTACAAAAGAAATTGAAAGCTCAATAGAATGCACCCAGGGATCGTCAGTTGCCAGAAAAGATGATACGCTAGTTATTCATTCACACAAGTGCAGCAGCCCACACTCCGCGGTCCTTTCCATAACACCGAATCCTAGTACTTTATGCATTAACAAATGCTTGACAAATGACAACACTCGTTCACTCCAATTATTCCAACTAGTACCAGCAGGCCTGCAGATATGCCGGGACAATATCCACTGCCGTTGGGCGTTGCCCGGCAGCACAACACAGACAGAGGGATGACGATAGGTACTACCAAGGCAGGAGTACATCCATCCTAACTTGGAAGATCTTAGCATGATCCATCCCTATGTGGCTCCAGAACTAGTAACCACCACCACCAGCACCACCATGCCACCCCCCACAACGGCTGAACCCCATCACACAACTACAACAGGACGAGGCGTTGAAGATTCAGGATATGCCTCCATCTGGCCCCCACTTGCTCCCCGAGCTTCGAATCTCGGAAGACACCAACCGGGCTGAGGTCCCTGACCATCTATCTGATCATGCAACACGGACTGGACAAATGGATAGAGGGGGTGGAGACAAGAAATATTCGGATAATAGAGGGACAGGCACACAGTGTCATGATAAGGAGTGAGTGACGCCGCAAACCAATTACTTCTCCTGCCATTGGCTCCTCTCCAGTCGTCCATCCATTCTCTAATCGCACAATTTCTCGGAGACAAACAACAACAAAGATCCAGGTTTTCTTTGGAGCAGTATGCGGATTAACCCCCACCCCCACAAAAAAAAATTCATGGATTTTCTCGAGAAATTTGGGGGGGAGAAAGGAAGATGCGAGCAAGGTATGGATACCAACCAAGGGAGTCGAAGTGGAAGCCGTACTGATGGTGTTGGTGCTCCTTGCCCGCGGCGGCGAAGTCGAGGGGTCTGCCCCTCCCGCGCTTCATGACGGCGCCCACCGCCGCCGCCGGCGTGTACGGTCCCGCCGCCACAGCGGCCGCCATCGGCCCCGACGCCGAGATCGGCGTCGCGTTCAGTGGCTGGATCAGGCTCCCGTCCGGCCCGTACTTCCTTGGCCTCCCCCTCTTCTTCGCCACCTTCACCACCGGCCCCACCACGCCCCCTCCTCCCGCCGCCAGGCCCGCCACCCCCGCCATCACCATAGGCGGCGCAACCAACACACCGCTCGAGCTACCACCTTTCTCCGCCGCCGACGTTGCAGCCGCAAGAGGCGGCGCCGGCGACTGGAAGCCCACCGTAGCCTCCGGCGCTGGCATCGCCGCCCGCGCGGCGGCCACAGGCGCAGCACTCGCTTCTCCCGGCTTGACCTCCATGCACGCAGCACTCCACACACAACCACCTCCTACTAGGGTTCGCTCCACGAGCTCTCGCCATTGGAGCTCGCACGCACTAACCCCATCTCCCACCACCTCCTCCCACCTTAAAACCCACCAAAAAAATCCCCGGAAAAAACCCACAAAAATAAAAGAAAAAACACGCAAAAATCCAGCAATATTCCCCCAAAAACCCCACAACAACAACAACAAAAATACAAAAAAAAATCCTCTGCTGCAGGTGGGAGACGAGAGGAGGAAGAAACCAAGGGGAGCGACGCGAGGGTGGAGCAAAGGGCGGATGGAAATAAAAAGCCAAAACTAAAAGCAAAAAAGGAGGAGGGGGGCGCGATATAAATTAATTAAAAAACGAATTAAATTAAATTATCGGGGATATTAAATTAATGCCGCGCTTCCGTAAAGAAATGGGGGCGAAATTGTCGTTGTTTAAGCGAGAAGGGATGCCTACAAAAGCGGGGCCGAGTTTTTAATGCAAAAATCGAAAAATACCCGTTGCTGTGCCGTTCACTAGGGGCAAAATGGGAAAAAAAAAAAAAGGTTTGGCTTTACGCGCTTAAATATGCCTCTCGGGGGCTAACGTGTAATTAGCCACGGCTCATTAATGATATTCTTTTTTTTTTTTGCGACGAGGGCTATTAATGATCTTGGCCGTGCTTATGGGTTAATTTGCGATTGTGCCATATGGCCATGGACTCATGGGCATGATCAGGGGCGGACCCAGGAAAATTGATCGTCGGGGTCATCACTAACATGTGGCCTATAGATTGTTTGCTTTCGATGACTGATTAGATTGGATGAGCACTGGCGCTGGAGTTCAGGTTAATCTGTCGCTGAGATCATTAATAGTGTTTAGCGGGGGTATAAAGGGCTAATACGGGGCGTCGGGGTCACTAGACCCCGGCGTCATAACTGTGGATCCGCCCCTGGGCATGATGCGGCGAGTCAAACTTGTCAAAGTGTACAGTGAGTGAAAAGGGATGGGAACTGAGCTGGTCCGTGTGGAAGGGAAGCGGCTTGGTTCCATTTTGTCAACGAGTAGTCTTGGTGTGAAATCAAGCAGGTACATGCACACTCATTTTCCACAAATTGCGTTTTGTTCTAGGTACTAGCATATTGCAGAGATCTAGGGTTTAAATAAAGGTTAACAAATTTAGTTTTCGTGATACGGTTTTCGCAAAAACCACTTGAAAAATCACTCAAAAACTGTTAAAAATCGAAGGGTTGAAAAATCAAAAAAAATTAAAAAATCGAAAACCGCGGTTTTTCGCAAAAAACCGACCCGCCCAATTGAATGTTCTTCGAAAACGGTTTTTGAATTTTTTTAAAAAATTAGAACGGTTTATTGAGCGATTTTGGATCTCAAACCGAAGCATTAAGGTCGAAAACCGCGGTTTTGTTAACCCTGGTTTAAATCCTACTATTAGTTGGTATGAAAAAAAGATTGTTACAAAGACTTCTTTATAGACCTGGATAATTTTTCATTTGCTCTTGTAGAAACTACTAAAGTTAGAAATGGTTATTTGCCGATGAAATTTAGATGGAAATGTACTAGTCGTTTATGTGATGGTCACCAACACTTTTTTTATAATTTTATTCTATGAGAGGTGCTGTAGTATAGAAGCATTTTTAACGCTTGTGTGAGCAAATTTTGTACCTGCCATCTTGTAAGTTGTAAGCTATAAAATTTTATGATATTTGTATGTAGTATGGATAAAATACTATACTTGGATATACTCCTCTTTATTTCAATTTTATAAATTGTAAATATATCTAATATTTTGTTCAAACTCCAAACATATACGAGACAAAAAAAAAAGGGTGTTGCATGCGACAAACTCTCCACTAAAGAAGAAAAGCCGGTTCCCAAGCAAAGCAATTACCTCTTAAGCATCATCCTTATCCCGCTGATAACTGTATTCACGATGTATAACATTTATACAAGCCCTAAGAAATACACCTCACTACCATATCACTTAGGTGCTAAGTTTATTTTTGTCCTCCATTGCCTTATCACCTCTTCTCTCTCTTCTATCCATCTTCTCTCTCCCATCCCCAAGTCATTGACATGTGGGCCTGTACTTGGAAATAAATATTCCCTTAGCTTGGGTACACGAACTAGCACTGGTGCTAACTTGGTATCTCCCACTCCAATGTTCTAAATTGTTTGGCATCTACGGTAGCTTAGCTCAGTAGGATAAAAAAAAGGGACATCGAAGACGCTACACTAAATAGGCTTAAACTAAAACAAATTCTTATCATAAAAAATAAATCATCACAAAACTATGTCACAAATAGGAGGAGAAACATCGGCAACAACTACAGGCTTTTCTCCTCTCTATTTGTTTCGTCCCCTTCCAGATGCTACGTCGTGTGTACCCGTTGCTTTTTTTTTCTTTTGTGAGTTGGAACGTGTCGAAATAAAGATGAGCAGAACAGTAGCACTAGTATGCATGCAGAAGTGGATGGAGTATGGATAGGTTTGAGATTAGGTTGTTGCTGGCTGCTGCAGTATAGAGTGCCACTGCCAGCGTACGTGATCCAATGGCAGGCGTAGCTTTTCCATGTACTGGGACTGCAGAGGTCGGTGGTCAGAAGAACATGACAGCCCATGATTAGACCATGCTGGGGCATGCCGTGAGCTACCTGATTAGCCGATGAGAGAGAAAATTAAGACTCCCAGAGACACTGGGCTGTAGTACAGTCAACTGTTAGGTAATCTTGTGTCCAAACCGAAAGCTGTTTGGTAGTCAACAATCGACCTTAATTAGCTTGTGTGATCCAGCCAATAGGGAGGGGAGGATTAGTTTGTGGTTTGGACTCGGCACTGCCAGGACTGCGACCTGTATGCATCCATGGATCCAATACGCTAATTCACGCTTTGTGTTACAAGGTTTAAAATCTCGTTTTAAGTTGACATCTTGAAGGTGAAATCCGAAATTTTACCGAGATCTCAAAATTTTAGATAAATTCCAAATGAAATATAAAAACAAAAAATCAAATCCGATTTTTTTAATCGAGATTTTCGTGAGATTTCTAAAATTTCGTCCGAAATAGTCGAAATCTCGGCAAATTTCAACTAAACAAAAAATGGTTTGAACGACGTCAAATTTTTTTGTGGATGGTCCTCAAACATCTCTAATGTTCCCATAAAAATTTCAGATGGTTATCAAGCATGAGGATTGTTAAAAATTCTGATATTGGTATTATCCTAATAAAAGGCTAAGCGGCAAATTTGAACCGAATGAAAAATAGAACAAACCACGTTATAAAATTTTAAACTTTTTTGAATGGTTCTAATGCATCAATAATACTTATGATCAAGCTTGATAAATTTTAAAAAATTCTGACAATGCTATTGTCCTAACAAAAGCCTTACCGGTAAATTTCAACAGAATAAAAAATGGTTCAATCCAAGTTAGAAAATTTTGATTTTTTTATATGGTACTAATGCATCATAAATGTTTTCATAAAATTTTAAGATGATGATCAAATTTCAAGAATTTTCAAAATTTTGAAAGTGCTATGTCCTGATAAAAACCTGATGATCAATACATAGATTTGCTTTAGTAATAAAAAAGGTTTAGAATTTTTCAAAATTTTACAAAAAGGTACTAAGGAAATTCTTAAGCTCTCATAAAAATTTTGAATTATGATCGCACTCCAGTGAATTTATAAAATTCATACAAGGGCACTGTACCATATGTTCTTTTGTTTTTGATTTGTGAAATATAACAAATGAAGTTCAATGCTTACATAGATTTGATTGAACAAACAAAAAAGTTTAAAATTTTAGAAAATGGTACCGAGTAAATTCTTAAGATCTCATAAAAATTTTATATCATGATCACACTCAAGCAAATTTATAAATTTCTGACAAGGTTACTGTCTCAGTTATGTTCATTCTGTTTTTGATTTTTTAAAGATAACAATTGAAGTTAAATTATTTTAAAAAAATTTCTATATAATCCTACACTACTAAAGATAGTACCATAAATCTTTTAGATCATGATCAAGCTTTTAAAATTTTATAAAAATCTAAGAGTGTTTCTGCTAAAATTATAAAACGTCTTAAAAATTCGGTTTTTCAACAAAATTTCATGAAAGATGACTTTTTAAAGGTTATTGGACCAAGTCTGGTCAAAAAAACTTGAGATGTCGGTACCAAAATTTTTAAGATTACTGTAGTAGTTTAAAATTTTCAAGTTTTTTTATCCAACGAGATTTTGGATCCCATCTCGTCCAAGATTTCTGAAATTTTGGCGGTTTTTCAATCCTTGCTTGTGTATCCATTGATGCACCCATATGTCAGTCACATAAGTGAAGGACATTATCATTGCGAGATTTTTATAAGAATTTACAAGAGATTACTTTGTTCATTTACAAAATTATTGCATTTCAAACAAGCAAAATGGAGCAAGATAAGACAATAAGACCTTACTTAGATGAGGGATAATTCCCTGAGAAGTTCTTTTTTTTTGAAATAAGGGCAGGAGCTCTGCCAATACATTAAAAAGAAGATATAGACAAGGTTTGATAGATCCTTAAGAAGTTCTGAATCCTAAAACTTTTCATTAAAACATTTTTAATCCAAACGGACGCGTATCCTCTCCACACGTCAGTTGTAGTACTGCAGAGGATCTCTGAACAATCCAAACAACCCCACACTTCAGAGGCGGAGGCATTCATGGAAATGGGTGAAGTGAAGCCCACCATGACCCGATAAATGAGCAAAAGACTAGTACGTTTTTCTCTGTTCATTGCCGAGGCTTCGAGTAGAAATGCTGCAGTTCAATGCATATAAATGATAATTTTTCATGAGCAGATAGCAGTTGTTAGTTTCCATATGCTTGATATATTACCAAGTTGTGGAAGGGGAAGGCCTTCTTGGCATCGATGCCATAATTTTGGATGTTATAATAGTTGATTTTGATGTCTCTTTTTTAAGCCCACCTCTTTAGAACTTTCTGGCTCCGCCACTGCCACACTTAGCTATGTTTCAGTGGCCACTGCAACGATTAGCCACTGATGAACAGTCTGTCTCGTAGGATAATGTACGGCATGTCATTGTGCTACTACTACGTATGTCCGGTGCTGATGTTCCAGTGGCACAGTACCCAACCTTGAAATTCTCGATCTTCAGCCATGCACGTACGTACCAGCAAGCATGGCATGCACGCGCTTGTGTTAGGGACAGTACATAACATCAAACATGTACCTGGCTTGGCTAAACGCGAGGCAACTCGAAGAAATGAAGCAACAGCATCTCCTGATCACTTAGCTTTGTTGATTTGTCCAAAAGTACCAGACGAAAACCTCGATTAGTTTTTATTATTATTTATCAGCATTGGATTTGGTCAGGCCTGCTTGCTGTTAGATTCTCGTTGAAATTTGAGTGCATTACAAGGGAGGTAGAGGCAAAAGTTGAGCAGTTAAGAAAAGAATTAATAAAAACTATTGATATTTTTAATTCAAAAGGCACACTAATTACACACATACATACACGCAGAAAAGTCAATAATGGACAGCTCATCAGCATTGATCAACAATATTTTGCTTTTCCCACGATAACAAATATAGTCTCTAATATTAATCCTTTCATTTTCTTGCAAGACAAGCATGGAAAAAGATATGAATTTAGTAACCCACAGAAACAAAAAGATTTCGTATGCTGGATTATGATGGAAGCATTTATAATGATGGAAAGCAACTAGCACCATGTGGAGTCAAATACTCAACAGTCCATGAAAGCAAGACAACACAAAAAATTACCGGATTAGTTAATTAAGATGGACCAAATGGCATGCTTTACTCCAACCTCGCTCTAATTTATCTATCTAATCTAATAAATAAAAGGAGAAGAAAAAAGAGAGGTGGTCATGGACACTCCACCACCTGTTAACCTGTGGGAGGACAAGCAAGCAACCAAAAGCTAGGCGTTTTGTACTTAAAGGATGTGATAGACAAGTGGGTCTCTCTCTGCTTGTTTTTTTAATTGAAAGGAGATGATTAATTAAGCAATAAGCACCACTTAGTCACAAGTTGTTTACAAAGCTAAAATGCAACCCTAACTCAGGGCCCTCATGAAGAAACAAATGGCAAAGCACAAACAGACCAAGAAAGAAATTCATAAGCTATTTTGTTGGTTTGCACATCTTCAACTGTTCATATGGATAAGGAGCTTCTCCTTTTCCTTTTTTTTCCCTGAGATGATAAGGATAAACTCCTATACAAGGAAATTGAAAAGAAAAAAAGAGAGAAAAGACTCAATATTACACAGTGTCTACGAAAGGGTTCTTCAACCGGTTGATTATTCAGAGAGCATGGGGCCTCTCAATATAATGGCGTTCCATCCTTTTTATATATCCTGCAGATTAGGGAATATTAAACCGAATAAACCCTTTTTTGATTAATTCAAGGATAATTTGTTTACATTTGCATGCATCTCCACCCAATCGTTAAAAAAGAGCCATTTCACTTCCTAAAAATAGCGACTTCGATCAAAGAAGGCGAAAAATGCTAGTATAATTTAGCGTGTACGAGAGACTACCCCATGTAATTTTCTTCAACAAGGGTGTTTCACATGCATGTGAAAGCACACCGTAGCTCAGACAAATCATGCACAGCTTCAGCTTGATCCGTTTGCAAGTTTTGTTGGGGAGGATTCCCGCAACGTAACATGCATGGTTCCCTTTGCAGGATTAGCGGAAGACAGCTCTGCACATGCCCATGGTAGAATAATAAGAAGAAAGAAGCCATGGATGCTTCCTAGGATTAGCGGAGAGCGGCACTGCACAGCTGCCACAGGCTGCTTGAGGCTCGGTTGGGACTGCTTCGATTGTATGGATTGATACCTTTTGATTTTGTATACAAATCTGCTTCTTGAGAAGCTTTTTGGAGAATATAAAATCTGGATTCTTGAAGAATCGAAACTATCACCCTCGATTCTTATAAAATCTAGAATTTGCACAACCACAAGTTGTTCCAAACTAGATCTGTTTGTTTTTATTTTGATTATAGATTCTAGCCTCAAAAGCGGAATAAAAAATAAATAATCCGATTCTAAGAATCGATTCTCACAATCCAGTACTACCCATATATGTAGAATCTACAATCCACATTCATATGTGCTTTTGAATTTTGGTTTTGGAGAATTAGTTTTTTACAACCACAATTCCAAAATCAACTTTTAGATAATTCAAAGCAAAAACAAGCAGGCTATAAGTGTGGTGGTCCAATTAAGCTCCTGATTACATTACTCCCTAACTAATTAAGCACCCAACTAAGCTCCACTAACTTAATTACCTAAAGAGATTATCTCCACTCCACTTGCTTTGTTGTGAATCTATGGTACTATCTATGTATATACAACTGGGCTCCTCTCTCGCATGGGTATATTCCACCAGCTTTTGGAGCTCATACCAGCTCTTTCTTTGGGCATAAACTAATAGACATGCAGCTCCTAGCTAGCTAGCTACTTAATTCAGGCTAAGAAAAATAAGATGTAGATTTGTGCCTTGCAAATAGAATTCCAGCACGCATGCATCTGCTGAAGTGTCAATGCTTGGCATGTGTACATGCTTTTTACTCACCAAGGCAGCTTCAGGTTTTAATTTAAGTGAGAAACTACCTCAGCAACTAAGATTGATGGAAAAAGGCCATTGACACATGCATGCATGTTCAGCCAGAAACTATATATGCAAGCACACCTTATCATATAGTGATTCTAAAATAAAAAAGGACAACTTCACAGTACAAAGGGCTTGTGTCCAGGATGTTTTCTTCTCCATTATTTTTGGACAAGAGTATTAGCATCAATTCTTTAATTTAGTGCTGCATGTGCAGCTGGTGCTAGCTAAAGCTGAGCTTGCATAGCGCTTGTGTTAGGGACAGTACATAACATCAAACATGTACCTGGCTTGGCTAAACGCGAGGCAACTCGAAGAAATGAAGCAACAGCATCTCCTGATCACTTAGCTTTGTTGATTTGTCCAAAAGTACCAGACGAAAACCTCGATTAGTTTTTATTATTATTTATCAGCATTGGATTTGGTCAGGCCTGCTTGCTGTTAGATTCTCGTTGAAATTTGAGTGCATTACAAGGGAGGTAGAGGCAAAAGTTGAGCAGTTAAGAAAAGAATTAATAAAAACTATTGATATTTTTAATTCAAAAGGCACACTAATTACACACATACATACATGCAGAAAAGTCAATAATGGACAGCTCATCAACATTGATCAACAATATTTTGCTTTTCCCACGATAACAAATATAGTCTCTAATATTAATCCTTTCATTTTCTTGCAAGACAAGCATGGAAAAAGATATGAATTTAGTAACCCACAGAAACAAAAAGATTTCGTATGCTGGATTATGATGGAAGCATTTATAATGATGGAAAGCAACTAGCACCATGTGGAGTCAAATACTCAACAGTCCATGAAAGCAATACAACACAAAAAATTACCGGATTAGTTAATTAAGATGGACCAAATGGCATGCTTTACTCCAACCTAGCTCTAATTTATCTATCTAATCTAATAAATAAAAGGAGAAGAAAAAAGAGAGATGGTCATGGACACTCCACCACCTGTTAACCTGTGGGAGGACAAGCAAGCAACCAAAAGCTAGGCGTTTTGTACTTAAAGGATGTGATAGACAAGTGGGTCTCTCTCTGCTTGTTTTTTTAATTGAAAGGAGATGATTAATTAAGCAATAAGCACCACTTAGTCACAAGTTGTTTACAAAGCTAAAATGCAACCCTAACTCAGGGCCCCTCATGAAGAAACAAATGGCAAAGCACAAACAGACCAAGAAAGAAATTCATAAGCTATTTTGTTGGTTTGCACATCTTCAACTGTTCATATGGATAAGGAGCTTCTCCTTTTCCTTTTTTTTTTCCCCTGAGATGATAAGGATAAACTCCTATACAAGGGAATTGAAAAGAAAAAAAAGAGAGAAAAGACGCAATATTACACAGTGTCTACGAAAGGGTTCTTCAACCGGTTGATTATTCAGAGCATGGGGCCTCTCAATATAATGGCGTTCCATCCTCTTTATATATTCTGCAGATTAGGGAATATTAAACCGAATAAACCCTTTTTTTATTAATTCAAGGACAATTTGTTTACATTTGCATGCATCTCTACCCAATCGTTAAAAAAGAGCCATTTCACTTCCTAAAAATAGCGACTTCGATCAAAGAAGGCGAAAAATGCTACTATAATTTAGCGTGTACGAGAGACTACCCCATGTAATTTTCTTCAACAAGGGTGTTTCACATGCATGTGCAAGCACACCGTAGCTCAGACAAATCATGCACAGCTTCAGCTTGATCCGTTTGCAAGTTTTGTTGGGGAGGATTCCCGCAACGTAACATGGTTCCCTTTGCAGGATTAGCGGAGCTGAGGGTAGCTCTGCACATGCCCATGGTAGAATAATAAGAAGAAAGAAGCCATGGATGCTTCCTAGGATTAGCGGAGAGCGGCACTGCACAGCTGCCACAGGCTGCTTGAGGCTCAGTTTGGGACTGCTTCTGATTGTATGGATTGATACCTTTTGATTTTGTATACAAATCTGCTTCTTGAGAAGCTTTTTGGAGAATCTAAAATCTGGATTCTTGAAGAATCAGAAACTATCACCCACTCGATTCTTATAAAATCTAGAATTTGCACAACCACAAGTTGTTCCAAACTAGGTCTGTTTGTTTTTTATTTTGATTATAGATTCTAGCCTCAAAAAGCAGAATAAAAAATAAATAATCCGATTCTAAGAATCGATTCTCACAATCCAGCGCACCCATATATGTTAGAATCTACAATCCACATTCATATGTGCTTTTGAATTTTGGTTTTTGGAGAATTAGTTTTTTTACAACCACAATTCCAAAATCAACTTTTAGATAATTCAAAGCAAAAACAAGCAGGCTATAAGTGTGGTGGTCCAATTAAGCTCCTGATTACATTACTCCCTAACTAATTAAGCACCCAACTAAGCTCCACTAACTTAATTACCTAAAGAGATTATCTCCACTCCACTTGCTTTGTTGTGAATCTATGGTACTATCTATGTATATACAACTGGGCTCCTCTCTCGCATGGGTATATTCCACCAGCTTTTGGAGCTCATACCAGCTCTTTCTTTGGGCATAAACTAATAGACATGCAGCTCCTAGCTAGCTAGCTACTTAATTCAGGCTAAGAAAAATAAGATGTAGATTTGTGCCTTGCAAATAGAATTCCAGCACGCATGCATCTGCTGAAGTGTCAATGCTTGGCATGTGTACATGCTTTTTACTCACCAAGGCAGCTTCAGGTTTTAATTTAAGTGAGAAACTACCTCAGCAACTAAGATTGATGGAAAAAGGCCATTGACACATGCATGCATGTTCAGCCAGAAACTATATATGCAAGCACACCTTATCATATAGTGATTCTAAAATAAAAAAGGACAACTTCACAGTACAAAGGGCTTGTGTCCAGGATGTTTTCTTCTCCATTATTTTTGGACAAGAGTATTAGCATCAATTCTTTAATTTAGTGCTGCATGTGCAGCTGGTGCTAGCTAAAGCTGAGCTTGCATATATGCTCCTTTTTCCCTTTGGATTGCCACATGACATTATCAAACAGAATAGATTGTGCAAAGGTTGAGAATGGTACTAAAAAAAAGTCACCGGCCAGTGAAAAAGATGTCATACTCTGATACCCCAGTTTATACGCAACAGCTCCTAGATCAAATAAAACTTGTAAGATACGGTATGATTGTGCACATTATCAAGAATGAAGTAGATGAATCCCGTTGAGAGAACTGAAATAATGGCACCAACATAATCACAACGAGAGTGAAAGATTTGGCAAAACTAACCATAAATTGCTTAAACATAACCTCAAAAGAGTGCAAAGGTTTGTCGCTCTTTGACAACCTTTTCGAAACTTGTAGGACTTTCAAATTCTCTCTATACAAGAATTTAGTGCTAAAAAATAATTTAGCCTCTAATCCTCTTGTGCGCCTTTTGTTTTGGATGAGTTGGTTATAGCTGGAGTTTTCTGTGACCAACCTTCCTAGCTTTATATAGTGCTTTTAGTTCTCTTACAAAGAGAAGTCAGAATCCTAATAGAATAGTATTCGTATAGGAATCATTGTAGCACATCTCTCGAGCCCTAGTAGGTTAGTATATAAGTCACCATACTCAACAGAAGCCATTCAATTCAACTAAGTTTTAGGGTTTATTTGGGAGAGTTGTAGCTTTTTGAAAAGCTGCTTTTCAGCTTTCTAGGTTAAAAAGTAGTTGCAGCTTTTTATAAGAGACCATTTGATAAATAGTTACTCCCTCAGTTTTTTTTATAAGGCCTATTTTTTTAATGATCTTGTTTACAAATGTAAGGCTTGTATGTAGATTTAATGAGATATTTCCTTCTATACCTTTATTTATTTTCTCTCATCCATATGCATTTATTCATTACCACCCACACAAAGTATATCTTTCATCTTCCAAGACAATTAAGTGGGGGCATCTAAGAGCATGTACAATGGTACATGTTAGCAGTCTCTAAGTTTTGCCACGTTGGATAAAAAATGACGTGGATGAGAGAGGGTGCGTATAGAGAGTTGAGCCGTCTCTTAATCTAGAGTCGACTCTAGCACGAGAACCAAGACAAGTTGTGTGTGGAAAGAATCTATCTACGCATAAATGTGCTGTTTATACCATTGCATGGGTTGTCTCTAACGCTGTCTATAAATGACATGTCAGCTTGTTATAGACAGCAGCTGTCTATACTATTGTACATGTCCTAAGTCATTTTTTCTCGTATCTTTCTCAATTTCAACGCAACCTTAATCCTTGTGCAAAGTCAAAACACGCCTTATAAAAAATGGGAGAGAGTAAGCTCTCTCAGTAATAAGATGCAAAAGTATGTCCAGTCCAACTTTCAGTTTTTGGCTTTTGCGAGTTATATATGACTTCTAGCTTATCCAAAAGTCATTTAAAAACTAAGCTGTTTGAGTGAGCTTACTGATTTTTTTAAAGCTGAAACTGACTTAAAGCCTCTAAACAGGACCTAGCAGGTCGGCATAATTGCAACCATGAGTTTGAGATGCCAAAAGGAACGGCTGAGAAGGAGATGGTCCTGCATCCTAGGAGCCTTTTGCGCATGTTGCACGAGGTCACCACCATTCACTTGCATGCAGGAATGTGCGCAGCAGCTAGCCAGCTAGGAGACCGATCGATCTAGTAGCCGAACGGCCAGCCGAGTGGGTGACCGCTGACCGGCAAAGGCAGCAGCGGTTGGGTGTCACACAATATCGTCATTGTTCAGTTATGACAAACAGTCAAACAGTATAGCATTTTGCTCACTTTCGATACACTTTCAGGATCTAATTGGACATAGTACGGACGCCCTTCTGTAGTTAGCTAGGTCGACATGGATAATGCATGGTCAGCACCCAGCAGACAAAGGAACAAACAAACTGTCCAGCTCGACTTTCTAATGGAGAAATCCTCAAAGAATTTTTCGCAATTACAGGGCGAGTAGACGGAGCGTTCTTGGGGCTGGCCGAAGAAAGATGGGCCTTAAAATCCCATTGGAGGCCCATATACATGTGAGTGGAAGTCTGGGAGAAGCGTTATTGGGCCTTGTTGATCCTCAACGGGCCGGGGACACAGAACCCGCTTCTAGAACTCTCGAGGCCTCCTCTCTCCCTTCTTTCGCGTTGCCGTTCCATCCACTTCACAGGCACGCACGCGACTCGGCACGCGCAACCCTCGCCTGCCAAATCCCAAATCGCTTCCCCAATTCCCAAATCGCGAGCTCGAAAGCTAGCAGCATCCTGCTCCGATCGGATCGGCGATTCGCGCGCCGCGTCGCCCCGCTCATCGGAATTCTCAGGTCCGATTGGTTACTCCGCAGGGCCGTATTTGTTTTTTTTCCTCCCTTAAATTTGGGGGAGTTTCGTGTTTTTGCGACGTTTTTTGGCTCATTTGTCCGGTAGTTTCGCCAGATTTTGCTGTGTTTTGATTCGATTCGAGCACAGGGCAATTTCCGCAGGAAATAGTGCCTCTTCCGGCAATTTGTGGGTGCTTTTGTGCCTTTTTTGTTGTTCTAAGAAAATCGTAGCTAGGGTTTGTGCTATTGGGCTGGGTGAGCCCGGCGGTTTGCTCCGGTAACCTCGCTTCTCGCAATAGTTCGCAGTTGTTGGATGCTGATGCCGTGATGTTGTTACGATGATGATAGTGTAGTTTCATGTCTCAGAAGGTTGGTGCTAGGTCATCATAACATTCATAACGCAGGCGCAGAACGATGAGAACATACGAATGCATAGCTTGTTATTGTGGAATGGAATGGATAACTGCGATACTTGACGGCTGTTTCGGTTTTGTTACTCCTGATGTGATCTAGTGGTGAAAGTAGCATCTTGATCAGATTTTTTTGGTCACCATGTTTGATCCTATAGCAGATGTTGCTGTACGAAGTAGAGCCTTGCTGTATAAGCTTCTGGTCCTCAGATCGTTATGTTTATGTGAAGTTACAGCGGTAGTTACTAGTTGCATGCTAATTTCACATTGTTGTGGTGTCTGTTTTGTTCCAGCTCCTACTTGTTGATTTGGATCTGAGTACTGGGTGCAACTTTCTGGCTCCTACTTATCATATAGCACAATTATTTACGTCGTGTATGTCGTTTAACTGGGCAGGGACTTCAATAGAAGATGCAGAGGGGAGGCGGCGGGAGAGATGGTTTCTTTGGTTTCGGGGGCCCCTTTCCTGGTTTCGGTAGCTTTGTACAACCTGGGAGCCTTATGTCCAGTTTCTTTGGTGGGACAAATCCCTTCGATGATCCTTTCTTTACGAACCCCTTCAGTGCTATGATGGGACCTAGCTTGCTTCAGCAAAGCATGTTTGGACCTCACAGAGACCTCAGTGGAGCAGTGAACAGTGCTGGAGGCTTCCTTCAGCAAGCTCCTGAACCAAGCAGGCCAAGAGGGCCAATTATCAAGGAGCTGTCTCCAGATGATGAGGATGACGCAGATGTGAATAAAGAAGAGGAGAAGAAGAAAGGTAACCCTAGGAAGCATCCAAGGATGAGCAAAGAGCCATACGTGGAGGACCCTGATGAAGAAGCTCAAGGTTGGTTTATTTATGCTGCTAGTAGGAACTTTTTGATTTACCCGCATTGACTTGCTGCAAGCTGTGTTTGTTTTAAGTAGTACATCTACCAAAGTAGCTAATTTCAGTGGCAATATCTTGATTATTATATGTAGGAACACTAGGTACCAGATAATTTCTGTGAATAAAATTATTCTAAATGGCATGTACATTATGTGGTAGTATACTAATACAACATTGTTATTCATTGTGCTTTTCTGGATCTAGCTTCGGCCTGTGTAAGTAGTTGAACGAAGAGAAAGATACATGTCTTTGGGATGACTCTTGGGTTCTTGTTTTAAGTTTTAGCTCAGGTTTTATTGTCAATTTTAGGTCTACTTTATACGGCCTGGAGCCCTTGTCCAAATTTTGTCCTTACAAACACAGGAATCAGTTAAGAACTGAAAAGATTGTTTGGAAATATTTTGACAAAGTCATGCAGCAAACTAGTAGTTATAGATAGTAAAGAACTAAGCAAATTTATCATTCATAAAAAAACTTGATATCATATAGATTCCATACAAGCTGGCAACGATGTTAGGCACCCTTGATAGCTGGTGATCAGGATGTTTCAGGTGCTCACTATAATGTGATTCTCTTTTGTACATTGGATGATTTCTGAGAATATGCTATTGGCAAGGGGAAGCTGCTAATGTTTAGAACTTTAGATCTTTCTTAGCAGATAATACATACCTAAACAATTCAATGAGGGGAAGCTATTTAATGTTTAGATCTTTCTTAGCAGATGATAAAAGGCCTAAGCATGAGCAATTTGGGAGGGAGTACGCCAGAGTCAGCACATGGCGTCCACAACCTCAGACATTTATGTTTCAGAGCTCAACTGTTACATATGGTGGTCCAAATGGAGCCTGCCATACGTCTTCAACCACTAGGAGGACTGCCGGTGATGTAAGTCTGTCTCAGCAATGCTGTTTTTCTTCATCTGTGTATTTGTAAGGTTTGAAGTTCTAGTGGTGATTGTGATTGTTTCTTCAACATCTGCTAGATTACACTGGAAGAAAGCAAGGAAGCAGACACGACTACTGGTAAAGCCACTCACAGGATCTCACGTGGCATTGGCCATAAGGTACTTGGTAATCCAGATAGACGGTTGCTTTATTTCTTCCGATTACACTGAAAATATGATTGGAGTTATTATTGTGTTGCTGCAGGGTCATTCATTCACAAGGAAACTGAATTGTGATGGAAACGTTAACACCATGCAAACTTTGCACAACTTGAATGGAGGTTTTACTGCCTTCTGTTGCTAGAACCATTATTATTTTCTTTCAAGTTGGCTCTGATGCTATTTCTCTTTCCTTCCAGACGAGCTTGCTGGGTTTGAGGAATCATGGCAAAGAAATGCAGGGCAAAATTTGCCTGGTTGGGATCCCAGAGTGAACATGCTTGGCAGCGGTACTCTCTCTCTCTCTCTCTCTCCCTCCCTCCCTCTCACATTATTTTCTCCCCTTTGGGTTCAAAAGGAGAAAGCTTGTGAATGATGTTATAGAAAGAAGGAAACCTTGTATGGAAATGACAATGGTTATTGGATTGTAGATCAGCAAAATAAAATCTTATTATATTCTACAGAGATATCAGTCCATAATGCTTAACTCATCTCAGTTGTACCTGGGTGTAATCCACTCTTGACAGTCTGAATGTTGTAACTGGCTAACTGCCATTGTAACAGGGAGGGATTATTGGCTTAGTGCTACTGAGATTAAATATGCCTAAGCAAGGGTAATTCTTCTGAACAGCCAAAATGTACACTATTATTATCATATTTAAAGCTTCAGCATATGAGGCGGAACCTTGTGGTAGGCCAACACAGAAATGGACTGGGGCACAAGTCCAGAAGTATAATTAATATGACCATAGCGATTTGAATTCAGGAATATCTGGTCTCCTGGATAATTTATGCATGAACAAGTCCTGGATAAAGTGGTTGCATTTCGTTGGGCTTTCATGATCATGATAATTTGCGTTCTATAGTCATGCTGTTCTCTTCTGTGCATGAATGAATTGGAACTTGTTCGTGACTCGAACTTCCATATTCCTCTGATTTCCTGATTCAACCTTGATTCCTATAGTTCTGTGATCTTACATCCTTACTTGGTATAAATAATGCAGGAACTGTTCACTCTGACGTCCGAGATAAAAATCAAATGCTTCGGCTTCCAGCACCTGATCAATCCCGTGGCTCCAATTTCTCCAGGATGAAGATGCACTCTCTGAATGGTTCTAATTCCTCCAGGATGAAGATGCACTCTCAGAATGGTTCTTCTAGCAGCCGTTCCACAGCACGTTAGTTCCTCTGTAGTATAGGCAGGATCACACACAAAAAAAAAATGATGTATCTCGAGTCCGCTTCAGCTATCAAGCAATCTATGTTATTTTCAAGAATTCCGGTGCCCAGCTTGCTTTACGAGCTGTGCATTAAATAAATATTAGAAACGTATCTTCGTTTAGCACTTAATCCGCAAACCCTCTGTTACTGTGGTTGGGTAAATTTTAGAATTTGTCGCCTGCTGAATTAGAGTTCGGAGTGATAGATATTTTTTTATCCCTGTTAGTGTATCATGTGCAAGTATTTGTTCTTAAAAGGCTACGAGTCATGTTGCTATCAACTGCATTCTAGCTGCCAAGATGTTACACAGTACATCGCGAATAATAATAATCTTACTAATGTGAGAAAGTTGCCGTCCTCCCGTGCGTTTGAGCCACGCGGGGCTTAGCTCAAAAAATAATTTTCGCGTTTAGATCCTTCTAAAAATCTGTAATTATGTATAGATCTTTTTCACGGTTTTTTACGAATAGGACCCTCTAATTTAGAAAAAAACATGGATTTTTCATAAGAGGACTCTAAATAGATAAAAAAAGTAGATTTTATACGAAAAGGACCTTTCGATTTAGCGTAATCGTGGATGCGTTTTTATCTTTTCAACCGTTTTCACGTGTTTCCTTGATGATTTTTTAAAAAAACGCCGACGGAAAAAAACGAAATTATTTCCACGAAAAAACAACGCACGCGACGTATTACGCCGCGCAAATTATCCTAGTTTACGATTACAACTAGAGAGTTGCATGGTTTGTCGGACGGAGCCACCTGATCTCTCCGGCAGCCGCGGTTGCCCTGGTCATCTGCTGCACCACCAGCATCGACACCTGGCTCCTAAAATCTGTCGACGTGAGCAAGTACCCAAGGACGCTGAGCTCCAGGTGCTCACTCCGATCCGATATCTTTGGTATCAACGGTGATTCCGGTGTCGCTCGCCACCGACCATCGATGAGGTTGAACCGGGCTCATCTTTCGGATGATGGCCACCATCTAGTTGGAGCCACTGACCAGATTCTTACTATACCAGGGGTATAGCTAAGGGGAGGCTCCGTTGGGTTTCCCACCCTCCAACCGCTAGATCCCTAGTACGCTCTTTAATACAGATACTTAGTTTTTGGCATAGCGGTGGCGGATGCACACGTGCTTTGACACGGCTAGAGGAAGAAGAAGATTTTGCTGGGTGATGAGCTTCTTCCTAGACAATGTGAGTTGGTGTATTATTGAAGACTTAATGTGCCAATTTGGCAACTGGTTACTTCACTTGCTGCTTGAAAAACTGGACTCGAACCCTGAACGTATGCAGAAACCATAGAGGGGGGAGGGGAGGGGCGGCTTGATACCTCTCCCTGCAAAGACATGGTAGACAACGAGTTGGGGGCGTTTGATGTACATCGTGGGGAGTCGATGATTGTGAGGGCACGATGAGGACATTGAGTGGATGCCGGGATGCTAGCGAGGGCACAAGCATGTGGCGATGGGTAAAAGCCGTCAAGGCAACAACGAGCGGGCAAGAAAGGCGGTGCAACATGAGTTGACGAGTACCTAACTGGTTGAGTGGGTTGACCACAACAACAAATATGTAAGTAAGCCCCTCTTCTGATATATGATTTTTTTATTAATTGTAACTGTGTCAATGGGCGGAATAAAGATAATAACCGATTTGTTTGTTTGATTAGTGTTAACATGTTTACATATTTTGAAAAGTTTGACAAGCGAGCAAAGTGAGCGTTGGACGTTGCAAAGTATTTCTCAAATAATGAAGTACTGCTAGTAACTCTCAAACTGATGAGAACACCACAAACTATTTAATATGTTTGTCTCAATTTAGGCTATTACTTTGAGCCCGCCTTCATTTTTACCCTAGCTTTGCCACTGATTACAGCGGAGATGCTACCCCAGTCAACAAGGATGGCGATCTAGCGGGTGAGTAGTTGAGGATGTTGGTGATGGCGGCCTAGATGGCACTGGCGTTGGACAATGTGGGCTCGACGGAGCTGTTGATGGCGAGGCGTTTGCGGAAGGGCACAATGATGAGCATGGCCCATTTCTCAAGGGTGATGGTGTACACGTCGTCGTGCATGGTGGAGTAGGGCACGATGCAGACGTAGGGGAGGAGTGAGGTGGAGCCTTGCGGGTGTTGGTGCACAAAGAATTGAAAGGCATTGACAATGCACTCCGAGTCGTGCCCCCCCCACAAGACACAGTTCCGTTCGCCCTGATTGAAGGGGGTAGAGCACAGAGTTGGTGAGCCCAGCGAGCTGCATGAGGTGGAGCAAGTAGACGACGAGCGACGACACCGGCATCGGGCTGGGTGTGTTGAGCAGTGCTAACATGGGCCAGGCAGGGTCATACCTAAAATTTTAGAGGCCCTGTGCTAAATTTAATATAAATTAGGCAGGTTAGCTCTTTAGTTTTTTTTTATCTTATGCTTTTCATAATAAGATTCATATTTCCTGATTTTAGAAGGGGTGGATAATAGCTTTTTTAGACCCAAACATGAAGTTACGATCAGTGTTTCACTATATTAGCTACAATTGTTATTGTTAGCAATAGCTCTGTTATATGGCGTAATTTGTAGCTAACGATAGGTCTACTATCCTACATATGTATCCACGAACCAAAATATTATGCCTATTTTGAAATTCAACGTTACTAGAAAGCCCATATACACACCTCTGATAAGCTTGAACTATGAAACAATATAGTAAAAGACCTCATCTCGTCTCTTTTCAATAATCCATCATTCATATTTTTTAGTGATTAAGGGCATGTATTAGTATGTTTGTTTATTCTGGATTTGACTCATATTCTTGCTACAAAAAATATTAATACTTTCCAAACTACCATGGTTTTATGATTTATTCGGAGGTGGCTTATATTATATACATATTTATTTTTAAAAAAATTAATACTAAAAAACATGATAAAGGATAGCTTCTATGATAGCTAGCGATAGTTGCTATAGCTTTTTGGGACCTTTTCACGTAGCGGTGAAAATCAAGATTTAAAACCTTGAGAGTAACACCTAGATTGAGAGAATGTGACAAGAGCATTAATTATACTTTCGAGTTCACAAAGAATACCAAATAAATAGATATAAATGGAATGTATTGATTCATCATCGCCATCGGGATTATTTTAGGGAAATCAAGAGTTAGTCAAGTCAAAAGAAGGATAATTAGGAGCAAGTTAAATTTTCCATGCAAATAAGAGATATATAAGAATAACAATGCGAAAACAAAGGGGAAATGAAAAAGCAAAAGAGAGGTGGGGAAATACTTAGTAAGAAGTTAATAAAAAGGTTTGATTAAACAGGATTAACTATAGTAGTGATAGTAATTTCTTCTAAAGATATTAAACAAGTAGTAATTAATAATTAAATAAAAATTACGGCCCCTAACTTTTGGGGGCCTGCGCAGTTGAGCACTTTGCTCCTGCTATTGGTACGGGCCTGAGCACAGGTGGAGGAGATAGAACTTGAGGGGGTTGTCGCTGGCGAAGATGCCGAAGTTGGACTCAAAGCAGAAGAGGCTCTTGTTGACGTTGACCTCCTATAGGTGCGTGGTGGCCAACCCCTCCAGGGACATCAGTGGCTAGAGCTCGGGGAGGAGAGGGAGCGCGCGCGTGCATGGGGCGGGGGCGCCGAGAGCATTGGAGAATTCTCCATGGCATGCGGTGCAAGATGATGTGTCGCATGAGACCGATCGCAGTGAGACGATGGTAAGGCGGAAATGATTTTGCCATTGCTCGACCCTTTTTTACATGCTTGCAGTTTTATACCTGGTCATCAAACCTTCGGTGTCCTTACAAATGTACACACATACGCTCAAGACACACAAAAAATGCAAAATTTTGGGAAAAAGGATGAAGGAAAAACGAAGCCAGAATGCTACTGTTTATCTGATATATGGGGCACCGCTCTACAACGAAATTAAGATAATTTTTTGTGGGGAGGGTCCATCAGAGTAGCTTGCTACTTAGGCCCTCGTGTGTCGCCTTAGTGTTGCACTACTGCTTGGGCCTGGCGCACCCCAACCATAATTACGCCTAAACCTAACAAAATCAACTATATGTATTTGGGTCTTTTAGGGTATGTTTGTTTCAGTTTTGGATTCTCTAAAAGCTGATTCTAGATTATGGTTGTACAGAAACTGATTCTTCAAAAGTTGAAATCCAAAAGTACATATGAAGTAGATTGTGGATTCTAGTGTATATGGGTGGGCTGGATTGTGAGAATCAGGTTCTAGAATCGGGCTGTTTATTTTTTATTCTGTTTTTGGGGCAAAAATCTAGAATCAAAAGCTAAAACAAACAGATCTATTAGAGATAACTCAATATCTCAACTTACCACATCTTTTGATTCTATCTATAGTTTGTTAGGAGTCAAGTCTTCTACAACTAGTACTCTTTAGCTATATAAGCCAACTCACTGTACTTGTAATTTTAAAACGATATAGTACATTATTTCCTGTGGGTTTTTTTCGCAAGGGTTTTTTCACGTTAAATCTTGTCTCCGGTTTTTTATGTCGTGCTTTCAATGAGCTAGGATTTTTAGATCACTGCACGGCGTTTTCTATTTGGGTTGCGCCTCCGTCGCTAGCTTTGGCCTCATCGCCACCGCCTACGGCCGACAATTCCTCCGCTGTTCCTCATGTGCCACTCCGCAGCCAGCACTGCCTCACGCCGTGCTTCTGCCTCCGTCTCGCGATCGCCGCTTCAACCAGGCATGCCTCCTCATCGCCGCCTTGGCTGACAGCGCCATTGCCATCACCATCACAGTCACCCTGTCTTCCGTGGTGGGTCCGCTTCCTGCCAGCCTGCATCATCGTCGGCCGCCCATTGACACAATGCCGGCTGCCGCACCCTTCGGATCGGCCATCGACGTCCGCACCTTTGCGCCAGCCTACGCACCGGTGCCCCGCTCATGCGACGCGGCCGCCCGCCGCACGCCATCGCCTCTGGTCGGTGTCATCCAGCCACCGGCGCCCGTGGCCAAGGGCCGTCTTCATTGCGCTTCATGACCGCCTGCTCAGATCTGTGCTGGCGTGCCGGCCGCACCGCCACTCCTCCTAGAGCTTCGATCGTCGTGCCTCCCGTCACACGCTGCGCCAGCCATCTCAACGCCGTTCTCCAGCTGGTCCATCACCTCTGCACACCGGCCGCGCCGCTTCAGTCAACACCCATCTCCTCCGGCGGCTCGCCTGGCCACCGCGTCAGCCTCTAGACTGACTTACCACGCCAGCCAGTTGTGCCCGTCCGCTAGCTCCCTGCGCGTTAAGATCACCCGAGTCGAGAGCATCTGTGCTTGCGTGACTGATCGAGTGCCAAAAATATAGGATCTCTTTGCAATGCAATTATTGGCGGATATTTATGCACAGCTCAGATTTTTTTATACCTATTATTTTGTGCTCATTATTAGCGGGATATTATGCATAAATTCAGTTTAGGTCATTATGCCTATTATTTTGTACTCAGGTTATTGGCGGTATTCATGAGGGATTTATCACCAGCAATTTATTCGACGTTTCATCGTCTACGTTTCATCACCATTAATTGGAATTTGGTGTTTTATCACCATTATCATGGTGTTTCATTCACCAGTTGGATACATTGACCATTATGGAAGTTTTGGCAACGTTCATTTGGAATTCTGATGACACCCTGATGGTTGCATTATACTCTTCGGAATTTTTCTAGTGAAGGTTTTACTCCAATGTCACTTTCAGATAAAGGTTTGAAGTGCAAGAAGGAGTTGTTTCTACATGGATATTACAACGTTCTTTTTGTTGTCTTTACTCGATATAAGGAGTTTACTGTAATTTATACTCCATTGATGTCATGAGAGTTTTCTTCATATTGACATTTTTTGAGCAGTTTCAATCGTATTATGGATTTTTAGTAGACAGTTTGCTGAATTTTATACTCCATATGGAGTATTTCAAAAGTCCATATTATGAGTTTTTCACTATATCTACTCAGCATCTCAGATGATGTCTTGGCTCATGCCGTTTGTTGATTGAGTGTTTGATTCAGAAGATCAGTTGCACAGATTCAGACTTTACTGGAGTTATGAATTGTTGAAGACCCAGATTATTCGTCTTCTTCATTATAGATGTATATTTGGATTGACTGTTCTAGTTTTTCTCTCGACCTACTGGTGGTTTTCTCAATCTCGCTTCAGGAGAAGCATTTGAATAAGACTTTCTAGTCTTTCATGCTCTTGGTGGTTTTTGCACTACAAGTGTTTGGCTTGACTGTTCCAGTCTTTCTCGTTCAGTAGTCCTTTGGGCTTTTAATGCACTTGTATTCTTCGTGCTTAATTACCTTTCAGGGTTTTCCGGAAACAACTTCGTTATAGATTTTGAGTTAAGAGGAGGTTTGTTGGAGATAACTCAATATCTCCACTTACCATATCTTTTGATTCTATCTATAGTTTGGTAGGAATTAAGTCTTTTACAACTAGGACTCTTTTGCTATATAAACTAACCCCATGTACTTGTAATTTTGAAGCGATATAGTGCATTGTTTCCCATGGTTTTTTTCCGTAAGGGTTTTTCCGAGTTAAATTTTTGTCTCCTGTTATTGTATCGTGCATTTACCCTAATCAGAGTCCTAACAAAACCCTTAGACCAATTCAGTTCCAGTCCAAGTAACCGGTTGTAACTCTGTTCTAGTAGAATAAATTTCGCAGAACAATGTAGTACCGTGAAATTGAAGTTTGACTTGTATAAAATTTGTAGTTCTCTCGTTTTAAGAATATGCAAAGTCGACGTGAGCGCCCAGGTGATTGGTTTGCTGTGTACCAAAGGAGCAGAGGATTCCGCAGTAGAATTCAGTTGTGGAAGGACTGCAAAGTAATTGATCCAACAGAAGTCAAAGTGGGAGAGCGATTCAAAGTACTACAGACTGAACTTTGGAAGTACGAGATGTTATTAGGGTGTCAAAACAAATCAGGGGAGCTAAAATTTGACTATAGCTGAGTCGTCGGAACGGCGACAGGCTAGCTGTCCGGATCACTCAGACGCGCTCTGCAAACACCCAAGATTTCTGAAAGGCAACAAACGAACAGTACTCGAAGTGTAGATCAGTGGTACATGACGCTCGTGAGGAGGCAGTAGTTACTGGCAAATGGTGTAACTACGACCGGCAAAACGAAAGGCTAACTTACAATCGAGCTGAGTTCCTGAGAGAGGAGCTGAAGCTGAAGCTGAAACTGAAACAATGGCAGCTAGCTGGCTACCTACCTAGCTACCTACTAGCAACAAACAATCTTAACAAGCCGCATTGCGATCGGCAATCCACCATCGATCACTGGCTGGTGCCGAGCTGCTGCAGAACCGATGCCATGGCCGGGCGCTGGCTCGGCAACTCGCTCGTGCAGAGCAGAGCGATCCCGGCCAGCTTCGCGGCTTCCGGCCTCGAGAACTTGCCGCCCAGGCGGGGGTCCACGAGGTCGTCGAGCTTGCCGGACTCCGCGCCGAGGAGGCGGAGGTGCGAGACCGTCTTCTTTCCCGTGAGCACCTGGAAGACCACCACCCCGAAGGCGTACACGTCGCTCTTGTCCGTGAACCGGCCGGTGGTCGTGTACTCGGGCGCCAGGTACCCCATGGCCGCGCTGTCCTTGAGCGTGGAGAAGACGACGTCGTCGGCGACGAGCTTGAGCAAGCCGGAGCCAGAAAGGCGAGGGGCGAAGAGGTAATCTATGAGCACTTTGTCTGCCGAGATGTTCTGGTGGACAACGGGGGGCTTGTTTGTTTTGTTGCTGTGCAGATGCTCAATACCTGAACAATTCAGCATGCGAAGAGCAAGACCAGTCAGATTTTGTACATACCAAGTACGCCATTTGTATTTTGTATCAAAATCAAATCATTAAGAAAAATTTATTTACCTTCTTTCATGAAACGCCAACGCAAAACAGCAAAAGTACGCACAGAACAAACTAAGCTAAGCTACTTCCAAAAGCTGTTGGAAGATACGAGCATCACTATTTATTACCATATGTTCATTCATGCTTTAGCAGATAGAAATGGTGAGTGATACCTTTGGCAATGCCTTTGATTATGGAGACTCGTGTGGCCCAGTCGAGGACCATCGCATCCGCATCGCCGTCCTTGATATCGAGATACCGAGAAAGGCTCCCGTTCGCCATGAATTCGTAGACGAGGAAGCACTCCCCTCTAGCCCGGGAGCGGCAGAAGCCCCTCAGGCCAACAAGGTTCTCATGCCGCAGCGATGTCAGCATGCGGAGGCCTTTCAGGAAGTCAGCCTCCTCCGACTTGCAGCTGCTCTTGTTGATGCTCTTGACGGCAACAACCGAGCCATCCCGCATTATCCCTCTATACGTCGCTGCGAAGCTGCTCTTACCGAGCAAATTTGTGTCCGAGAAGTACTGCGTTGCGCATTCCACCTCTTCTAGATTGAACCTGACACTTGGGAGCCCTCCGGCGATAGCCTGGCTCCATGTTGGGATCCCTCGGTCGAAGTGTCCCAACCACTGGAGTACTCAACATTGATCAACGAGGATGCACTCTTCTGATAGGTTTCCTTTGGTTGGTCAAGGCTAAGCCGGCCTTCCATCTTCTCAACAGAACTACCAACCTTCTGCTTCTGGCGACGGTGCCATGAGAACACAGACAACCCGCAAGCCGCCGCACCAGTCACAATGATGATGGTTCCGGCGAGAACTGCCACTGCAGAGAGTGTTGACGGTTTTGAGCAACTGCCGTTGTCGCAGTTTCTGTTGAAATTGGTGGTGGTTTGTGGAATTGGCTGTGGCCTGATAGAGGTCGATTCAGGTTTGTGGGGCATTTGACCGTTGTCATTGTTGTCGTCAGGACAGGCTTTCAGAGAAGCAAATTGAACTCCACAGAGCTCTGAATTGTTATCATACCGAAATCCCTCACGCAATTTCTTCAGACCTACAACAATCAACGGAGACAATTCAGATGATATAAAAAAAACTGTGACATGGTAACAAAGAACACCATTGTTGACTATTTACCAGAAGGAACACTTCCTGAAAGTGTATTGTTCCGGAGATCTAATGTAGCAAGCTGTGGTATCCCGGCAAGCTTGGAAGGGATCGAGCCGAAGAGGTGATTGGAGCTCAAGTCCAGCCGCGTCAACTCCGGCAAGTCCCCGATAGACGCCGGTATTGCCCCAGTGAGCTGGTTGGACTGAAGGGCGATAACAGTGAGCTTCCTGAGCTGACCCAGCTGAGTTGGGATGCTCCCTGAGAGCTGGTTATAACCAAGCTGCAGGACTGCACAAACATCACAACTTTTTCAGTCATTTGCTATTTAGAGGGGAACAATTATCGTTGCAAATTAACTTTCGGTAGGTTGATGTAATCAACTTTTTGGCAGGCTAATTTAAATCCTGAAGTGAACAGAGAGGTAATGGCCATTATGAGCAGTAGAGCAGGGGGGAAAGCTGTAGGAACAGTTCAAGTACAGAACACCACTGACGAAGCAATTCCAACACAGAGACTCAATTCCTTGATGAGCAGAATCCAAACCTCTTTCGTGTCAGTACAGGGAATCAAAGATTAAACAGCCAAAATGCACAGAATAAAGATCGGATTTCAGAGGTAGAATACACACATCAAGATAGCCGTACAAGCGAATCCACACAGGCCAAATTGTACTGAGAAAAATTCAAAAACAGTGCTTTAATGCTTTTCCTCTCACTATAAATTGCACAAATCTTAAATTAAGTAAAAGGGTAAGTAATCACTATCTATCATTTATTAATATTTTAATATTTGTGTAACTGTCAAAAAGAAAAGCATCCGTTCCTTTTTCTGAGTTGCTAGCTACTCTAGTTCTTTTTTTGAAAGAGCTAGCTACTCTAGTTCTATCTGTAAGGTTGTTTCTGCTACGTTCTTTCTTTAATACATAGCATAGCTCCTGCTCTTTCCTTTCAAAAAAAAAGAAAGAAAAGCATCAAAACCCCAGTCAAAATTCAAACTTTTTGTCATTTCATAGGTGTAGGCAAGCAATAATCAGCACTCGGACAAAATAAGCGCACAGGTTAGAACGACTATGATAGGACAAGCGAAACAACAACACGGTACAGCATTTGAGCACACAAGAATCTCTAACGAGCTTTCTTTCTGTCAATTCAGAGCTCCGAGCCAAAGAAGAACAGGAAGCTGGGACTGTGAGCTACCCGAAAGGCAAGAACAAGCCAAAATCTACTGCGCAAAATCCCAATTGTGTTCAGTATATGTCTAGACTGACATCTGATCAAATGCAGGCATGAAGGATAAGAATTTGAGCTCAAAAAACTTATTGAGCAACAGAAATGCACGTACCAAAAACCTGAACTCCTCTGAAATTATACAAATGGCAAATACCGAAGAACTAACTGGCCAAAACACAACACCATTTTTTCCCTACTTCAGATCAGCCAAGAACTCACTCACCTTGGAGGCCACCGAGGCGGCCGAGCTCCACGGGGATGCTCCCGGACAGGTTATTCACGCCGAGGTAGAGTTCCGCGAGCTCCGGGAGGTCGCCGAGCTCGCGGGGGATCACTCCGCCCAGCTCGTTGTAGTGCAGGTATAGCCCGGTGAGGCCCGGGAGCATCGCCACCGCCGGCGAAATGCTCCCCGCGAGCCCCCTCCCCTGCAGAGAAATGGTCGCCACCCTTCGGCGCGCGTCGCACGCCACGCCCTCGAAGTAATCCCCGCGTCCGCACGGGTCCCCGCTGCGCGCCCACGACGCCAGCGCGCGCCCAGCAGGGTCCAGCGCCGCCTTGAGCTCCATGAGCGCGTCCACCTCGGCATTGCCGGCCGCCGTGGAGCTCAAGGCGACGGACGAGAAGAGCAGGAGGAGGAGGAGGCGAAGCAGCGAGTTCTTGGACGCCATTGGAGAGAGAGGCGCGAGCTTGGAGCGACTTGTTGGGGGCGTGTGTGGAGGAGTGGGGAATTTGGAGGTATATAGGGGGTTTAGGGTAAAAAAAATGTCAGAGTCAAAAGGCGTTTGGATATGTGGTAAAAGGTGTAAAAGTGGAGGGGTTTTATCGGGATTGTAGCTATAGTATATTTGGCATGTCTGTTTGATCTGCTACGACAAAGGTGGCCGCTCGTGTGTATAAACGACGGATCAGATACGGTCGTATCTTTGCCCACAAGTACGGTGCTCAAGAATAGTAGTGGACTCCCGTCCCGTGGTCCGAGGTAGGACCGTAGGAGCAGGTACATACGACCCCCTCAAGACCCCCAAAAAAAAAACTGTAGTAATACACTAATGCGTTTTTGACAGAAGATAAATTGCTTATTACTAGCGCATACTGTACTGTATAGGTTATGCCTGACAAGTTCCCTTATGAACCATCATAATCAGATTAGTTAATAGTATTTCCTCTGTTCAGAAATATAAAGTCTACTGTTTGAATAATTGTGTTTAGAAACATAAGCTTGTATATAGATTTAATGAATCTTTTCATACTATACTCTTATTTATTTTTTAACCATGTTCATTTATTCATTACCACCTAAACAAAGTATTATCTTCATTTTCCAAAACAATTAAGTAGGGGTATCTAAGTTATTCTCTTTCATACTTTCTCAATTTCATCACAACGTTAATCTTTGTATAAAGTTAAAATATGTTTTATACTTCTGAACAAAGAGAATATTTATTTATACCTTTTCTGGTATTAGAAATACTCTCAACAAATTAACGGCTATACATAAGTTCTACTATCCATTATATAATACTAGTATAATACATTGTAAAGTTTTTCATACATGGATATGCATGAATCTATGGTATTTGTAGTGTGAATCAGTCCAGAGAATGTACGGTACTTTATGATGATTCATCCCTTCAGGAGTACCATTCATGGATCATGGATGTGGAGAATTTTGAAGCCTATATAATGTGGTGGAATTGAAGCCTTCAAATCATGCATTTTCTCAACAACCAAGAGCTAGCTAGTACACTTGAAACCTGATTTTCGAGCAAAACCTGGTGTTCCGCGGCACATTTCAAAGGTTTTCATTCAAACCACCAGCAGTCCAAGTCCAACGCACTCGTGAATTACGCTTCCAACTACCTGAATCCATATCGCATCATATCATTTATCATATACATATACTATCCTTACGTACTAACGATTAAATGCCAAGACAAGTGCTTACAGCTAATGATTGTTTACTAGCTAACCTAAATTAACGATTGCTTACTACTTAAATTAATCAAGGCATGAGCCGCTACTGCTCCAAGCCTCCCTTGCTATACTATACTGATTAATACAGTAATACTCCTTCCTGCTTCTGTTGGCACTACCAATTTTCATGGTAAAGACTGAAGAAGAGTACGGATCGGAGGGGTAACAGAGACAAGTAGTAAACTGTAAACCTCCCGATATGCCCACTGCCCACAATGATTGGACTGTTTAAACTCACTCTAATAAGCAAGCACTGCACTGAAGTAATTAATTCAAACCAATTCCTTCTACGCAGGCTCTCGCATGTGCCCTTACGGCCCATTACAGGACACAGCTAGCAAAGCTTTTGCTCGATCTCGGCTGCATCTGCAAATGCGATCTGCGTCTTCTGTTTGTGCTACTCAGGTGCTCCTTCCACTCACAAAATATATGCCATCCTGGACGTTGACGTGATCTTGGACATGTAGCTTTGACCGCTAAGTTATAACCACCCAATAAAACTATAACATTATAAAAAATACTTCTTCAATACAATTCCATACGTATAACTTTTATGTATATAGGGGGTGTTTAGCACAACTTCAGCTTCATCAAAATCTGTAGAGTTGGTGGAGCAGAGTATTCTCAATTTTAGAAATTTATAAAGTTGGAGCTGTGGAAACATTAAGAGTGTTTAGATGAGTCATCTTGATTATATTTGAGACTAAAAATATAAACTTAATTCACTTTATTTTAGCCTCTACAGATCTGAGATGAAACTGAGATCTAGAACTCTGCTAAACAGAACCGTAATCTAAATATTTTAAAAGATATTAATAGGTTTAACCGGTGCGAGCTAACAGCTAAGCAAGCTCGAGTGATCGATCGCGATATGCCAAATTGCCAATATCGCATGCAGTTTCAAATTTTGAATTAGGAGCGTCTGTCTGGGTGGTATTAAATTAAGAGGCGCCGCATCGAGCCGATCGCATAAATGTGCACCGCAACTGGAGCAATCCTTGGTGGTGCCCTGCCCGCCCGCCAAGGGTAACCGTGTGTATCGCATACTAGTGGGCCCCTGTAGTTAAGAGGCCACGTGGAGGCGGCCCAGTGGGTGGCTCATTCAAATTTCGGATTCTTTCTTTCTCGTTTCTCCTGTGCTCTCGTGGGCCCACACTGAAGTGAAGTGAGTGCCTGAACGGGGCCTTGCTTGCGTGTACGGCCTGGTCTGGTCCATTTGGAGCAAAAGGATTTCGCACCGAAAGAATTTTGCAGGAATTCAGCTCGCTTCATTTTATGAAATTGATTAATTCCTGCAAAGAAATTCACTTGTTTCGGACGGATACATAGGCATGCGATTTGATTTTTTATGTTTCATCATTTCGAGGTAGGTAGTTACGTCTTCGTTCCGAGTATAAATGTCATTTTAGGTTTTTTTTGCATTTTCATTGAGGTATATCTTAAAAAAACTGTACTATCAATCTTTATTATATATTTGGATGTTGTGCTTCATTCTAATCTATGGTAGTAAATGGCATTAAAAATAGCTAAAGGAGAGATATAAAAAATAGTAAAAAATTATCTTAAACTTACATAATGACATGTATTTAAAAATAAAATTTGAAACCTATAACAACGTCTATTCGAGAATGGAGTGAATAGGTCTTTTTAGGGTGGTAGTTATAGTTAGTTAGTCAGTTAGGGTGTGTTTAGTTGGTGGGATGAGATTGAATGAGATGGGATAGTCTTGTACCATTTGGTTCTATTGTTTTGGGTGAATGGAATGGTTCAACATCTACAGAGAATATTCCTCAAATTTGTATCACACCGTCCAGAACGGGATTGTTCCATTTAAACAATCAAACACATAAATGTTATTTTTTGAACCATATCATACATGTACCACTTGGTACAATCAACCAAACACACTCTTAGTTACACTGTACGTGATCATATGGGTTTGATGCTCCGGCTGCCTCGCCCTAGCTAGCTAGAGACTAAAAGCAACACTAAAGCATATCCCTCGGATAGATTCATAAGTGGAATGGCACGAGAACTCGAATAGATTCGAGACAGACAACGGTATAGAGAAACTATTCTAAGCTCCTTACAAGGGGCACCTTTACTTGAATGTTCAACCCACTGCGCATTTTTCCCAGCTCCAAGACTTAATATTGATTCTTGATTGAACATCTTACGAGTGATTTCCACTGGCATCATCTGAACTGACTAACACTCCTAGTTAGCGGTTCTGCTTTGTTGTACAGGGAACCGAATCAGTACGCGTGCGCTTCAGTGTCTTCTAGTTAACCCTTCAGACTTACGGTCCGTGTCCATGATGCACTGATCGATCATCACTAAGCCATGCACTAGCTATAGCTAGTAACACTAGCAAACAAGGGAAGCAACCAATTCGATCGTCAGGTCGTCAGACGCGTGGTGACTAACTACTAGTAGTAACTACGTACAGGCTGCAGCCCAGGAAACCATACTGGCTGGTCATTCACTGGGGGTAGGGGACTAAAACGGGGCGGACCCAGGATAAAATATGAGTGAGAGCACCCTATATGAGAATCTATATATAGATAGTCAAAATATTTATGCTTTTCAAATATGACTATATATATACTCACATAGAAGCAAAATTAGTTGATTTTCTCATAAAGAATAGGTGAGGGGCCCAAACATTTGATTCGATGGGGCTACTTCTAAATAGCATTAGACATGTAAGTACTATAAGAAATTGGTGGGGCCAGGCCCCGCTAGTATCAGCCCTGGACTAAAACGCCATTGATAGCTCTGGCTGTCTTCTTCGAACGTAAAGACTGAGAGGCGACATCAGCGGTGGGAGGCCGAGGTATAGGCCTGGCGACCTGGGTGAGGAGGCCCTGAGAGGCGGCGGTGGAGGCCAGGAGGCCGAGGGGAGGAGGCTGGGGCGACGCCAGCGCAAGGGTAGGGAGCCAACGGCGCCCATCAGAATGGATAAGAACGACTGTGTGGGAAAAAGGAAAAAGGAAAAGGAAGGGGAAAGCGAAAAAATCAGAATAAAGGACGGGTATAAGTGGGTAATTAAATAAAAAAATTAAACGCTACTAATAACCACCATAATGGTTAAAAATAAAGAAAACCATATCTAGGTCGATACATCACCTAAATTAAAATGCGCCAAGTTAGAATATGATAGGTTAAAATATCCCAAACTAAAATGGGCCAAGTTAGAATATGATAGGTTTAAATATCTCAAACTAAAATACGCCTAATTAAAAATACATCAATTTAAAATACCCCAAATTAAAATGAGCACTATACATATATTAATTTAACAAAATTCAAGAAAAGGTTGGATGCTATAAAACAAGTAAAATTTTTGATGAGCACCTGAAGTACAATATTATATAATTTTAAGCAGTAAATTAAATTCGATGGGAGATTGCCTTTAAAACCGATATGAGGACACCTACTTTCATGAAAAGTCAGGCAAGTATCTCTTGAACATATTTGGAATATTTTCTAATTAAATATATTTGGTTATGTGTACTATCACCGATAGATTGGAAAAGATATTTTTCAAAAAATAAAACAAATGCTGTTGAAAAAGATGGTTTATTAGTGAACTACTGAGATAGTGATTATTGATGTGTTTGAAATGACTCGTACAACGATCGAGCTGTTGACGATGTATGTATGTGTGTATGTATGTATGTATGTATGTATGTATGTATGTATGTATGTATGTATGTATGTATGTGTATAAGGTGGGTAGAGAGTGCCTTTGAGAAGGGTATTGCCGATGGGGTCCTCTACATAGGATAGAACATAATGATAAATCACTACACTCAGGCAATAAAGCCGTATTTTTGTATTAACCATAGTGTGTGGAAATGAACAAAAAAGATTCTCCTATGAACATGTTATGATCTCCATATTGGGTATGAGTAGATAACGATGAGTGAAAAACCGGGTATGATAGAAGGTCAGGTGAGGAACACAATTTTTGGAACTCAGTTGCGGTTGATGATTTTAGGACGCTATATTTAAACATCATGAGATGAATAACGCCAATGTGCATTGAAATCGGGGTACAACTGGTATGTTGCGAGTAGGTGGGGAACGTTAGTGAAGGACATCACGACTCGTCAACTGTCAGGGTCAGAGATCTAATGTTTGAATAGTAATAAATGTTTCGGGGTCTCAACAGATGTTAGAATAGCTATAGGTAAAATGGTACAAATCTGTGCAGGGTTAAATTATAAATTCATGCCTGTCTCAAATATTGAAGATTACAAAAGCTAAATCTGCCTTATATACGAGTGCTAGTAGCAAATTTCACTAATTAAAATTGGGAATACACTTTTTTCTATTAAAACCCTATTTTCTGAAAAGGATTTTAAGAGAGATATACTTGGGATGGAATTGAAAGAAAATTCATTTGATACATTTTGTTATGAGTGCTTACTGAGTACCTTTATACTCAACACATGATTACAACACTTTACAAAACATATGTGCAAATACTTATATCATTCTCCAATAAGAGGCATAAACATCAATATTTTGCAAACACCAAGCAAAAAACTTAATTAGCCTTGTGATGATCAACACATAATCTTTAACAATTTGCAAAACACATTTGCAAACCCTACTAGTCACATGCTAATAAAACTAATGCATGAGCTATCTTTATTTACAATACATGCAAAACTTAGCTTCATACAAAATCCAAATCAATTAAGAAGCAAATATGGGCTTCTCTTATTTGCAACATATGCAAATATAAGCATCATGTAAAAACCAACTTAAGAGAATGAGCTAGAGCAAACCGGATTGAGTTTATCAACACATGATAAAACTCAAACTAAATGACTCAATCTCTATTAATAGTACGGCAACCTAACTAGCAACTCGGTCTCCTATCCAAACACCGAGACTGGTAAAAGGTTAGGAACACATCCTGAAAGGACCGGTGATGTCGCCTAGAGGGGGGTGAATAGGCGGATTAAAAAATTTGCAACAAATTAAATTTTTCCGAGGGTCTGAGCCCAGAGTGTCTGGGTTTTTATCGGGATACTCGACTGTCCGGACTATCCTGGGTATTTTGACCGGATACTCCGGACTGAGCAGCTCGAAGAAGGGGTTTTAAATCTGAGCAATTTCTCAACAATCTAAATGAATACAAATACTCTAAATGAATACAAATACTCTAAATGAAGTCAGGTACCTGAGGATTATGTGGATCTAGAGACAAACACAAAGATAGAGTAGATCGGGGCTCCGAAAGGTTCAAGACCAACAAACCCTAGCACAAGCAAATAAAGAACAAGAAGGCAACAATTTTTACCCGAAGTTCGGATTCTTGAAGGGAATCCTACGTCTCCGTTGAGGAGGCACAAAGCCCGGGTCCCTCTTGACCACTTTCCTCCTGGTGTTGCACAAAGCACTCACCGGTCTTCTTCTTACCTCTTTCCTTTCGGAGACGAGACTTGCCTTCACAAACTTCCGGGGCTCTCCACACCAAGTCTTGGAGGCTCCCAGTGACTCCTTGCCGTCTAGGAGCCCTTCAAACTCCAAGAGTAATAAATACGCCGCTAAATCGCCTTGGAGGATGAGACTTGTGCTCAAGAATCAAAATGCAAGCTCAAAGCACTTAAATCCCTCCTTTCTCCCCAAAGATTCAAATCAAATCAAGGATTCAAGTGGGGGAAGAAGGCTAGGGCTCAAGAGAGTGAGAGCTTGAGTGTTAAATGCAGCAATGAATGAAGTTGCCAACGGTTAGATTTGGAGTGAATGCTTAAATATGCCTCCCAAAATCCAACCGTTACATGTGAGCTGCGCAAACCCCGGACTATCCGGACATATAGTCCGGAGTGTCCGGACTCAAGTTGATTTAGTGTGTCCGAGAGGGTAAACCCGAGTATCGGACTTAATCCCGAATACTCGGACTTAGGGATACTCGGACCATTTTACCCCGGAGTATCCGGACTAAATGTCTTGTCCGGATACTTCGGACTTATCAGAGAAAGCAACCGAGGGCCATAACCCGGAGTGTCCGGACTAAATGTCCGGATACTCCGGCCTGCCCCCCTCGGCCAGAAGTATCCTTTTGGTGGAAATGCAATGATTTTAGAAACTTTTGCAATGCATTTTTCATTCTTTGAGCACAGGCATATCCTAGAAACGATTTTCTGTCATATCCCCCTTAATAGTACGGCTATCCTTAGACTCAATAAAATAAAAGATTTACGACTAAAGTCTTAATGCCGCTTTTTCAAATTTTGAATATGGTGGGGATCTCCAATCGCTTTCCAACGATGATATCTTCTCGATCACTGTATAGAATCTCACTTGCACCGTTAGTATATAGAATTGTGTTGCCATAAATCACCAAAACTCTTTGAGGGGACTAGATGCACTTTCACATCCTTACCCCTAGTAAGTTATATCTTTGCCTCTACCACATCCACTTAGAGATTTAATGATTTATATCATCTTATCTCCAAGTTAGAATGTCATCTCGTTCATCAATACATGGTGAACTCCGTTGCTCTTCTCTTTGGGATCTCTTATTGATGCCCATTAGCACATAATGGCATCCATCTTTCCGATTCCTAACTTGATGGCTATCAACACATGATACCATCCTGAAAGGACAGGGGATGTCGCCTAGAGGGGGGGTGAATAGGCGAATTATAAATTTAAACTAAATTGCAGCGAATACAAAACTTGAATGTCCGAATAATACTTGATTTGTCCGAGTGGTTCGGATAGTCCGAGATTATATCCGGATAGTCCGAGATTATTCGAGTATCCAAGTTCTATTCGGATATTCGAATCCTCCGAGCACATAGCTCAAAATGATATCTAGGCTATTTGGGGATATTAAATACACCAAATTAAACTAGTTAGCCTAGAATACTTGAAGCAAATAGAGGTCTAGCCGAAAACTCACTAGAAAAGTAGATCGAGCAATTTCAAGATTCAAAATCAAATACTAAAGTAAGAGTAAGAAGCAAACTTGGAGACGATGATTTTTCACCCAAGTTCGGATCCTTGAGGATCCTCGTCTCCGCTGAGGCGGCTCGGTCACACTTGAGCCGGGTCTCTTTCAACCCTTTTCCTCCGGTGTTGCACTTGCACTCACGCATGCCTGGCCACACAAGACACGGGTCTCTTTCAACCCGCTAGCCGCCTTGTTGCACCTTGCACTCATGGCTTCTTCTTGATTCCTTCCTTGAGGCGGAATCGAACCTTCACAAACTTCCTACGGCCAACCACACGAAGAACCGGTGGCTCGTGGGTGACCTCCTAGCCGCCTAGGAGTTCTCAACCTCCAAGAGTAACAAATACTCACAAAGAACAAACTTGGAGATGAAATCAAGTGCTCAAACTCAAATCCAACTCAATCCTAACACCTCACTCTCACACTCTTCCCAACCCTTCACACAAAAGGGATCACTTAGATCTAAGGGTAGAGGGGTGTATTGGGGGCTCAAGAACAAGGGTATGGCACCTCTAATCCATTGGGGTAGCAAATTTCAACAAATGGGGGTTTAAATAGAGGCTCCAAAAACTAGTTTGTTTTTCTCAACGTTCGACTCGATTCGAATGTCCGAGCTCAAGTTCGGATAGTCCGAACCCATTAGATATGGCTAACAGAGAGACCCAGCTCGGAATATCCGAAAATATGTTCGGATAGTCCGAACTCACTTCGGATAGTCCGAGTCCATCTTCGGATAGTCCGAAATGCACAGCATCAAACCCGACGGAAACGAGCATAACTTTTGACTCCGGACTCCGATTTCAATGATTTTGGACTCTATTGAAAGCTAAGAACAAGGGCTACACAACTAACAAGGTCTCACTACCCAAATCTCAAAGGATAGATCCAGATTTCACAAAGAATCCAAGAGAGACCTACAATTCTCACTTTCCGGCACCACCAGCACCACTCTCTCTCTAAATTTCACAAGGATGAATCACTTGAGCACTTGACACATCTAAAAGTCATTCAATGGAGCATCCCTCTTAATAGTACGGCAATCCTTAGACTCAAATTAAAACGAGAAATCTAAGTCTTACATTCAATTCGCATGCCGTCTTCTCCGTGGATGCAATGTGCATGATGTCTTTTACCAAATGACTGATGACATCTTCACCTTGTCCAACTTGACTCGATTCACCTCATGAGACTCTCGTCCCATCAACCTTGACTTGATCATCCTCTCGACGATCTCCACGCCAAGTCGATCTTGACTTAGTCCTCAACTCTTGGTGACACCGCCGTCTTGTTGACCTCGGCTTAGCGATCATCCTCCAAGATACCTTGGTCATCATGCACACACGGGACCTAATTCTTTCCTAACCACTCATGAAAAGCATTAGTCCCAAAAGCTCAATAGATATGATTAAATTGATATTCGTGAGCAATTAAGTACCACAAGTGTTTCATATAAAGAAGCACAATAAAATGGAAACACTTGACATAAGAAATGTTCTCTACTAAGTGCATCATGATGAATATGTAATTGATCTATATGCACTAGAGAGATAATTGCCAATATGATGAATCAATTAAATCATGGCAAGGATCACAGTCTTTACTTTAAATGAAGCACATGAAGAATATACACGAATTGTACATGTGCAACTAATATTCGGAACAAGAGTAAATATGTGATCTAACTCTAGATTAAACTTCACTAAGAGAAGTGCATGAGAAGATACGCAACTAAAACATGTATGCACCAATTCAATCTATAGCAATGTGAAGTTTAACTCTAGTTAATACATGCATACTAAAAGCAAAGCACATAATGAACTCAAGTGAATATATATGCACAAATAAATATGACATGAACCAATGTGCATATATATAATCAACATGCTACTTGGAGTTCACTATGCATTTGCACAAAAGGAATGCAATAACAAATATAGAATAGATACCAAAATTGCATACCTTATCTTTGCTTAACCATCCACTTGATTTTCCTCTAAATAGATGAGACTAATACTCAACTTGGCAATGAACATGTTAGTCTCATAGCAATATAATCATATTAGAGGTTTGTCATTTGTTAAGCACTAAGTTAAGCATTTACACAATTATATAGATTGTCATTATATGTGTTTGTCATTAATCACCAAAATAACATAAGTGCCTAGATGCACTTTCAATCTCCCCCTTTTTGGTGATTTATGACAAACCTTTATCAATTGTTCAATGACAATATTAAGATATTTAGCATTAAAACAAACATGAGTAAACAATAAGAGACCATACTTACAAATTATCCTTTTTGTCAATCGAGTAGGGACAATTGATAAATCCATAAATTCTCCCCTTTTGTCATTAATCCCAAAAGGTGCTTAAGAGATCCTTATTGTTCATTCAATAAATTCTCCCCCTTGATTGCACACTCAATAAAAGGATTAGGGAGAACAAGATAAAAATAAAAATAAGGAGCTAGGAATAGGACAATAATATCAAACTCCCCCTAAATATAGGCAACATATGATACCAATTATATCCAAGATTTAGGTAATAGATTTTTCGAAATGATACCAATTTAAATGTAGTCATGATTCACAATATGTAAGTGATGCTTAAATCATGACATATGAATATGATTTCATATGGAGAATATTCATTCTTTAAACATTAAGATCATATAGCAAATTTATATATCTTAAGCACATGCTTATGATCCAATTAAATTCTAACAATCAAGATCATGAATCAACATTGTATAATTAAGATGCACTTTCATGATCAAGAATTTCATAAATTTATCAAGGGTATACCTCTTTGCAATGTGTCACCCATATGTATCTTTTTAATTCATGATAATGCCAAATGCAAGTTAGATGACAATTTTAAAAGCAATTCACCTTAGAGAATACCTCTTGAAGAATACTAATTAATTGATACCAATTGAAACTAATTACATATACCGATTGATGATACCAATTAAAAGGAACAACACCATTTAGAATAAGACAATTGAGCATAATGGTGTGCAAGGACATTATTAAATATGGTCAAAACAAAATACGTCCCTTTGTCGGTTTTGTCCACCGCATGCTCGAATCGGTCATGATCACCGCTACTTGCCTTAGATCCCTCGGACTATGGAGCTCTTCTCCATTTCCTTCATCCCACCGTCGAAGGTGACCCCTTTTCCAATTCCTTGAACATCAATAGACAAGCACACGATTTCTGGGAACAAATATCTTCTAATTTGACCCAAGTTAGTTTGATAATGTCTAGGTACAACATGCATGATATAAAATGATAAGCATGATAATACTATTTGCATGATAGATACCAATTGAAGATATCATTATACCAATTTACAATGAAAATATTTGAAACTCATTCAAATTTAATTTTGACATCCACTTGTAAGAGAGACAATGGGTAAAACATATTCAAACTCACTCTTGAACTTACAAGGAAACTTTCTCTTTCTGTAATAAACTCCGAAAGTTATGCAAGAGAGAAACATTTTGATGCTAAGTTACAATTAAATCCAATTTCTGAAGAACTTAGCCAAATGATGCACTTTCATTGGAATGAAAACTTAAATAGATATGCTCCACTTTGAAGCTTGGAGCAATGAATAACTTCACTTAGTTTTCATTTTGAAAGGCTTGCCAAGATTCCAATTTAAAACTCTCAAAATCTCAAAAGATGCAAATAACAGCACAAAATCGATTATACCTTTTAAACCATCGCTCAAATGCAAAAATCATCAACGTGGAAAAGATCCGTCTCGAAATTCTCTTCGAGGGCTGTGAAGACCGAAAATTCATTTGAGCAAAGGAAAACCCCGAAAACTTGAAAATAGTAAATGCTGAACCGAAGGTTTCGGAAAAGAAATCTCGCTTTAAAATGGTCCTTAGGATGAAAACAAGAGCAAATGAGCTCCCAAATAATTTTAAATGAATCATAGAGCCATGCATTGGGTTACCTTAGTTTTCATCACAAGGAAATACTCAAATCATCTTAAAGGTTGGCAAGATTTCAAAAGTGCAATGTGCTGAAAAATTCAGTTTTGACATTCCATTTAAGCCTTTTGACAGGGCTGAAAGAAGGTTCAAACAAGGTTCATAAATTCTGAAAAAAATAGACAATGAAGTCCAACTATAGAGGATCAAAACATGTCATAAGACTTTCCTCTGATTATGAACCCATTTGGAGAAACAAAAATCACAAAACAGCCCCACAATTAGCCTAAACCTCGGAATGTCCGAGCTTTACCTCGGAATGTCCGAGTAGACCCTCTCTGTTGGAACTAGAAAATTTTCATTCGGAATGTCGAATAAATCTTCGAGTATCCGAGTACTTGATCTGTCCGAATGAATTTTCGATCGTCAGAGCTCAATGAGCATTTTGAAATTGGGTCAAATCTTGATCAAATGAAGTCCAATAGCCATAAGATTTTGCAGAAATGATCCATGGACATCCAAGAGACTTCTCCAAAAGAATTTCTCAAGTATCACCCTCCAATCAAAAATTAGATCAAAATGGACATTGGAGGTTTGATTTTGACACAAAGTCAAAAAAGTCAACATTCTTGCAAATGAGTTCAAATAAATTTGAAAATTTTCAGATATGAACTCCATATGCAAGAGAAGGTTTTCAACTTGAAGCCAATTTAAAGATATGAAAACCACAAAGATTTCAATGAACTAGAATTTCAGATTTTCAGATTTTGACATAACATTTAGGCTTCAAAAGATAGCTGAAAAACTGCTCATATGATGTCTAAAAATTTGATAAAATTTGACATAATAGACTAACTACTGAGGATCAAATCTTACAAAGATATTTCTCTCAAATTATGCTCTGATTTGGAGATACAAAAATCACAAATCAGCTCAAAACCATGCAAAAGTCTGAATTTTCAGACTTTTGATCAAAGAGAGAAAATGCCATAACTTTTTCAAATGAAGTTAAAAAAAATTTGAAATTGTGTAGAAACATACTTTGGACTCCTGAGAAACTTTTCCAAAAAGAATTTTTTAAAAAGGAGTCTCCAATCAAAAGATATGCCAAATTTTGCTTTGTAGGTATGATTTGCAATCAAAGAGAAGAAAAGTCAAAACTTTTTCAAATAAAGTCAAAATAATTTGAAAATTTCCAGAAATGAACTTTGAGCTATTTAGAAGGTTTCTCAAAAAGAATTTCCTTAAAAGGAAATTTTTTTTAAAAGTTATGGCAAAATGCGCTTTGTTTGTAAAAAGAGAAGTTCAATTTTTACCGAACGCTCAAAATGCAATCCGATATGGATTTCTTGGAGATTTGAACTTTCATGGCTTTGTATGAGTTAGAAATACTATTTCAAGCCAAGAAGCACAAAGAAATCCATCTCAAATATCAAAACCCACAATATGCAAGAATGGGTCATTTTGGTTAAATCAAGAATTTTGGCCAAATTTAAATAGCTATAACTTTTGAACGGTTGGTCGTTTGGAAAACTTTGAACTAGAGAAATGCTTAAAATGACCAACCCTACGAGTTTTGTATTGACCACTTTTTCAAAAACTCAATAGATTTCAACTTATGAAAATGTTTCATTTAATCCAAAATCAAGATCCTATAAGATCCATTTGAGGCCAAATTTGCTATTTTGTTTCTAAAATAGAAATTTTTACTCCGAAAGCATTGTAAAACATTTGTGTCGACGATTCGGGACAGGGGTCCTTCGCCGAGCTTACTTGTTGAATGGGGGATCAACCTAGGGCCCTTTCATAAGGGCTATACGTCCAAGGGTGTGCCGAGCTACGGATCGAGGTGGACAAGACAATCGAGAAGCGCCGAAGTGGGTCGCTTTTAGTATGGTTCGGCCTCTCACGGAGGAGATAACAACCCTACGTCCAAATGGATTCACTAATGAGTATGGAGTAGTTACAACGTGCTTGCTCGGAGGAGCCTTGAGCTAGCCTAAGGACTCCAAGGAACAAGTTCGGTCTCAAAGATGTCGTGGTACCAAAAAGCCACCAAAGACATCGTGCGAGGGTATTTATAGGATTTACAGAGACAAAGTTATTTATTACAGGGCGCTCATCAGAGGGACGTGTGTAGTCAAATAGAGACGCGCCACCCGCCGGTACCACGCGACGGGGAACAATGGCGCAGACTGTGGCGGCGCGACCGTGGCAATACAGATCCTGGCGGGCGATCCCTCGAGCATTGCGATTTAATGCCACGCCGCCTTATCATGAGCCCCGAGCTTGGCTCGCTGGGGATGGGGTAGCCCGTGAGACTACCACACGGTCGGTCTCTGGCGCCATCCGCAAGAGCATGGTCGGTTGGCGCCGGACTCGGTGGTCGCCTTTGAGTGCAAGATATCCAATCCCCGACAGCTAGCCCCGAGGCTAAGGGGGGAGGACAGCCTTCTTGAGGCCCCCCGCATAAGCCTCTAGACTTCTTAAAGAGGGATTGAGTCATGCGGCGAAGACCTCTGCATGACGCCCGAGCCGCCCTTGCTCGGGGTGAGGAATCTTGTAGCTAAAAATCTCATGATTGCTTGAGCAATCATGCTCGGGGCGGAGATTTCACGGTGGAAAAGTCGCCATGCAGATCCGAGCTACCGAGCTCGGGAAAAGGGTCTCATAACGAAAAAGGCTGCTGCGGCTTCCGAGCGATCGGGCTCGGGAGACGCTACGCCTCTTGAGGCCGAAAGCACTTTGGTCGGCTTCGAGCTAAATAACGCCGGGGGGCGCGCGAAAAATTAGAAGTTTCTTCCCCACGGCGTCATGGCGTGGTTCGACAGATTTTGGGAACCGCGCCGGTCCAAAGCTCGCCGGGGACGTCTTGCACGCTGTCGGCAATCGGCAACCGTTCTGACCGTTCGGCTCCTCACTTAGAAATAACCCATGAACACTTCATTTGTTTTCCTTCCTTTATTCTCACTTTGCCGCGATAAGCGCTCCGCCAAAGAAACCTCGACGGCTTCCAAACTTCTCTTCTTGCATGGCGGTTCATCTTTCCAAGTCTTCTCATGGCGCGGTTTGGGGCGCAGCAAGATCACGGTAGAGAGGCTCCGGCTTTGGAGGATCTCGGGTACTGGATGCCCCCACTTGGAGGATCCCTGAGGCGAGGGCCCGGCGCCAAGACGACGACGAGATGGTCACCGCGACCTCTACACCGTCAATGGGCTCCATTGCCGGAGAGCGAGTTCTGGAGGATGTGCTCACGCAGATCTGGTGTGAGCTCACCCATCCAACCCCAACTCCATCCTTGTCTTGAACATCTTTGCCCATCTCTGCGAAGGCTTCGTGGGCACCCTTCCCACGCCAAGTCTCTTCCTCCATTTCTACAACCTTTTCCGCAGACCGTGCGCTTATCACCGGCGCCCTATATTTCGCTTGCGACCGACCGCCCGTCGAGTTCCTCGTTTCACCCTCAAGGACTCCGTCTCGGCCGGGCCGACCATTGGTTCTACTTATGAGGTCAGAGGATGTTCATTGCGCTATCTACGAGCGGCGGCGCCAATGCCGAGACACCACCGCTACCGACGGCCACCCCCGATGAGGAGCGGGTCCTGATGATGATCCACGAGCTCACGAACATGGGGTTGACCGGGCGCGACATCGTCCGCGACTTCCTCCGAACAGGATATCCCCGCTGCGGAGGAGAGAGCACCCCTTCTTCAAGATCGTGGGTGGGGCGACCACCCGTGAGGCCGAATCGGGTATGCCCTCGCCATTCGTGACAACTCGCTTCACTTGTGAGCTTCACTTGTGGCCTTTCGAACTTGCGATGACATTTTGCGCTGTCGCGATTGCAGCCGGGCCGATCGGGTGGAGAAGAGGGTCGGCGAAATGTTTGGGTCCCCAAGGGCAAGGAGCTCGAGAAGAAACTCCAAGTCCCGTTGAACGTGCTCGAGCGAGGCAGTGTGGTAAGTACCCCTGGTCATTTATGCTCGGGGAGAACGTCCGAGTCTTACTGAGCATTTGGCGCACGGGGAGAGCACCCGCGCCTTCCTAACGACGTTCCGCTTCCTTTTGACAGAGGCTCGCTTTGGAGCCGGGCGTGGCCGAGCTCAAATCCAAAGTGGGCAAGAACGGGTGCTCGTCCCCGCGCTAAGGCCAAACGGGAGGAGCAAAAGGCCGATCACGCCATTTGTGAGTACCGGACGTCGAAGAGGCACGCGACCGGGGGGAACCCTCGGCGGCATATGGAGTACGCCGATCGCGTGGAGGAGGTAAGCCGCCGAGGCTTTGGTCGAGAATTATAGCTGGAAGTTCAAATCGAACAAATCGCGCGGAGGAAGATTGATCAAGGAATGGTGCGGATCGAGCGGAGGCGCCAAGAGGAGCTTGCCGAGACGAAGACCAACTCGCACGAGCTACTAAAGCTCGGGAGTTCGATCGTCGATCGGGCGAAACCTCTCGCAACGGCACGGGCATCCAGAAAAACGCCGAGGGTCGACATGGAGGTGATTGACCCTAAGTGGCGAAGATCACCCAAAGCCAAAAGGCGGCCGAGCCGTGGTCCTAGCGGCGGCGAACTCACCGCGGGCGAAGAAGGCCCGCCAAAGGTGGGCGTCGATCCTGCCCTTGCTCTGTTTCTTCGCTCTTTGTTTTGCGCCCGGGCTAACCCCACTCACTGACGTGGATGGTTAATAGCCCGTAGGGCCTTCCCGATCGCCGCCAAATAGCTCATGAGCTTGCCCACCGTGTTTAGCGGGCGTGCTATCTCTTCGCCGCCGACATCGTGATGGCCGAAGGCGCGGGGCAGCGCGAGCGGAAGGAGAAAAGGCCGACCAGCCTCGGGCAAAGGGGCCGCTCAAGAGGGAGGCACCAGGGCTCCGGGCAAATGCTCGCCGGATAAGACGGCACCGCTCCGGCGAACCTTTGCTGCTGGGATAGCGGCCTCGAGCGAACAACATGCTCGGGAGGATAGCGAAGGACCCGTGAGCGCCGCCGCTCAGAGTGGGCCTTGGTGCCGCGGGACGAACCGCGTCCCAGAGGAGGACTCGCCGATTTGGACAACCCGCCCTTCTTCGAGGACTCGGGCTTGTCAAGACACTTCGCCGGATTCCGTGACATTCAAAGAGGGAGATTTATGAGAAGTTCGGAGAATCTGCGCCCGACGTTGCCGAGGTGAGAATTGCTCTGCTACCGCGGTAATTTTCCTTCTTTGGTTTTCGTGGGATCCCGCTTAAAGTTTCCACGCATGACTTCTTAAAAGTCTTTGGCCAATTTTGAGGAAGTGCTGATTGTCCCCGACACCTGCCCGCTTATATGAAGAAAGCGGCCCGGACCACTAAATTTGGAGGAGAAGGTGGGCGACCTCAAGCTCGCGGATACCATAATCGTGAAAAGATGCCGCGAGGCAGAGCAAGAAGTCGTCGAGGCTAAGGGGAAGATCCTCGGGCTCGAACAAGAGCTCGAGCAGGAAAGGTCCGCCGCCCGCCAGGCCAAGGAGGGCGCTGCTGCTTCCGAGAAGAAAGTGCTCGCGCTCGAGCAAGAGCTGGAGCAGTGGAAGAAAACGGCTAGCCTGGCGGAGGAGAGTCTTGCCCTTAGCCACAGTAGGTTCGAGGCTCGATCAGAGCTTCAACAGGGAAGCGAGATGCTCGGACCACAGAGACCAAGGTGGCCGAAGCTGAGGTGTCGTGCGAGCCACGGAGAGCTAAGCGATGGAGGCGGAAAGTCGGTCACCGAGGAAGATCTCGCCCTTAGCAGGATAAGGTTCTCGGGCTCGAGCAAGGTTTGAACAAGAAAACCAACGTGCTCGGGCCCTCGAAGCTAAGGTGGTCGAACCGAGCGCTGCGAAGCAACCGCCGCCTGGCGACCAAGAAAAGGACGAGGTCGGCGCAGCTCCGCGAGGAAGCCCAAGAAGGTCGTGACGCCCGGCGGAAGGTGATCGATCTTGAGACCAAGATTACCGACTATAAGCGAAGCTCTGCGGCACTTAGGGGGGCGACGCCCGGTGTGTAGGGTTATATGCCGTTTTACTCGAATGTTGTGTCAGTGGTGACGCTTCTTTCTTCTTTTTGATCTTTCTCTTGCTTTTCCTGTAATGAATAGATAATGCTTAAGAGCGAGACGTGCTTTGCAGCAAGCTGTGACTTAGCGACCAAAAACACTTTCGCTCGATGCCCTGCCCCTATCCGAGCCCTGCTGAATGAAACTCGTGCACTGAGTTGCGAGCACGAGTTTGTTTCAGAGGAGAGGCGAGATAGAGCGCAAGACTATACTTCCAACCAAGCATCGGCCTATCCGGGCGACAAGCGTGGTTAGGTCGGTGTAGAAAACCAGCGTGGCTCAAAACTTCTTAACACTTTGGCACGCATGGGCCTAACCCGCGAGCATGGTCGTCTGCGAGGAAGGCGCGTTTTGGGACATGGTGTGCAGCGACCGTGTCGCTTGCGTCAGAGCTAAGCTTTGTACCGACCAAAGGGCGTCTGTTTATGACTTGTATCGCGCAATGATAACTATCTGCGGACCAAGGTCGGCTTATTGAGACCGGCGCCTCTAGTGGTAATCTTTTAGCGGTAGGCGTTGGTCGTAGTACCTTGCGCTATTCTCTGCGCGTCCGAATTTGCTAAGTGAGAGGTGTTTAGACGAACAAAAGGTCGCATTGATCACGAACGGTCGTGAATTTATAGCATAGTGCGAAGTGGAACATGAGCTTTTAGATATAGAACTTGCGCACCGGTCAATGTTCCATGAACTAGCGAGCTCGCGCCATCCTCCGTCGTAAGGCGGACAGACCCCGGCGATACAAAGCAAACGACCGTGAATGGGCCTTCCCATTTGGGGAGAGTTTGTTGGCCTTTGACGCGTCTGAATCCGACGCAGACAAGGTCGCCAACTCAGAGAGCTCGAGGCGAATGGACTTAGCCGCGGCTTCGAAGGGTTTGCTTTGGTAGGTGGTGACCGAGCCGCGCCTTTAGGCGAGTTTCTTGATAAGGTCAAGGTCGGCGGCCTTCATGACCTTGGTGGATGTCGTCGGCAGTGCACCCTTGGGGACCCGAGCATGATTTGGCGGGGAGGATGGCTCTCGGCCGTAGAGACGAAGCCGAAGGGCGTCTCGCCGTGCTTCGGCTTATGGTGGTACGCACCGACCAAAGGACGGAAGGGCTCGCCCACCCATGACCCGCCTTTGTCGGGAAAGGTCTCTGAAGACTCTTTTCTTGATCCTTGGAGTAGTGGCGTTCGCTCTTTCTACGTGCTCCATTGCTCTGGATGGATACACTCTGCGAAGCATATTTTTGTGCCAATGTCTCGCAGAGGCTTGAAACAGCCATTTGGTGAACTGGTGCCGTTGTCAGTGATGAGGCGATTGGGTACCCCAAAGCGCCACCACATTATCAAGAAAAATCTTTTGGTCGCTTGAGCCGAAATGGTTGAAACGGCTCGGCCTCGATCCACTTAGAGAAAGTGTCGATTGCGACGAGCAAGAATTTACAACCCTTTCGACCACGGGGGAAAGGCCCGAGGATGTCAGCCCCCCAGGTCGAGAATGGCCATGAGAGTGGGATGGTTTGCGGTCGTGGTCGGTGGTGGTGTGACTTACGGGCGGCCTTCGCACGCCGGCAAGTTGCCACGATCGCCCGGCGTCGTCTAGCGCCATAATAATAGTATCCCAACCTAATGCCTTGCTCACGAAGCGTCCGGAAGGGCAGTGGGCTCCACACATTCCCTCATGGATATCTCGGAGAAGGAACTCGCCCTCCTCCCGGGATATGCACTTGGAGAGGACTCCAAGTGCCCCTTTGCGGTACAAGGCGCCGTCTACCAGCTTGTAGACAGATGACCGCCTTTGCAGCCGGGAACGCTCGGCTTCTTCCTCGGGCAATGTCCCATGGGCGAAATACTGGATGAATGGCGCCATCCAATCCGCACCTTGCTCGAGGAAGGAGACGTTGCCGCACGCCTCTGATGCCTCCTCTACAGAGGGAATGGAGGGCTTGCGCAGATGCTCGGCTAGCGCCCCGGGCTGGGCGGGCATCTGGGTTGGTGCCTCCTCTACAGAGGGAATGGAGGGCTTGTGTAGATGCTCGACTAGCGCCCCCGGAGGGGCGGGCACCTGCGAGGAACCGACCTTGGAAAGTTGGTCGGCCAGGGAATTATCCTTCCTGGGGATGTAGAGTACCCGCTCCATTTTCCTCACTTCAACCAAGTAAAGCGCCACTGAGCGATCGGAACACTGATACTCCTTATTGACTTGGTTGATGACCAGCTGTGAATCGCCTTTCACAGTCAGTCTCTGGACGCCGAGCGCCTTGGACGCTCGGAGTCCGGCCAAGAGGCCTTCATACTCCGCCGCATTGTTTGTTGCGGGGAAGTGTAATTGAATGACGTGTTGAGCCGTTCCCTTGGGGATACGATTCTAACGCCACCCGGCGTTCAAAGCTCGGGACCCGTCGAAATACATAATCCGGCTGACCCAGGTCTCGATTCGTGGTCCTTGGTGGTGGGTCAAGCGGGTTCGTCCATTCTACCACGAAGTCCGCTAGAATCGAGATTTGATCGCGGTCGCGGCAGAGAAGTGGACATCGAACTCGCGAGTTCCATGGCCCACTTCGCTATCCGACATTGGCGTCAAATTTCTTAGGATCTCCCTAAGTGGAAAGTCGGTCGGGACAACGACCTTGTGGGCTTGAAGTAGTGGCGCGACTTCCTTGATGCTACGACGGCAGTATAAGAGTTTCGGACCTCGAGTAACGCTCCTTTGGTCCGTGCAACACTACGACGTAGTATACCGGACGCTGCGTCCTTCTCGCTTATCACCAGACCGCGCTTCTGACTGGGCGTCGCTGCGAGGTACAAGAAAGCGGCTCCCGACCTTGGCGTGGCGAGATCGGAGGGTTGGACAGTCTCGCTTAGCTCCTCGAATGAGCGGTTAGCCTCGTTTGTCCAAGTGAAACCGCTCATGCTTACGGGCGCCTTAAAGAAGGGCAAGCCGCTCCCGACCGAAAATGAAGCGCTTAAAGCGCCATTCGTCCGGTCGGTTTGAATCTCCTTTAACGAGTTTGGGGTCGATTCTTTTGATGGCCGATCTTTTACGGGTTGGCGCCGATGCCTGTGACCGATGATATACCCGAGCACTTTAATGGATTTTACACCAAAACGCACTTTTCGGTTAAGCCTTATTCGATGCCTACGGAGATTACAAAAGGTCTCCTCGAGGCTCGGATATATGGCCCGAGGATTTTACTCTTAACTACGATGTCATCTACATATACCTCCGTGTTCCGCCTATCTGCTCGGAAGGTCTTTTGCATCAATATTTGGAAGGTCGCCCCGCGTTCATGCAGACCGACGACATGGTCGTATGCGTAACGTCGTAGAAAGGCGTGATGAAGGAAGTCTTCTCCTCGTCCCTCGAACAAAGCTAATCTGGTGATAACCCGAATATCGTCGAGCTCATTACAGGATTCGCCGTCGCGTCCACCATATTGGTCGATGCGCGGTAGAGGGAAGTTGTCCTTCTGCATCTTTGCGTTTAACCCAGTGTGGTCGGCCTTTACGCGCCACTTGCCCCCTTCTTCTTGACGATGACCGATTTGCCACCACTCTGCGTGTGCGACCTCTCTGACGGCCGGCCTTAAGGAGCTTGTCGAGTTCCTCCGGATGATTACTGTTTCTCGGGAAAATCGCTGAGCCTCGGCGACAGTCTTTTGTCAAGTCAACACCACTGTGCTCGATCACCTCCCTTGGGACCGGGCATATCGGACGGTTCCCGGCGAACACGTCCGAAGCTCCTCCGGAGGAAGGTGATGAGCTCGAGTTCTATTTGGGGTCAAGGAGGACCCCAAATGGAGGACCTGGACAGGTCGGCCTCGTTGAGAGGGACCGCTTGGTTTCTCCTCCGGCCGGAGGGCAACTTTAGGCCGGAGGCACCGGCTAGTCGGGGCAGGATCCAAAACCGATTTGAAATTTCATAAATTTCGCCGAATTTTTGCCCCCTCCGACTTATATATGCTGCCAAATTCAAAAATTTTAAAAATTTGATTTTGCGGCGGCATGGTTCGATGTGGAACATACGGAGGCGCTTCATGCGGGCGGGCATGTCCGTGAGCACGTGAGGCTGCCCGGGAAGTGCTCCGAGCATCCTCATGGTGTTGATGGTGCTTCGCAGGGTTCCCCTGAGCATGGCTTCGGGAGGCCCTGGGCGAGGAATGCGGTTTAGCGTCCCGGGAAACATCCCGGGGCCCCCGAACGCCGGGCGGTGATGGGGGCCCGATGTCGGCGGCAAGCTTTTCCATATTTTCGGCCACGAGGGCCCCCATGGCCGCCAGTCCGCCGGTTGGCGGTTCTGGAGGTTCGCGCCGATCGCCGCCATGGCGCTGGTCGCTCGCGCTCTGAGGAGCATCGGGGCGACCTTGAAGGCGGCGCTTTCGTACTCGGGAGTGGTAGGCTGGGTCCTTGCGAGCCGGTCCGGCCCCGTGCCAGCTCACCACCGGGTTGGTGGTGGACAACCGCTGGTCCGCGCCGGGGACTCGAGTGCTCTCGCCGTCGTTGAGCCGGCGAGAGAAGGGCCGCCGGAGACGGCCGTTCCTCGTGGTCGTCCTCCTTCCCGCCATGCGACGCCGCGGAGGACCAGATCGCACGGGCGACGCCGAGGTGGTGTCGTCGACGCGGTCCTTAAATTTGAGCTCGAGATTTGTCGGGGTCCGATCCGCTGTCGTCGGCCGCCAGATTCATCCCCGCATAGCGAGGTATCTGGCGCGAGCGAGGAAATGCTCTCATGCTGCGGCCACCGGGAAAGACTCCGGTTTGGTGTAGCCTTCGGATCGACCGCACCACCCATGCCGTCGTGGCGTAGTACATGTCGGCGTCCTCCACGCCGTCGAAGACGCAGAGGTCTTGATTGTCTTGCGAGTTTGGCATCCTCGTGATTCCTTGCAGGAGGACTTGATCGGTCCCCACAGACGGCGCCACGGTGTCGACGATTCGAGACAGGGTCCTTCACCGAGCTTACTTGTTGAATGGGGATCAACCTAGGGCCCTTTCCGCAAGGGCTATACGTCCAAGGGTGTGCCGAGCTATGGATCGAGGTGGACAAGACAATCGGGAAGCGCCAGGGTCGTTTTTGTCCAGTTCGCCTCTCACGGAGGAGATAACAACCCTCGTCCGATGGATTCACTAATGAGTATGGAGTAGTTACAACGTGCTTGCTCGGAGGAGCCTTGAGCTAGCCTAAGGACTCCAAGGAACAAGTTACGGGTCTCGATGTCGTGGTACCAAAAAGCCACCGCCCTCGATACATCGTGCGAGGGGTATTTATAGGATTTACTGAGACAAAGTTATTTATTACGGGCGCCATCAGAGGACGTCGTAGTGCAACAGACGCGCCACCACCACGGTACCACGCGACGTGGGAACAATGGCGCAGATTGGTGGCGGAGACCGTGGCAAATACAGATCTGGCGGCGATCCTCGAGCCGCCAAAGATTTAATGCCACGTCGCCTTAGTCGCGAGCCCCGAGCTTGGCCTCGCCGGATGGGGTAGCCCGTGAGCTGCCACACGGTCGATCTCTGTCGCCATCCGCAAGAGCATGGTCGGTTAGCGCCGGACTTCGATGGTCGTCTTGGTACAAGATATCCAATCCCGACAATTTGAAATACATATTTGAGAACTTTTATAAAGATTTTCACAAATATTGGCCTTTAAAACAAAAATTTTGACTTTTGACCAAAGAAGCTCATAAAAAAGGATATGCATGCATATGCTTTCAACATTAATCAAAAAGTATCAAATGAAGCAAATGAGAAGATATTTGATTTGGATTGGTATGTATGAGTTTAAAATACCATTTTGAACCAAGATATGGCTAAGAATCCGGTCCAAACGGAGAAACTCATTAAGTGCAATAATATGACCATTATGGGTTAATTATAGTTTTTCGGTGAGTTTCAAAATCAAATAACTTTTGCTAGGTTGGTCTTTTGAAAATCTTTTGAACACAAGAATTGTTAAGAATGACCAACTCTAGGTTTTTCATTTTGTAATTAATTTCAAAATCATTTTACATTTAATTCTATGAAAATTATAAGTTTAAATCCAAAACAAGATACTACTATCTAGATTTTGGGGCATGAAACTCATTTTCTTTTCAAAAAAGATTTTGTAAAGCCAAAACCTTTGAAAAATGTTTCAAATACATTTGTATAAATTTTGCAACTAGCTTTTCACAAGAATACTAATAGTATACAAAATTTTGAGTTTTGGCTAAATGGCTTGATTTTGAAAATATATATATTAGCACTTATATAAATATAGGCACATGTAGGGATGTAATATACATGGATATGAATTAACACTCCCCTTAATGTGCCACTATCTAACTTGCTCAAGATTGCAATCAAAACACCTAATAAGTATGAGCAAGCATATAACAAGCAATCTAAATTGATTTTCATGAATAATGCAATATAACCTACACAAGGCTATAAGCTATAAGAATCAATTTAAATACTTGTTACCCGAGATAGTATTGGCTCAAGATTGAAGTGATCATCCTCATGCTTGGCTCCATTTTGCAAATGATGAAGTCCTTATATTCTTGAAGAAGCCAAGCGTCCAATCCATATCATATTGCCTAACAATCTTTTAGACGGTTTTTGGTACCCAATCCTTGTTGGGTCCAACAATGTTAGTCACGATAGATTTAGGAACCCAAATGCTCCTAATATTAGTAGTCTTAGGTGAACTAACATGACTAGTAATAGGTTTGCGATTATTATTCCTCCTAGGCAATTGACTAGCATTTTTGTAATAAGGCTTAGGAGGACAATGATACTTAGCAAAACTATTTCTAGTTTGATCCTTTCTAAGCATATGATTATTAGAGTTATGCATTGGCTTAGAAGATCTAGCATTTCTAGCAAATGTTTTGCTATTTTTATTTTTCCTAAGCACATGATCAACATGATTTTTCATAGTCTTAGGAAATCTAGCATTATGAGCAAATACATTTCTAGATTTATATCTCCTAAGCAATTGATTGTCATTATTTTGCATAGACTTAGAAGAATTGTCAAATTTGGTAAACACATTACCATCTTTGTCTTTCCTAAGCAAATGATGATCATTGACAATAATAGGCTTAGGAATGATACCTTTGGGACAATCCTTACCGATGTGCCCTTTTCCTACAATTGTAGCAAGTGTGCTTTGAGCGTCTCCTTTTCTTGACTTGCTCTTTGTCGGTTTGCCTCATTGTTGATTGTTGTGGCTTGATCTCCACTTTGTTAGGGCACACGGAGGCTAAGTGGCCCTTCTTGTTGCATCCGGCACACAATCGTCTTCATTCTTGCATTGTGCTTCTTCTTGCTCTTCTCCTCTCGGAGTTGTAGCGAAGTCCTCGCTTATCTTGAGGCGCCCTTGGCTTGCTCAAGATCTCGCCGAGATGACTTTTCCTTTACGCATTTCTTCAAGTCATTTTCCAATCTAATGACTTGGGCCTTGAGTTCTTTATTTTCCTCTACAAGATTAGCATCCAAAGACATAGAGGAACTAGAAGAAATTTCATTAGAGCAACAAGGTGTATCAATTAAATCTTCACAAGAGGTGGACATGTCAATTTTTGATGAAATATTAGAGTTGACATTTAAGCATGGCATTTCATCAATTAAATTACATGTGATTTCTATATCCACCTTAGGCTTATGAATTTCTTTAAGAATGAGGGATTCATGATTTTCTTGAAGCATATTAAAATCATTTTGAAGTAATTCATGTTCAAACTTCAAAGTTTTATATTTCTTTTTCTCCCTCCCAAGACATTCATTTAGCTCCTTTAACATATTGAAAAATTCTTCACAAGAAAGCTCATCATCATCATCATCACTTACCTCATTCTTACCTTTCGCCATGAAGCAACGGATTCGAGAAGAGAGTGAATCTTCATCGTCGCTTGAGGCGGAGGTTGAGGTTGATGGAGATGTCGGTTCTTCCTCACTTGAACCTGAGGTGGAGCTTGAGGTTTCATCTCCCGACATCTCTTCCTCAATGCAATCCTCAATGGAAGTGGATGATTCAAATAGTTCTTGAAGCTTTATCCATATTTCATGAGCGCTCTCGAGATTGCATATTCTATCAAAAATTTCATCGCTAACAACACAAGATAAAGCATAAGTAGCTTGAGCGTCGAGATGTAGGCATTTCATCTCTCCTTCAGTTGGATCAACTTCATTCAATGGAGAGGAAAAACCAACATCTACGATCCACCATATTTGGGGGCTTATGGATTTAAAATGAGAAGTCATAATTAATTTCCAATGAGCATAATTTGAGCCATCTAGCACAACTGGATCATGTGAGTGCACTAATTCTCTAGTCGACATTCTTTTACTCTCTAGACGGTTAAGTCTAATAAAATGAGAGACCAAGCTCGATACCAATTGAAAGGGCGGGGATGTCGCCTAGAGGGGGTGAATAGGCGAATTATAAATTTAAACTAAATTGCAATGAATACAAAACTTGAATGTCCGAATAATACTTGACTGTCCGAGTGGTTGGATAGTCCGAGATTATATCCGGATAGTCCGAGATTATTCGAGTATCCAAGTTCTATTCGGATATTCCGAATCCTCCAGAGCACATAGCTTGCAAATGATATCTAGGCTATTTGGGGGATATTAAATACACCAAATTAAACTAGTTAGCCTAGAATACTTGAAGCAAATAGAGGTCTAGCCGAAAACTCACTAGAAAAGTAGATCGAGCAATTTCAAGATTCAAAATCAAATACTAAAGTAAGAGTAAGAAGCAAACTTGGAGCGATGATTTTTCACCGAAGTTCGGATCCTTGAGGGATCCTCGTCTCCGTTGAGGCGGCTCGGTCACACTTGAGCCGGGTCTCTTTCAACCCTTTTCCTCCGGTGTTGCACTTGCACTCATGCGTGGCTTGGCCACACAAGACACGGGGTCTCTTTCAACCCGCTTAGCCGGTGTTGCACCTTGCACTCATGGCTTCACTTCTTGATTCCTTCCCTGAGGCGGAATCGAACCTTCACAAACTTCCTCGGCCAACCACACGAAGAACCGGTGGCTCGTGGGTGACCTCCTAGCCGCCTAGGAGTCCTCAACCTCAAGAGTAACAAATACTCACAAAGAACAAACTTGGAGATGAAATCAAGTGCTCAAACTCAAATCCAACTCAATCCTAACACCTCACCTCACACTCTTCCCAACCCTTCACACAAAAGGGATCACTTAGATCTAAGGGTAGAGGGGTGTATTGGGGCTCAAGAACAAGGGTATGGCACCTCTAATCCACAGGTAGCACCCCCAACAAATGGGGATGGATGGGGTTTAAATAGAGGCTCCAAAAACTAGCTGTTTTTCTCAGCGTTCGACTCGAGCTTCGAATGTCCGAGCTCAAGTTCGGATAGTCCGAACCCATTAGATATGGCTAACAGAGAGACCCAGCTCGGAATATCCGAAAATATGTTCGGATAGTCCGAACTCACTTCAGATAGTCCGAGTCCATCTTCGGATAGTCCGAAATGCATGCATCAAACCCACGGAAGCGAGCATAACTTTTGACTCGGACTCGATTTCAATGATTTTGGACTCTATTGAAAGCTAAGAACAAGGGCTACACAACTAACAAGGTCTCACTACCCAAATCTCAAAGGATAGATCCAGATTTCACAAAGAATCCAAGAGAGACCTATAATTCTCACTTTCCCAAGCACCACCAAAGACCACTCTCTCTAAATTTCACAAGGATGAATCACTTGAGCACTTGACACATCTAAAAGTCATTCAATGGAGCATCCCTCTTAATAGTACGGCAATCCTTAGACTCAAATTAAAACGAGAAATCTAAGTCTTACATTCAATTAGCATGCTTAGTCTTCTCCGTGGATGCAATGTGCATGATGTCTTTTACCAAATGACTGATGACATCTTCACCTTGTCCAACTTGACTCGATTCACCTCATGAGACTCTCGTCCCATCAACCTTGACTTGATCATCCTCTCTGACGATCTCCACGCCAAGTCGATCTTGACTTAGTCCTCAACTCTTGGTGACACCGCCGTCTTGTTGACCTCGGCTTAGCGATCATCCTCCAAGATACCTTGGTCATCATGCACACACGGACCTAATTCTTTCCTAACCACTCATGAAAAGCATTAGTCCCAAAAGCTCAATAGATATGATTAAATTGATATTCGTGAGCAATTAAGTACCACAAGTGTTTCATATAAAGAAGCACAATAAAAATGGAAACACTTGACATAAGAAATGTTCTCTACTAAGTGCATCATGATGAATATGTAATTGATCTATATGCACTAGAGATAATTGCCAATATGATGAATCAATTAAATCATGGCAAGGATCACAGTCTTTACTTTAAATGAAGCACATGAAGAATATACACGAATTGTACATGTGCAACTAATATTCGGAACAAGAGTAAATATGTGATCTAACTCTAGATTAAACTTCACTAAGAGAAGTGCATGAGAAGATACATAACTAAAACATGTATGCACCAATTCAATCTATAGCAATGTGAAGTTTAACTCTAGTTAATACATGCATACTAAAAGCAAAGCACATAATGAACTCAAGTGAATATATATGCACAAATAAATATGACATGAACCAATGTGCATATATATAATCAACATGCTACTTGGAGTTCACTATGCATTTGCACAAAAGGAATGCAATAACAAATATAGAATAGATACCAAAATTGCATACCTTATCTTTGCTTAACCATCCACTTGATTTTCCTCTAAATAGATGAGACTAATACTCAACTTGGCAATGAACATGTTAGTCTCATAGCAATATAATCATATTAGAGGTTTGTCATTTGTTAAGCACTAAGTTAAGCATTTACACAATTATATAGATTGTCATTATATGTGTTTGTCATTAATCACCAAAATAACATAAGTGCCTAGATGCACTTTCACATCCTAATCTTCATTACCATTGGACTCAACCTACTTTATAACTTATGGAAGATTGCTAGTCTAACAAATATAGTTGTCCCAATCATCAATGCACTCTATTAACACACGATGGATGCTCTAAGATCCTTCGATCTACTTTTTTGATGATTGATCACAACCCAAATCAATTTGAATGAAAAATAGTGATTTGTATTGAGCATATTGATGCAACTAATGCTTCATATACTTAAGAACGTTTTGTTTGTTCTTTAATTAATAAAGAACATCATCAACACATAATGTAGAATATTATGATTTGACGACAACCAGACACAATTTAAATTGTATTTAAATTATCATGAGTATATATTAACTACACAAGTTTCATATACTTATTTTGATAGTTTTCAAGTAATGATCCAAATTATATGGAGTGACAGAAAGGAATCAATACTATTAAGACCAACAAACATAGAGTAAACTCCATTAAATGTGTGCATATAAATAACTGAACTTTGAATCAATATGCACATATTCAATTTAAGATTGCTTTGGAGTTTATCCCATTCTTACATGAGTATACTATAACTATGCAAGTTTTTATATACTCAAGAAATTGTTTCTAAGTAATGATTATTATTTTATTTGGCAAGAATGAAGGGATCAATACTTATGAAACATCAAGGTAAAGTATAAACTCCCTATAAATGTGTGCATTCATGTATATATGGAATTGGACACAATATGCACTTCTTGATGTTTAAACTATGGTGGAGTTCACCCTTTAACTTGAATCAAAAGTATGCTATAGAAATAATAGAGTTGTAACGATGCATACCTTTAGAGTTTTTATTTTTCATCCAAATGAGACTAATAGAAATAAAGTTTAATAAAAGAGTTAGTCTCACAATGATTAGATTTGTAATTAAATAGGATTAAACATTAATCCAAAATCAATTACCAAAACAAAAAAGGAGCTTGAACTTACAGTGTGGTCCAGAGAAGAGGAGTGGTACTAGGGGGTAGGTCAGTGGTGGCCGGATCTGGTCATAGAGGGGTCGGTGAAGGTTGAAGGCGACGAATCCCTCTAAGGAGAGGTCGGCGGATTGGTGGGGGAGATGGCGATGCAGAAGTCGGAGAAAGGAGGCTAGCAAGGGAGATGACAACACAGGCGCTGGAGAGAGGGAGCGTCTTGGTGGTGGTGTGATTCAAGGACAACGCTGGTTGATTTAGTAGAGAGAGGAAGGGGAGGAAACTGAGGGATTGTATTGACGTTGCCATGTGTGGTAGGGAGATGAGATGGGTGATATAGCTGACATGTGGGGCAAGGCTGCTTCTAGGTTTCCTTTAGTAAAATTTTGGACTATAGCAATAAATAGAATAAAAGTAGCGGTTGAAATGAAAAAACTAAAAGGCAAAAATATATTTATGGAAGTTTGGATGATGTCTTGAGAGGCTTATGCTTAGGTAGAAGATGAAATCATTTGTTAGAGCCTACGTACCTTTATAAAAAAAGTTATTGACATAAGGTAAAAGTAAAAAGTTTGTCAGGCGAGCGATCGAGGTGATTATACCTTGCCTACCCTTGTCATTCACTTCTTTCTTCCTTTCCGTGGTTACTGCTCATTGCTGCTCCCCTTCGATGCTTACACACACATGCATCTAAGCAAATCAGGTTGCTGCTATGTACATATGTACACAACGAGAAGCGATGATGAATACTCGAACATAGCACGTACTGTGCATAATTGATGGCATGGTGCAATGGCTCCCAATATGAGCTAGCGAAGGGGCAAGAATATCAAGCTAGCGATTAGTAGCTCAACATAAATGCTGAAAATAATGCATCTATCGAGTAGATGTGATACGCTCTGACTTGCACAGTAACATATGAGCCATGAGGAGCATGATGTTGGGTTGAAACAGAGATTTTGGCAACAACTTCAAAGGAATTGAAACTTTCCCTACAAAATTCCTTCGAAAATTTTACATTTGAAATGAGAACTAGATTGCTACCACATGGAGACTTGTTTGAGTTGCACTTTGGAGTGATGTTGTTTGGGTGGGCTAGGCTTTGGGTCATCAATCTTGGTAATCATTCAAAGTACTAGTAGATTAATAGGCCTGATGGGTCGGTTAATACATGGAGTACAATGGATGTGGGATGAAGCCACCACGGATCAATGGTCTCCAGATGGTTGGTCATTCGCACGGCCCTGTACAGCCTGCACTTACTTAGGTTCATTTTCTTCCATTGCGCCTGTACATTGTTAACACACAAGCATGTGCACTTGACCATCAGCACACGCCCTTGCTTGTCCTTCGCACCCTAGTCTCGCACGGACATTCTGGCTAGGGGTGGGCATTTGGTTTTTTGAGTTTTTTGGTTTAGTTTATTTGTTTTAAAAAATATTTTGGTTTTTGAAAATTAACAATCGAAATTTTCGATTCAAATTCAAAAACTGAAACCGAATTAGCCTAACAAATTTGGTTTCGACTATTTTGATTTTTCGGTAAACCAAAACTCTTGTTCACCGATCACCATGGCGAACCCTAACGGGTGATGAGCATGTCGCTAGTTGCCCGATCCATCGACCACCATGGGGCTGGCCATGGGTGGTGCTGCCAGCGACGAAGGGGACATGCTTGGCCAACCCTATCCTCGATAGGAGGCTATGCAATCCTACTAATCCTTGCCCACTTCTATCCCCTCCCAAATCTCCACCCCTCCAATGGCTTCTCCCCCCGCCCACCCCATCCTCATGACCACAAAACAAAATGAAGGGGAAAGGAAGGGAAGGCAAAGGGGGAAGGGCACCTTCGACTCTGTCGATCTGGCTCGATCATGCTGTGGCGACATCCGCCATGCTATGGCCACGGGCCCCTCCATCGATCTTTGCTCCACCACGCTGCGGTTGTGGACCGCCATGGCCCTAGCAGTGCGGCCACATGTGGTCATAGCAGTACCGTCATCAGCCGATCAAGATTTGGGGATTAGGGTTATCCGGGGAAGGGGAATGACCTAAGCCAAATCGTGCGGAATGGCAAATGGGGATGGGCCTGCTGGCTGTGGCTGTTGGTGGGGGAATCAGAATGGGGATGGGGCCCTGCAGGTGGCCGAGGCCGAATCGTGTATTCGCGTGTAACTTGGCCAAGTAAACTCGGTGCATGGTCTAATCGGTGAAAACCAAAACCAAAAACCAAACACAAACAAAAAAAACCGAACCAGAAATTGAAAATCGAAAAATTAAAATATCCAATTAAATTGGTTCGGTTCGGTTCGATTTCGATTTAAAATTACCCACCCATAATTACGCCTCATTGCTGCTGCTCCACCCATCGTCTTTGGTTCGTGATAGAAATTTGAAACGCAGCCGAGCCGAGCCAAGCTCGGCTCGGCTCAATCTTGATTCGATCAATGTCTTGCCGAGCCGAGGCTCGGCTCGGCTCGCCCTCGAGGCGAGCCCAAAAGTCGGCTCGGCTCGGCTCGAGGTTGGCTCATGGCCGGCTCGTCGGCTTCATAGAGCCGCACTAATATGAATTTTTTTCAAGTTTTAATATAAAACTTGAAATGACCAAACAACATAGCTTTGAGTAATAAAGTCAAGATATTACTAACAAAAAAAGTAATTGCATTTGCATTCATTATCAAGGTTCAAGAAATTGCATTGAATTAGTAAACACTAATATTGCATTCGAATTAGTAAACCTAGAGGTTCAATAGAACAATTAGTAAACAAAACAACGACATTGCATCATCAAGAGTTCAAGAATTCAAAATTCAGAAGGTATCGCTTAGGGTTTTGCTCATATGGGCTAATTGGGCCGAGCCACCGAGCCACAAAAATAGACTCGGCTCAGGCTCGCTCTGAGCCGCGAGCCTGACCGAGCCGAGCCGAGCCTGGCCGAGCCCGAGTCGAGCTGCGAGCCAAATTTCCAGCCCTATTCGGCGGTTCGCACCCGGCCGCCCCAGTCGCCTGCGTGCTCTGCCCACGCAGCCCTGCCGGTGCACGCGTACGTTGGTTTCCTCGCGAGACGTTGCCCTCACCGGCCCGTGGGCCGTGCCTCGCCCGCGCGGACACCGGCTCAACCACCCACGTAAATGGCCCGAAGCGAAGCCGAGATTCCGATGGATTACACGAGAAAAAAGGCCCACGCGTGGGACAGACAGCCCACCACGGTCGCACGACCGCTAACCCCACGTTTCTCCCCTCCCCCTTCTTCTCCTCTCGCTTCACCAATCCCCACCACGAGAGTACCAGACCAACCGCGCAAGAGGCAGCAGAGCCAGACGCTCACAGTGACGCACCGCCCCGCCCCGCCCCGCACCGCACCGCGAGATCTCCCCCTCCCTCCCCGATCCGGCGCGACCGGCCTCACCGGCGGCGATGGCCGGCAAGGAGCTGAGCGAGGAGCAGGTGGCCTCCATGCGGGAGGCCTTCTCCCTTTTTGACACCGATGGCGACGGCCGCATCGCGCCCTCCGAGCTCGGCGTCCTCATGCGCTCCCTGGGGGGGAACCCCACCCAGGCCCAGCTCCGGGACATAGCTGCGCAGGAGAAGCTCACCGCGCCCTTCGACTTCCCGCGCTTCCTCGACCTCATGCGCGCCCACCTCCGCCCGGAGCCCTTCGACCGCCCGCTCCGCGACGCCTTCCACGTCCTCGACAAGGACGCCTCCGGGACCGTCTCCGTCGCCGACCTCCGCCACGTCCTCACCTCCATAGGCGAGAAGCTCGAGCCGCACGAGTTCGACGAGTGGATCCGCGAGGTCGACGTCGCCCCCGACGGCACCATCCGCTACGACGACTTCATCCGCCGCATCGTCGCCAAGTGAAGCCGAAAGGATCGAATCCCCAACCCAGACTTCGTAATAACTCTTCCGTGATTTGATTTGATTTCATATGATCTCATCTGATTTCTTACCTATCTGCTTTGGTTGCTACCAGTACAACTTTTATGGTCGCTCGCTCTGTCTTCTCTGCTTTGTGATTTGATTTCGGTGCGTTCCGGACAAACTAGGGTTTGGATAATGGTGTGATTAATCAATTGATGGATGGATCTAATTAATGGTGCCTTGTTTCGCTTTGTGTAATGTAAATTGTGGGATCTGGTTTAAGGTTAAGTTTGTTTCAATGATCCATCGATCTGGCCATGGTTGTTTCCTATATCAGAAAAAGAAATGGTATGATTTGTGCTGGTTTACGCTTTGATGTTAATTCATCCTATATGGTATGATTTGTGAAAAAAATCTGGTTTATCGCTTTGATGTTAATATGGTTTCTGTTCACCTTTATTACTATTGCATTAGACCCTGTACACTTTGCTTAGACCCTGTACATTTCTTTTGCTGTTTGCTAGTATAGGAAAATGGCATTCTCATGGAGGACAGGAGCAGCTGTAGGATCTTTAGCAACGCCAGATTTTGCTTCTTTGCTGACTGTTATCCCTGTTTTAATTGATCCATTCGTGTTATGGTCTCATTGGATTGTTCCTTAGGGCTAGCCCTTGATAGTGAGTAATCTAGTGGGGACCCTATCAATTCATTAGGATGAGTTTTTCTAGTGACCATCAGTTTGTTTCCATTTCACTATTCTTGTTCACATTTTTTTTTCTGTTCTGATCATAACGCTAAATATTTAGTTTTTTTTCATTAACTTGGAAGCTCCACTGTTCACTTAGATATTTCCCTTGAAGCTTTGCATCCTCATTGAGATTGTCATGACTCACGAACCACCATAATAGCCTTCAAATAAAAAACCTTCTTTGACCTCATGTCTGTCCCCATTCATATAACCTCAGCCAGCGATCTTCATCCATGGTTTGAGAGACCCTCTAGCCTCAAGAAAATCAATATGCTGTTACATTGTTAGTTTACGCAAGGAGGACCGTTACTATCCCTTTAGCAGCTAGCATAGCCTGTCTAGAATTCAGCCTGTCAAAGAGACCAAAAACATACTCAGTTGAACATGTGGTATACAAACTTTAGAATGTTTTTATGCAACTTCCCACTGGTGAGACAAGGGAATTCATGAACAGTAGGGGTCCCCAGTGCTCAGCAAAGTTCAAGGAAAAGTGAAAAGAACTGTTCATCCTTGATGTGATCCATGCACTAATCATCTCTGCTCTTACATGTGCAAGCTATCTTATTGGATTTCTTATAGATCCAGTTAGATTATTTGCTCCCAACAGCTAGTTGCCGCTGAGCTGCTTGTTGTCCTAGCTTGGTTTCAAAGCATCACATTTGTTTGGTGGATAGATGCATGCATTGGACTTCAGAGCCATGGCACTATTTGGTTTTGCTTTCTCATTTGTCTGTGACATGTTCTCCTATGAATCGTCAGAGCCGGACGCTGAAATGTTCGGCTGCCGTGCCGTGCGCACGCTGAAGTTTTCAGCTCAAGCTCGCTAATTAAAACCAGAGAGATGGTGCCACGTACAATATCTGTTTGAAGTTTTTGTGCACACAGCACATAATACTCTCCTGTTTTTCATGTTCTATGGTTCGATTACAGTGATGTTGAGAGGTGACGACGTGTTGACGCAAAGCTTGCTTAGGAATTACTTCGACTTCAGGCAAAGCAATGTGAGGCGTCCCTTAGCAAGAAACTACTACCGAGCCCGTCTTGACAAGGCTTAAACATACGACTTCTTGTGCAAAAACAAAGTCAAAAATTCTAACCTTACAGAAATATTATCGTCTCATGGTATCATCTAATAAAAAAGCATTGCAAAGCTTAAACACGAGCCAAGTGATCACGGCAAAATTTCTAAGCTTAATGAACATAGCACATACAACAATAATAAAGCCTTTTGTCTCAAACAAGTTGGGCTAAGCTATAGGAATGAAACCTGATCAAAGCCAAATGACTCTTAAACCTACGATCTTACGTGGATCGTGAACTTTTATGCAGTCCTATTCAACATTAACTCTTTGTATACATTCAAACACACATGAGCACATGCACACCTAAAAAAACTAAAGTTTATGTTATTTTTTGATGGTGAATCTATTTATCTATGTTTATGTTGTCCCAAATTGGAAATTTCCCTCTCTATCTCTTTTAGGAGAAAAAAAAGAAGCTTGGACGATAACTGGTCCGAATCATCCCTCGTACTGGCCGCACGCATCTACGGCCCGGACCAAACTCGAAGCAGCCCTAGGATCACACCCTCAGGGCCGCCGCTCACTACAAGATCCAACCCAAAACCCTAACCCGCTCCTCTCTATCCTGTCTTTCATGTTCTATGGTTCGATTATAGTGATGTTGAGAGGTGACGACGTGTTGACGCAAAGCTTGCTTAGGAATAATACCTATATTAAAGTTAGCAATGTCCCTAGCCTCTCAGCGATTTGAGCTGACGCGGCTTGTTTTTATTTTGTTGCGTTTAGGTTTCTAAAAAATACGTAATTACGTCTAGATCCTTCTCGTGTTTTTTTACGAAAAGGACATTCTGGTTCAGAAAAATCGTGAATCTTTCGTGAAAAGATCCTAAATAAATACAAAAAAACGTAGTTGCGTTTGGATCATTCTAACTATTTTTCGTGAAAATGACCTTTCGAGGTTTCTTTCGTTTGTTTTTTGACGCCCCATTTTTTACGAAAAGGCACTCAAATGTTTGCGCAAACCCTCCGAAGTTTCCGAAGATTATTTTTAGTACATCGTTTCGTACAGGGAGGTATTTCGATTTTTGTATGGACCCTTCGGAGCTTCTGGAATTTATTTTTATCACATCGTTACAGAAAGGCGCTCTAATTTTTGCATGGTGCCTTCGGAGCTTCCGGAATTTATTTTTTAGTGCGTCGTTTTTTCTAGACATTTGCTTAAAACTTTTTGAAATTATATATCTATCCATTTTTCCCCTATTAGTCCCCCAAAACTCATGTGATTTTTTTTCTTAGCTTGCAACAGTCAGCACAGTGTGGCGCGGTGTGCGTCGCGCCAACGTGCCTAGTTACTTCGACTTCAGGCAAAGCAATGTGAGGCGTCCCTTAGCAAGAAACTACTACTGAGCCCGTCCTGACAATACTTAAACGTACGACTTCTTGTGCAAAACAAAGTCAAAATTTCTAACCTTACAAAAATATTATCGTCCCATGGTATCATCTAATAAAAAAGCGTCTAACCTTACAAAAATATTATCGTCCCATGGTATCATCTAATAAAAAAGCGTTGCTTAGCTTAAACACAAGCCAAGTAATCATGGCAAAATTTCTAAGCTTAATGCACATAGCACATACAATAACAACCAAGCCTTTTGTCCCGAATAAATTGGGCTAGGCTATAGGAATGAAACCCGATAAAAGCCAAATGTCCCTTAAACATGTGATCTTAAGTTATAGTTCTGATACGTGGATCGCTAACTTTTATACAGTCCTATTCAATACTAACTCTTTGTATACATTCCAACATACATGAGCACATGCACACTAAAAAAACTAAAGTTTATGTTATTTTTTGATGGCGAATCTATTTATCAATGTTTATCTCTACTAATATAAATTTGCAGTTGGTGGCAGCGGTCCGTTCTTCCTAGCCCCTTTCCTCCTGCAATATCTCCAATAATAGCCGGTCATTATAGCTAATTATTCTTTCCTAATTTACAGCCAGTCATATCTCTTTAAATATGGCTGATTATTATAGCAAAATCCCTAATTGTTGTTGGTAATTAATAGCCGGCCAATCATTCCTTTTGTACTCTATACATGCTGTACAGTTTTCACAGAATCAATAAAGGGAATTCATTCAAAATCTCCCATTTCGTCATGCATGCATGGCGAATGAACTCGATTTAATGATCAATAAGTGACGGACCGACGTACATGATCATGAGACGCATGAGGCCGAAGCCATGATCAAGAGTAACTACGGCGAGAAGGACAGCCAGAGCACGACGCCCACCGGGTGTCGTGACCCCAACGTGAAAGGACAGGGGATGTCGCCTAGAGGGGGTGAATAGGCGAATTATAAATTTAAACTAAATTGCAGCGGAATACGTAACCTTGAATGTCCGAATAATACTCGGATCGTCTCAATAGTTCGGATAGTCCGAGATTGTATTCGGATATTCGAACTGATTCGGATAATCCAAAATCTATTCGGATATTCCAATGTTCCAGAGCACACAACTCGCAAATCTAGATCTAGGCTATTTGGGGAATATTAAACACACCAAATTAAATTAGTTAGCCTAGAATACTTGAGGCAAATAAATATCTGGCGAAAACTCACTAGAAAAGTAGATCGGGCAATTTCAAGATTCAAAATCAAATATTAAAGCAAGAGTAAGAATCAAACTTGGAGACGAAGATTTTTCACCGAAGTTCGGATCCTTGAGGGATCCTCGTCTCCGTTGAGGCGACTCGGTCACACTTGAGCCGGGTCTCTTTCAACCCTTTTCCTCCGGTGTTGCACTTGCACTCGCATGGCCTGGCCACACAAGACACGGGGTCTCTTTCAACCCGCTAGCCGCCGGTGTTGCACCTTGCACTCATGGCTTCACTTCTTGATTCCTTCCCTTGCGGAGGCGGAATCGAACCTTCACAAACTTCCTCGGCCAACCACACGAAGAACCGGTGGCTCGTGGGTGACCTCCTAGCCGTCTAGGAGTCCTCAACCTCCAAGAGTAACAAATACTCACAAAGAACAAACTTGGAGATGAAATCAAGTGCTCAAACTCAAATCCAACTCAATCCTAACACCTCACTCCTCACACTCTTCCCAACCCTTCACACAAAAGGGATCACTTAGATCTAAGGGTAGAGGGTGTATTGGGGCTCAAGAACAAGGGTATGGCACCTCTAATCCACAGGGTAGCAGCCCCCACAAATGGGGATGGATGGGGTTTAAATAGAGGCTCCAAAAACTAGCCGTTTTCAAAACGTTCGACTCGATTCGAATGTCCGAGCTCAAGTTCGGATAGTCCGAACCCATTAGACATGGCTAACAGAGAGACCCAGCTCGGAATATCCGAAAATATGTTCGGATAGTCCGAACTCACTTCGGATAGTCCGAGTCCAACTTCGGATAGTCCGAGTAGAACTGATCAACCGGATTTAAAACGGGCATAACTTTTGACTCGGACTCGATTTAAGTGATCTTGGACTCTATTGAAAGCTAAGAACAAGGGCTACACAACTAACAAGGTCTCACTACCCAAATCTCAAAGGATAAATCCAGATTTCACAAAGAATCCAAGAGAGACCTACAATTCTCACTTTCCGTACCACCAATACCACTCTCTCTCTAAATTTCACAAGGATGGATCATTTGAGCACTTGACACATCTAAAAGTCATTCAATGGAGCATCCTCTTAATAGTACGGCAATCCTTAGACTCAAATTAAATCAAAGAAATCTAAGTCTTACATTCAATCCGCATGCCGTCTTCTCCGTGGATGCAATGTGCATGATGTCTTTACCAAAATGATTGATGACATCTTCGCCTTGTTCAACTTGACTCGATTCACCTCATGAGACTCTCATCCTATCGACCTTGACTTGATCATCCTCTCTGACGATCTCCACGCCAAGTCGATCTTGACTTAGTCCTCACTCTTGGTGACACCGCCGTCTTGTTGACCTCGGCTTAACGGTCATCCTTCAAGATACCTTGGTCATCATGCACACACGGGACCTAATTCTTTCCAAACCACTCATGAAAGACATTAGTCCCAAAAGCTCAGTAGATGTGAATAAATTGATATTTGTGAGCAATTAAGTACCACAAGTGTTTCATATAAAGAAGCATAATATAAATGGAAACACTTGACATAAGAAATGTTCTCTACTAAGTGCATCATGATGAATATGTAATTGATCTATATGCACTAGAGAGATAATTGCCAATATGATGAGTCAATTAAATCATGGCAAGGATCACAGTCTTTATTTAAATGAAGCACATGATAGAATATACACGAATTGTACATGTGCAAATAATACTTGGAACAAGAGTAAATATGTGATCCAACTCTAGATTAAACTCCACTAGGAGAGGTGCATGAAAAGATACACAACCAAAACATGCATGCACCAAGTCAATTTATAGCAATGTGAAGTTTAACTCTAGTTGTTACATGCATACTAAAAGCAAAGCACATAATGAACTCAAATGAATATATATGCACAAATAAATATGACATGAACCAATGTGCATATATATAATCAACATGCTATTTGGAGTTCACTATGCATTTGCACAAAAGGAATGCAATAACAAATATAAAAGAGATACCAAAATTGCATACCTTAATTTTGCTTAACCATTCCACTTGATTTTCCTCTAAATATATGAGACTAATACTCAACTTAGCAATAAACATGTTAGTCTCATAGCAATATAATCATATTAGAGGTTTGCCATTTGTTAAGCACTAAGTTAAGCATTTACACAATTATATAGATTGTCATTATATGTGTTTGTCATTAATCACCAAAATAACATAAGTGCCTAGATGCACTTTCAATCTCCCCCTTTTTGGTGATTTATGACAAACCTTTTATCAATTGCTCCGAATGACAATATTAAGATATTTAGCATTAAAAACAAACATGAATAAACAATAAGAGACCATACTTACAAAATATCCCTTTTTGTCGATCGATTAGGGACAATTGATAAATCCATAAATTCTCCCCTTTTGTCATTAATCCCAAAAAAGGGTGCTTAAGAGATCCTTATTGTTCATTCAATAAATTCTCCCCTTGATTGCACACTCAATAAAAAGATTAGGAGAACAAAAATAGGAGCTAGTAATAGGGCAATAATATTAAGCTCCCCTAAATATGATACCAATTATATCCAAGATTTAGGTAATAGATTTTTGAAATGATACCAATTTAAATGTAGTCATGATTCACAATATGTAAGTGATGCTTAAATCATGACATATGAATATGATTTCATATGGAGAATATTCATTCTTTAAACATTAAGATCATATAGCAAATTTATATATCTTAAGCACATGCTTATGATCCAATTAAATTATAACAATCAAGATCATGAATCAACATTGTATAATTAAGATGCACTTTCATGATCAAGAATTTCATAAATTTATCAAGGGTATACCTCTTTGCAATGTGTCACCCATATGTATCTTTTTAATTCATGATAATGCCAAATGCAAGTTAGATGACAATTTTAAAAGCAATTCAGACTTAGAGAATACCTCTTGAAGAATACTAATTAATTGATACCAATTGAAACTAATTACATATACCGATTGATGATACCAATTAAAAGGAACAACACCATTTAGAATAAGACAATTGAGCATAATGGTGTGCAAGGACATTATTAAATATGGTCAAAACAAAATCGTCCTTTGTCGGTTTTTGTCCACCGCATGCTCGAATCGGTCATGATCACCGCGCCCGGCCTTAGATCCCTCGGACTATGGAGCTCTTCTCCATTTCCTTCATCCCACCGTCGAAGGTGACCCCTTTTCCAATTCCTTGAACATCAATAGACAAGCACACGATTTCTGGGAACAAATATCTTCTAATTTGACCCAAGTTAGTTTGATAATGTCTAGGTACAACATGCATGATATAAAATGATAAGCATGATAATACTATTTGCATGATAGATACCAATTGAAGATATCATTATACCAATTTACAATGAAAATATTTGAAACTTATTCAAATTTAATCTTGACATCCACTTGTAAGAGAGACAATGGGTAAAACACATTCAAACTCACTCTTGAACTTACAAGGGAAACTTTCTCTTTTCTGTAATAAACTCTGAGTTATGCAGGAGAGGAAACATTTTGATGCTAAGTTACAATTAAATCCAATTTCCTGAAGAACTTAGCCAAAAGATGCACTTTCATTGGAATGAAAACTTAAATAGATATGCTCCACTTTGAAGCTTGGAGCAATGAATAACTTCACTTAGTTTTCATTTTGAAAGGCTTGCCAAGATTCCAATTTAAAACTCTCAAAATCTCAAAAGATGCAAATAACAGCACAAAATCGATTATAGCTTTTAAACCATCGCTCAAATGCAAAAATCATCAACGTGGAAAAGATCCGTCTCGAAATTCTCTTCGAGGGCTGTGAAGACCGAAAATTCATTTGAGCAAAGGAAAACCCGAAAACTTGAAAATAGTGAATGCTGAACTGAAGGTTTCGGAAAAGAAATCTCGCTTTAAAATGGTCCTTAGGATGAAAACAAGAGCAAATGAGCTCCCAAATAATTTTAAATGAATCATAGAGCCATGCATTGGGTTACCTTAGTTTTCATCACAAGGAAATACTCAAATCATCTTAAAGGTTGGCAAGATTTCAAAAGTGCAATGTGCTGAAAAATTCAGTTTTGACATTCCATTTAAGCCTTTTGATAGGGCTGAAAGAATATTCAAACAAAGTTCATAAATTCTGAAAAAATTAGACAATGAAGTCCAACTATAGAGGATCAAATCTTACAAAGATGTTTCCCTCAAATTATGCTCCGATTTGGAGATACAAAAATCACAAATCAGCTCAAAAACATGTAAAAGTCTGAATTTTCAGCCTTTTGATCAAAGTGAGAAAAAACCATAACTTTTTCAAATGAAGTTAAAAATATTTGAAATTGTGCAGAAACATACTTTGGACTTATAAGAAACTTTTCCAAAAATAATTTTCCAAAAAGGAGTCTCCAATCAAAAGATATGTCAAATCTTGCTTTGTAGGTATGATTTTCAATTAAAGAGAAGAAAAGTCAAAACTTTCTCAAATAAAGTCCAATTGATTTGAAAACTTCCAGAAATAAACTTTGAACTATTTAGAAGGTTTCTCAAAAAGAATTTCCTCAAAAGGAATTTTCTTTTAAAAGATATGGCAAAATGCGCTTTGTAGGTATAAAGACAAGTTGAATTTGCACTAAATGCTCAAAATGCAATCCGATTTGAATTTCATGGAGATTTGAACTTTCATGGCTTTGTATGAGTTGAAAATACTATTTTAAGCCATGATACACAAAGAAATCCACTTCAAATATCAAAACCCACAATATGCAAGAATGGGTCATTTTGGGTCAAATGAAGAATTTTGGCCAAACTCAAATGGCTATAACTTTTGAACGGTTGATCGTTTGGAAAAACTTTGAACTAAAGAAATGCTTGAAATGACCAACCCTACGAGTTTTGCATTGACCACTTTTTCAAAAACTCAATAGATTTTAACTTATGAAAATATTTCATTTAATCCAAAAACAAGATCATATAAGATCAATTTGAGGCCAAATTTGCTATTTTGTTTCTAAAATAGGAATTTTTACTCCGAAAGCATTGTAAAACATTTGAAATACATATTTGAGAACTTTTATAAAGATTTTCACAAATATGGGCCTTTTAAACAAAAATTTTGACTTTTTGACCAAAGAGGCTCATATGAAGGATATGCATGCATATGATTTTCAACGTTATTCCAAAAAGTATCAAATGAAGTCAAATAGCCATGAGATTGTGCAGAAATAGTCCATGGACGTCCAAGAGACTTCTATAAAAGAATTTCTCAGATATCACCCTCCAATCAACAATAAGCCATTAAGAGCATTGGAGGTTTAGTTTTGACACTAAGTCAAATAAAGTCAACAATCTAGCAAATGAGTTCAAATAAATTTGAGAATTTCGAGATATGAACTCCATATGTGAGAGAAGGTTTTCCAACAAAAATTTTCAATAAATCAATTTTATTTTGAGAGATATGGTGAAAGATGCATTTGAATCACATAAAGAATTAAGATTTTCACCAAATCCTCAAAATGGAACCAAATGAGTTTTGAATGGAAATGTGCACTTATATGGCTTCATATGAGTTAGAGAGATGTTTATAAGCCTATTAGCATAATCAAATCCATTCAATTCTCAAAATCCAACTTTATGCAAGAAGGCGAGAAGGAATGACCTCGCAGGTTAAATCACCGAGATACCCAGTTCGGATAGTCGAACTTTAGTTCGATACTCGAACGGCCTGACACAATCCGGACAAAAACTCGAATACAATCCGAATCCCTTCTCAGCAAGGCAAGAAACAAAGCATTTTGGTGAACTTCAAAGAAGACATTTTGTAATAAACCTTGGTAAAATTCATGAAACCAATATGAAATGCTCCAAATGATCAAGATAAACATCAAACACACCATTTAGAGCAATTTCAAAGTAAAGAAGGCATTCGGGTTTTTAAAGAGATGAATTTGGCAATAAAACCTTTAAGTTTCAAGAAATTCTCTAGTTTTGCCAAAATGAGCTTAAGTGGGTATTTAATCTTTCCATAAGCTTATATGAGTTGCAAATACCCTTGTGAGTCAACTCATAACATGAAACTTGACTCATTTGGCAAAACTCACTTAAGTGCTATAATATGACCATTATGGGTCAAATATAGTTTTTAATTGAGTTTCAAAATCAAATAACTTTTGCTAGGTTGGTCTTTTGAAAAACTTTTCAACACAAGAATTGCTAAGAATGACCAACTCTAGGTTTTTCATTTTGGAATTACTTTCAAAATCATTTTACATATAATTTTATGAAAATCATAAGTTTAAATCCAAAACAAGATACTAGTAACTAGCTTTTGGAGTTAAAACTCATTTTCTTTTCAAAATAGATTTTTGTAAAGCCAAAACCCTTGAAAAATATTTCAAATACATTTGTATACATTTTGCAATTAGTTTTTCACAAGAATACTAATAGTATACAAAATTTTGACTTTTGCCTAAATGGCTTGATTTTGAAAACATATATTAGCACTTATATAAATATGGGCACATGTAGGGATGTAATATACATGGATATGAATTAACACTCACCCTTAATGTGCCACTATTTGACTTGCTCAAGATTGCAATCAAAACAACTAATAAGTATGAACAAGCATATAACAAGCAACCTAAATTGATTTTCATGAATAATGCAACATAACCTACACAAGGCTATAAGCTATAAGAATCAATTTAAATACTTGTTACCCGAGATGGCATTGGCTCAAGATTGAAGTGATCATCCTCATGCTTGGCTCCATTTTGCAAAAGATTAAGTCATCTTCCCTTTTGAAGAAGCCAAACGTCCAATCCATCTCATATTACCTAAAAAATTTTTAGGCGGTTTTTGGTACCCAATCCTTGTTGGGTCCAACAATGTTAGTCACAATAGATTTAGGAACCCAAATGGCCCTAATTTGGATATTATTGAATTGACTAACACAATTAGAAATAGGTTTGCAATAATTATTCCTCCTAGGCAAATGATTGGCATTTTTATGAAAAGGCTTAGGAGGACAATGATACTTTGCAAAACTATTTCTAGTTTGATCTATTCTAAGCATATGATTATTAAAATCATGCATTGGCTTAGAGGATCTAGTATATCTAGCAAATGTTTTGCTATTATTATTTTTCCTAAGCACATGATCAACATGATTTTTCATAGTCTTAGGAAATCTAGCATTATGAGCAAACACATTTCTAGATTTATTTCTCCTAAGCAAATGATTGTCACTATTATGTATAGACTTAGAAGAATCGACAAATTTGGCAAACACATTACCATTTTTGTCCTTCCTAAGCAAATAATCATTGAAATGATGAGTAGGCTTAGGGATTATACCTTTGGGACAATCCTTACCGATATGCCCTTTTCTCGCAATTGTAGCAAGTAGGCTTTGAGCGTCTCTTTTCCTTGACTTGCTCTTTGCCGGTTTGCCTCATGGTTGATGGTTGTGGCTTGATCTCCACTTTGTTAGGGCACACGGAGGCGATGTGGCCCTTCTTGTTGCAAGCGAAGCACACAATCGTCTTCATTTTTGTATCGTGCTTCTTCTTGCTCTTTTCCCTTTGGAGTTAGTGGCGAGTCCTCGCTTATCTTGAGGCGCCCTTGGCTTGCTCAAGATCTCGCCGAGATGACTTTTCCTTTACGCATTTCTTCAAGTCATTTTCTAATCTAATGACTTGGGCCTTGAGCTCTTTATTTTCCTCTACAAGATTAGCATCCAAAGGCATAGAGGAACTAGAAGAAATTTCATTAGAGCAACAAGGTGTATCAATTAAATCTTCACAAGAGGTGGACATGTCAATTTTGATGAAATATTAGAGTTGACATTTAAGCATGGCATTTCATCAATTAAATTACATGTGATTCCTATATCCACCTTAGGCTTATGAATTTCTTTAAGAAGGAGGATTCATGATTTTCTTGAAGCATATTAAAATCATTTTGAAGTAATTCATGTTCAAGCTTCAAAGTTTTATATTTCTTTTCTCCTCCCAAGACATTCATTTAGCTCCTTTAACATATTCATAAACTCTTCACAAGAGAGCTCATCATCATCATCATCATCACTTACCTCATTCTTACCTTTCGCCATGAAGCACCGGATTCGAGATGTGAGTGAATCTTCATCGTCACTTGAGGCGGAGGTTGAGATTGATGGAGATGTCGGTTCTTCATCACTTGAGCTTGAGATGGAGCTTGAGGTTTCATCTCCCGACATCTTTTCCTCAATGCAATTCTCAATGGAAGTGGATGATTCAAATAGTTCTTGAAGCTTCATCCACATTTCATGAGCGCTCGAGAGATTGCATATTCTATCTAAAATTTCATCGCTCACAACATAGAATAAAACATTAGAAGCTTGAGCGTCGAGATGTATGCATTTCATCTCCCCTTCAGTTGGATTATCTTCATTCAATGGAGATGAAAAGCCTACATCTACAATCCACCATATTTGGGGGCTCATGGATTTAAAATGAGAAATCATAGCTAATTTCCAATGAGCATAATTTAACCCATCTAGCATGTAGATAATGTGATTCCTCTAATCCTCTAGTCGACATCCTTTACTCTCTAGGCGGTTAAGTCTAATAAAATGAGAGACCTTGCTCGATACCAATTGAAAGGACGGGGATGTCGCCTAGAGGGGTGAATAGGCGAATTATAAATTTAAACTAAATTGCAATGAATCTGAGAACCTTCGGAATGTCCGAATAATACTCCGGACTGTCCGAATAGTTCGGATAGTCCGAGATTGTATTCGGATATTCCGAACTGATTCGGATAATCCGAAAATCTATTCGGATATTCCGAATGTTCCAGAGCACACTGACTGCAAATCTAGATCTAGGCTATTTGGGGAATATTAAACACACCAAATTAAATTAGTTAGCCTAGAATACTTGAGGCAAATAAATATCTAGCCGAAAACTCACTAGAAAAGTAGATCGGGCAATTTCAAGATTCAAAATCAAATATTAAAGCAAGAGTAAGAATCAAACTTGGAGACGAAGATTTTTCACCCGAAGTTCGGATCCTTGAGGATCCTACGTCTCCGTTGAGGCGGCTCGGTCACACTTGAGCCGGGTCTCTTTCAACCCTTTTCCTCCGGTGTTGCACTTGCACTCACCGTTTCAACTCCACACAAGACACGGGGTCTCTTTCAACCCGCTAGCCACGGGTGTTGCACCTTGCACTCATGGCTTCACTTCTTGATTCCTTCCCTTGAGGCGGAATCGAACCTTCACAAACTTCCTACGGCCAACCACACGAAGAACCGGTGGCTCGAGGTGACCTCCTAGCCGCCTAGGAGTCCTCAACCTCCAAGAGTAACAAATACTCACAAAGAACAAACTTGGAGATGAAATCAAGTGCTCAAACTCAAATCCAACTCAATCCTAACACCTCACTCCTCACACTCTTCCCAACCCTTCACAAAAAGGGATCACTTAGATCTAAGGGTAGAGGGTGTATTGGGGCTCAAGAACAAGGGTATGGCACCTCTAATCCACAGGGTAGCAGCCCCCACAAATGGGGATGGATGGGGTTTAAATAGAGGCTCCAAAAACTAGCCGTTTTCAAAACGTTCGACTCGTTCGAATGTCCGAGCTCAAGTTCGGATAGTCCGAACCCATTAGACATGGCTAACAGAGAGACCCAGCTCGGAATATCCGAAAATATGTTCGGATAGTCCGAACTCACTTCGATAGTCCGAGTCCAACTTCGGATAGTCCGAGTAGAACTGATCACCCGACAAAAACGGGCATAACTTTTGACTCCGGACTCGATTTAAGTGATCTTGGACTCTATTGAAAGCTAAGAACAAGGGCTACACAACTAACAAGGTCTCACTACCCAAATCTCAAAGGATAAATCCAGATTTCACAAAGAATCCAAGAGAGACCTACAATTCTCACTTTCCTGTACCACCAATACCACTCTCTCTAAATTTCACAAGGATGGATCATTTGAGCACTTGACACATCTAAAAGTCATTCAATGGAGCATCCTCTTAATAGTACGGCAATCCTTAGACTCAAATTCAATCGAAGAAATCTAAGTCTTACATTCAATCCGCATGCCGTCTTCTCCGTGGATGCAATGTGCATGATGTCTTTACCAAAATGATTGATGACATCTTCGCCTTGTTCAACTTGACTCGATTCACCTCATGAGACTCTCATCCTATCGACCTTGACTTGATCATCCTCTCTGACGATCTCCACGCCAAGTCGATCTTGACTTAGTCCTCACTCTTGGTGACACCGCCGTCTTGTTGACCTCGGCTTAACGGTCATCCTTCAAGATACCTTGGTCATCATGCACACAGGGACCTAATTCTTTCCAAACCACTCATGAAAGACATTAGTCCCAAAAGCTCAGTAGATGTGAATAAATTGATATTTGTGAGCAATTAAGTACCACAAGTGTTTCATATAAAGAAGCATAATATAAATGGAAACACTTGACATAAGAAATGTTCTCTACTAAGTGCATCATGATGAATATGTAATTGATCTATATGCACTAGAGAGATAATTGCCAATATGATGAGTCAATTAAATCATGGCAAGGATCACAGTCTTTATTTAAATGAAGCACATGATAGAATATACACGAATTGTACATGTGCAAATAATACTTGGAACAAGAGTAAATATGTGATCCAACTCTAGATTAAACTCCACTAGGAGAGGTGCATGAAAAGATACACAACCAAAACATGCATGCACCAAGTCAATTTATAGCAATGTGAAGTTTAACTCTAGTTGTTACATGCATACTAAAAGCAAAGCACATAATGAACTCAAATGAATATATATGCACAAATAAATATGACATGAACCAATGTGCATATATATAATCAACATGCTATTTGGAGTTCACTATGCATTTGCACAAAAGGAATGCAATAACAAATATAAAAGAGATACCAAAATTGCATACCTTAATTTTGCTTAACCATTCCACTTGATTTTCCTCTAAATATATGAGACTAATACTCAACTTAGCAATAAACATGTTAGTCTCATAGCAATATAATCATATTAGAGGTTTGCCATTTGTTAAGCACTAAGTTAAGCATTTACACAATTATATAGATTGTCATTATATGTGTTTGTCATTAGTCACCAAAATAACATAAGTGCCTAGATGCACTATCACAACGCCGGCCAGTTGGACGTGAACAAAGCGTACGACGCTTCGGCGCCGTTGCCCAGCAACATCGGTGGGATGTCGGCAACGGTGAGAGAGTCATTGACATACCCCTTGGAGATAAACGGATTGATCTAGCTGAACGTCGGGAGAGAGAGGAACAACGCGGCGGCGCACGGCGTGGCGGGCGTCTCGGCGCTGGTGTTTTTTGGTTCACCTTCCTGGGTTTCGGCGTCATGGCCGGTGAAGCCAATGATGGCTAGGTACGCTAGAGGTATGGAGACGAGTAGGCCGATAAAGACGAGAGGGTCATCTAGGAAGAGCAGCGAACCGTTGGCGCAGCGGACTACCGCCGAAGTGGAGAAGAGCGTGACGCCGAGGGCGGTAATGATCCAGAAGACGCGGTGTGCAAAGGCTGGGTGGCGACGGTAGTCCCTTTCTCCGAGGTGACTAACCACGCGGCCATGGCGTGCGCGACGAAATGGGTGGCGAGGAAGGCGGACTCCACAGGGCGTCATGGCGTGCTCGGCAGGAGAAAGAACACGAGCGCGAGGAGGATGGCGGACGCCATGGCGAAGACGGCGGACGCCCCGAGCGCGACCACGTAGCGACCAGTGGTTTGGAATGGCGGTGGCTTCAGCAGCAACATCTCGTGCTCGGGGAAAACCCGTGTCGCTCCTGCGAAGGCGGTGGATGACGAGGAAAACGAGGTCGACAGCGCCGAGAAGCGCATGCTGTGAGCATAACGAGAGGGAGAAACGCGAGTTAGTAATATAAATTGCAAACATGGATAAAAATGATTGATTGATTTTTGATATTGGTAATATATATTGCTACGTACAATATATTTGGTTTTAATTCATACCGGAGAAGAAACCATAAAAACTTTTGTGATCGGGAGAAATAGATGTTTGATCTTGTAGCACAATTTTATTTTATTACTTGACCTTTATGTTTCGCTACCAATTTTATTTTTTGTAGCAACGCACAGGCATTGATCTAGTCTTGTCCTAAATTGGAAATTTCCCTCTCTATCTCTTTTAAGCCTTGTTTAGGAGGTCTAATTCCGGTCGGGATCATTGTTTAGGTTTAAAATCTCGGCCCATTCACAGGGATCTGCTGAGATTTTAAGCCTAAAATCTCGATCCATCCATAGGGATCCGGTTTAAAATCTTGGTCCATCCACAGGAATCCTGATCAGGCCTCCCAATCAAGGCCTTAGAAAAAAAAAAACTTGGACGATCACTGGGCCGAAACATCCCTCGTACTGGCCGCCCGCATTACGGCTTGGCCCAAAATCGAAGAAGCCCTAGGATCACACCTTAAGGGCCGCCGCTCACTATAAGAGTCGCCGCAAAACCCTAACCCGCACGTCTCTATCCTACCGCCGCTCTCGCTCCTTTCGTCCATCGCGCCGCCGCCGCTGCAGCTGCTGCAGCAGCAATCTCCCGCCCGCCGTTGCCGGAGCCAAACTCCTCGCCGCCGCCATGGGACGCATGCACAGCCGCGGGTAACCCCTCTCCCTCCTCACCTCACCTCCGTTATTGTTTCCCTTTTCCAGTGGTTTCTCTGTTCTAATGGCGTATGCGTGATTTTGTGGTGTAGGAAGGGTATCTCGTCGTCGGCGCTGCCGTACAAGAGGACTCCCCCGACCTGGGTCAAGACCGCCGCCTCCGAGGTGAGAGCCTTGCCATCTATTTGCTTCTTGTTTCGCTTTGGGCGTCGTTTCCTTTACTCTTGTACTGCGATTTTGGTATGGTTGGCTGATGTGTGCGTCGGTTCTTGTTAGGTGGACGAGATGATCACCAAGGCTGCGAAGAAGGGTCAGATGCCGTCGCAGATCGGCGTGTTGCTCCGTGACCAGCACGGCATCCCCCTCGTCAAGAGCGTCACTGGCAGCAAGATCCTCCGCATCCTCAAGGCCCATGGTGAGATACATCATACATCCTATCTCAAACTCCATTACCATTGTTGTGTTTGTCTGTGTTGATGTGTGGATGCGTGTGTATCGGTGAGTAGGGCTGGCGCCTGAGATCCCAGAGGACCTGTACTTCCTGATCAAGAAGGCAGTGGCGATAAGGAAGCACCTTGAGAGGAACAGGAAGGACAAGGACTCCAAGTTCAGGCTCATCCTTGTGGAGAGCAGGATCCACCGCCTCGCGCGCTACTACAAGCGCACCAAGAAGCTCCCGCCCACCTGGAAATAGTAAGTCACTTTGCTCACGCTGGTTACCTTTAGTAAGTCACTTGGTAATTATTCTGTATGCGCTGAGTAATTTATTGTATGTGTGCCATTTGCTACTTAGGAGCTGTAGGATGATTTGATCTAGAGTTGGCGTATGCATTCTGATGTGTTAATTATTAGCTACTCAGATACTTAATTATGTTGTATATTCAGTGCTGCTAAAATTGTTTTAGGTGCTAATCCATTTAAGGCTTTAAGCTAGCTAGACATGTTTGAGCATGCGATGTGATACTTCGTTGGAGTTAGCTGGACATTTTTGTATGTTGTCCTGGACACTGGTAGTATTATAGCATGCATGCCGAATACATAAAAATGTGATAATTTGAGCTGTAAAGCTTGATTTTATAAGTTAATATTTGTCATTTTTGGTTCTTATTGTTGCAAATAAATATAAAGCAGCACTGGATTCTATCAAGAATGAAATTTGTATGTGCTGTAGGATAACTAAATTCGACTAGTGCTAAATATATAGTTGTGAAGCTATTTATGCCTCTTGTTGGATAGTTTGGACAGAAATATGAAATTCAATAAAGGCAAGGAACACTTTTTTTTTCTTTAGAATGCATATTTGGAGCTAAATTTCACTTGTTACTGGTATGTTTTGTTAGCTTAGGTACGTAGTCTCATTTCCTTACAACTTTTAGTTTGACATATTTTGTTTCTTTTGTTTATATTTTGTTTTCTTGCGCTGCATATGAGCAGAGCTGTGAAAAATGGACCTTTATAGCTTGATCTTTTTATTCTTAAGGCAGTTAAATGTTATTTATTAAATTATCCCAGTATTTGTTTAATAGGTTACAAGGTGATTACTATCAAACTGAATAACATGTGTGCTTTCTCATAACTTCGATTTTGTTTGGAAGCTCATCTGACAAAATCTCGCTTTTCTGCAGTGAGTCAACCACGGCCAGCACTCTGGTGGCCTAAGAGAGCTCTTTATATGGTGTGCTCTTGGCTGCTTCAAGATGTGCTTGTTCTAGAAATTAATTTATGGTAATGCCTTGTGAGCTTGGAGCGAGTTAGATGTGGACAAGAAACTGCAAGTTTTCTGTGTTTACTCGGAGAATCCCATAAACCATTTTTGGTGTCGCAATTCTGTGTTAAACATTGACATGCATCCATATTTTGTCAGTTACAACTAGCATTTACCTTAATTGTTTTCCAGCGCTGGTTTGCAATGTGATATCTGCATTGTTTGATTTGAGTGTGGCCTTACCTTCAGCTTCCACGGGAGATTAGCTCTGCTTATAGTCGCCTAGTTAATACTGATGAGACGTCAGATTGTTGGTACACATAATATTATTCTCATGACTCGTGAGCAGAAGCATATACTTCTATTGTAGCACCAGCAGAATCTTCAAGGTTAACCTCCCCATTCCCTCGAGCAACACGGTTTGCGTAGTATGTTGTTTGACATTGTCATCAACACCCTGGTTCACATGCTCGTCATCTATAGGATTGTCTGGTTCTGGTTATTCAAATATGATTCTTACTATAAATATGGAACTCTAATTGTAAACGAGAATCAATTTAATAGAGAGAACAAGGTTTTGTCTTCCTATATCCGTTATGTTTTTTGTGATTGTTTTGGCTATTAGATCAGTTTATTGTGATTGATGTATGTGGTGGTTGTCTACGTTTTATTACAGTTTGGAGCTTCTGTGCATGGTAAATTTAATCCTTGCTGGGCCATATGAAAACAATACCCTTAGATGTTCCTACGTATCAGCATCAATTAGGGAATGGGGATGAACTGATGATGTGTCCTCACTGATCTTTTCTCGTTTGGAAAGCGGGAATCTTGTGGGATTAACAAAATTATGTGTTCAAAACCCTTGAGTAACACGTACATAATAGTTCACTCAGTTTTGCGTCTGTCGATAGCCTCCTTTTCCCATTCGTCGATTTTCCATTCCTGCATTCCAGACTTCCAATTAGGCCCTTACATTTTGTCAAGTATAATTCTCCTGAGTTCAGCTCTACCATGGAGTACTTGGTTAAATATACGTACTACTACCATTGAACAGTTGGAAATTTGTTCGACACCTTTGCCATAGCTGGGAAAGCAAAAGGCAAATCTAATGTCTTCCTCGAGGCAATGTTAGGGTCAACCTAACAAGAATCTTCATCCACTATTCAACGCAGATGAGCCTAATCGCCAAATTTCAAATCAAATGAAACGGTAACCAAGTCAAGAAAAGAACTTAAACACTAAATATGAGAGTTTGTCCATTGTAAATTAAATACTAGGGTCTCTACCGTTAGAAAACCATACACAAATCAAGACGGAGGAATTCAAATGCTCTATCTGACTTTGAATGAGGCAAGAGAACTGGGGAATAACGCTTTGGTGCTCTAGAAGATGTGGCAAGATGACTCAAGAATAATGCCTTGCTGGTGATGCCTTCCACTAAGAGATCACACTCAAGCCTATGGGTTGCAGGGATCGAAATGTCGAATTTTTTATTTTTGATTATCGTCAAAAACTAGTCGAAAATCTATAGAAATCGAATGAGTTCGAAGTGAAATATTTTGAAATCGGCGGTAAAATTTTATCGGAAAAAAAATAAAAAATCGACTGATTTTACCAATTTTCACTGATTTGTGATTTTATATTTTTGAATGGTTTTATACGATTTTTGAGTGATTTTATTCGCATTTCTGCACACTCAAGGAAAATTGAAAAAATAGTAAAAAATTGCATAAAATCAAACTAAATCTCAATTAATCTATAAAACATCTCAGAGGAATTTAAATAGTTTTTTTAATTCATTTAGAATTTCTGGAAAATCAAAAATAGAAATTAATGAAAAGGAATAGAGACACTTTTAGATTTTTATAAAAATTTACAAGTTTGATCATGCTTTCAAATTTTAATTGTATCATAAAGAGTCCCAAGGATCAGGTAGTAAAATTTTTATAAATATTAGACTTCATTTATTACCCTTATAAAATCAAAAACAAAACAATATATACAAAGACAAGGTAGCACTTTTAGAATTTTTAAAAAACACATAGGTCTGATCATTATATGAGAATTTTATAGAATAATTACTATTGCCTCTAGACCTCACAAAATATTTTCATAAATATTAAACTTCATTTAGTACTCTTAGAAAATATAAAATAGAACTATCTATAAAAAGACAATAGCACTGTCAGAATTTTTTAAAAAACAAAGATCAGATAATCATCTAAAAATTCTACAACATCATTAGCATTGGCTCAGAATATCACATAGAAATTTTTAACACTTTTTGATAATTTTTTTGTATTTTTTGAATTTGTATTTGAATTTCATCGGTTTAATGAGCGGTTTTATTTATCAAACCTGCTCGATAAGGTAGATAATCGTGATATTTGTACAATTATCGATGATATAGCAAATCCAGATGACTGAAATTTAAAATGCCCTCAAATAAGTGGCACCCCAAAGCCCTAACCCAACCCCTTCTCTAGTCTATCCGGACCGCCGCTCGCGCTTCTCTCGCCCTTGCCGCCGCCGCCGCTGCAAGCACCCTCCCGCAGCCGCCAAACACCCTACCGCCACCATGGGGCGCATGCACAGCTGCGGGTAACCCCTCCCTCTTCCTCACCCCTGTACTGTTACTACAAACTGCTGAATTCTCTGGTCTAATGGCGACTGCGCGACTCTGTGAGGCAGGAAGGGTATCTCATCGTCGGCACTGCCGTACAAGAGGACTCCCCCGAGCTGGGTCAAGACCGCCGCCTCCGACGTGAGAGCCTTGCCTTCTCTTTACTTCTTCATTCGATTTGGGCGGATTTTGCTTTCCTTCCGCACTGTGATTTTGATTGTAGTTGGTTGATTTGTGCGGCTGTTCTCCGTAGGTGGAGGAGATGATCACGAAGGCTGCGAAGAAGGGTCAGATGCCGTCGCAGATCGGCGTGGTGCTCCGTGACCAGCACGGCATCCCCCTCGTCAAGAGCGTCACAGGCAGCAAGATCCTCCGCATCCTCAAGGCCCATGGTAAGATATCTACCTTCTCAAACTCCACCCCATTGTTCGATGTGTGATGTGTGTATTGATGTGTGGATGCTGGTGTGTGTGGGTAGGGCTGGCGCCTGAGATCCCGGAGGACCTGTACTTCCTGATCAAGAAGGCGGTGGCAATAAGGAAGCACCTGGAGAGGAACAGGAAGGACAAGGACTCCAAGTTCAGGCTCATCCTTGTGGAGAGCAGGATCCACCGCCTCGCGCGTTACTACAAGCGCACCAAGAAGCTCCCACCCACCTGGAAGTAGTAAGTCACTTGCGGCCATGCCATTAATCTTTGATTGTGCCTCTTAATAAGATATAGCCTCTGTGAAGTGTGCTGTGCTAGTCAGTTTAGTTGGCAATTATTCTGTACAGCCAGTAGTTTGTTATACGTGTGCCAATTGCTCCTTATGAGCTGTAGAATGTTATTTGTTCTTGAGTAGGAAAATGTGTTAGTTTGTTATATGTGTGCCAATTGCTCGTTATGAGCCTTAGAATGTGATTTGTTCTTGAGTAGGAATATGTGATCTGTGCTATATAAATACGAAGCTGTGTTGTAGATGCGGTGCTGCTTGACCCTGTATTTATAGGAGAAATATCCTATGCAATCACCCATATGTGTGCAAGCGTGCAATCAAACGATCTGAAGCACTCAATCTATATCCAACGCTGGCTGCTGTTTTTACGTTTAAACCCTCCCACTTCACCCTCCATCTCTTCTCTCACTGCCCCTAAAATTTGCTGAACACCCCCTGCTAGCAGCCAACGTTGGATATAGATTGGGTGCTCCAGATTGCTTGATTGCACGTTTGCACACATATAGGTGATTGCACAGGATATGGCCCCGTATTTATATGCTAATCCATTGGTTTGTTTGGGATGTAGGAGTTTTGCAGGGAAATGGGGCCTTGTGCTAGTTAGGCATGTTTGTGTTTGATGTGATGCTACTTTGGAGTTAAGAGTTTGCCACTCTTATGTTTGTCCTGGACACTAGTAGTATGTCATTGCACATGCCAAAATCATAATTATATGATGCAAAAATAAATACAATTTGACTTGAAAAGCTTGATGGTATAGAATGATAGAGCCATTTCAGGCACTTGTTGCATGTGAATATAAAGCAGCTATGAATTCTATCAAGAATTATATTTTTATGTGCTTTAAGACAACTAGAATCAGTTAGTGATAATTCTGTAGTTGCGAAACAAGAATGAGAATGTACTTCTCTTTTTTATAGTCTGGACAGGAAATGCAAAATTTGGTAAATATCATAATACTCTTATTTAAAATGCATCTTCAGGGCTACATTTCATTTGGTGGTGGTTTACTTGTTAGCTGAAGCATGGCAGTCTGATGCAATTTCATAGGTTATATAACTTCGTACACATTTTAGTCTTTGGAAGTCTCTTTTGTTAGCTTAAGACCAAGATAATAACAGAACCATGAAAATTGGATATATGTGTAGATCATTGTTGAATTGAAGGCTGTTCAATATATTTGACTCAGTTGCCCCAGTATTTCCGATGGCTGTTTACGCTGAATGATCATGTGTGTTCTCTCATACCAACAATTGTTACGCTGCTGTGATACTTATGATGTGGCTGACAAAATTCTTGCTTTTCTGCAGTGAGTCGACCACAGCCAGCACTCTGGTGGCCTAGGAGGGCTCAGCATCTGGTGTGCTCATAGCTACTTAAAGCTGGACTTTCGTTCTACAAATCAATGTATGTAATGCTTTATGAGTTTGGAGCCAACTAGAAGCTGCAGATTTTCTATGTTTACCTGGATAATTCCATAAAACCTTTCTGGTTTCGCAACTCTGTCCGCTGTACTTCTATTAATATGCACCCAGATTTTGTCAGTTATAATTAGCGGTTAGCCTACACTGTTTGCACCTATCTGTTTTGTAGTGTGATCTTGAAGCACATTTTATTAGACTAGTATTAGATACAAATTGCTGTTTGGTGTTTGCTCTGAGATTCATGTGCATATTCTGGTGCCAAAATTTTTTTACCGCTTAACTTAAATGTTCAAGATCATAAAATTTGGTCACCAAAGCTTTCCAAAATTGAATTGATACTATCATGTCAATTTGCTTGAAACCCAAATCAGAGGCTGGGATGCAACTAGAACAGCAACGGCGTAGATAGAAACAGAGGTAGCTGGTAATGGCCAGGTTAGCTGTAAAACATCCCGGACAGTTCAGATTTGGATTCAGCAAACACATGGCAACCAAGGTTGTATGGCAACATCGTGTGATATGAAAACAGAGGAACCACGAAATATATTCACGAAAGGCACACATACCGAAGGTGTCTGTGAGAACAAAAGGACAAAAGATGGAATAGGGAAGAGCATTGAATATACAAAATTACATGCTTCCGTAGAGTACGTCTTTTGTCTTCTGCCTTCTGTGTCTATGTTTAAAGTGTATATTTGATTGTAGAATGTGTAGTCTGTTGATTCACAACGCGTTTGCATGTTGTCTGGTTAATTACATCTGCAGGACAAATCTATGTAATACATCCGATTAAGCTGCACTTGAGGTCGTTGTTTTTATGTTGCTCATTCATATGCATGTATGGTTTTGGTGAATGGTGTAGATGCGCAAATGTGATGCGGGTGGCGTAGTTTTGCTGATGCCTGATTATGTGTACACCATCGTTGTGCCTGATTATGTTGATAAAGGAGATGACTTACCTTCCTAGGACGTGGATGTGTGTGTTGCATTTGTCTCGTCGGTACCCGATAATGGGGTTTTCGGTGCTATTTGTTGGGACATGTTGATGGGGTAACCTTGTCTCGTTGGCACTTGGTCATAATTTCCTTTTATCTCGTCTGTCTTAGATGGTAACAGGGGTGCTTCTCGCCTTGTCTGTAGTAGGGTGATATTAGATATGTTAATTAAGATGGACATTTTCCTCGTCGGCACCTGGCTACGATGTCGATGTATGTAAATTATACAGATTGTGCGCCTCAAACTTGCTGCGAGCATTGTGCATATGATGTAATGGGCGTTGCTTACTTGAAGCTTTAAGTAATCTTGCTCCCGTGTGGGACAAAATTAATATGACATGATATTCTCTGGTACGAAGTACTGATTTGTAAGGAGCCGTTGTAGGTTAGGTCAATCATGAAACGGCTACGCTTTATATAGCTTGTTATGTAGCTGGTTCCGTCGTGTCGTGTTTGGAATAATTTGTACCATGCTCAGGTAGATTTCTTGGCCTGTTTGCATTGATTGGGAGAACATGAGCTACAACCTTTTTGATACGTAGCCAGTTCAGAGGAATCTGTATCGTACTTGCATAAACGAATAGCTAGTTCCAGTATCATCCAATTGGATTAGCACTTGCATAGACGAATAGCTGGTCCCAGTATCATCCAATTCTTTGATTGGTACGCAGTGGTAGCTTATGAGGAGATTTCTTCTCATGCATCAGGATAAGATTTGATCTAGGCGCTCATCATCGAACATGGCTGCAGCGACCAGCAGCATGTTGTCGATGAAGAAGAACTCGATGCGTGGGCAACGGCAGAAGGCAAGAGGAAGAAGCAGCGTTCTCGATTCTTCGGCCTCGACTTCTCTCCCGTCTGCTATTTTTATCCTGCCTCTTGTCGACGACCTGCGTTTGCGCGTGGGAAGGATGCGTGCGTGTCGGCTATCTGCGTGTTTACCCAATAAAGATCACTACCCATACATCGTAGAGGCCTAATTGTAAAAACCGTCTCAAGTTTTAGCCTGTAATAAATTGACCATCAGTCAGTTATTTAGGGGCTATTTAGTTGCCGTCTCGTACGACTCTGGTCGTAAGAGTCTGCACCGCCTCAGCCTGACTTGACTCTAGAGAAACAGTCATAGAGCTACCCATACATTGTAGGTCTAATTGTAAAAACCGTCTCGAGTTTTAACCTGTAATAAATTGACTATCAGTCAATTCAGTCGATCTATTTTTACGTTAAGAGCAAAGGGGATCCGCTCGAAGTCGGCGGCGCTCGATCTCAATGTAGAAAACTCGAGACTAGTATCAATCAGACTATAAATCCTTGGACGTGGTAGAACTCGATCACATCGCCGTTCCTGACCGGGCCGCCGCCATTGAGGGTGCAGAGCTTGCTGTCGGCGTTCGGCCTGACGATGCCCAGGTCGACGTGCATGGAGGAGTTGAACCCCGGGCACGCCAGCTTCACGTCGGATTGGGTGGAGATGCAGCCGTTCTTTACCGTCACGGAATACTCCGGGTACCCTCCGATCTGCCCTGGTATGGTGGTCTGGGTCACGGCGAGATCTTTCAGAGAGCACAGTGCATCACCTACAGAGAAAAAAGGTTCAGAATTAACTTTCATGGCATATTGGCGTGTCAGACTACGTGTATTTTAATTTGTAGATGGAATCGATAAGAACGCAAAGATATGAACCTTGGCCTCCATTTCTCCTCTGCTGTATCTCTCTCTCTTCTGACTTCTTTCTCTACAATGTTTATTAAGATTTATACAACTTGTATCGGAAGAAAAAGCATTGAAGCACTGCTTATATATTTTCCTTCTGGTCAAACGGGGAGAGTGACCGTAGGGGTGTATTTTGACCTGACACACACTCTCTAGAGATGCATTCGATCAAAAATGAAACACAGGGAAATCAAACTAAAAAAATGATCTAGCCCCTAGCGCAAAGGAACGACGATAATGATTTTGATTTGCACTCGATCTCCCTTTTTAATTAAACATCTCACCTGATACGCTCGTTGCATTTCCATATCCCAAATTAATTTCTAGCGCAGGAGACGCTGCGTACCTCTGCTGCTAATGCAAAGCGACAAGCAGGCCTCCATTTCCGATCTCTACCCCTGCTTCTCTCTTACATATCTGCAGTATGCTACTGTGAATCACATGTGCAGCACATAGGGCCGTAGGGGGTATTTTGTATTTATGAACCAATGTACAAGAGGAAATATTTGTAGCTAAGCCATGTTGTTAAGCATTGTGTTTTTACTACACCTTGCACTTTTCGGTATATCGAATGTGAATAAGTATCAAGTATGCCGTGTCTTTATCAGTTTCCGCCTCTGAATATTGAATCAATCGATCGGTTTATTAATTTCTAGATTGGTCTTGTCCTTATTACTAGGTTCCATTTAGAAATTTTGTGGGTTTTTTTAGAGGAGAAATTTTGAGCCATTAGTCCGTTTCTAAATTGGTTTTTCGAGAATATATATATAGCAAGATGTGCCTTATGTTAGTGTAACGTAGGCCCTTTTTCTTTATTGGGCCGGAAGTCAACGAATTGCAGGCCGAATTAACGGCCGGTTATGTTGTTGACACGAAACTTGGTTTGAGGCAGATGGACCTGTTTTTTTAGTTCAGCCTGTATTCTTTTTCCAGTGAAAACCATTTTTATTATGAAAGCTCCGTGAAACCCATGTGTACAAGTATTAAAAAATTCTCAAAAAATTATCATACATAGGAGAGGTGAGCTTCTATAATCTTACAAAATTTGAAGACAAAACTCAATTGAATTTGAAAGATATGAAAAAGTCAATTTCGGTCTAAATAGTGATTTTTTACTGTTTAGCACTATTCATTTTGTTGTTTGTCTTTTTCCTATCTTTTTAATACGATTGAGTTTGACCTTTAAATTTTGCGGGATTGTAGAAGCTCACCTCCCCTACGTATGGTAATTTTTTTAGAATTTTTCAAAACTTGTACACGTGGATTTCACGGAGTTTTTATGATAAGGAAGGTTTTCACAGGATATGTTGTATGTATGTGTGTGTATGTATGTATGTATATAATAGTTAACTCTAGTACTAGCTAGCAACACCATGGATCTTGTATGTGGATGCGTGTGGTGGGGAGAAAATGTGATGTGAGTCAAGGTTCCAATCCCCATATTAGATGAATGGTGATGATAACTAATACTAGAATTCACTAGCATATGAAAACCTCTATAGAGAGATAGCAAAATGTTTTAATTGTAAGTATTAAATAAATATGTGTTGCTGTGAGCTACTAGTTTAAGTTGCTAGAGCTGTTCTATTGCAAGCTATGTAGCCCAATATATTTCATGATATTGCGCTTTTTTTAGATAAAGGAAGATTTTATTAATTTCAAGAACATTACATCAAGATGATACAAGTCCTTAAAATTTCTCCCGGCCTCTGCTTAACAAGAAGCACACAGCCCTTAAACAAAACAAAAAAGGAAAAAAGAGAAACCTTGATTGCTACCAGCCTAAATCGCAGAGCTCTCCCCCTTTTCATTGTATTGCTTAGCGAAAACATCATCAGAAATCTTCTCCGCGTAAGCAATCCGGCAGCCCCCTGGATTTTCAACATTCTGGGCGCCACAATCTGGCAGCCTCCTGGATTTTCAACATTCTGGGCGCCATCACCAAGAACACCGTGGCTATTTGAATCATTGCGCCCCCCAAAATCTTGAACGCGATCACGGACTCCATACCGTCCATGACCACCAACTTGAAATTTTGGGGGACGAAGACCACCACGAGCAGGACAAAGTGGACCACCATAGCTGCGACCATTAAATCGATCGCCACTAGCCGCCGTTCCACCTGCCATGACTGCTTTAAATTGATTCTTAAAGCATCGTCACCAAATATCCTGCACATCCGGTTGCACATCCGATCCGCACGACCCGCCCAACAAGGAGTTAGCCGTCGCCTCAGCCGCCATCAGTTAAACATGCTTTAGCTTGCACTACTCAACCATCAGTTTCTGGCGTCCTCATAGAGAGAAAGATAGATCCAGCCCGCCGCCGATCGGCTGTTGCGATCGGCCGGCCAGATCCATGGGCAAGAAAATCGCCCGAGGATATGTCGCGTGACCTGGCTGAATCAGAAGACGCCGACGGAGCAGGCCTCGGCGGCGCACGGGGAGGCGGACGATCGGAGCCTGCAAATCATCAGACTCGAACAGAACCTCGTTCGCGCCCTCAGGGATAATCACCTCCTCGGACGCGGCCGCCACACACATGGCCACAAGCCTCACGGAAGCGCCGACGCGAACGGCACGAGGGAATTTCTCGCAACAGATGTACAGTTGCACTTAGAAGGTTGAAGCGTATTATGCTCATGCAACAGATGGTTTCGAGCATGGGTTGTTATCATGGTGATTCTAGGTATGATCATTTGCGTCAACAAAGTTGGTTAATATTGGTAGGATCAGTGTCATAGGAGATTACATGGAAGGATTATGAATCATGCCTCGAAAATCGTAAATCCAATTATTGCAATGGTCTCTCACCCACATTTTACATGCCACCACCTTACTGTGACGTACGATCAGGATCGCGATCGTAACATCCTTAGTCGTACACTCTTATCCCCCAATTTCCTCTAACTCACATCCAAATGTAGCCTAGCCTGCATACTATGTAACACACGTACGTCTCATCCTTACCGAAGAAATCTGATACTAATAGCGCAGAATTATGCTAAATGTTCAGAAATCAGAACACACCACACCCTGGTATTTCTCTAGCTAGAAAAACACATCTAATTCGATCAGCTCCATCAAACGGTTAATTTGAGTAGACTGCTAACGCTCCCGAGCAATGCTGCCATCCATATTCTATATCCATCTGCTGCTCTGCCAAGAAAACGAATCCCGAGGCGACACCCATGGCCATTTAAACACCCACAGGCATGCAGTGCAGTTCACAGGGCGAACTGAAGACGGCTGAACTGAAATGAGAATAAACAAAAGGTGAAGTGAAAAAGCTGCGAAACGGAAGCGGAGAAAAAGCAGTCGCTGCCGCCGCTGGCAGTTACCTCAGATCTCCATCAGGCATCGAAGAAGAAATCCAGAGGCGACGCAGCAGCAGATAGAATTAAAGTCAAAATATTTACTGCGTAAACGTGAGGAGCCTAAAGAGCAGTAGAATCACAAGGAGAAGAAGATGAATTTTACTGCTACAAGGAATTACTGTACCTGAGAAGAGAAGAAGAGGTTAATATATATAATGCATGGCCACTTTGCTTGTTACCTGCCTTAAATACCGATCCAACTTGTACGGTGTTTCGTAGATCTGTCACGAGAAACTTGGCTAGCTAGCTAAGCCGCACTGCGATGCCCGGCCCCGGCTAGCTCTTCCCTCTTTGTTGCTTAATCAATTTCTTATATATAGAGAGAGAGGAAGCTGAAATAGAGCACCATTGTGTCTGGACACCATGATTTTAAATGTTTAAATTCAAGCCATATTCGAGTATATTTTCAAAAATTTCATTTTTAGAGTATATACCTATCTATAATAATTCAAATGAAAAACATACCTTGAAAAAATATACTTGAATTCAACGATTTTGAATGAGTTTGGATCACATGATTTGCTGATTTATATATAAAATTAACGTGTATCTATAACCAAACTATCATCAAAAAGATAAAACTCTAGTTTGAATTTTAGTTTAAATTTATTTGAACTAGTTAGTAAACTGGTTAAATTTAGTATCCTAAAATTTTCAAAAATTTCGTATAAAAATACATAAAAATATCTTTTTAGATTATAGTGCTCAACACCATGGTGCCTTAGTTATATATATCATTTAAGTATTATAATCAATATTAGACTATACTCAAAAAGATAAAGAGGTATAATAATATCATTTAAGTGGTATCTTGAAGGTGGAGACGTATCTCTGTGAGTATAGAACCATTTTCCTATATATATATATATATATATATATATATATATATATATATATATATATATATATGTGTGTGTGTGTATATATATATATACACACATGTGTGTACGTATACACATACAATACATACACACGTACGTGCACTATATATACGTAGTCCCCACCTTTCTGTTGCCGTCGCTGCGATGAAGAGTATAAATGCGCTTTCTCGATCCATTGCCGTATGGAGCTAGTATGGACTCTTGCAGCCGTTACAACTGTGGGCCTCGCCCGTCTCACTGTAAAAAAGAAGGGAGAAAAAAGATGCCGACCCTTTGTGTTCTACCTCGATGTCACGATTTTTATTAAATAAAAGAGATGGCTTTATTCATTAATAGAAACATAACTACTATCGTGGAGTAGTTGTCTAAGAGCGTGTATAATAATATAGGCCATTGCTATCTATATACTTTTCTATATTATTATTTAAAAATGAAACTAAAAGCAACTTTTATAATGATGACATTTTAGATTGTCACTATAAGGTTCTACAAATTTTTAATTATAACATAAAAATATTTATTTTAGACAATCACTCACATAATTGTGTTTTTTATTGTCTATATGATCATTTCTTTACGAAGAGACAACTATACTCTCTTTCCTCTTCTCTCTCTTCTATATCAGTAAAAATCTTACGTAGCAAAATATATAGACAATTAACGTCACAACATTGTATATGCACTAATACAAATCGGTGCTTTCGCCCTTAAAACAGCACGATGCACGTCTCTTTTCGCTAATTAAGCTAGTTCATGTGTTGCCCCTATTCGATGTAATGAAACAGCTTATAGTAGTAAGATTGGTATATAACAGACTCTGAAAAGATTATCCTCAAGGTCATTCGAAATGGTCAAATGGATTGCCCAAAAATCGTGCTTGATCATATTTGTGTATACTGCTGTGTGGAGATATGTTGGAACTCTGGAATTTCTCAGAGATTTTTCGCGTCTAACAAAGAATATGCAAGTACATGTACTTCAGTGGAAAATGTAATTAAATTAAATATATACTTCCCCATTTCGACGGTTAAATATGTGTTGCCAAAGTGTGAAATCATGAGGAAGAATGGTCAATTTAATTTACGGTTAAAGCTAGCTAGCTGGTGATATGATTTTAATTAGGTGGTCATGCATTTTGAAATTCAAGGCTCGGAACGTAGGAATTCGACAGAAATCACGTAGGGATAATCATATTGTTTCCTTAAAGAATTCCTGCATCGGAAACTAAGCATGTCCAACCAAATACAAAATCTTTGCAAATTTAGAGAAGTATACATATGAATACTAACTACATCTATCTTTTCAAATTTTTAGGTTGTATATATCTCCCGATTCAGAGATCGGAAAGTTAATATATTCTTCCGTTATCTTAAAAAAAAAAATCTGCGCATGCTACCTATTTACAAAACTTATGCGATCTTTTGGCCTTGTATACGTGATATCGCATCGCGCAGTCCGACGATTGCGAGCACGTTTCCTCCGGGTTCAGAAGACAATACGACAACGTTATTCCCCAGTAATTGCACGAGATAGGCATTACTGATTTTTTTTCCCATTCTAGCCGTGTGTATTTTTTTTTCCAAATCTACTCTTCTCGATGTACATTTACAAAAACTATTTCCTCTCTACTACGACAAGCACGATAAGTGATATGTATCCTCTACCGTACCTAAAGAGCACAAAAGGCCATCGGCTCATCAGGACCTTAGCCATCCGCAAGAGCAAGGCTCCTTCTGTGCTACACGGGTATGGCAGGAGGCTTCCTGCTCGCACATGCGCCGCCTGTTGCTCGTCCGCGTCGCCTGCCTGCCCACACGCGCTGCTGCTCTCGCCTGGCTTGCTACGGTGTCGGTAGGCTTCCACCTCCCTGAGCACAGTAAGAACACGTGTTGCTTACCATATCTTCTACGGTAGCGGTTAAAAGAGATCATTTTTACAAATATATTTATAGAAAGCTAGATTTACAAATAACTAGCTACAAAGCGACACTGTTCAGCTAGCATTACCAATGGTTGGACCGTTAAACCCAGCCACTTCTCACTTGCACACACTGTACGTACCTAGCTAGGTCTAGGAAGTAGGGACAAGAGAAGTGTTTAAGGCAGCGCATGACCCCTATACCTAACACACCACACTGCATGCATCTCCTCAAGATGGTCTCTCTTTGGCTTATACTGTACCCCGGCAGCTAGTACTTCTCGTGCTATGCATGCACGCGACAAACAACTATAGCCTATAGATGCATTTGTACAAATCTTCCACCGCTAACAACAACACATACATGTATGAGTCGTATGACGTATGGACTATATGCATGGAACGGAAATTGTTGCGATTACAAATAGTCCTCTCTCAGTTCACGTCTATAGGACGTATTTTTCTGGTTGTTTTTGTTCATAAATAATTTAAATACAAATTAATACAAATTTACTTGATATTCTATACATGAATACACTGGATATAGTGCTTAGAGATAATAATTAGAGTTATCTACTTAATTATTTTTAATATCTCCTTGGTCTATACGCCAAAAGAAAATACGTCCTATAAACTTGGACGGAGTGAATACTCGGCATGTCTATCGCACGTCTGATTTCTCGTTAGGAATATTTTTCATCTATTACTATCTTTAATTTAGAACAGAAAATTCGATTTGCTAAGGTGCGCACGTCGGCGAAAACCCTTACCCAGGTAAAATAGGCTGTTTGTACGCGTACCATAGTGTATGTACTTATATATATCCTGAATAAATAAGCACACGTGGCATATACATACGCTCTCTGCCTCCCTCTCTCTCAAGCTTTATTACTATACTGTCAATGAACATGCATGGCTCCCCATCCCCACCCCTCTAGTATGTTGGACGCAGCACGGACCACTCAGCTACATGCGCACATACCATTGATGTAGTAGCATAACACAATTCCTTCCCCGAAAATTAATACCAACAGTGATTGCAATAAATATGGCATGACTACAATCCAATCCACCATGGGCTATACTTTATTTTGTACTTTAGAATCATGGTTAATTAAATTTTTGCCCCATTTAAATCATCATTGTTATGTTAATTTTGTCATTTTTGCCAGAAGATGTGCACCGTGTTTCATTCATTCGGATGATTTCCTTTATCCTGTGATTTTTTTTTAAAAAAAACAGAGGATTCCGATTTCTATTATTAGAAACCAGGTTCTCTTTACCCTGTGATGTGTGAAATGATCATAGTTTCTTTAAAGAGAGGTGATTTTCTCAATGGTTATTATCCAATATATATATAGGCACTCAGATCAATTCTCTCTCTCTAAACGTGTGTGTTTGTAAAGAAACCGGTCCAAATATAATAAATTCAGTCCTACAACAAGGAGCGTATATTCGTCGGAAAAGAAAAGCGTATGCGTACGTAGGAGGTAGATAACTTGGTACATACAGATCTTAGGTAACTTGGAAAAAGGTTATTATCATGAATAAACTTGATGCACGAAGGGTGGTTAACTAAATACGATCGGCATGTAGGATAGTCCGCACTAGGTCCACGTGGCATGCACAGTTTGTACACATTCTGTACATTGAATACTTCTTTATATGAACTTTACTTATACGCAACAAAAGAAGTTACTAAGACGAGGGAAATGGTGGCCACCGAGCCAATAGAGATTATGCAAGGTGTGTACTGATGAAGCCGGTGTAGCATATCCACCCCCCGCCCCCGCGCGGCGGCCCGCATTAGCATCGACCGGTCAAGCAGCTCAAAAAACAGAGACCTTAACGGCCACATGACGCGTAAATTGCACAAGCCAAAGCCAAGGTACAGTACCACTGAGTACCTTGCATCTCTCTCTCTCTCTCTAATAGCAGCGGCAACAGACGAGCTAGGAGTAACCAGCACAATGTCGTAGGGAAAATATGGAAATAATATTCAAAGATGGAACTAAAGTTGTACCACGTACAATATGCATAGTGCAACAGTGCATGCACGTATATGCGTGCATGCCTACACGAAGTTAATCCAGCACCATTAATTGCATGTAACCATGCATACAGTGCCCGAGCCCTGCTTGAGTACTGCATGCTATATATCTACTAGATCTACCGGAGACGCGTCTCAAAAAAGTATCTAGCTATATATCTACAGGAGAAATCAGTTGTTCGTGAAACTAGGAGTACCAAATTAACTTGTGATACATGTATGCATGTTTTTACATTTTAAAGTATGGCCTTTTAATCATAAAATTATATCATTAATTAGATTGTGAGTACATATATATATATATATATATATATATATATATATATATATATATATATATATATATAGCAAGTGAAAATGATACCGCGGAAGGAAAACATGCAAATCCGGCGAGAGCAAGGGCAATATTGTGAATTAACCAGAATATGTTTTGCGAGGAAATATATTTTAGAAAGCTAACTTACCGCTGCACAAACTAGATTTTTGATCCTTTCCTTTACAAGAATTAGAATTAGGCCATCCCAATTCAACATGAATAAAATCATACTATTATCTATAAGGAGGTTTACAAAATACGATTATAAACTTATTTAATGTATGCAATGAAAATATTATTTTCCGTGGCATAACGAAAATAATTCATAGAACTATCAGTAATTCCATATATACTAACCTAGATAAAGGAAATGGATAGAGAATATTTCCTCCCTAGTCCTGCTAAATATATATGGCCTAGAAAAATACATACCTTTGCCCAAGCCCAGCCATCCAAAAACCGAGACTAAGGGTGTGTTTGGTACAGCTCCAGTTCCACCAGATCCCTAAGCTAGATATTTCTAGCTCCACCAGATCCATGGAGCTGTAGCTGTTGGTACATTAAAAGTATTTAGATGGGTCATCTTGTTTACATTGTAGACAAAAAATATAAACTTAATTCATTTTATTTTAGCCTACAAGTTTCAGATCTCACGTGGAGTTGAGGTCTGGAGATCTACCAAACAGGACCTAATTCAACTTGGTAAATGTCCAAGAAAGTAGTTTAATTAACTTCAACAGTTGGATGGCTCTTGATTAATCAAACAATTGTTGATGATTTGATAATGTGGTGCAACAAGGAGGACTTGTTTTAATAATATATTTTCTAAAAGGAATTGCGACATTAATACACGAAACAGAAAAAATTGCAAAAAAAATACCCCGTCACCAAACAGGTACAGCGTAATAGGAGTAGTTACTAGCGGGTTGGACGAAGACCTTATTGTCACCATACCGTATGGCGACAATTAATCCCACGGTTAGCGTTGCGCCTTTGGAAATCGCATGGAGGTCAGATTGCTAATTTTTCTTTATTTTTTATTCTGAATTTTAGTTTACTTAATTTGGCTTGTACTTGAGATAGACTCATAGATTTAATTTGCTAATTTTATTTAATTATTATTTAGAATTTTATTTATTTATGGATTTACTTTGAAAATAGTATGAAGGTCAGATTGCTAATTTCTTTAATTTTTTATTCTGAATTTTTCTTAATTTATATTATATTTGATATTAACTCTTTCTTTTAATCTAAACCGTTATAACTCGGGCCCAACAAATAGATGGCTAGATCTTTCTTATTAGCGTAGGAGCTTCCTCAAAGTGCCTAATTAATATAGGTATAGATAGATGTAGATATATATATATCTCCTTCCTGGTCCGACTATATATATATGGCCTAGAAATACCGATTTTTTTAAATAATACATTTTTTATTCAGAATTTCAAAAATATACCACGGATAAAAAAAATTACAGAAATATACCCCTGTCGCCCTTTGGATGGGCGACAGGGGGCTAAATAGCAAAAATAAACGGGCGATAAGAGGCCACGTCACCCGACCTCACTCGCCTCGATGAAATGGCGACAGGGGCTAATTCAACCCCTAAGTGGCCACGATTTTCGGTTTCGTGACCGCGTGTGCCCCTGTTGCCATTTCATCGGGCGACAGGCATCAATTTTAGCCCCTGTCGCCATTTCATTGGGCGACAGGAGGCTGGGGGTGATGTGGCCTCCTGTCGTTCGTTTATGGGGTATATTTCTGTAATTTTTTTTCCGTGGTATATTTTTGAAATTCTGAATAAAAAATGTATTGTTTTAAAAAAAATCTAGAAATACCTACCCTAGCCCAAGCCCAGCCATCCAAAAACCGAGACTAATCCAACTTGGTAAATGTCCAAGAAAGTAGTTTAATTAATTAACTTCGACAGTTGTATGGCTATCACTTGATTAATCAAACAATTGTTGATGATCTGATAATGTGGTGCAACAAGGGACTCATCAGTTTTGCACTCAACAACTTCATGATGATAGATAGATCGATGTTGCAAGTGCTTTTGCAACCTGGCAATAGAAGATTAATTAACAAACTGATCGGCCGAAGCCTCCAAAGTTTAACAATTAATAACGATGCACTACAAACTCCAACATGTACGATGGCGAACTCGATCGAATTGCTCCTAGCAGTAGAACTAAATATGTGACAAGGTGTACACTTAATCAAAAGCAAAAGCAAATCCTATATACTACTTGAAACAACAATAATCTGATTCATGTTGTGTACTTCTCTTGCATGCACTAATCAAGTGCTCAACAAGACAACAACCACCTCCTGCCTTCCCGACCTACCAATCAAGCTCGCGGTAGAAGATTGCCAAAAGAACTATTAGCGGCAAAAATAGAGGGATTAAAAAAAACTGAAGGGAAGGGTATGACAGTAATTTCACTTCTCCAGATTATAAGCTGTAACCGACTTCATTTCTTCTCTGGCTAGTTTTCGTACGTACATAACAGAACCTGATGCAGAAGATTACTCATGCCGACCACTTTCCAGTTTCCAAATATGAAAAGAAGTTTTTAATCGTTCAAACTGAATTAAGAAATTAATGCGTTACTAACCAACCACAAACAGGAACTACACCAACGAAAAGGTGTGTTTTTTCCTCACACTCATTTTTAGCTATTTAATTTGGCCACTCATGAGCAGTAACCTCCCAGAGAAACCAGTAGGTAGCCTCTAAAATGGTAACTTCCTTCCTCTTTTGCGGTATCCCTGCTGATTTGAGTTAATGCATGTTAGAAATTACAAAATGTAGATCATTGCATATGGATGCAATTAGGGTTCACAAAACCGCCACCGTACCGAATCGGTTTGATATCTAAAACCGATCTAATTAAAAATTTTGAAAAATTTTATACCAAATAAAACCGGTCGATTTAGACCGAAAATCGGTGGTTTTAGGTTAAAATCGTGTGGCAACACCACTGTGGTCAGCACTCACCAATAGGCCGATCAATTTTCGACCAAAACCGGCCTATTTTCAATCAAAACCGGTCGATTTTCGATTTTTTGAATTTTTTTCAAAAAATTTGAATTCTTATTTCTTCAGTTTCTAACGATTTTCGACTTGATATTTTTTATTTTTGAACATTTTTTTAAATTTGGTTTTGCGAACCCTAGATGCAATACGGATCTTCACGTTCGAAAAACTTGAATTTGAAAAAGAGAGAGAGTTTAGAAGAAAACTTTCACCAGAGTCTCATGTGCATCATACCTCTTCTAAACTTGGGAGTTTTCGCGTGCTCTGGATCGTAAAAAAAACGCGTTTTAGTCCTTTTATAAATTACGAATAGGTCATTCATGATTTTTTGTGAGGGGAAGATATTTTCCCCTAAAATCACGTTTGGGTCCCTCATGCGCCATTTTATGGAAAAAAACTCCCGTTAAATTTAAATCGCGAACAAACACTTTTCTAATTTTTAAGGATAGCAGATAGGTCCAAAAATGTAACAAACAGGTCCTTGCTCCTTACGTCTAGGTCCTTTCTCCATTTTTCCCAGGAAAAAAATGTTTTCATCGCCAGAAATATTTTTGCAGCTCTATCTCTAGACTTTTTTCCCATCTCGATCTCTGATATTTTTTAAAACATGTATTATTACTCGGTGAACGCGTAGAATGTTAGACTCGACAAAACAAGGTTGTTGCCTCTAATAATTTTTCGCCCTTTTCCCTCTAGACTTTTTCCTCGCCGCGGTTTCCCAGCTCGGTCTCCAATATTTCTCAAATATTTCGTCCAAAAAGATATTTCTACAACTCTATCTCTCTATTTTTTTCTCTGTTTCGCTCATTATTTCGACGATTTAAAAAATAAAACGCCACAAAAAAAAGAAATTTTTTCTACGAAAAAACGACACGCGCGGCGTGTTGTGCCTCGATCTCTGATATTTTTTTAAACATGGATTATTACTCGGTGAACGCGTTGAGTGTTAGACTCGACAAAAGAAGGTTGTCATCTCTAATAATATTTCGCCCTTTTCCCTCTAGACTTTTTTCCCACCTCGGTTTTCCAGCTCGGTCTCCAATATTTTTCAAATAATTCGTCGAAGGAGATATTTCTACAACTCTATCTCTGTATTTTTTTCCTGTTTCGCTCACTATTTCGACGATTTAAAAAATAAAACGCCGCCGAAAAAAAAAGAATTTTTTTCTACGAAAAAACGACACGCGCGGCGTGTTACGCTGCGAAAAAATTTGTGTTCTTTCAGCCGTTTCGCTCATTGTTTCGACGATTTAAAAAATGAAACGCCACTGAAAAAAAGAAATTTTTTCTACGAAAAACGACACGTGCGGCGTGTTACGCCGCGAAAAGTTTTCTAGTATTTAACATACCCTGGATCCTAGTCTCGCATTGCCAATTTACATGAATTATACTAGCGTATAATAATAATAATAATTCCCGGCCTCTCGGCTGCTCCACGTGCTCGGGCGCGCGGCCTCGCACTCTCGCTCAATCGATCGCGTGCGCGAGGCCATCTTCTTGCTCCGCCATCCGCATCGTGTCCGCCCGTTAGCCATCGGACGACCAGCGAAGGCCCTTGCAGAGATGGGCATTTTCCGAAGAACATGATGCATCTTTTAGAGTCAGTTTGTTTAGGCTTGAGCTTAGGCTTATTTGGTTTCTACACCTCTATAAGCCACAAGCCAAAATAAACAGTATTTTTTCAGCCAGACGGAGAGAAGAATCTTCTAGCCCAATTTGCACTACGCGAGAGAAGCAAGGAAAACGATGCTTCTCGGGGTGGTGGAGCTTCTAAAATCCCACTTCCTAGTACCCTTACAACTTAACTATTATTTACTTAAAAATTGATATCCTCATCCAGCTCCAAAGACTTCTTCCACTCCACCAAATAAACTCAAGCTCCAAATTAAACAAACTCAAATTTTAGTGATATGGCGTGCAAAGAACTCTGAAAACATCGTATACCTAACTTTCATATCATTGTGGTCATGTTATCTCCTATATCATAACCAAACTAAAGTTGGTAGGATTCCACCGTTCTCAGTGATTTGAACTGAGTCGGCCGCGCTCGGCTGTGCGAGCCGGCTCAGCTCATTTTGTTTTTTTTGTGTTTAGGCTTTTCAAAAAAATCCATAATTCCGTATAGATCTTGTTTTCGGTTTTTTACGAAAAGGATCTTCTGGTTCTAAAAAATTATCCTTACAACTTTCTCAAAAAAAAATTCCCTTTTGGATTTTTTTTTGCAACTTTAGCCTTTATCTGACTAAAATTACAAATCTAACATCCTTCTCGACCGTAGAATGGTTGAGAGATGACACCTGTCACCTGCTATGGTACATCAAGTCACCTATCGTGGTATAGGAGCACGATAGATCCACCTGCCAGCACTGCCTACCGCGGTTGATAAAGGACCATATTTACAATTTCAGTTAAATAGAATTTGCATTAAAAATGGGCAGGCATAAAATCGACCAACGAGGGGCAAGGGAACAGACCTATAAATGGGCAGGCATAAAATCGACAAGCAACAGGACAGTAAGGATCAGCTTCTCTTCTCTTGATATGCCCTCGTCTCAACTCTTTTCGCCGGTAAGAGCAGCAGGAGCAACCGAGCAAGTACGGACCTGTTAAGCCATAAACGCACATAAGCAACTCCCCTATGTGCAGTGGCGGATTAATTGAATGCCTGCTACGTACTCGAGGCAGCATCGATCAGACCGGCCAGATCTTTACCGATTCATCGTCGGAGCACAAGAACACATTTAATCTACCTTTGATGGCAAGCAAATTCTGTGCCTGTGCGCCGATCGCCGTACCTGTCTTTGCTGTGAAATTCGGTAGGAGTGGTTGCCCTTGCCCGTTCGTCCACCGGGCGTTTTCTTGCATGCAGCGGGATAGGCAGGCGTCCGACGAGCGGTAATGGCGTGCGGGCAGTAGTACACCTCTGCAGCAGAAAAGGAAACTGTCATCTGCAGCATTTCTCAGAGATCACAGAGGCGCATTTGTTAATCAAGAGCGGCTGGTACAGGGAGACGTACCTGAAACATTGGGGTCCTCAGCCCTCACGGTGCATGGTTCGAGATAGGCCTCGCTCGCTATCATGCCAGCTCGCCGCTTTTGGCTCAGTTGCTTGCTCCCTCCAACTGCGCTTCTCCATGTTCCACTAGGGTATGAGATTAGTCCTCTGCGCGTAATCACGTCTTATCTTTGGTACTGTGTTTATATCTATCGATCCCGTTTGAGAACTACTAACAGCTAGCGACTCCGCGTGCTGATCGATCGTGTTCAGTTTGTCAGACAGAAGTTGCGATCCAGGCTAGATTTTGCAGCCGAGAGTGGACAGCAAACCCCACATTGCTGATAAACGCATGCAGGGATACATACGCTGAACAGGATTTTAAGTGCCCACGTAGTACGTACTAGTATTATTCTATGTTTTGATTACTTGGATGATGCGTGAGTAATCCCCTCGAGGGCCAGATGTCGTAGGTGACCTTGTAGAGGTAGAGACGTAACAGGAGGCATTTGCTTTTATGTTGAGGTTGTGGAAGCGTTTTTAAAAGTCTGAAGGCAACAAACAAAGTCAAGCTTTTAATCTAGATTATAACGAGGTAATCCCACAATCCATTCTTCCCATTTTTCCAAATTTTTTCTAAAAAGACCACAATACCCATCCAACTTCAACCAAAATTACCCAAAGCATTTGCTTTTTACCCACCATTGCCCCAACTATAATCTAGGTTACTAAACAACCATGAGCTTCAACCTCCAAATTTTTAACAATCCAAATTTTACAATCTAAAAAATAGTGCTCTTCGTTGTCGTGGCGCAACGTTAGTCCTCGAAGGCCCCCGAGCCCGAGGAACATGTATAGGCATGAGCATGTCATGCAGATTATGCCAGACAAGGAGCTGAGGATGAGCTTTGGATGCAAATTTCTTGAAGAGCTGCAATGCAACTGTGGAATTTAAAGCGTTGATCCAGTGTTGTTTATGAATACATATCATTCTAACTTTCAAAATTTATTTCTAAATAAGTGTCATTCTACAATTTTGAGATAACTTTTTACCCTCTTTTCCTTATATATATCCCTTTCTTTTGGCTATTTCCAGCGTCATTTAATACTATAGACTAGAGTAATACATTTTATCTAATAGTAACAAATGGTCTAATAAAAGAGAGTAATTTGGTCTTTTATACACTTGTCTTGATTAAAATGTAAAATACTAAAATGTCATCTCATCAGAAATGAAGGGAGTAATATGTTCGTGATGCCTTGCGAACATGATCACAGACAATAATCTCTCGTACAAGTAGATAAGGAGGGACAGCTCTCAAGAGAACATGAACGCAAAGCGCTAATATAACCAAGGCAAGCGATCCGAAAATCCTAGGCCTATTTATATTAATTACTACAGCCATTACAGTGTGTATCTAGTCTAATATTTAATTATCTGTTCTTTTAGTTGCTGAAATAAATTCCAAAAAAAATAAAAGGTTGTCTTTATTAGTAGTTTCTATGACCCTTTGAGCTCGATATATATTAAACATTGGAATACTCTAAGGGAAAATGCTACAGCCATCCCGTGCATTTGCGGGTCATCAACCCACACACCCCCAAAAAAAAAAAAACCCACCTCAGAAGATAATTTTAGAATGATGGGCATTTTCAAAAACATGTATAAAAGATAACTGCCTCAAAAGACGACTTTGAAAGAGCAGGCATTTCCCAGAACACACATGAAAGAAAACCGATAGGGAAGGCAAATTTTGCAAGGAAAAATTGCGCCCGTACCATCATTATGTAGTGTGCACCATGCTAAAATACCGATTTTTTTTTAAATAATACATTTTTTTCTTCAAAATTTCAAAAATATACCACGGAAAAAAATTTACATAAATATACCCCTGTCGCCCGTTGGTTTGGCTTATGAGCTTATGATTCTGTCAACATCAGTCGGGAAGCATGGGCGGCGCTGCACAGCATATGATGTGAAGTAGAGGGCGGCTCGGATGCACGGCGTAGAGCAGCTATGGTTTAAATTGGTGCGGTTCTTAAGCTTGAATTTTAACTGTAATTTTTTTAATACTTTATTCATAGATATAAAACCATGACCATGGGAAATTACTTTTAAATACTAATATAACGGTATTAATTTTGTGTCACATATATTGTTCAAAATTTACAAATTTAGTATCTCAAAATACAGGGATGCCTTATAAAAATCAACATATGAAGTACTAAATATCGTTGGTATTAGCCCATGCATCGGTGACCTGCAGCTACCGACATCATATTGTGTTTTCAAATACTCCCTCCGTTCCTGAATATATATATGTCATTCTAGCTTTTAAATTTTGTTCCTAAATACATGTCATTTTACACTTTTGAGACAACTTTTAACTATTTTTTTCTTTGCATACCCTACGATTTGTTATTCCCAATTAGGGCTTGCAAAAAAGCTCGTTAAAGCTTGAATCAAAAGTTAATAAGTTCAAAATTAAAATGAGTTCATTTCGGGAAAAAAAAAGTTAGCAAGGCTCGGCTTATTAGTGGCTCGTTAGCTCAAATTTCAAATAACCACTTAAATGGTAAACAAAATAATTTTACGTTGAAATATGTTAATTTCAAAAGAAGTTCGATAATAGCTCTTTAAGCTCGATAGCTAGCCCTATTCGCAATATTATTTATTACTATGAAATAGAGTGACATAAGCTATCCAAAAACAATAAGTGAGCTAATGAATGAGGGTAATTTGGTGATCATCTCTACCCGTACCTTGGTTAAAATGTAAAATCCTAAAATGTCATTTATTTAAGAACAAATGGAGTATCATTTTTGAAATTTATCAGCTGATATCGTTCTGACAATTGATATATCGATCCGACAATTATTTGAAGTAGTTTATCGTGCTGTCTTGCATGTGCCATTATCACTACTAATTATTTTCGTCAACTTGGAAGTTGTATTTACAACTTTATTAATTGTAATACACAGTGGCGGAGCCAGAAACTTTCAAAGAGGGGGGCTTTGTATGTCTGCGTGAAAATGTAACTACGGCGAGGCAAGGTCATCATGGCATGAAAAACAACCTGTTATGACGTCGCTACAAATAACCAATCATTCATATATACACACACACACACACACCCCCCTCAAGAAGACAAGGTTGATGCAGGCCAAAATTGAAGACCTTCTTCACATAGAAAGAGATGCAGAGTTGGAATTCACTGAAGAGTTTAATGCCACCTCATTAATAGATAGTAAGTCAAGTTGCCAAACCAATAGTATTTGGTGACCCATGGTCACACAATAAGAGCGACACCATTTGCAATCTAAGTGTTATAAGTAGTTTCAACTCAAGTGCTTTATTTTTATTATGTTGTTAGCAAGTTAGTTATTACAAATATGATTGTGAGTGGAGTGATATTTGTTATGAGTTTTTTTTTATCTAATTTGGGTGGGCTCCATTTACCTAGCCCCACCAGCAGCTATCGTAATATATATACAAAGTCATGGTACGTACATGTATAACTCAAAGTTTTGAACAACTTTTAAACTATGATATTGGAACATATCGCCAATCCAATTTATATATCCAATCAGCTGAAGTCAATCCACTACCCACCCGATTTCTGCTATTTAGAACCTCGGGTCGAGATCAACAGAGAGGCGCATGTCTCGGATGAGATTTGTTTTTTTTAATTTTGCCAAGAGCTGCGATTTAATATAGAAGAAACAACAATCGGATTACGAGACACACCCACGCACACACGCGCAACCATACCCGGCACCGACGCACACCCGGGTAAGCCATGCTCGAACCCGGACGGACCAGCACGCACACCGGCGATGCTGGGCACTCGAGCCAAGGCTCGATCGCTCGGATGAGATTTGGATGGCGACTGCAAAGGGGATTTGTCGAGCCAGACCATGACTAGCTCCCTGCTGGCCTCGCGCGACAAGAAATATAAGCGATAAAATTGTCACTGCGATGTACGGTAGTGTCATTTGGGTTACGGAAGATAAATAGAGTTGTATGTTAACAAGAGTGGACGAATCCGTGGTATATTAGTTTGAATTTAAGGGCACTATCTTACAATGTCGTACGCCATGTTCTGTATCTAGCTTTAATTAACTTTCTCCCTTCCCTCTTCCCTGCTCAGTTCCTCACCTCCTTCCTTCCTCTCTAACACACAAAATTAAAATTAGAAAGTTTTAATCTTAGAAGTTTTAAATAGGAAGTTTCAACATGAAAAAATATCAACTCGAACAAATTAAATTGAAAATTTTAAAATCAGAAAGTTTCAACTCAGAAAGAGTGAACAAGAAAAAAAATTCAAACTATAAAGTTTCAACTTGAAATTTTAAATAGCACAAAATTTAAAATTAGAAAGTTTCGAATCAAAAAATTCTAAATAGAAAATTCTCAAACTAGAAAGTTTTAGCTCAGAAAGTTTCAATTGAATTAGAAAGTTTTAACTCTAAATATTTCGAATCAAAAGTTTCAACTCAGGAAACTTTGAATTCAAAACATTCGCTTTAAAAACTTTTAGCTCAACAAGTTTTAATTTCAAATTCAAATAAAAAAATTTCAAATTGGACAATTTCAACTCACAAAAAATTAAATAAAAAAATTAAATTAGAAAGTTTCAACTTTAAAAAACAAATCAAAAAGTTTCAACTCCGAAAACTTTCAATTAAAAAACTTTCGGTTTGAAAAGTTTCTATTCAACAAACTTTTGGTTAAAAAATTTCAATTAAAAAACTTTCAAAGTGGTTAAAAACTACTTGTTTTCAAAAACTTCGGATAAAATTAAAATACAAAAACTATTTTGAGTTGAGGGAAAGAAATGGAGGAAAAGAGGTGAGGAAGATGCAGCCACTTGTCAAAAGGAGGAGAGAAGGATGTGGTGCACTTGTAACAAAAAGAGTCTTTGAAAAGAAAACAAACGAAGAAGAGAATAAAGTGTTCTCACTTGTCAAAGAATACCACTGTCACAAGAAAATGACGTCCTCGTCAAATTAAATTAGATTCCCTTATCATCTTGCACATTGGATAACGATATCAGAGCAATTCTCTCCTATTTTGGAAGGATGGTCATTTTGGATGGGCATCTGCGAAACACACAGAAGAAAACCGCCCCACTAGATAATTTGGAAGGATGGTAATTTTGGGTGGGCATCGTGGTAATTTGACACACACTCTCTCCCCTCAGTGGCCAGCCAACAGTGCTTCCCTTCCATACATATAACTGCGCCACCAGAGAGAGAGAGAGAGAGATCAGAGACCTCTGCTGTCCTGTGTCGTTCTGCTCTGCCATCTCTGCCTCCTCTCAGCTCGTCCTCCGGCCATTACCACACCAAGAACGCAAAGAAGCTTCACGCTCCGCCGCCATTGCCGCGGCCATGCTCTCGCAGTTCAACAATCCGCTCTGGATGCAGGAAGACGGCGGCCAAGAACAGAGCCACGGCCACGAGCAGCCGCCGGCGATGGGGATGCTGCCTGCGCCAGGGCGGGAGGCTGGACACCACCACGACCAGCACCTCCTGGCCATGGCCGCTGGGGGAGGCGGGGGGTTCCGCGCGCCGGCGCTTCTTGATGAGGACTGGTACTTTGACGCGGTGGCCGCGGGCGCGGGCGCCAGCACCGGCGCGGATGGGTCCATGCTACTGGCTCCGTCGGCCCAGGAGGAGTTGGCGTCCGGCTCTGGATCGCAGCAGTTCCCGCTACTCAGCATGGGTGGGGCCGGGGCGTTCGACGTCTCCGGGTTCGACCTCGGCGTCTCGGGCGGTGGCGGCGGCGACTTGGCAGCGTTTCTTGGCGCAGGAAACGCGTCGAACACTGCGCCGATTTCCCTGCTCCCGGCTGGGAACGCTGGGTTCCTCGGCGCGTTCGCCGGCTTCGGTACCGCTTCGGCGCAAATGCCGGAGTTCGGCGGCCTCGCTGAGTTCGACATGTTCGACACCGGCGCCGGAGGCGGAGGTGGCTCCTCCTCAGCAGCTCCCGCTGCTTCGGCGTCCATAACCGCCACTCCGTTCTCCGGGCGCGGCAAGGCGGCGGTGCTGCGGCCGCTGGAGACCTTCCCGCCGGTGGGCGCGCAGCCGACGCTGTTCCAGAAGCGCGCGCTCCGACGCAACGCCTGCGAAGAGGACGACGACAAGAAGCGGAAGGCGGCGGCGGCTTTGAGTGGCCTTTCCACCGGCGGTGACACGGTACTCGACGACGCCGACGACGACGGCGTGAGCATTGACGCGTCCGGGCTGAACTACGACTCGGAGGATGGGAGAGGCGTCGAGGAGAGCGGCAAGAAGGACGGCAAGGAGTCGAACGCGAACAGCACAGTGACCGGCGGCGGCGGCGGCGGCGGGAAGGGGAAGAAGAAGGGGTTGCCGGCCAAGAACCTCATGGCGGAGCGCCGCCGCCGGAAGAAGCTCAATGACCGGCTCTACATGCTCCGGTCCGTCGTGCCCAAGATCAGCAAGGTGAGAATTCTGCTCCCATCAGAGTAGTGCAAGTAATCAGAATTGAGCAGTACTAGTTCTTGATTGTGCTTGGGTTGTGTAGGCAATTTTGATGCATCTATATTTAGGGGCAGTTACGATGACTTACAACACATAATTTTGATGAATTTTGTCTGTTTTGTTGCCATGAAAGCTACAAAGGTGAGAATTGTGCGGTTAGCATCTAGCATTGCTACCAATGTTCATGTTATGTTAATATGTTCCACTGCATTTGACCTTGTGATCTTCGAGTACATGGTTCGATGAGTTGCTTATCATAGTTGATCCCTGCATCTTAGGTGCCATTGTTCGTGTAGAATTGTGGATTCACACTGGTTTTGGGAGGTTTCTTTATCAACTACAAAAATTTTAGATTCTAGTTTGTTGTTGACCTTACGCTCTTTAGGGCCTGTTTGTTTTTGCTTTGGATTCTCTAAACGCTGAATTTGGATTGTGGTTGTAGAGAAGCTGATTCTTCAAAAGCTGGAATTCAAAAACACATATAAAGTGGATTGTGGATTCTAATATATATGGGTAGGTTGGATTGTGAGAACCGATTTTTAGAATCGGGTTGTTTGTTTTTTATTCTACTTTTGGGGCCAGAATCCAGAATCAAAAGCAAAAATAAACAGGCCCTTAGTCTGATAAGTCTGTGGTTTTGCACCTACAGGCTACAGCCCCAGTTCTTCTGTTTAGCTTCTATTGATGTTATCTCTTTATGGCATGACCATAATTCTACTCTCTCTTTTTTAGGAAGGATACCATATTTCTTTTTCTCAAAGGAATTAGATTGGCATAATTTTTGTTTCTAGTTATTTCTAGTTATATCGGATAAATGCAATCTCTGTGCATTAGTTTACAAGCAAATTATTGTCCATCATACTATCATTATCTGTTTCTGCTGCCTCTTGTTCTGTTTCCATTCAATTATCATAGAGTTGTAGACAGATTGCAGAAATATAGTAACAAAAGATATGCTGTACATCACTAGTGTTGTAGTTTTCTTTAGAAAGGGTATCTTTAAATTTTTCGTCATATAAAAAAGGCACGAGTTTTTTTTGGTGGGGGAAAAAGAGCATGAGTTACGATATACATTGCATCGTCTATTTTAGTTGCCTGTTTTTGATTTGAGTGTTTCACCTTTAGTCTTATCGGTGCTTCTATAACTATGTGCATGCAATTCACCAGTTTTATTGGTTCATTTTGACTGGCCAATGAACTGCTTTATGTGTTTGCAATTGGTAGATGGACAGGGCTTCCATTCTTGGCGATGCAATTGAGTACCTAAAGGAGCTTCTACAAAAAATCAACGATCTTCAGAACGAGCTCGAGTCATCCCCTTCCACATCCTCACTGCCTCCAACACCCACAAGCTTCCATCCTCTGACTCCAACACTCCCCACATTGCCATCTCGTGTCAAGGAAGAGCTTTGCCCAAGTGCATTGCCGAGCCCTACTGGTCAGCAACCAAGGGTTAGCATCTGTTCTCACTGAATTTCATTAAACCGGTATTTTCTTGAGATGAGCTAACCTGCGTATCAAAGAAAATTGGCCTTGACATGATATGGCATTCTTTTTGCTAAGTTTAACCAGCAATAGACAGAAGTCAGCTAAAGCTGTGTGATTGACGTATGCATCAGTTTGTGTAACTATTGCCATACTTGCATTTTTCTGTTCTTGCAAAAGGTTGAGGTTAGGATGAGGGAAGGCCGGGCCGTCAACATCCACATGTTCTGCGCTCGCAGGCCTGGTCTTCTGCTTTCTGCCATGAAGGCAATGGAAGGCCTTGGTCTCGATGTCCAGCAAGCTGTTGTCAGTTGCTTCAATGGCTTTGCCTTGGATGTCTTCAAGGCTGAGGTAATGTACAAATTTTTCTCCCCATTTTCAGAAAGAGTATAAAAAAAAGAGTGGTACACTAAATTCAATATGAACCGTTCATTCTTTTCGATCCAGTGGATCATATTAGCTAGTATTTATTTATACTTCCTCCAGTAGTATAGTAGTAAGAATACTCTTAACAAATCAATGGCTAGATTTAATTTCTACTATCCACTATATACTATCAGTATAATACACCATGAAATTTCTCAAAAAATAACTTGTTACCACATAAAACTCAACTGTAACTGACAATTGCTCACTCATTTTCTTCTTCACATCAGCAATGCAAGGATGGCCCTGGGCTTCTGCCTGACGAAATCAAGGCCGTTCTCTTGCAATCTGCTGGGTTCCATACCGTGATCTAGGACAGGACTGCTCAATCGACTGCAAAGAACAATATCTCAGGAAATTACAAGTACCGGCGTTTCCGGTTGTGGGGTGCTTTCGACAGAAGCAACTTTATCTTTACTAGTCTGAGACCTGCTCCGGGTTTCCTGAGCCAATTTATCTACCAGCCTTTAGGATCCAAAATAATGTCAGTAGTCCCTTAGTACTTAGCATTGTGTTAAAAACTTATGCCTGTTGTTACTTCCCGGTACATGCTTTTGTCTTGTGTAAGTCTGAAGAAGAATTGTGTCGATTAACAAGCAGTGAAACCGTTCGAAAACAGCATGAATCCTCTCTATGATGTGCCCTTGTATGATTTTTGCCATATGGTTGCTGTGGCTTTGCCTGTTTGTTGGTTCTCTTTGTAAAAGCCTAAAGCTGTTACTGTACAAGCCCCAGTAACGGACTGAGACATTCAGCTCAGTTAATGGAAGCAGGCAAAGTGGTCCTTGTACTGGACCAAACACGTCTTCACTGCAGCCTGTCATCGGCAGGGCTGGATTTGGCTGGTTTCCAATAAAAGCTATTTTCATCATCAAAGGTAAAAACATTTCTTACAGTGTGTTTAAATGCACCTGCAATGCAAAACAAGGTTAGTAATAAGTTGTTTCCTGCCGTAGTTTCTGAGATTTTGTACCTTAGTAATAAGTAGTTTTATCCCCTGATCCAGGATTGGGGGTAGCATGCAGTTTTCTTGCAATGGAGCTGACTCCCGATTCTAGCTTTCTTGGAAGTTCCTTCAGTGAAACAAGGTGAACTACGTCCAAGGGGATCTGAGTATCTGACACATTATTACATGAAGTTATGAACAATCAATCCACTGCTCCCCATTGGGGACAAAAAAAACTTTCCATCTCCATTTCATCCATCCATTATCCCTCGAATTCTATCACGATTATGTCTGCCATGACCTCTGCCAGAACTAAAAGAACTGCTCATCTATCTGAATTCTGAAGGCTCATAAAAACAAATTAGCACGGGTACGTAAAAACACGTTGAAGTGTCCTGGCTCCTAACTCGACCAAGAGTTCATTTCACCGAATAAATGCCCTCAGATCGATCGAACCGGCGTGCGTACGAGCCAACCAGCGCCGCTGCCACCGGCTGCGCGCGGCTGCCGAATTCCTGAGCTCCAATCATGAGCCTGTGCCTGTGGGCATGCATCGCAATTGCAACAACGCAACGCAATGCAACGAAACGAAACTTAACTTGACGCGCGCATTGAATACGGTTCACTCCCTTCCTGTGCTCCCGCCTCTCTCTCTCTCTGTGTCTTGAGTTAGCTGCATTCCAAACTGTTTCCACCCTGTGTTTCTTGCAGCCGCCGGTACAGAAGGAAGGAAGGGAGGGGAGGGAGAGAAGAAATTACTCGGCGCACGCGCCAACGACCTGTCAGTTTCTGTGACTTGTCAGGGCTCAATCACTCCCATGCATGTTCGGCTGGATCTACTGCTGCTGCCCGCCCGTCGACGTCGGTCGCCCTCCAACCGCGTCGCACGCGGTGGTAAACAACTTGGGACTCGGTTTGGCTGCAAGCCTCCTCATGCAAAAATTCTGTTCTGATATGAGCGGTTTATCTTGACTTTATTCGATCAAGAGACGGATGAGATTTCGGTTCAACATCACTATCAATATGATATTTTTACAGTTGCTGTTGACCAGCAGCTACAGGAGTTAAATAGCAGATTCAGTGAACAAGCAACTGAGTTACTTATTCTTTGTAGCTTTTTGGATCCAAGGAACTCATATAGGTCATTCAACATTGACAATGTGTGCTTGTTAGCTACAAAGTTTTATCCTTTAGATTTTCAGAACAGGAAAGGATTAACTTGAGGCATCAATTGCAACATTATGAGCTTGATGTGCTACGAAATCAGGAGTTCCAAGACTTATCAAATATTGCTGATCTTTGCCAAAAACTTGTAGAGACTAAAAATCTAAAGATTATAATTTGATAGATAGGTAATCTTTATTTACTTGTGTTTAAACTATAATTGTCCTCAACACTCTTATTTTCTATATATTAATCCCATCGCTCTAATTTGCGGTTAATTGACTTGTCCTTACTTTGCTTGTTTCAACTGTAACAACAGAACGTGCTCCCTCCCTTTGTTTGGATCGCGGGACCTTTTTTCATGTTCCTACCTGTACCTATGTAACTGGGAATATTCTCTGGACCGTCTGATTGAGCAATTCAACGGTTCCGGATTTTTGAATTTTGAGCGAAATTTGTCCCCGCCGATACAGAGCCTGCGGAGAATTAGTAGCGACTGACAACGAGCGTTGATTTCTGGCCAAATAGGTGCAGATGGGCGAGAGCAGGTGAAAACGTATTGAATACGAATGGATAATGGATGTATCGTGTCCTAAACCATTTTCCCCCATATAGGAATACCAAGGGTCTGTTTAGGGCTGTGTTTCAGTTTTAAACCAAAAGCTCCCTAAACAATATAACTGCAAAGCAGCTGATAAGTTAAGCCCCAGCAGAAGCACATTTAAAAGCTGCAGCCACTGAGGAGGAGATTTTCAACTGTAGCTTCGCTTGGCCGCCTCTCATCTCGCTCGCTCCACCTCCCCAACCTCCGCCGTCATGTCTCATTGTCTCCACGTCACCTCCCCATTCGTCCTCCATTGTGTTTCGCTAGGTTACTGCCTCTCCTTTTGATTACCCCTAAAAAGCTATAAATGCAGCAAATTAATTTGCCAAAAAAGATAACAAAAAAGCCACAGCCGCCAACTACAGCTGTTTTACAGCCTAATAAACTAAAAACAGCTTTTCAGTCTAACTGCAGCCCCTAAACAGGCCCAATACTGGAGGAATAAGAGTGAATGCAAATACAATCACGAATATGACTGGATCACGAAAATCTCTTAAAATGTGTGCATAAACAAGAAAAACAAAGAATTAGTGGCTGAATCTGTTTATTGGGCTGGCCTTTTACTATTGGACTAGGAAGTTGGGCTGACAAGAAGGCCGCGGATAGCCGCCACATATTTGGATTTATTATATTTTTTTACGTATATAATAATTAGAAAAAGTAAACGGTCAAAATTGTATACTGGGGAGCCACAAAGATCAAACTGCACCCTGCTTTCCTCCCTAGCTATCTGGCAATTGACATCGCCCATGATGAAAGGAGGTTCAGTCGAAGTCGACGTAGTAAAAATGAAGGCATAAAGGATGGCTTTTTATGTTCGCCTTCTATCCCATTTCAAAAGAAGAGTGGTCCGGCGTTCCACTACTCCATTAAGCCTAACCGCGGTGACATCTAGAGTGGAACTGACAGCTTTGGTAGACATCGACTCAATTTTCAACCCTACTGGCATCTCCAGTTTCACGGGTTCACATCCTTTTTCTTGTGTGTATAACTACTGCCTCAAGTCCAAAATATGTATTGGTTTACAGATACTTTTGTTTTAGTTTATGCAGGCAACATTTTCCACCGTATGCACCAGCTGCCTACTGATATTTGTGTCGACCAGCTGCCTACTGCCTAATAGACCTGTTTTTGGAGCAGTGCTAAGAGATAAACCATTTGTTTCTTTCTTTCTTTCTTGATTTGTGTGCATAGAATTAAAAGGACGAGTAAATTGTCTTGTTATCCCCCCACTGACTATTGTCGAAAGGGAAGGAGCACGACGTCTCCGGGACTCCAAAATGACAAGTCATCACTGAGAATGGACGCTGTCACGGGTACCTGTCACGTTTGCCCAGAACGACACGGTTAGAAGTAGAGGGAATTGGTTGGCTATCCACTGCATTATGGCAGCTGAAAATCCCACACAAGGCAGGCAGAACGCTCTGATTTCGGTCAAGGAGACGAGTGGGGTGAACGAACGGATGGAGACGCTGCACATTCGGTCGGTCATCTCTTCTGCACGCGCGTTCCAGTTTTTCGTGTAGAACTATGTTACTAGTCAAGGTGGCCTAGTCATCCAAAACCCGCTTGGGCTCCATGGAAGCAATGGGGGCACACGGCACCCCACACACAAGTGGACGCCACGTCGGCCGCACAGGGGAGGGTGGATGTCACCCGGCTCTTCATGTACAACGACGTTAAAGTTCATAGGCTCTAGGTAGCCGTGGACCTAAGCAGAAGCGGAACTGTAGCCAGGGCGTGGGTGGACTGAAGCCCCACCTACGGTCCAGCAAACCTCTTATACCCCTCCTCAAATAGGTCCAATAAAATAGTCCAGTACCATGGGTCTAGCGATCTCAATTCTCTTAACCTTTGTATTGTTACACATTTACATTATATGTAACTACAATATTACAGTATTAAATAAATATTTGCAAACTTTGAGCATGGTTGGCTTGTTAGGCTTTCGATGTCTTAGTCTTAGCTCCTTCCTTCTAATTTTCTGGATACGCCTCACCTAAGACCGAAATTTATTAGGTGCTAACGAGACAACGTTAATGTAAGATAGACGAATGAAACATTAAACTCGCTTGCTAAGGAAGCATGTTGGAAACATGTTGGCTTATCGCATATGGCAGCTCACTTGCCAATGAAGCAGCAGAGCTCAGAAAAACGAAGCCAGGCCAGCCAGCAATGAACACATGTTCTTACAGTAGTGTTAAAAGAATTGACATGCTCTAATTATGGACTTTTAATTTTTACAACAAAAAACGCCTATTCTTCAGGCGACTAGTCTCTGCTACGATGATAAATCACCTGTCAACCAGGCCGAATTTTGTGGGCACGCATGAACGTAAGCCGTCGTCCATCCACACAGCCTGGGAGCCATTACATGGTGATGAGCTGCGTCATGGAGGTAGGCGCCCAATTCGCGCACCGACCAGCAACTCCAGCCAGTCCAGGTGCATGCATTCAAACATGCTGCCTCTGACCGAACAATCCACATCAACACCAAAAGCTTCAGGGGACCCATCATGGGCATGGCATATAGCATATGCTGGTCTTGCATCTACCTCTGACCAAACCAATCCTCGAGTAAGCCAAGTCCCTGACCAAAATCTCCAGCATGCCTTGCAGGACTACAATGTCATGATAACGTGCAACAACTTAATATGCCGATACCGAATCGACAACAAACCGGAACCTTAGCTTGCAAGACATGATCGGTGTGGCACTGGGCAGTCGAGTTGCCAATTCTGCGAACGTGAACCTGACTGGAGTGGAGCAGAAATTGAAGCCCATGCTCTCACCACAGATTTAGAGGACTACAATAATCTACCAGAAACTAGGATCTCTTCAATATTCAAAAAACCACAACAGCGATAGCTTGAGAAGGCAAGCCACAGGCGTCAATTACGACAGATAATATATTAGACTTAAGGCAGGGGAGTGAGGGTATTTACAAGGAGGTTCAAGGCCGAGAGAGAGCACGGGAGGGCTTAAGCTTACTTTTCTACGCATACATTACATGGTAGGACTGGCGGCTGAGACGACTTACCTCACCAAAATAAAAACCAAAACTGCAGCAAATAAGAGAGTGCAACTGGGCAACCAGGACAAGCACCATCTACAAATAGGGTACTTTGGGCTTATCCAATACATAAAAAAGCATTAACTCCACTACTGAACGCATTTTCTTCTACGGATACATCACTTCTTGTCTCCCTTGTTACTCCAAAGGACCTGCCAAAAGCATGATGATCGATAAAAGATAAGTCCAGTGTATTGACATTCCTTTTGCGATTATAATCAAGCACGAAGATATAATGAAGAGTGGGTGCATGCACCAATGAAGCAGCTCGCATTACCAGCTGAGAAGGGCATTAGCAGTTCTCGGAATTAAGAGACGAGGTGGATAAGCACCCTCGCGTTTCTCTGGCAGCTGAGCCTCTTTCCAATGAATTAGCAGGACTCTCTTCAGACCTTGAGTTCAGGGTTCCTGGATTCATCCGCTGGACCTCCTCCCTCGTGTAGATGAAGATCTTATGAACCATATTGCAGAATTCACTGTCCAAGGAGGAAATTTATATGCACTAAGGTTTGTAACTAGATCAATTCAGCAAATGAGGAAAACATTTAGGAGTTACTCACTTCCAGGGATCATCCCCAACCAGCATCATGTCACCTTCGTTGTCAGTGTAGACAACCATCCATTCCTTGTTAGAACTCTTCAGTTCGCCATTAAAGTCAAACATGTCATCCAGCTCAGTGATCAACTCCTCGTAGCAATTGAACTTTGTAAGATCCACAGACCTGCCAAGTGCAATTCCTTGCTTGTGGACCTGAAATGCATATAGTTACTATCAGTCATCATGTTGGACAGCAGGGAAGCTATAAAAGGTAATTGAACATGGCATCTCATTTCATGCTGTATTGTTTGTCATGGTAGTGGCATTTTATTTGTTGAGGTGATGTATGTAAAAGTAGTGTCCAGATGGTGCCAACCATACAACTCTAAGCAAGGAGTCGTGTGTAAGAAACAAAGTTTTAATGTTGCATGCATAGCAGCGATTAAAGGATTAGAAGGCTTTGTAAGCATGTCAAACTTGTGGACTTGGAACTATGCAAATAAATATATCCAAAGGTTCTTCAGAAGCAATCTCCTTGGACATATCTCCAACAGGAGAGAATAACTTATTTGGAGCATTACTTAAAAAGCATTCACAAGAAAGCTAAATTCTAGGATCATTTGGCGGATTTCAGATATTATAGAACACACTGAAGCAATAATAACAAGAAAAAATGCACCTTCTTGCAGCTTCTAGTTGATCCGCCTTGTGACTTGCATGACATATTTCTCGAAAAATGCTTATCAGGAACAGAATCTGCCTGTGGAGCATCGAGTGGCTTCAGAGTCTTAGAAAGGTCAGGACATTTCTCTACTTCAGTTGCATCCGGTCGATGCCTTTCAGCAGCCACTGGAGTTAGTGGCATCCCATCATATGCAACACTCGATGGAGATTTCAAAGGCTCAGATTTTGCTGGACTGTCAAGGTGAATCCCAAATAGCTTGCATGAATTGACTTTGGTTTTCTGCACATCACCATGGGCAACGACCAAAGGTTGAGGCTTGATCAGGCGTGGCTGTGTGTCATCCATGTGAGATCTCGGCATCATATGGCCAAACCAGCCCGCTGAGTATTGATCTATGCCACGGCCTGGCAGTGCAGTATAAACTCCATTCCCAAACTTTGTATTTGCAGCCCTATGAGGCAACCCACTAACTTCCTGCATCATTGGATAGTTCTGTTTCTTCAGCCCAAGGCCAGTATTTGGAGGCATCAAGGACCATGAGCCGGGGAACATATTACGATTGCCTTGCTGATCTTGATACTGAGCATTTACTGTATGCCAGAAACTCGAATGACCTGCAGCAATCTGCTCGGGTGAAGAACAGAAACCTTGTGGGTTCTGTACATCTTTAGGGGGCTGAAATCCAGATAACATCTCATTGTAACTTTCAGGCCTGTTCATCTGCACCCAACCATCTGAACCTACCTTTCTCTGTGTAGGAATGTTATTTTTCTCACGATCAAATCCTGAGGGCTGCAGGATTGACTTCTGTGCAGTGTCCAACTCGCTACCATCGCCAAAACCAATTTTCGGGTTTGCATTCTCTTGGGTCTGGAAAGCCCTTTGTAAAACATTTTGTTGAGTCTCAACTGCTACTTTGGGAGCAGCTAGATCAAAAGGCAAAACACATGGATTAGTACAAACAATAACTATCCTACAAGTTCCACATGGATGACAAGGTCAAACCTTCTTTTGATTGAGAAGAGTCAGCTGGGGTAGCTATAACATTCGGACGAAGCCTCTTGGTTCTTGGCACTGGAAGCGGATTGATGGGAGGAGGGCCTACAGCGGGTTCTATTTGCCAGGGAGAAACTCTTTCAGGACGAGGAATGGAAGAAGCTTCATCCCACCGCACCTGAATGATACGAAAAAACAGCAGAACAAAGTTCAGTAAAACAAACGTAGCTCAAATGTAAAGCAAAGAAAGAATGATGTTGTAAAGAATGATGTTGTAATACCTTAAGGGAACGCCATTGTGATTCAGCCCACCCAGCTGGATCAGGATCGCCCATTCCAACTATAGTCCCAGTGAATCTAATGTATGAGCATTAAAAGGTTTTTAAGTTGATAGAAAAAATCATTTATGGTAAAGCAGAACACAAAATCCACCAAAGCCTGAACCAGGCAGCTGCTCACCTTTGCTCTGGAGCCTCTTCACCTTCAAATCTCATCTTAAATCTCATCCCAATTGAATAATTACGTTTCAGTGAGTCCATATAGCGATCGTAAGGGACCACAAACTCAGCTGGACTAGTCCTGAAAGATCAATGTAAAGATTTCAGCAATGGAGCTTGTATCAGCTAGCATGGTTGCACAAATTTAGACAATTCTATCACATGAAAGCACTATATCACCTCAGTTCAGAATTCAGCTTACAAATAAACAGCATGGCTCCTAAAAGTGCATTCAGGAATATATGCATATAAAACCTAGAAAGAGTTCGCAACAAACCTAGGCTTGTAGTAGACAGTGAACATGGTCCCTGTCTTAACAGCATGCCATGCTGTAGCAAGAACACCAAGATGCATGCTGTGGCTTGATATTACTGAAGAAGGAACACTGGTTTGTTGCCTCATTGCGCGTCTGACTCCAACACGTAATTCCCCATTATCACCTCTGCGCACATCATACGGGTGAGTATTCATTAAGTGGTACAAGGGGAAGGAGTTATAAGCAAACAGCACAAACTGTTCGGTGTGCCAAACAGAACAAATTTTTCGGTACCTGAGAAAGATGAAGGCATCCCCAGCAACGAGTCGTTTGGCACTAACAAATACACTCCAGCCACTCTGCAAAAGGTGTCTTCGTGGCTGACCTGAAGTTGAGCAAATAGGTACTTGAGACGGATTCAAAGAGGAATCAGTAACCTAATTCTAGCCTAGCTACAATTAAAACTTGGGCATAACAACTTAATTAATTAGCTCTTGAATCAAAAGGCAGTAAAGCATGAGAACTACTTGTCCTAAGAAACTAAAGCACGGATGCAACATTAATCGACAAAGCTATAGTTATGTACACACATATCAAACGCAGGCTCATGCCAAGGAACCAAAATGCACAAGTAGTTGTCGAAAACACAAGTTGGTCCCTCCAATAAAGCCAACACGGTAAAATGAGGTATACTGGAAAGTGCATTTAAGACCAATTTAAGATCAAGTAAAAGGGTTATTCACACACGCAAGAACTGTTTTTCTCTATACAATCAAGAGAAGGCCGGTATAAAGTATGCTTCCCTTCCTAGTCATGTAAACTTATGTTAGTGAGCAGACAGCACTGAGCGGCCACACATTCTTCTGGAAATAGTCAAATCACAAAGAAGGTGCGGAGTGCTCACCTCTGAAGATGTGACGAAAGCGCCATTCCACACCATGCAGATCCTTGGCCACCAGCTCTTGTGTTGGAGGCTGACGGCTCATATCCTAACCAAGAAGCCAAAGCAAAGATCATCACGTCAACTCAAATAACATCCAGTAGGCCTACAACTACAGCAGTGCAAACAAGTCAAAGATCCAGCAGGCCTAACCAGTGGCGGGAGGCACTCATCTGCGTGGCGACGCAGCACCGAGAAGCCGCCATGTGTGCTCGTGTCTGAGGCAGTCAATGTCTTGCAGAAGGAGTGCACGCGTGGCCTCACAGGCATAGTTGGTGGCGCGGCAGGCACCTCCTCCTCACTAGAGGCATTCTCCTCTTGCTGCTGCAAACCAAACCAACAAATACAGCTTGTTTCAGCGCTCCAGACCTAGATCCCCATGCGAAACACAGTGTTGGAAAGTGGAGACATTCCTCACCTTCGATTCAGGAAGCAGAGTGAGCTGGGCGTAAACCTCGTCGGTGTCTGGCTCGGCCTATAAACGGAACTACACATGAAACACGCACGCTACTGAAAAGAAAAGCCCCCAGTTGCAAGCAAGACGGTGCAAGTACCTTCAATTCAACGTTCATGACCTTACACAGGATCTTCCATGGGAGATTGTACAGTTGCATCCGCTGCTCATCCACCTGGTTGGTCGATGCCTCCACCTGAAACGCACAAGAGCAAGAACTCCAAGATCAGCTCCCAAAACACATGGCTCTTTTCCGACCGAGAATACAAGTCGAGAACTCAGAGCTGAGTCACCGATCACTACTGGGCATGAAAACCCCCAAAATTTTAGCAAGGAAAAACAGAAGCCTCAAAAGGCATCCAATTGTAGCAACCAAGAGAGAAATTTCCAGCGTCAAGTGAAACAATTCGGCCTAAACTACAGTGCAACATCAATAAGTCACAGGATAAGCTCAAAAACCTCAAATTTTCCCAACCAAGAGCATGGGGATGGGGGAGAAAAAATATAACAAGTGAAACTCAAAGGGGAAACACCACAGCTTAGCGATCCAGAACCAAAACTGCCAAATTACACGCGGAAATGACTCCAAACTCAGGTTTCCAGCGAGGGAACAGAAAGTGCAGCTCACTTTGCACTAAGCAGCTAAAAAATCTACAAATTTTGGAGGGAAACCCAGAATCTCCACCAGTTCCGCCGAATTCCAGCGTCAAGGTTCAAAGTTTCCGGAGATAGGGCAAAGACCCCTTGATTCGGTTCCCGAGCACTGAGTCCCCAAAATTACAGCAACTCAAAGCCTCAGGGTTTCACAAAATTGAACAAAAACCCCATAATTTTACCAAAGGAGCCTATAATCATAATTTCACCCGCAGAAAACCGAAATTCCCCAAACATGTTTAACAAACACAGCACTGATCACGGAGAAACGCAAGGATTTCACCGTCAAAGCACACAAAAACCAAATTCCCACAGCTGAACACCAAAACAAGAAGCTCACACTGCCCAAACCATGAGCCATCGCCCACGATCACCGGAAAAAACGAACAGAAAAACCTCAAACAAACCCAAAAACCTCACAGAAATGGAACTTCCCAAAGCGAAAACACAGGGACAAAAAGGCGAGCAAAAGAAGCCTCCCACGAATTGGGTAGCAGCTGCTGCGGCTCACCTGCTCGATGTGCCCCTGCGGGAAGTAGAACACCTTCTCCCCGACCCTTGGCACCGTCACCAGCGGTCCGGCGCACGCGTTCCACAGCTCCGAGAACAGCCCGTCCTCCGCTCCCCCTCCTCCGCCGCCGCCGCCTGCAAGCCCAAAGCCCAGGCCCAATACCCACGTCAGAACCCAGCAAGCCCAAACCCACACACACCCCAGCTGAAACCCACTCACCTCGCGCCGCCGCAGCTCCATCCCCCTCGCCGGTCCCCACCGCCGCGGCCTCCGCAGCCGCTGCCGAAGACATCACAGCCCAGATCTTCACATCCGCCGCCTCCCCGCGCGGGCTCACCTCCGGCACCCCCGGAACCGGGCCCGAATAGCGTGAATTTCCGGTCGGATTCGTCCCGCACCCTCGAATTCCCCTCCGATTGGCGGCTCCTTCCCCCCTCCCCTCTCCTCTCTCTCCCCCACAATTTTTACTGGGCTACTCGCTCGGGAGGATTTAAGACGGCGGCGTCGGTTCGCGAAGAGGTGGTGGTCTCTCTCCCCCCTCTCGTGTGAGTGGGTTGTGTGTATTTGTGCGCGCGCTTCGAGCTGGAGGTGAGGTTACCGTGGCGGTGAGGTGACCCGCGCGGCAGGGTGCAATTATTTCACGGGGATGGTGGGCCGGGCTTGGTCTTGGGTTTGGGTTTGGTCCTGGTCTTGAGGTGGGATGGGGATGGGCTGTCTTGCTCCTGCAGACAAGGGGTTGGTGTGATAAATATTCCTGTTGGCGTGTGGGATATCGGGGCGTCTCCTAGACCGTATTCCTGTGGTTTTTTATTGGCTTTTGGTCGGGTGTGGTGTGCTACTGCTGCTTACTTCGGAGCTGGTCAGGAGAGGTGGCTCGTCGCTGTGATTTAGGTCTATTTGTCAGAGCTTTAGGTTTTTTTATTTAAGGTTAGAAATTTATAGATTAAAATAAAGTAAATTAAGTTTATATTTTTAGTCTAAAATAGAAACAATTAGTCTAAAATAGAAATAAGATGATCCATCTAAACACTTTTAGAGCTTGTTTGGTAGAGCTCTAGATTCCAGTTTCATCTGAGATCTGAAACTTGTGGGCTAAAATAAAGTGAATTAAGTTTATATTTTTGGTCTAATGTAAACAAGATGATCTATCTAAACACTCTTAATGTACTCACAGCTCAAACTTCACAAATCTGCTGAAGTTAAAATTTTCAACTTTACCAAATTCACGAATCTGGAGAAACCAAATCCTGAACACACCCTTAATAGTTAATATACTCACAGCTCTAGCTCCACGGATCTAGTGGAGTTAGAATATTCAGCTCTACTAGATCCACGGATCTGATAGAGCTGATGCTCTACCAAACACACCCTTAATATTAACGATTTTCTTTCCTAGGATTTGTAATCGGATTAGGATTTCCTAGCGCCTTTTGATTTAATTTGTTATTAGAGGTCTAGCGGAATGTAGCAATTCAGTGCTTCTAGTATTTGTGTTATTTTGCAAACTCTTGATGGAATAGTGTTTTGCGTTTAGATTATACTTTTTTGTGTAATATATAACTTGGGGCGGTGATATTTTTTTGTGCAACGTTTCTGTCAAACCTGTCGCACAATGATCGTCCGTAAAGCATCCTGAAACTATGGTTTTGTGACTATAAATTAGCGGTTAGATACAATTGGTAATCACATCAGATGTGCCAATATAAACATGCTCTCCTTATCATTAGTACTACTGTACTCCCTCCGCAATATAAGACCAGCAGTAAGCATATTATTCGATTAATATTTGATGAATTTATATTGTAAGAGTTCTTAAGATTACTCTATCTATAAGATAGAGACAAATATGATCTAACTTTATTATGTATTACTTAAATAATGTACCTTTTAGTATATGTGTCGAACTTATACTGCAGAGTGAAGAGGCAAATATCATCTGATTTTATTAAATATTACTTAAATACTCCCTCCAGTCAGAAATAGTTGTCATTTTGAACATAAATACAGTCAATTTTTTAAAATTTTCACTGTCAATATCTTTTTAAATATTTAAATTGTATATATAAAAATCATATGTATAGATTTATCTCGAAAAGTACTTTCAAAATATGATAATTTTATTGGGTTTTGTAAATATATTATAATGGAAATCAGTGGGCAAAACTATGTTTTGGATACCGTATCGATGTCCGAAATAACAACTATTTATAACCGGAGGGAGTAATATGCTTTCTAGGTATACATGCCAGATTTATATTATTGGATGAAGCGAGTAAGTAAAATCTTTTTCCTAGAAGCAAGCATTTTACTTTATGTATTCTTTTCCTTCCCTTTGTTAGGGCGCACGGATTAATTTATATTTACAGGGTCTACATGGAACTGTTCAAGTGACGTACCAGCTGTACAGCCATCTTAAAAGAAAATCATGCAAGATAGATCCATGGCAAGTGATCTATGGTACTTGACGCCTTGACAGTGAGAACCAGCAGCCTAAGAGCAGCCATTCGGCGGTCTCGTCTCTCATGGTTTGTCCGGCGTAGAGGAGTGCTTTCTCCTATAAAAATGCAAGTGACATACGGACACGACGGGGTACAAAAAATTGTCGTGTGTTTGGTGACACTGAGACAACCCGTAACCAAGGAAGCAATTGTTTTACAATGTTGGCGGAGCATATGATGAGCGATACTCCGACATCTGATCTGGGGTATCAAAAGATTAAAACAAATCAACCTGTTCGTTTTCTAATTTATCGATTATATATAGCAAACTAGAACATGGCAAAAAAAATTTAAAAAATAAGGAAAATACTACTAAAAATGGCAAAAGAAAAGGAGAGGAAATTTTTTTAAACGCACTCTCCGGTGACTCCGGAGAAGGCAAGAGCAGAGCTACGGGCAGGCTGCGACCTCACCACTACGAGGAGTTCATCGGACTGGCATCCTCTCCATTACCTGTGGAGCCTAGCTCTGCACTAATGGCGCTGCTTTATCGCGGTCACTAATCCGAGATTAGTATTGGTAACTTGTGGTCAATTTCTAGCTGAAAACTCGTAGAGTTTAGCTCCATTCTTTTAATTTGACTGTTTTCATAGACAAATGGACTATAATTGTTAGAATTGCTTCCATTGTAACATGATGCATAAGCATATGTTCACAGGGTCAGGCCAGGCTTTCGCAACAGCTATATATACTGCGTAAACTCTTCTCCAACTTCAAGTTGGTAGTCTCTTGTCGTACGTAGTTTAATCCTCACACTTGAACCACCTATTTCCATGCAATTGACATCATCGTAATAAGTTATATTAGTTCCAAATGTACACCATATCACAGCCGTTAATAGCTCCATAACCAATATATATAGCCATAACCCATCTGTTCTCTTTAAGGCTCCACCTAATGTAACCATATCACCACCTGGACCATGTTTTTTTTTTCTCACACGCAAATTAAGAACCAACCACTACCAACTAGCTAGCAAAGAAACTATTGCAGCAGCCTACGTCATGGGACATGAACATATATAGGCATTTGATGTTTTTATCGCATATGAGACATGAGATATATATACATTGAAAAAAACATGGATGTACATATCAGCTTACCCCATCTAAATTTATGGGATTCACCAAACTAGAAGTTACAAAAAAACAAACTTGATCATGAAAACTCTTCCATGATCAAGTTTTTCAGAATCTTAGAAACGAATTTGATTGGTGTGAAATTTTCACCAATATTTGTGTGCACATACATCGTTGCCTGATGTTTTTATCGCATATGAGACATGAGATATATATACATTGACGGACCAGCACATAAATTTAGGGGATACCAAACCGGTGACAAAATCTTCCTGGCCAGCTTCCATAGCGTGGTGGCGCTCCACGGTGGACAGGGGGTGCTAGGGGGGTACCCATGGTGTGCTCAGGGGGTAGGGTGTGCCCTAGCCCTTGACCCTCCTGCTCAATTCCTATGTGTGTGTGTGTGTAGTTATTATGGAAGGAATTCAGACAAAACAAGGGAGAGGACAAGAAAAAGGACAAATTTAGACAATAAAACGACAAAATCCATTACCTTCTCAAGCGATGGCAGCAGCATCTTGGTGACGATGGTAGGCGCGATGCGGGACGAGGGTTGCAACATGTACATTAGAGCCCCCCCCCCCCTAAGCCCTGCTATAGAGGGAGGGAGGTGGTGACTTGTGATAGACAGTCGTGGCGCCATGCTGACTGAAGGTTCACGGGGGGGGATGGGCGACACGTTATAGTAGGTGACAGAATATTAAGTTAGATAGAGTTGGGGTGGTGGTGGAGGGGAAGAAGGGATAGAGCGACAAGGGTGGCTCCAATAATGCCTACAATGGAGGTGCGTGAAGCATGTCGGGAGAAGGAAGAAGAGTGGTGTGGATGCGGGCAGTGGAGAAGCTCATCCGAGACAAAGCCGTTAAGGTGGTCAGGCTAAGAAGATGAGGGAGATGAAAGCAAATGAGAGGATAATGCTACAGTGAAATAAATGGATAAGGTAGTGTTCGGCCCATTTTTATGAACCGAACATTCATCTCATAGAAGAGTGCACGTATACATGGCCATAGATTCTCTCTAGCTCGCTCGCTCTCTAAAAAAAACAATACACATTTAGACATTGGTGCCTCAGAGATGATGTTATAGCAGATGATCAAGCATCATTGCACACAGGATCCAAACATTAGGGAAACGAAATCGAGATCTTCTGTGTAGGCTCAGTCCGTGCAACCCTAGAAATGTGATGTCCTTATTCTCGGCCACATATTAATTAATTCCGTCTACTAGTCTGTTGTAACAACAGCAAAAGAGTTAACGAAATGGTAGTGTACGTGTGTCTGCGTCGTGTCAACGCATGGCTCGATATGATGGTGTTGTAATTGCATCCGAGCTGGCGTCCGATAATGTGGCTTGATTTTTCGTACTTGTCACTGTTGTACAGATTTATGTACGTACAGGACAGCGTTGTTCATATAGAATCCAGATGCGACATGGAATTAAACACAAATGACAAAGAGCTCTTGTTACGATTAAAGAGGGAAACAATCTCCTCGTAAAAATGGGAGATAGAGGTTTTAGCTACTTTCATCACAAACAAATTAACCGGCAGCATGTCCTCAATATTGTTTTCAAGAAATTAGACTAACTAAAGGATGGTCGTTAATTAATTAGTGAGATCACACACTATAGCCACATGAGTGCCCCCCTTGATTTGTAGAAATTTGATTGCATGCGTAAACACCACTGCTTGCGCGTATTACACCTGTCTAAAATACGGAGTAACACTCAGTCCAATTGAACTTGTCAAAGTAGCAAATTAACAAAGATCGGAGTAGATAGTGAGGCAATTAAAACAAAAACAACACATCGAGGCTTTATCTCAAATAAGTTTTTCCACGCGGGGGTGTTCACATTTGCACTATGGCTACTACTTTCTTTCTCCATAAATTAAAGTACTATGGTTTGAATGGTCTTGTTTAAAAATATTCCATAAGAATTATACATAGATTTAATGAGCCTTTCTTACTATATCCTTATTTATTCTTTCTTAACCATATACAATTATTTATTCCTGTTGATGTTCAATACCTAGCGTATCTATATAGAGCTTATGAATAAAAATGATTGCAGGCTTAGGGGAAACAAGACTATGAAGGAATTAATGAGGGATTATTACTTCTTATTTGCTTAGCCAAATGGTTTAACAGAGTACAAGGGCTAAGTTACAAAGTCTGAATGATAGATTGATGTTAGATTTGATTCTATCCCCTCATGGTACAAATGGGCTCTCTATTTATATATAATGAAGTGGCAACAACTATGCTCTAAAATGTGTCGTACGGCCGAAAGAAGTCTTCCCACAAAATAGTGTTTTCTTGTCAAAATACACCTTTTCCAAGATAACTTTCGAGTAATTATTCAAACATGTTGTCTGTACAAATATGTTTATAGAGATAACAGCTCGCCCCTGACCAGTATCATGATATTGGTTGGGATGATCATCACATTGGTCGAGGACGATCGGCGTGATGCAAAAATTTGGACACGTCAATAAACTAGTTGAAGACGTAACCAAGTAATTTCTTTAAGGGCTTTTCTTTATAAGTTGTTGACCCAAAAATAGAGCATAGCTTTTAACAATTGTCAGCCCAAATAAAATATGAGTTTTTATCATCGTCAATTACCACTACACACAAAATATTATGTTTATCTTCCAAGATAATTAAGTATGGTATCAAAATCATTTTCTTTCATACTTTCCTCAAATTTATCGCAAACTCAATTATTATTGCCAAAATAATATTTATATTTATGAGCAGAAGAAGTACAATATATACTTATCCTTATAGCGCTGAGGAATGTCGGCCGACCAGAGTGCCACGTCAACAGTTTCTCGAAAATATCCTCTAGAAAAATTGAAATCGCGTTTAGGTTCTCCGATCGGTTTTTAACAAAAAAGACCTGAAAAATCGAAATTACGTTTAGATCTCTCCATGATTTACGTTTAGGTCCTCCCACCGGTTAAAAAACACAGATTCATCGACGATTTATAGCAGTATATAGATTCGTCGATGGATCCTAGCGACCTATTTTTTAAAAAAAACAAGAAAATTAGAAATTTCAGCGCACGACAAATTTCACACGACGCGGTGTAACGTGTTGTCCTAGCTAGTTATATCCATGCAACTAGAGAAATCTCGTGGAGTAAGGCCACCAAAACTGACCTATTCAGATTGAAGCAAGAGATCCTGTAAGATCAAACATGCCCATTCCTCAACTGGAACAACACGGACAGGGAGAGAGCCCCTCTGACAAGCCATTACTGCTGTCCAGATCCAATGCGCAACTACACGAACACACAAACAGGAGTAAACCCAATACAAGTAGAAAAGCCGTCGGGACTCGGGAGAGAGAGAGAGAGAGAGGGGCAAACCTTGGATGGCACACCACCCTAGGCAATCCGAAGAAAAGAGAGATTATGCAGGAGAGAGACCGACGAGAGAGAGAGAAAAGGAAAGGTGTTTTGGTGGCTGGGGAAGCGGGCCCCACCAGTGCCTCCCGCGCAGCCGACAGACGCCCTGGCCCCACCTCACCTCCGCGGAGCGCAACCAAGCCGCGTAGCCGGAGAGCCCGGCCCGGCCCGGCCCGGAATCGGCCTTGGTAGGCCCGCTCCGGACGTGGCCGCGGGCGGACGTGAGGCGGAGTTGATGACCGCGCGCGGGGCCCGCGCGCCACGACGGAGGGTCTCAGCGCCCGCCACGTGTGCACGGCGCGCCCAGCTCGGGGACGGGCTCACATTCCCGTGCCTGCTGCTACGCTGCGCTCGTGTCGACCGTTGTTCGACGCGGTGGTAGCCACGTCGCGCTGATGCGACGTAGGCCGGGACGTGCTTGGCCACAGGGGCTAGCTACAGGAGAATCTCCGTGTAATATTTTTAAAAAATGAGTATGAGAAATCATACACGTGTTAAGATTATCCCCGAGTCGCCGAAAGAGCAGATTCAATGCCAATCAACAAGTAGAGAATATACGAGATCAATGGTAAAGATGACCAAACCGAATATTGAGAGCAGAACTTTCATCTCTTTATTAAATATAACTAGCAATAATAGCGCGCTACGCTGCGCCGTTCTGTAAAGTCGATAAGATTCATCAGCGAATCCATGGGCTGCTATAAACCTTCGATGAAATCTGTGTTTTTTTAGAAAACGAAAAATTTAGTTGAATTTTCGATCTTCGTATTTTTAAAATAAAATGTGTCGGTAGGACCCGTTGGCGAATCCATAAGCTGCTATAAACCTTCGACGAATCCGCGTTTTTTCTAGAAAACCACGGCTAGGACCCGTCGGTAAATCGATAAGTTGCTATAAACCTTCGACGAATCTGTATTTTTTTATGACGAAAATATTTTTTTCGGGTTTTTTTGTTAACGAAAACATTTTTTCGACGAATCTGTGTTTTTTTTGCAACGGAAACATTTTTCCCGGGTTTTTTTTGTGACGAAAACATTTTTTCCGGGAAAAACGGAGAAATGACCTAGACGTAAGAAGCAAGGGCCTATTTGTTATTTTTTTGGACCTGTTTGCTATCCTGAAAAAATAGAAAAGGGTTTGTTCGCGATTTGAACTTAACGGGAGGTTTTTTCGTAAAATACTGCGCCAGAGACCCAAACGCGATGAAAGGAAAAAAATCTTCCCCTCACAAAAAATCGCAAAGGACCTATTTGTAATCCACAGGGATCTATCTGTAATACGGAGAAATGGAGGGGCTTTTTTGCAAAACCGACTTGGGGGACAGGTAGCTCAGCTGAACTCACAGCAATTCCTTCCGCTATAAAGGGTGCAACCATAGGTAGGGTTCACAAAATCAAAAATTCGATTTTCAAATGATTTTAGGTTTTCAAAGATAGACAAAACTCGGTCAAAAATGGTTAGAAATCGAAGAAGTTTTAATTCAAAAATTTCGAACCCAGCAGTAAAACTACAACAGAAAAATCAAAAATCGAGCGATTTTACTGATTTTCGACAAATTTTCGTCGATTTTCGATCGACAACGCACCGAAGGAAAACTAACATATTCGGTGGAGATGGCTGAATCTTGGTCTTTCTGGCAAAGTAAGCTAAGATATTGTGTACTTTGCAAGTATGTAAATAGTCATGACACCAGCCAATGCCTTCTAGTTGGAGCTGCAATGTGTCTACCTAATAAATTTACTGCAAATACAATATTAAATTGGGTTCAAGTCGCAAGATACATAAGTACCCATATGACACTTTAGTGTGAAACATCATGTTCTAAGACTTTTTCATTTTTCTATCCTTGGTCTGAATAAGTCTTTATCTACATCAAGAGATCTAACTACCATGTATTCTTCAAAGGATGAGATTTATCTATGTTAAATTTATTTGATACCTTCTTGGTATAGGTAGACTGGTGTAAGTTCAACCTTCATTAGTTATGGTTTTGGTGTTAATGACAAATCTAATCTTGTGTTAATGATAAATCTAATATTAAGTTTATCCCCTAATGCGATAGTGTTATTAATGACAATCTTATATCGAGACTAACTTGTTTATTTAGAATATCTTTGATTAGTCTCATCGCATTGAAAAATGGAAAACCCAAGGTATGTTTGCATATTCATTCTAATATTAGTTGCATACTTTGGATTCAAGTTAAAGTATAAATGTCCCCATTATATTAACCACAAACGTGCATCATGTTTCCCAATCCTCACATTACATGGATGCACATACTAAGGGGGAGTTTGTAGTTTAACTTGAAAGTCTCTTTGTATTGATCGATTCGTTATTGACACACATAAGGATCAAGACAAAGAAACTAAATCTTGAGTATATGTTTGAATTGCCTAAGTTATAAGTATACTCATGGTAATATAGGATATACTCCAATACGATCAAATTGGATATGTGCATATTATGTCCAAGTCAATTATATCTATGCACATATACATGTGGGGTGTATTCTATAGTTGATGATTTAGAGTAATGATCATTTCCATACAATTTACATATAATGGATCATTACTTTCCATCAACATGAGTATATGAAAACTTGTGTAGTTAATATATACTCATATCAATTTAAATGATAATTTAAATTGAGTTCATTTGTCTTGTTAATCATTAAAGAACATTTCATCATGTGTTGATGGTGTTCCTTGGTTAATTAAGGACAAATGAATAGTTCTTAAGTATAATAAAGCATGAGTTGCATTATTGTACTTAAGACACAATTAAATCATTTCAATTGATTTAGGTTGTGCTCAATTGATCTAAAGGCATCCATTATGTGTTAATGGAGTGCAAGAGATAATCGAGACAACCATGCATCTTGGACTAACTATTTGTATGAGTTGTGATTAAGTTAGGTCCAAAGATTGATGAGATGATGAGAACGGGACAAGGGCGGCATCATGAGTTGATGGGCGTCAAGAGTGGATCCCAAGATAAAGAGGAGTCTGATACGATCCCGGGGAATATCAAAGTGATGATCATAAAGACCCCAAAGGGATTGCTTGTCTTGTGGCGAAGGTATAATTAGATAGGCTAAGGACTTTTGTAGTCTTTGAGTCTAAGGTTTTATCGCCGTGCTATTAAGAGGGGTCGTTCCCTTTGCTTGAGTTTCATCATGTGTTGGTGATCTCATTCCGCGTTCACTCGAGCTCAAACCATTTTGATTTGGTTTTTGCATTTGGTTTAAACCATTTGGCTTGTGTTGCGAATGGGTTAAACTTATGCTTGGTTGCATTTGGTTTTCGCATAATGCTTTGATTTGCATGTGTTGCAAATAGGATAAGCTAGTGCGTTGGCTTTTGCGTGAAGTTCACTTTTGCATGTATTGCATTAGTTGACGCTTCATGTTTTGGTTCGCAAAACAATCTTTCTAAAACTTGTGTTTGCTTGGAGCTAAGTTTTGCATGTGTTGCAAAAGGAGAGAGCTCAAGCATGATTTGATGTTTGTGTGTTTGTATGGAGCTAGAGGCTTGCATGTGTTGCGAGTAAAGAGCTCATACGTGTGATTTGGTTTTGGTGTGAAGTTTGGTTTTGGTGTTGCATTGAACTAGAGAATTGCATGTGTTGCAATTAGAGAGCTCATGCACCTTGATTTGATGTTGCTTGGAGCTAGACTTTTGCATGTGTTGCAAAGAGTAGTGCTCAAGCATGAAATGGTTTTATTGTGTTATTTGCAAGTTCGTTGTGCGAATAAACTGAGGTTTATGAGTCCGGAATTCCGAGAGCATGTGAGTGGGGCTTGCAACGGGTGTTGGCAAGTTGACCGGGTCTTGTGTTGACCTTCACATGGCTAGGGGGATTAATCTCATAAACTCGAGTTTTATTTGCTTATTACGTTTTGCAAATAGTTCTTGAGTTGATTGCGAAATGTGTTTTTGCAATTTGGTTGAAATTCTTTGAGCATGAGCTAAGTTGGTGCAAATGTGTTTTGCACGGGTATATGATCATGTGTTGATCATCTTTATGGCTCAAAGAACAAAGTTTGTTTTTCGGAGAATTGGATTTGGAGTTGAATCCTGTTTTCTCTGCGGCCGGTACTACCAGGGCTTGAGGGCGTAGTAATCTGTAAGTCTTGATACTACCGGCCTAAGCGCCGGTGAGGTTTATTTCAGAGGAGTTGTTTTTCGGGTTTGCTTGAGCGGTACTCTAGGGCCTTGAGGCGGTACTACATAAAGTCGATCTCTGGCCCTCGAGGCGGTAGTACCGCTAAAAGTGTCCGTTGTCGAGCCGTTGGAGGTGGGGTCAGTCTCTACCGCCCTTAGAGGGCGATAATCTGGGGTTTGGTGATTCGCCCATTTGCCCCCAAACGGCTAGTTTTCTTGTGGGGGCTATAAATACTTGGGGGGCTTAGGGCAGTGTTCTTTGGTATGGTTCTTTGTGTGTGGGAGTTGTGTGCATGTGTTGCTCTTCTCCATTTGCCTCTTGAGCTTAAGAGTGAGACTAATTGCATGTGTTGCAATTAGGAAGTGATTTGAGAGCCTCTTGTGCATGTGTTGCACTTGAGTGAGGCCTTGTGCATGTGTTGCACTTGGTGATCACCGAGGCGCATTTGTTGTGCCGGTGAAGTTCAAGCGAAGGAGCGGCTTGTTACTCTTGGAGGTTGCCGACTCTAGGCAGTGTAGGCGTCGTCGTGGGAGCTCTCAAGGTGTGAAAGCCCGGCAAGTTTGTGAAGGTTCGGGTTGAGCCTACGCGGCGTGAAAAACCACGACTAGTGGAAAGAGGCGGGTGCTCGGCGGGAGCCGGTCCAAGTGTGGGCTAGCCTCAACGTGGACTAGGGAGACCCAGAAGTCTCCGAACACCACGGAAAAATATCGGTTGTCTCTTTTACTTTCAAGTATTTACATTTATTGTATATTGTCCAATTGCTTGATTGTAATTAGAATTGCTTAGTGTTAATTGATTGATCAATTTAGCAATTCTAGTTTAGAGACATAATTTAGTTAATGCACTAGTGAGCCTAGTTGATTTAGGCTTTAATTGTCAAAACCTATTTATCGCTTCCGCATATATATTTGATTAGGTTTTGACATAGGGGTTGATTAGAGCGAATTGTTTAGTGAGCGATCGAATTTCTTAAAACGCCTATTCACCCCCCCTCTAGGCGCATCCTCGACCCTACAACTGGTGCATAAAAAATTATTTAGGGAAATGCTCTTGCTATTGACCAAGTAATATTTGATTTTACCCAAATCTTTGAACACAAATTTCATCATAAGGTAAGAACTTGCTTCCTTTGTGTCCACCGTGGTTCCGATGATATTCTGTCAGACTCAGGAGTAACACCCCTAAGCCATATGCATATTTTGTAGTAGTTCAGAAAAAAATTAGTACGTATAGTAAACAAAGCTACATCACAACATATCATACAAAATTTTATTCATTTATTTATTAGTGTTTTACAATATTAATTGCTTGCATACCAACTGAAAATATAGCATCGAAAAGCAAAAGACGTAGTAGGACCTAGCAAATCGGCAACAAGCAATCAACTGGGCAGCAGCTAAGACATCGAGATTCCTCTCTAGCAATAATGTGTTCCTCCCTGAAAAACAACAAATATAGCAAGATGAGTACATAGGTCTTGCTGTTTAGGCTTAGGTTTTTTAGTTTATAGTTTAAAATCAGTTTTTGGACTTAAATAGTTCAAAAGCTATTAACTTTTATACACGTAGATGTGGGAAATTTTATCATAACTTTAGTGGTATTAATTTAAAATCAATCCTCAATAAGCGAAAAAAATCACTTTTCGGTGGCTTTTGGCTTTTAGTTATACAGAGACTTATGGCTTTTAAAATGCTTAGATAAAACTATCAATTTGTTTCGGCTTTTAAGACATAAAAATGCCCAAACAAATAGGGCTATAACGTACTCGCAAAGTCACATATGAAATGCAATAATAATGAAGGGTCGCAAAGAAAGGGATAAAGTAACATTTGAAGTATAATAAGTAATTTTCAAGGCATAATTGATACAGTAAAAGAGAGTTTTAAATCAAGCTTTCAACACAGAATGCATCCTGGAGTTTCAGTCACTCTTCCCCTGAAGGACTCCCTTCATCTAAAATCATTTTTTGTAAACACTTTTTGAAAATCAAAGTCTAATCCACGAACATCTTGCTTGGCATGCCTATGACCGCGGGCGCGACTAATCGATTAGTTTTACACTCTGCAGAGGTAGTACAATTTTAACCACATGACAAGATTATCTCATGTTGCTAAGCTATTAACACACTTCCTTTGGTAAGCGGTTGAGAGACCATGACAAGGCCTTACAATGCGCCATTCCTAAGCAGTCATGCTCGCTCAGATTCCACCGTTGCAATGGGTTAACTTCCCTAGTCAGTATCTCCCTCATGCGCCACTCATCAACCAAATGGCACAACCGACAATAGATTGTTGCAAATTAGCTAGCTAGTTCTATTCCATACCAGACTTATAGTAGTACAATATGGCTTTACATTCAGCGAAACACAAACCGGTCCTTAACTAACTAGATGAGCTTACCAAAAACCCAAAACAATGGCCCTACCACTTAGGAGTGAAAACAGGTTGGATACGGGTTGATATTGCTCTTCCCGTATGCTAACACATTTTTTCTAGATTTAGAATCGGATACGGGCTAGCCGGATGTAGAAACAAAACTGGGTTATTCGAGATACGGATACGGGACGGATATGTAGCGTTTTCAGATTAGAAATGGATAAAGACATACGAATAATGCACGCATATATAGAGTAATATATATTGAATAAAAATCATACAAGTACATGACCATAGTAGCAAGTTATATATTGATCAAACTAATAGACGTCATAGACAGAATATGCTACTTGAGGATCAAGAAGAACAAACTAATTATCAATATAAATAGGCTGTCATGGAAAAAATGTTATGAAAATAGGCTGGACCTTGTTAATATCCGAATAGAAAAAATTTAGATATCCGAAACTTGTCCCGTATTTATTGGATATTGGTTGCTCTGATCCTGAATCCAGATTCAAGTATCTAGATCCCATCCCAGATCCGACCGAATGGTTAAATCCGGTCCCAAATCCAATCCGATTTGAATCTAGTCCAAGATCGAGCGAGAAATATTCAACCCATTTTTCATCCCTACTACCACCTAACAATCCATCTCGCTAGTACTAAGGAATACTTCCTTTTAACTTTATTTTGAACAATATTATTTTTCACAATATTCCACGGCACACCAATACCAAGGAATACTTTCATTTCAAAAGAAATCTTTGCATGGCACAATTTTCCCAAAAAGTCATAAATACAAGTTTAAACATGTCTAAACCATTTACTATATAGCACTGGTTTATACTATAATTGTATCAACTAGTTATATTTTGCTCTAGGGTGACAACATATAAATATTTTAAAATCAATTAAGGTCATAACAAAAGCCAATGAAATATTTTGTATTTATATATTTATATATTTTTAATTACAAAAATTCTAGAATGTTACATATTCAAATTATCGACATAGACTGAGATGATATAGAATCCATTCTAGGACTTTATTTGTGAATACACAGGGACAATCACCATTATTGGAGTAACCTTTCTCCAAGAGGATCTCACAAAGTCGGGTGTACCACATTTTGCCCGACTGTTTTAACTTGTGGAGCGATACGTTGCGATGGGTTTTATTAGGATCTGGAATTTTGACTCCATGAACTAAATATCTGTATCCAATTACCCATATAAATATGTGGTCTCTAATCCATCAAATGCATTGTCAAATTCTTATTAGTTATCATTAATATCAAATATTAGAATATTATTCCACTTATTATAGGTGAGTAAATTTTACTGTAATCGATACCGGGTCTCTAGGTGAACCCTTGTACTACAAACCTAGTTATTTTCATTTCTCTTTCAGATGAACACCCATTTGAATCCTAAGAATGGGTTTTTATGTAGGATCTAAATAGCTTTTGATGTAGGATCCAAATGAGTTTTCAAATGGGTTTTAATCCAAAAAGAGGAAATACAAAGCGAGACTTGGAGCGCAAGTGTTCACTAGAGACCTGACATCAATTAAGATAAAACTTACTCTCCTGTAGTGAGTGGAATAACGTTCCGATATTTGATACCAATATCAATTAATATGAACTTAACAATTCAATTGATTGATGTAGTGACTGCATATTTATATGGGTCTCTATATATGGATATTCATACAAGAGTCCATGAAAGAGTCAAAATTCAGTATTCTAATAAAAAGTAATCACAACATGTATAGCATCAACAGAAAGAATGCAACATGGATAAACCTCATCCTTTAAATACCCCATGGTAGTAAGATCACTTCATGTGGATAAAGACCCATTAAGACCAAAGATGAAAAATAATCTTAGGACTTGAAGTTATATATTTAAGTGTCATATGAGTACTTATGTATCTCACAAATTGTACCAGGCCTAATTACATTTGCAATAAATTTACTAGTTGGACACAGTGTAGTTTCAACCAGACGACATTGGGTTCATGTCAAGACTTTACTTAGATACAACTCCAAGGTACATAAGATCTTAGCTTATTTTACTGGAAGGACCAAGACACATCCATGGTAGGATATACGGATGTTAGCTATCTATCTGATCCCCATGGTGCCAAATCTCATTCTAAGTTTTTCTCTGCAATGGTATAGCCATTTCTTAGTGGTCTGTTAAGCTATCATACCCTTATAGCTACCTTTACTAACCACTCAAAGATAATAGTATTGTATAAAGCCTCACATGAATTTGTTTTGTTAAGATATGTAATTAGCCATGCACAGAAGTCATGCGGCATTAACATTGTCGATATTTCCATAATTATCTATGAAGATAATTCTCCTTGTGTTGCGTAAATGCAAACAGGTTATGTGAAAGAGTAGTATCATGAAGCATTGCCCCTAGACTTTTCTATCTTCTTGAACTACTGAAGAATTGTGATGTAAAGATCCTGCAAACTAAGTCATGTGAAAATTTGGCTAGTTTATTCACTAAATCTTTGCTGACATCTAGTTTCCAAAGGAATATTTGTGGCATTGGACTGAAACGACTTAAAGAGATGCATATTTCAAGGGGAGTAAATCCCTTAACCATATCCCTTGGTATAATTCCGAATATGTTATTCTAATCTAGAAAATTATAAGTTGCACTCTTTTTCCCTTTGTAAGTTTTTTCTGAAATTTTCTCACACGAAGGTTTTTAACGAGACAACAAGTGTAACACAGTATGCGCATGCAATGTACTTTTTCTCTATTCTTTTCCCACTGGGTTTTTGTAAGAGGTTTTTGATGAGATATTTGCATTTCGTGGTATTTGTCCAAGGAGGAGCGTTGAGATATAACTAAATACTAGGGTTTGGTCGGTAAACTCCGAAACTTCCCCAGGTGGCTTTCGTTATAAATATAGCACCCAATTGTAAAAATAAATTAATTTTCAATAAAAGATAAAAGACTTTTCCTCTCTATATTCTATGTGTTCTTTGTAATTGTTTTTTTATGTAATTGGTGTCCTGTGATTGAACTACATCTTTATTCAACACCAAGGTCGACGTCGTGCTACAGCGATAGTTTTGCACTGCACGAGCACGTACGATCGATGTGATTCGTTTAAGCAAACGTGTAGTATAGTATAGCTGGTTTACAAAGTTCGGAGGATTGGATTAGCTTGAGCCGACGGTATATTAATTTCATGGAATATGCATGGAGATAGCCACGTCACGTCGTGGCTTGGATCTGATCCTCAACCACACGATTCTTAGCCGTATCAATTCGACGGTTGGAAAGCAGGCTCTAATAATCCCTAGGAAATAGTACTCTCGTGCGAAAGTATTTTCCTCGACGAGGGAAGCTTTTCTCCTGGTTCACGTAACGAGTACGGCTCCTCCCAACGGTGTGGTCGAACATATAGGGGGTGTTTGGGATAACTACAGTTTCACCAAAATCTGTGGAGTTAGTGGAGCAGGGTATTTCTAGCTCCAGAAATTTGTGGAGCTGGAGCTATGGATACATTAAGAGTGTTTAGGTAGATCATCTTGTTTACATTTTAGACTAAAAATATAAACTTAATTCACTTTATTTTAGCCTATAAGTTTCAGCTCTGAGCTGGAGCTGGGATCTGGAGCTCTCCCAAACAGGGCCATAGGTCGCATTGCTTTTACAAATGAGGTCAAAATATGTGTCCTCACGTGAGAAACATCATCCGTATAGTAGATCTATACAAGGCCAGGGGCCTAGGGATACAGCTAATATATATCTCTACTACTTCTAATTAGGAGCTGGTGATGGTCGTCTGTTTTCCTGTAAAGTACATGATCCGTTAGATCTGACATGAACGACTGAGATAGAAGGGGATTTAACCTGATAGTCTCACCCTTCTTCTCGTCTTCTCATGGGCTCATGCAGCCATAACCATTATAGATACGATGTCTTTCATCTCAAACCACTTTAACCCTACACTTTCTCCTCCTCCCTCGATTCGGCGTGCTCAGCTCTCCCTCTCAAATCTCTTCAGAGGAATAAGTCTTTCCTACCATTGAAATATAACTAAAGTTAGTACTCTTTGCAAATAATTTTTTTATCGTAAATTGAGTTTCTATTTCAACACATGGATACATGACTAGTACATCTCTTAAGGTTCTATCTGCTTGGATTGTAGGAATTTATAGCTTGGATTGCTGTGAAAAATATACTGCTCCCTGTAAAATTCGTGTGAAATTACTGTGGAACGGCCTGAGGGCTGAGGGTTCCTTCTGAGAATTTTCGGAGCACTTACACTGTTACACAGTATGGTCTTACTTGTCACGGTTTACTATCATTCGGCTAATATTCCGATCCTGGCTTTTCCAAACAGCATTGAGGATCCTACGAGTTCCCACGAGGACAGCGACCCGCGTGGGCCCGCTCGACACGTCGCCTCGGTCGGGAACCAGGGGCAGGATTCGTGGAACTGACGCGTGGGCCCAGGAGATGAGTGATGGGTCATGAGCCCCTGTCCTTTTCGCCGACCGAGTGAGCTGACCAAAAGGGGAAAGGTGTGCAGCAACGGAGCTGCTTTGCAAAAGAGCAAGGCACAAAAGGGGGAGCAGCCAGTGGCCTGCGTAGACTGTGCGGTGGGCCCGCCCGACCTGCACCATGACACGCAGGCCATCCGTTTCCTTGCGTGTTTTCCTTTCTGGAAAAAAAAAGCAGCGCATTTCGATCTTGGTTTGGTTGATTGCGTGTGTATTTTTGGATCTTGATTCTCTCTTTCTTTTGTTTTTCTTGCGCGAGTAAACCACTGATCTCCTGCTCTTTTTGTTTCCGGATTGTTTATAACCGTAGAATGGCAGAGCGATGCTCGTCGTTGGACAAAATAACAGCGCCCACGATTTTACCCGCCCCAAATGGTCTCCTCTCGATCTTGAGGTTGCGTCACCTAGGAATTGCTCTCAAATCCTTCTAAAATGATGGCCTAAGGAATTTGAATTCGCCAAGTAATTGAATCGATTCGATCTTAACTGTTCTCTGGTGGTTTCGAGCTACAAATCGGATCATCTCCATCCAAAGATCCCAACGTCCGTGTCGATGCCGAGTATGAAACCACAGGTCCATTTTGTGACGTGGTAGGACACGCATTGCTTTATTTGTTTGTTTGTTACAATTAATTAAAGGCTCAAGGGGAAAGGTGCGGTACTGTGCAAGAGTGTACTGGTGGTCTGGTGTGTCTCCTCCAAAGGAGATTAAGGAGGTGAGAGGGCCTGTCATGATGGGATTATGATAGGGATTAGCACGAGAATAAAGTAACTAAACGCAGGGGAAACGTATGAAGAATTAAATAGCCTCATTAATGGGTAGTGGCGCGGTGTTCCCGGGGACGTCTACACTCCCTAGTCCCCTGCTCGTTAGAAGAGGTACTCCACTGTACTAGTTCAGAATTCAAAGAGAGGTGAGAAATTCGATCATGACCTACACTGGTTAATAATCTTTGGTTTTTTCTGCGAACTCCATCCCCTACCGCGAATTTTGACCAGAGCATTTCTTGGGTACGGCGAAATTTTCTTCGAAAAGTTCAAAAACAATCAACGTTGCGTAGGAGAGCATACTGAATTTTATGAACGACCGACCTGTTTATGCCATAGGCCGCGTTTGAATTCCACCTATACACTTGAGCAATTTAAGGCGATGTGCCATCGATAAATAGTACAAGGGTTGGCTCTCTTGTCTTTGACCGAATTGCATCTGCTTGCTGGTACCAAATTCCAATCCGTCGCTGTTTGTTCGAGCTTTCGCTTAAAGAGAATGTTGACTCTTATGCGCACAGACGGGGACGTGCGCGAGTGTGTACGGGGGCTGAGCTAGCGAGTGGACGGGTCAGGGTATATGAACCCTGCTTTGGACACGTCCACGTGGTGCTTCACCATTCGATGTGTCGCTGTACATAAGACCTGTTTGGAAAGAGAGTTTTCCTTCCAACTCACAAGGAATGGCCTTGCTTTCTTAGAATAAAGGAATCATAGGCTGCAATTTCCACGGGATTGTAGTCATATGCGCAAGGGGAATTCTCAGGAATGGTAATTTGGTCTGTCTAGTCAGTGCTCAGTGCTCTTGCACACTGATCCAACGAGTAGATACCATAATAAATCTCGCTACTTACTCCATCTCCCACTTGTGATATTTAAAATAAATAATAAAGTTAGTTTGTATAATAATTATCTCTAAAGATTGATTCTAGATGATGTACAATAACTATCTCTTTTCTAACTAATCTATCTTGTTTCTTGTACATACTATCTCTTGCATAAGAGCCGGCTCTCTTCTCTTTCCTCTTTTCTCACTCTTTCACATATAAAAAACTGATATGTATAGTCTAAAAAAACTAAGATAGTCTTAGGCTATATTTGGCAGAGTTTCAGATCCTAACTCCACCTCAGATCTGAAACTTGTAGTCTAAAATAAAGTGAACTAAGTTTATATTTTTAGTCTAAAATGTAAACAAGATGGCGCATATAAATACTCTTAATATACCTATAATATATTTTTTTTAGAGCTAAGAATATCCTGTTTCACTAACTTTACGAATTTTTTGTAAAACTAAAATTGTACTTTGTGTGTATTCACTAAACCTAAAGAGCCGTGCTCTACTACCTCACCCATTTACTGAGATTACGAATACATAAAAACCTTCCGGATAGGAAAAGAAAATAAAGAAAGAGAAAATGTTTTAATGAACCAGGTTAGTGGATAAGCCCAAGATTTTTTCAGTGGCCCATGGTTTCCTCTCGCCATCTGGCTTTTCAATGCTCCTCCAACTCTCCAAGCGACGGCAGCCGTCGATGCCTCACCCCCACGTGCTCCGGCCACCGATCGCCGTCCAATCCGGGGACTCGCAAGCGTCAGTACAGAACCACGCCATGTGTGGGGCCCGCTCCCTACCAGGCGCCACCCAGGCAGCCTGAGCCACCACGTGGCGGCACGTGACGTGCAGCTCGCTCGCGGTACAGATAGCGGGCCCAACTAGCGGCCCGTATCCCGGACCCCACCTGCCATTGGGCGTGCCGCTTCCTGCCTGCGCGCCTGGAGATTCGTGCCTATGCTTCTGTAGCTAGCAGCAGCAGCAGGTGGGGGCTGGCTGGCGCTGCAGGTGGGGCCCACGTGGCGGCAGCGGCAGCGGGGGACCCAGCCAGGGATGCTCTGCGGCTGGGGCGCACTGTGCTTCGCCGTGTGGTCCTCGGCTCTGATCTCGATCTTCTCTTTCTCTCTCTCTCTCTCTCTCTCATTGGGAGGGTGGGCCCTCACATCACAGGGGTGGGGCCCGCGCTGGGCTCTCCTCTCTGGGGTGGTGCGCCTGGAGCGGGGCCATCTAGGTTCACGCCCCGATGCGCGCGCGTCGAGATGCGTGCCGGCCAGAGATCAGCAGCCATGTGTGTGTGGTGTACCTGTGTACCACGGGTGGTGTGCACAACTGTTGTGCAGATCAAGCTGTTCCGGGCCTCCGGCCATACGAGGCAGAGCAACGCGATGTGGTTTGAATTTTGATACATGCCATATTAGCTAATGGCATTTTTTTAACACAAAGTTTGTACCATACAACTTTAAAGATTGGCATTTTACACACCATTATGATAATGATTAGTATTTGCTGAAGTATCAGTAAATATAGTGTTATAGTATGAATTATTCTTTTTTATGTTTTCAATCTGGAGTGAACACCGTATATATTTAACATTTTGTATATAATTTTTTTTCCAAAATTTAGCATATCAACATTTTTTTTACAAAAATAGCCCACTTCCTTACCGTGAAAGGCATAACAAACAACATATCCTTTACCGACTGCCCTGTCAGGAGAGCGTCGGAGGTGACCGGTCCCACAGTTACGTATGCAAGCGCGACCGAGCGAGAGGGGACGCGAATGCAATAGCTTTAGCTGTACAGCACTATACAGTACTATTCTACACTGTTTGGCACAGTACTGCACTGCTGTGCATTTTGCTTCTTTCTCGCTAGGGTGGCGTGGGAGGATGCCTTCCATGCTCTCTGGGAGTAGTAGCGTGTCCTCCTATGCTACTGTGAAGTCAGCAAGATTATGTGCTCCTTATGTGTGACATGGACACGTGTTTGACTTTTGTTGTGCTTTCGTGGTAGGGAAAGAGTTATTTTTAAAAAACATATTTTAGGAGGCTAAATTCATAAAAAAAAGTTATACATAAAGCTAGGTATGTATGTTGAATTATAAGTAAATTGCCTATTTTTCTCATTAGTTTAAGCTTTTTGGCTGAATTGGTTGGTGCATGCAACTTAATATAGTATCAGAACGAAGAGATCTCGAGCTCAAGACTTAGCTAACGCAATTAAAAAAATAATTGTAGCCCACTTGTATCACATGTCCTAGCTCTAAGGGAATCTACACGTGAGGGGAAGTGTTGAAGTATAAATAAATTCCCCGCCTTTCTTTATCAACTTAAATTTTTGGATGAACTAACTGGCGCATGCAACTCAGTAATGTACAGTTAAGGCAAGTACAATAATAAAACTAGTTGCTTATTTCATTTCCTATCTATATCATCTAGAGTAAGTACTAAAGCCAGTTTGTACAATAGTTATTTCTAAAAATTGACTCTAGATGTTGTGCATTAACTATTTATTCTCTCTTGTCTTTTCTCACTCTTTATATAAGATAAAATTAACGTACATGCTAAAAGTAATCTGTAGCTTTATTGTACATGCCCTTGTCATCAGGAGTTGGTATAGATACGGTCAGTCTCTGACACCGTCCCTGTCTGATCCCTCTCGATCTCGTCCATGGGGTCAGTCTCGTCTCGCGGAGTTCGTGGGTGATCATGACCGTTCCGTCCACGGACGCACGGTGGAGATCGGAGGAGGTGCCCGCAGGAAATTCAAGAGACGTTTTGGATTTGAGAAACGGAACAAAGAAATTGTGGGACGGTGGATGCGTGCGAGCCTTGCGTACGTACCTACTTGGCCGAGACCCAACCAATTTGCGTGAGAACCATGCGCGTTGCGTGTAATCACTCATCTACGTACGTCCAAGCCAGTAGCTGCATGCTTGTGTATAAAGAGCAGTGCAGATATCGATCGATCGTGTTGCTTCGGGTGCTACGCCACCAAGAGCTGCATATATGCATGCCGCTTCTAATCACACTTACCGTTACCGCTTCTATACTATTCGTGTACGTACTCCCAATATACTACTCCATATGTTTGCAACTTTGCATGCATGCATGCCGGCCACTGTCTCCTGTCCGTTTGTTCCCGATCCAACGCTCCGTGTATATATATGTTTATATAATAATAACATGCAGCTAGCCAGAGCAAGATACCTAAAAAAAAAAATCTAGAGCAAGCTATACGTACTACTGGGTCGGAGTGCAGTGCATCTGCGACGACCCTGCGTCTGCGGCATGCATGCGTGCGTGGCTCCCCATTGCCTCCCTGCTGTGCTTGTGCATGTACGCGTCTAGTTTCGACTTTCGATGTGTCTCCATATGTGCGTACGTAACATGGCAACATATCTTTCTCGTAAAATCACAGACTTGAAAAGTTTCAAAAATTCTGAAAAAATCATGGATGTACATCTCAACTTACACCTACATATAAAATTTCATGATCAAATTCATCCTATCCTAGCGGGTACAAAAAAACAAGCAGCAAAATGAATAGTGATGAACAGTAAAAATCACTGTTCATGCGAAATTTGACTTTTGCTGCTGTATAAGATGAATTTGATCCCCAAAGCTAGACCAAGAGGCATCTTTCACGGTTTACAACTACAGACTGCGCTGGATCCCCAAAGCTAGACCAAGAGCATCTGGGTCGTCGTCATCATCATCATATCGACCGGCAGCTAGGGCAGGCAGGCAGGCATCTCGATCGGGTCGGGCGTTGGGTCCCGGCCGGCCACGGCGAGCGGCCGATACGGACAGCACAACAGCAGATCTATAGTGTATGAATCGGAGCTAAGTGACATTATCATCTTTTATCCTAACACACATAGCTTATTTTGTATATAAGCAAAATCATTATCTTATGACAAGTTATTGTTACGACTTTGTATGGCCCGAGACGGTCCGATCATATGCTTCCCTACGTCCGCCCCTGCCCCCTCGTGCAGTCGTACACGCGGCTCCGTAAGCCGTACGGACATGCAGCCTTGAATTGGAGCTAGCCGGTGGTTTCGTTTCTTATTAATTATACATCCTTACTTTGTTTTTTTTTCTCAGGGAAGGCACTGCATTCGAATTAAAGAGAGATCGACCGTGATGTGCTGAAAATGAAGAGCGCAGAACGCCATGGCAAAATTATACGAGCAAGCACAGCAATAAGAACCAATTTCATTAGCTTAATTACTGTTCCCAACTAATTAAATAGATAGGTGGGCCTGGCCATGTCGAAGGGTAGCCATTTGCTACCTTGACACCACGTAGTGGGCTGGGACGGGACTCACAGGAAGTGAGTTGGGCTGGGAGAGGGATACGGTCGAGCGGCCCAGCCGAGTCCACACTCCACCCTACTCGATCTCTTTAACTAACAAGTTTTCAAGCAAATCCTTCATTTTTTTTCATGCAAATCATCTCAGTAAAAGGAATTCAAACTAATAAATGTCTTCGAAAATGGCATATATGCCACTGGTTTTGAATTCGCACCTTTGCCACTAGAAAAAAGTAGCAGCAAAGCAAACAAGGTTTTTCAGAATTCAGACTGAAACAATATCAACAAGTTACCCCTCTAAACCTGGATTGAATTACTCGCTCTCGGTATGCGCGTGCGAAAATATGCCTAAGCACTAATTTAGAATTTCAAATATCAACTTAAATCTGCTTTAAGACATTTTAACAACATCACTAAACCAACTAATCGGGACGCTTCGCAAAGAAGAGGTCTCTGGAGAAAGTTGTTTTAAGGCGAGTACTAGCAATTGGATGTCCCATAACTGTTTATTTTCTCGGACGCGTCGGTGGAACATTTTTTTTCTACGCGTGCAATATTTTTTACCAACATCAGCAATATTTTTTTTCACGTGCACATTTCTATTGTTATTGAAAGAAAATATTGCACGCGTAGGAAAAAAATGTTACGAGCGTTCAAGAAAATAAACAGTGAATCGGACGTCCGAACACAAGTCATTATGTTGTTTTAATGGTTTCACCATAGATAGCTTGGAGAGAGTGACGTACACGCAAGATGAAAGTCTCCAAGGCAGGAGTAGCATCCAGAAAAGAAACCAAAGAAAAGAAATTATAGCTGTGGAAGGTCATTGTTTCTTAAGGGAGAAATATCCAAGTACTTGAGATGAACTTGCCGGGCATCATGTTGGTGTATTGCCCGTCTGAAGAAAGAAACATTTCAAGAATTAATCATTCTCCAAGGTACAAGTATCACATGCATATCACTAGCCTATGATAATGTAATGTTTCGGAGAAACTGATTAGTATATAAACATAGCAAATACCTCAAGAACTGATGACAGGGCAAGTCCTTTAACATTTGGCATAACAGGCAGAAGCTCGGTACGAGCATAACCGACCATGTTGGGTTGAACTACTCATCATACACGTGTTTGGTTGCCACTTGCCAGTAGATCTCCAAGAGAGATTGGTATTCGGGTCTCTCCGTAAATAAAATTGGAGAGCTTTGGTGCATTTATCTCTATGACCTGTAGCGTTTTACATGTTGTCACCTGAAGGTGATTGAGTTGCTGCAATGGGCAGGGCACCTTGAAGCAGATTATATCATTGCAATCAGAAATTACCAACCGCACAAGAGCGGAACAATTGAAAATAAACTTCCCTAACTCCTCCCCGGTAATATGGACTGAATGCAGACGCAAGCTTGTCAGGCTTTTGTTTCAACCAGGAGTTGGTGTGGGATGAAAAGCACAGAAGGAAAGGCAAAGGGACTGAACTGTTGCTCCTCCTATCTCATTAGATAAAAGCGAACACTGGAAGTTGTATTCCGTCTTTTTCTCCACACGAAGAAATCTCCAACGCTAGCTCTTCGATCCCAGGTTTGACAGCAATTTGAAGCCATCTGTTAAGATGAGAGGCATTTATATCGCGGCAGGGAAACAATTGAAGTGTAAGCACCTTCACTCCAAAGCCAGGATGGTTTTTAAGAATATGGTCAATTTTTCTGACAACAGAGCTTTCTATTTCATCCATGTTACACGATCGCTCTTTCGAAGACAGCAGCCTAAACTTATTCCAACCCAGTGTTTGGTTATTGATTACGAGTCTGGTACAGGCGTATAGCGTCTCCAGCAACGTCAAAATCCATGAGATACACAGGCAACGGGCTGCATCTTGCATTGGCACAAGGGAATATATGTGATTCAAGATATCCTGCAAAAAGTATGGTTGGAAGAGCATTCAAAGTGACCACATCCTGTGCTAGCAGGTTGGGTTCCATATTCGAAACCGTTTTTCTGGATGAACTCGAAACTTCTTTCGCTAGCACATGAGGGTAGACTAGCAGTGGCGGAGCCAGAAATTTTTAAAAGAGGGTTCTAAAAATAAAATGAATCTCTACTAATGATTGATTCATTGATATTCAAAGTTTAATATATAGTAAGTACAATATGTAACACTTGTAACCTGTAAGGATTTAGAAAACGTAGCACTTAATATAGTAAGTACAATATATAAACGCTTTGGAAGGTGCAACTGCAGCTTAAGAATTGAACTCTTGTGTGATCTCACCGACGTTAACCCTGTACATTCTATATGAGACTTCTTTAACCAGAGAAAATAGATGATACATATACCTACATACACTACAAGGAACAGGGAAAAATTCGTGGGCCAAAAACCCACGAATTTAGGCAAAAACCCACGAATTTATGTTAAATTCGTGGACAAACCGTCGAATTTAGTTCACGAATTTAACTCGACGAATTTAATCAATTAAATTCGTGGTAGCCATACAATTTAAATTAAATTCGTGGGTTAATGGAAAAACCACAATTTAATCATAAATTGTGGGCCAACAAAACCACATTTAGTTAAATTAAATTCGGGTCAAAAACCCACGAATTTATTTAAATTAAATGGGCGAAAAACTCCATTTAATTTAGTTAAATTCGTGGGCCAGCAAAACCCACGAATTTAGTTAAATTCGTGGGCCAAATAAAACCCACGAATTTAGTTAAATTCGTGGGCCAAATAAAAACCCACGAATTTAACTGTTAAATTCGTGGGTATTTATGGGCCCACGAATTTAACAGACATTTGTACAAAAAATATATATATATCCACATCGACAGATAAAATATATGGCCTAAAAATGAATATTAATTTATGTATTGTACAGTCAATATTAATTTATGAGATGCAAATCAGGCCAATTGATTACTGTTAAGGCATATAACAAAATTATAAAAGCAATTCTAGAAGACAATCAACCAGATCACATTGTTTATAAATATTGTTTATAAATATAAAAGGACAGATATTGTTTCGAAATATAAAATGATAAAGTAGCAATAATGACCTCAATATATTTTTTGCTCGTATATCTAGAACTTCACATTTCAACTCAATCTTATAAGGCAATGACCTAGATCAAGAATAACAACGATCCGCTCATTCCCGCTGGTTAGCCTTCTTCTGAATTTGGATCATGATGAAAAAATAAATATGAAAAACTATCATAAAAATATTAAAAGCTTCACAAACCTTGAAAACTTTGACTACGGAATCCCCTCTTATCTCGACATTACAATGGTATATTTTCATTGTACTTGGATCCAAATCAAGGTTACGCAAGCATCGAATGGCCTGACGGTGAATAGTTCCATCGGCCTCATGTTATCACTTATTATAGACGAATAAACACAGATAGTAGAGAGAGAAAAGATAAATGACATGTCGGTACAATGTAAAATATCCACGTTGATAGACATCAATCTTGATGCTCAATGAGTATATATATAAGGAGTTCTACACGAGTGTTGCGACTTACAGGTAGCAACGTGTGTCCCTTAAGGCCTCAAGTATTGCACAGGAAGATATATATATCTGAGCAAATCAGCCATTTTATAACATATATTAATCGGCATAGAGCAATAACTCCTTCTAATGACGTAAATCGAAATAATTAAACCATACTCATATGAAAAAGAACTTCAAGAAAATAAATAAAAGTACACTACAACAAGGTTGCTAAATTTGATCTTTGAATCCAACAAGGTTACACTTAATGAAGTATTTCAAATCCTCACCGAGACGAAGATCCTTTCTTCACTTGTACTTTGATCTTTGAATCCAATTGACCTTGCTCCAATTAATATCAAAAACATGGAACCTGCTCATAAGAAAATAAGGGAAAAGCGATTCATGTATTCACTCAAATTGGTCTCGAACAAATAATCAAGGATACCCTGGAAATTGTAGAAGAGTACTAGGGAAAGTCTTCCCCTACTTCAAAAGAAGTAAACTAGGTTTTGGCATATGAAAGGAATACTTCTATGATAGAATGGGCAAAAACAAATAAGATCATGTCTGATTAACATAACACATTATACATTTTGTAACTAAGAGTGTTAGCCACTAGTCAAGTTGAGACAATTTACAGTCAAGTCCAAAAGTCATAGCCAAGACATTAACCTTTATTTCAGTTAACTCAGTACACTGATTCAAGGAATTATTCAGTTAATGATTACAATACATTATACAACAAAAGTACATCACAAATAATTTAATCCTCGAGGAGAAAATCCCATCTTATTCCAAATTGCGTACCATAGATACTCAGTCACAGAATACATGGAGATAAGAGTTATCAAGTTATATACCTTAAGCCAAGAATACTGATCCACTAAGTCATAGAAATATACAAAAAATAAGTCAGAGAAATATTCTCAGATTGTAGCAATATTACTTTGTCTGCTTCACTCGAGGCTCAGCATATGCTCACACTGCAAGACAGTTTCTCCTGACTCGTCGGTGCAGTCAGTGAAAACCGTTGTGTGCGACTGCAGCACACTATCTCGGCCGCACTCCCTTTTGTAATCTAGGACCATGCTAGCCAGCTTGTGATTCTCAAAGATGGAGATTGGAGCACTCTAGGAGGACAAATATAAGTAATAAAATCAGAGTTGGTGACAATATAACAAAGAAGCACTATGCCTTTCTGGCACAAAAATATGAACATTAGACAACATGATTATGTGAAATAGACAGCTGCCGGTGTCAAGAACATCCTGGACAGTTATAGAAGACATCAACTTACCACATCTCGGCTTGTAAGAGTAGCATACATTGCAATGAACCCTGCATTAGTAGGGAAACATAAGAATTTAAGAACAAGATAATGAATTATCTACCACAAAACAACTAGCAAAGTCAGTGCTTGAAACAAAGAAAAATCAAGTGGTCTTCTTTCTGTATGCAGAGTGTAAATAAGATGTTGAACTAACAGTGCCTGGCAAAAGAATAAGATACATACTAATTTTTCTTGTATTTTTACAAGTCTGACAGTGACAGGTGCTTTCAGCAACTTAAGTCAACAATATAAGAAATATAGCACGCCAAGAGATGGCAATCATCTGTATGGGAATATGTTAAAAAACTAACCACTATAACGACCCATCAGTTTTACTAAGCCTATTCCATTCTCCACACTGCAAGCTTCCACATGAGCTGAATCAATGGCACGTTGGGCCTCTTCCACGGCCGTATCAAATCCAAAGGACTTGTCAATAACCTAAGAATCAAGAGATAGGAACAATCAGTAATGAGTCATATCCTCATACGAGTGGCCATATTAATAGGATATGTAGACAAAGCTTCTGCACAAGAAAATAAACATGTCATAAAAAATTACCGCTATGTCATTATCTATTGTCTTGGGAACCCCAGCGACAGAAACTTTTAGGCCACGTTTTCGGATTTCCTGCCAGTAATTCAAAAGAAATGAAGTATAATAAAGAACATATTTAAGAAAATGCACTATTTCGACATTTCTACATATTTTCCCACTATTACAATGCATTCATGTAGAGTTTTTTCTTTTTTGGATAAACACATGTTAAGAAGAAAAGGCGCCTGATTACTACATATCTTCCTACTGCTACAATGCATTAATGTATAGGCTGCTAATACCACAATCTAACAATGAATTTTGTACTAAAATCAAAGATAATAACCTTAAAGATCTCATATGCTCCCTTCTGAGTTCCATCTCCTCCAATGATATACACCTGGATAAGGTGTATTAGCACATCAGTCAACATCCAATGAAAACGGCTATATCACAAGGTTGCAATTTAAATAATCATCTTTAACTGATTAATTCCACGATCCTGAATATTGTCAACGATCTTTTTTGTATCATGACCACCTCGCGATGTCCCAAGAACTGTACCACCCCTTTTATGAATGTCATTGACACTCTTTGGGGTCAGAGCAAGGTAATTGCTAGAATAGAAGCCCTTGTATCCATTCTATAATTGGTAATAAAATGTAAGTGAGAGAAGATCCCGAATCACAATCAAAACTAAACATATATACGGTTCAACCATACAAAACCCACTAGGCAGTAAACATATTACTTGTTCTAACATAATTACACAAATTTCACATCCACATTGTACTGAAACATCCACAGAAACTCATTCAACTTGAACTATTTTAGTATAACATAATGACAATGAATGTCCCAATATGATTTGATATTTTATACAACAAGATGTACTGAAATATGAAATGCCTGAGAAACCGAGTCAAGAATCTAAATATCTTAAAGTAAGCTCGCAGTTCCTTCCAGAACAGCAGCAAAATGTAGAAAAACAGTCAAAGCATTTATAAAAATGCAAAATTAACATTTAACAAGTATCAATTGCAAGGGTATATAGCCATTTAGAACAGGGCACAAACCTGTATTCCAAAGATTTTGTTGACATTGTACATGTGCGACAAGCCACACACCAACTCTCTGATAACAGTGTTAAGCCCAGTGCAAAGGCCTCCACAAGTTACAATGCATGCTTTCACTTCATCTGACTCAAAATAAACCTAACAAGGTTCAAGTACAAATGCTTTTGTCAGCCAAGATGCAAGTGATGTGTTCCAAACTTCCAATCATTAAAGGAGGTGGCCAGCATATCCTACCCTCTGACGAGGTCCAGCACGACGGAAGTGAATCCCCCGCTGGCTATTCTTCTGAACAACCACCTGTAAGAGCAGATATAGTTACATGTAAATTCACCATTGACTACAACATCACAGTTTGAAACATCGATTAACATTTGTTTTACCTTTTGTGGTACAGTGTCATCTTCATTGACAAAATATTGCCTGGTAACGTTAAGAGCAAAAAGTTCAGCTATACATATTGCACAGCAAGCATGCTCAGAGATTCACCAAAAATTCGAATATCAAACATATATAAGGAAGAAAAGTACTTACTTGACAGTTGAATAGGCTGGGTGATCTTGTAATGGGTTAGGATAGGTCTGCAAACAAGAATAAAATAGCAAACCATCAGCTTAATTATCATGGATCATGGTTCCACCTTTCAAAAATCAATTCAACTCAGCACGCCTTGATAAAAAAATTGACCAACATAGCTGATATAAAAGGCCACTTTCACATGTTTTCGTGAATTGTATGACAAGTAACTGATTTTTAGCAGGGAGAAGCAACCATCCAATAGTTACAGATTACTTCCTCCAGCGAAGATATCCTCATTCCACCCAATCAAATTTCCCATCCCCAAAAGCAGATACAACAACACTGACTTACATGTCACAATGAATCACAGAATAGCCGAAATTTTCATAGTATTTATCAGAGGCTCGAGTTACTTTCTTCTATTTGGCCCTCTGATCGTAACTGATTGACTAGCTCACTGCACGCTGGAGCTAAAATTCTACAGTCCACACCATCCTTTTATCCAAAAATGGATCTCCAGAACAGAAATCCCAATCCACCAAACCCCGCAAACGTCACGCGCAGCCTCTCTCCAAATCGGAAATCCCCGCCCGGATTACTTGCTTAGCTAAAGCAGCACCTCACAGCCCAAAAGTGAACAGCACACACAAACTACCACGAAACCGAAACGATCGCGCAAACACCGCAGCACTAGAACTTGGTTACCGAGCAACGAGGCGGGAGAAGGGTGCTCACGGGGCATCGGGAGGTAGTCGGTGAGGTGCGGCACGTCGTCGAGGATGTAGCCGAAGTTGCCCTCGGAGATCTTGACGTACGCGGCGTCGGCGAGGCTGACGGAGGAGGCGTTGCGGAGGGCGCGGAGGTTGTGGTATGAGTCGCGGAGATCCGCACGCACGAGGCCGAGAACGGCAGCGACGCCTTCGCCGCCCGCTCCGGCACCGCCGAGGCCGGCCCCGCCCACGGGTCCCCGTCCTCCTCCTCCCCTGACTCTGCTCATCGTCGTCGTCGTCCGGCGGCAGGATGATGTGGGACGCCATGAGCGATCGGAATCGGTGGACAACTTTGGGTGCCTCGCGTTCGAGTGGCGGGGCGGGGCGGGGCGGGGCGGGGCGCCGGCGGGCGGGCGGGCGGGGCGCCGGGGCGGGGCGCGGTCGGGCGGTGCGGCGGCGGCGTGGGAACGCGCGAGTGTGAGAGGAGAGGCGAGAGAACAGAGAGAGAGAGGGAGACGCGCGGGTCCGTGGGCTAGGTCAAGACACCGTTAAATTCGTGGGGTAGGCGGCCGACGAATTTAACGGAAATTCGTGCGCTCGGTTAAGAAACCGACGAATTTAAAATATAAATTCGTGAGTTCGTTTATGGCCCACGAATTTAATTAAATACGTGGGCTTTTTGTAAACCGACGAATTTAAATATATAAATTCGTGGGTTTTTTTTTGTCCCACGAATTTAAAAAAACCCACGAATTTTTCCCTGTTTCTTGTAGTGATATCTACATGCCCATACTATCTATTTGTAGCCTTAAATTCTAATACAAATATATACCAGTCCAAATGTTCTTAAATTAGCCTACTTATATTCCCTTACATGACAAATATTCTAAACTAGGTTCTTTAATATGAGAAATGGAGCAAAAATATATGCTAGGAGACATTCTTCTTGGTTATCCTTGTGATTTGTTGGAACAGATCGATTCAGTGTTGTTTTATAGTCTACTCTGATCATCACAGCCATTAGGTAATTAATTAATTACTAATCGATGGAGTATGTATATACTAGAAGCAAGCGATTGAATATTTGTTGTTAATCAATAATCCTTACAAGCTAGCAAATGCCGACCGGGGGGGCCAGGCCCCATCACGCCCCCCGGTGGCTCCGCCAGTGTAGACTAGTTTATGGTAGAAAACACCTCGTTTTTCTAGATGAATTCGGCGGGTTTGGGTTCCGACTTTCTACTAGATTTGAGTAGAAACTGCCCACATCATATCATGTATAAAAGTTCACCTCACTCACTCCCTCCCCCTCTCTCTCCCCCCACTCTTCCACCCACTCGTGCCCTCACGCAGTCCTTGTCACTGCATCGTCGTTCTCACGCTCTACCGCAACCTCTATCTCTCTCTCCCTCTCCCCCGACTACCGTTTCATCCGGCACCACCGCAGTCGGAGAGGGACCTGAGGGGCGAGGGCAGTTGTCGACTGGGTGGAGGGTGTTATCTCATATCAGGTATAAAAGTTCACCTCCCCCCCTCTCTTCCCCATTTTTCCACCCACCCGTGCCCCCACCGTAGTCAGAGAGGGACTCGAGGGATGAGGGTAGTTGTCGGCTGGGTGGAGGGTGGTGCCTAGATCCGATGACCGAGTGGAGGGCAGCACCCAGTTTCCGACGAAGACGTGGAGGGCGGCACCTAGTTTCGGCGGTCGTGTGGAGGATGGTGTCCAAATCCGATGGTGTGGTGGAGGGCAGCGCACAGATCCACCAACAGAGGGGAGGGTGATGTCCAGATTTTGCCCCACACCGCCAAGCAACCTTCAGCTAGACTTTACCTCACCATTTGTCGCCTCCGCCATCCTTGTTCACTCTTTCTCTCTCCCTCTTTCCCTCTTTCCCTTTTTCCCGACTGCCGTTCCGTCCGTCATCACTGCAGTTGGGGAAGGACACATGGGGTGGGGGCGATCGCCGGCAGGGTGGAGAGCTAGGGATGGCAAAAATACCCATGGGTCCGGGTCCGGGTCTAAATTTGGACCCACGGGTATATTATTTCGGATTCAGGTTCGAGTCCGGGTCTCATTTTGGACCCATGGGTACCTAGACCCGGATCCGTTAAGTTGGCATGCATGCATAGAAAAAAGTCTTTTGGGGAAGCACCTCGCCTTGCACTCCTCCAGGTTGACGTCCATGTCCAAGTCCAACGACGCGACGTCCTCCAGGTCGCCTTGCACTCCTCCAGGTCCGGGTCGCATGCATGCATAGGCCAAGTGGTGCGTCCGAAATTGTTGGCGCGTAGGAGCAAAATCTTTTGGGGATGGATGGTTGGACGTCGCGAGCTATTCTCATGGGCGTGGAAAAAACGACCCATCGAGCAGGCTCGCCACCGGCATGTGGCGGCGTGATGTTTAGTAGTACCACATCGCTTAGTTGAGCTGGTTGGGAGTGGGGAGGAGGCTACACCAACGGCTGACTTGGTTATGGATCACAGAGATATCAAGGCCGTGCGTAATGTTTCATCGTTTTGAGCCTTTTTTTAATTTCACAATCTATCAACATTTGGGCCACTTCACGAGGCAGCCCAACATGATGGCCATACACGTGCCGATTAAACCAAAATATGGAGCACGATTTCATCTTTGGAAGTAGCATTGATAGCGGTCCGGGCATCCGTCCGTATCCGTGGTCAGGTCGAGTTTGGACCGTGGTGACTTGGTCCGGTGCAGGTCCAAACTTTGGGTCTCGGGTCCGGGTCCACGGAGGGTGGACCCGGAGGTACCGGACCCGTTGCCATCCCTATGGAGAGCAGCACCTAGAGCCAGCGACGCCACGCCTGCCCACCAGATCCCACACTCTCCTTGCCGGACCCTATCGTTCCCTCTAGCTCATCGGCATCATCCACCCTGCTCATGCTTTTTTGCATGTTGATCCGATTTGTGCATCGTGTAATGTTTCCTTGCACTTTTTTTTTTGACAAAATCCGATTGTTCAAATTCTTGAAAAAGAAATATGAAAATGGAAATTATTGTATTTTCTTATAAACGAAATCTGAAACTACAAAAATGTTAAATTAAATGAACCCAAAAAATATAGACCAAAAAAGTTCAAATTTTGATCAAAAATTGTTCAAGAAAAAAATGAAAATAAACAAAAAAATAACGAGAGAATGGTGAAACAACTAAAAAATGTTGAAACCCAACAGCCAAAATTTTTAAAGATTTGAGAAAGGATGAATCAAAGAAAATGTTCAAAAATTGGTAAAAAATGAGCCAATAGTATGTGCCGACAAAATGTTGAAGCTGAGAGAGATATGCTCAATTATTAATTGACTACTATTAACGTTTAGATTTATATTTGTATGTCACATGCAAAAAATAAAAAATAAAAATAAAATTCACTCATATGTCATTCAGATAGCATCAAACAAACAATCATTTGACTCATAGGCATTTTAGACATTTTCCAAATCATAACGGCGAGTCATCCTTCCTAAAATCTACGCTACCAAACAACAAACCTATTTAGCACAACCATTCAGTTATACAGCTTAACCGAAATTTACTTTTCATAAAAACTATAGCCATACCAAACAAGGCCAGAATATTGCGGTGAAATTTGAAATTCAAAATTTTTTGTCTTGAGCCTTTCGAAAATCACGAATAACACGCTCCATTACTGTCCCATAAATTTCAGTACAAATCCAATTAGTGAAATTCCGAGCCAAAGTTATTTCGTACATTATTGAGTTGAAAGTTTATTCTCGAGTCTATGGAAAATCATGAAATAGCACTCCCAAGTTTTTGTATGTGTTCCGAATTTCAGTACAAATCCAATTAGCGATGGCCTCAAAAGATCCAAATGCAAAAACGTGCAGAATTTCTCCACCAGCAGATGAACGCAGTACCGCAGCCGCAGTCCACAGAAACACACTTCCATCTTACCCCCTTCCAAAATCGTGATTTCTCTGCCCTGCTCCTTTTCCGCCTCCCCTCGTCGTCTCGGGCTCTCGGCCCTCTCAGTTCGCCGTGGAACACCCGATGGGCTCCGGTGAGGACACCGGCGGAGGCGTCGGCTGGATAGTGCGGGGCCCGGTGCTGAAGGCGCTCGTGGTCGTCGGTGGCGTCCTGCTGCTCCGGAGGCTGCGCCGCTCCACCACCCGCTGGGACCACGCCCGCGCCGTCGCCGACGCCCTCTCCGGCGAGAAGGTGAGTCCCCCCTAGAAATCCTCGCCTTCGGATCACATAGAGCGGCCGCACTGAAAAGCCGTCCGAAAATTTCGCGATTTTTAACGAAGGCGAAGGAAAAGAAAATCTTGTGTCTTTGATGCGTTTCTGGTGTGTATCGGCATTTGTTGGTTTCCCGTGCAGTTCTCGAGGGAGCAGGCAAGGAAGGATCCTGACAACTACTTCAACTTGAGGTGAGAATTATGCTTCCATAACCATTATTTTTTGCACATTAAAGCTTGTGCTGTCAGCCTGCCAATTTGATTAGGGTTGTCTTCGAGCAATTGCCTGACATTTCACAATTTGTTGGGTAGTGCTAAAACGATTGACAAATGCAATTCGGTCATATCAATACTATGATTGCATATAGTCTGAGCACTGCAGAGTATTTTGATTGGATTATTTCTCTGTTGGTTTTTTAATATAAATGTGCATTGGGATCATCTGGTAGTATGAACTTAGTGACGCAATAGTCATTTGACTGGCTAACTTCTGCAACTGGTTTAATATTTGTACTTTCTGGCTGCTGTCCACATTGTCACATGCTAGGATTAGATGACCCCGAACCCAAGCAGCGCAACCGCTCTGATGCCTAGCCTAACGGCAGCACCACAAGGGCAGGGAGAAGAGGGAGAGACTAAGACTGATATATTCCTTGCTTGACCTTAAACCAACTAAAATAGGCATGCACTTATTCTAACTGAACTGAACCATGCGGCTAACCAAATATGCTAATCTAATGCAACTAATTGATTCAGCTAAACAACCATCTAACTTACTCATCTAGACTACTGCCGCAAACGCAGCTAGGATGTTGCTGCTGCACTTGCCTCATGGACATGGTGGACCTTCCTGCTGCCTGCTGCCGGCCCTAGTTGCTAGTGTACTAACGTGCACACTGATCCACATGGCTTGGATGAGGGCTGCCATGCTGCTTGGCCAGCTCTTGTGTGCCACCTGATGGCCTAGCCCATGCCCATGACAACATAAACCAAGGTTTACAATTAAAGTGCCATGCTGAATCTTCTAACAAATCTGCAGTGACAGCTGCATGGATAAGTGACCTTATTAAAAGCATCATTGATAGTTCATTTTCTTTGGTCTTGTTGGATGCTGCCTTCAGCAGTCAGGACTATGAGGAATTGAGGATGCACACATGAAAAATTATTTCCTTGTATGCTATTACCTGGAGCAAATTCTTTATTAAAAATCTGTATTTATTCAAAAATCAAAATTTGATGCGATGCTTATGATCCTTTGAAAACAAATGAACATATGGAACAATTCTTTTTTAGTGGAGTTCGGAAATTAATGACTGAATGGTTTGAGTGATCTATTCAAGCTTTATTTAACATGCTATCCATTGCAAGCTTCTGCTATTAGCCTATCACTGATCTACTGTGTAGCCATTACTGATGGTACTGTAATTTGTGGGGGAAATAGTGGATATTTTAGCCCTTTAGTTCTTTCAATGACTGGTCATTTTGTTTTGTGTTGAGACTTGAGAGCATCCCTTTTGTTTGTTGTCTTTAGTTTGACTCTTTGTTAAACCATAGGAGGATATCACGGTACTTGTCTTTATGATGATATTTTGTTTACTGTTACAACCATATCCTGATTCTTTATACAAAAATACAGCTTTTTTTTTAGTGATTCCAACTCACCATTTTTTTTAATAAAACCTGTACCTGATTGAATGTAACATGTTAGAAGTGATGTAACTTGTGAACATTACTTTTTATGCACTTATGATGCAGAAACTTTCATTTACACACTCAGAATTATGTGCATTTGCTTCTGTTATGAGATCCTTTAAAGTTTGTCATCATAAGGCTAAATATTTTGTTAACTATGTGCTAATCTGCTTTTGGTTATATAAATATCTTGTGTTAATTTTGTCTTCATTTTATTTTAGAATGCTCGCATGCCCTGCAGCAGAGATGGTGGATGGTTCCAGAGTGCTTTACTTTGAGCAAGTAGGGCCATTGTTTTTATATATTCTTCTATTTCACAGTATCCTTTCAGGAACTTGAGTGACATACTTCTCTTTGTAGGCATTTTGGAGAACTCCAGAAAAACCTTTCCGACAAGTATGGTAACTTCTAAACAGTGGAGGTCACTCTTACAAGTCTAACCAACCAACCAAGTGCCAACCAACAACCAAGCCTTTTGTCCCAAACAAGTCAATATATTTCTAATTGACATATTACTCAGCTCTTTGGTTTGTTCCAAACAAGACTTGTAAGAATTGAAAATAGCCAAATAGGAAATAAATATATTGACATATTACTCTGCTCTTAGGTTTGTTCATTCTATATTTCTAGTCTCTCATGTTCTTTACATATACGTACAAATACTAATGAGATCATGATCCCTGCAGAGATTATACATGGTAAAGCCTTGTCCGAAGGAGATGAAATGTGATGTTGAGGTGAGCTCAAATTTTGCATACTTGTTTTTAATTAACAGACATGTACACAATCTTTCACCCCCTGTCTTCATCTGAGACCCACTTGCAATTTTGTGGTGAAAGTAAAGTACTAAATGGATTAATACAACCATACTGATATTTTATAAAGTTACAAGAGACATTCAGTTAGTCATCCTCCACTTTTGACTTTAAGTTGTGGTACTGTCAAAAATGAGATCATCTGAGCAAATGGAATATCATATTCAACTATAGAAGAGGCTTCTGATTCATGAATATCCACATGTGACATGGCACGAGCTCATTTATGCCTTTTCATTTACCATGTTCATAAGTAAATCTAAAGATTTTGGTTTGATCACCTAGAAGGGTTGGCATGATGCAGCATGTCCAGAGTGGAGGAAGCATAAAATGGTCTGGTTAGAATGATACAAATCTGCTTTTATTCCCATCAACTTCTTGCTTTTGTCCATTTAATAACCATGACATGAATCTAGATTGATATTTATCCCAATCAATATTAACGTTTGGCATTAACAAAGGCATTATAATGGTGTTTGAAGCAATGGACCTTTAATTTCACCCATGTTTCAGCTCTTAGCAAGGCTGACTGAAGGATATTGTAACTTTAAATAATTCTGCAGGCAAAGCGGATTAGATAACTTTTTCTTTGAGACAAGATTAGATAATATTCTGAATTATTTCCAATGGACAGTTGAGTTCATATGCAATTAGAGATGTTGAAGAGTACAAGAATTTCTGTGATCGTCCAAAGGATCAGAGGCCACAGGCAGAAGAAGTAATTGCGGTATGTCTTGTCCAATTAAAATCATACTTTTCAGAATGCAAACATGGTGGCTTTTCTTCCTTTATTTTCATAATTTGGGGTGTGATATTTTCTTTCATGTTGCCGCTAATTCCATGTGATACTTTTCCTCACGGCAGGTTCTATTATAGTCACATCATCAGTTTGCATTTGCCTCACTGGCACCCTTGATTTGCCTTTGCCTCTATTTATCTCACCCACAGTTGTCCTCATGGACTGTTAGATTTGTTTCCCAGGTTGGGACCGGCAGATTCTTTCCTATTTCATGTTGTAGCTCAACTGTCTAGCTTAAGCAAAACATTTTGTAGGAATGAGCAGAGGTGTACAAATGCGGATTTAATTTCTGATGAGCTGTATATTTGCCTTGGTGATTACAACTTGAAGAAGGAATAAGGGTGGTTTTTCAATGTACGCAGTCTACCATGACTTAAACATACTATTACTATATCTTCACAATGGTATTTTGAAATGGAAATGCAGTGGGTTATGAGATAGAACATCGCTATTGGGTGGGTGGGTGGGTGTGGGAGAGGGGGGGGGGGGGCAGGCTTTCAGGGATGATATGCTCAAATTTGATTCCTGGGGAACAACCCTCATTCAATGGCTTCACTTTTTCTGGCCTGCTTCAAAATAAATGAAGAAATGTGGTCCAACAATTAGACAAGTCTATGAATATGATACTTAAGAATTATTCCTGTTCCCCCTATGCATCTTAATTTACGTACCAGGTGGAGTTTTTAATGATAAATCCACTGAAGTACTTGTTGGGCTAACAAGGGTAGGATATGGGGCTATCAAGCCTCACCAATTTAGTATCAAAGATGATATGGGGTAGTTCAATGGTCCACAATTACAATATTGTTGGATGAATCCTACCACCTCTCATGTTTTGGGATCCACTCTCGAAAGGGGGTACTTGCCCCCGCACCCCCCCTGCCCCAAAGGGGTTTGGCTTCTGGCCCATGGGTGGGGTGCAAGGCATAGCGCCCTATCCCACTACGCACATGGCGCGATGGCCTGCACCTCAGGGCACTTTGCCTTGAATCCGTAAATGGGGCGCAAGGCTCAATACCTGTTTGTGGGGGATCCTATGGCCTCTGGGATAGGGACCCTTCCTTTACTAAGCTCGAGAAAGAGGATACCCACGGCACTGAGGGGATTCCACCTCCCCGAAGATAGGGCGCATGGCAAGGTGCCCTATCCAGTCCTACCGGGCACTTGGCCAAGCGTTCTGTCCTCTAGGGAGCTTCGCCACATTCTCGCCTACGAGGCACATGGCTAGATTCCAGTCTATTAAGGTGGTGTCAACCGGCAAGTGGGACCCCTAAACCCTGTGGTACTCGCGGAAGGGGTCCCCAGAGTAGGGCCGTTCCTCGGAGCCCAGTGGGACCCAAGAGCTGGAGACTTACCCCAATGGAACCGTGATGTGGGATGCATTACCGCCTCCTAGGAAAGACAGATATGCCCCCTTTCTAAGTTGCCTCACCGAGGATAGGATAATCTTTGTGTACTAGGCTGAGAGCCTATAAGAACTCACTATAACCCCCATTTGTAACCTAGACTCTCATTGAATACAAGATACACCACAACTAGTGTGCCCTTGGGGAACCAGACAAGGAGGTACCCCCTCTACTCCTTGCTTGGGGTACACCAATAGAAGTAGGGTGTCTAGCCTAGCCTCGAACCTGTATAAATTCTCATGTCTGCTCATTCTCTTGTGGACGGCGGTCTGTGAAACGGCTGATGTCTGCCCTCTCTCACGTGACCTATTTCTAAACATATGACAAATATATATTTGCAATCTAACGGCTGATCATATGTTTGATCATATCAATCCATGTGCAGTCTTTTGATCATTTAAAGATCATGGAATGGAATGCTGTTAGCAGTGCTGCTGGCAGCTGGCCTGCTGCTCCCCTAAATTTATGTCATTATGTGCTTCATTTAACGCATTACTAGGACCAGAACTTAGTTCCCGCATGGATAAATACGCTGACTCCCTTGTTACGTCACATAATCATTTGGTGCATCTTGAACCTATGTACTACATTTGTACCCCGCGTGCATCCCAGCTTGTGACATACAACTGTCACAACACTCAGTTTATATTTGGTATTCAGGATATTGCAGAGCATCTGACCACCATACACTTGTCACGATGCGAACGTGGAAAGCGCTGCTTATACGAAGGATCAACCCCGCCTGGAGGTTTTCCCAACAATTGGGTAGCTACTTAACCTCCTTTCTGAATTCAACATTTGGCTATTGGTCCCATCTCAAGAGCTGTATTTTAACAGAGTGGTGCAGCATATTGTACATCAGATATGTCCATTCACAAGAATGGTCAAATACACATTTGGGATAAGGGTTTCGATGACGACGGAAACCAGGTACGTTTTGTATATTTTTCACACTATGGTTTTAGTTGATTTGCTGTGCTTGTGAGAAGTGTATTATTTTGACAGTTCACCCACTTATTCTCAGGTTTGGGGAACCAAGGCTGGCCCTTACGAGTTCAAGTCTGCTCCCAAGTCCAATTATGACGATATATTCTCACCGTTAAATTTCTCCGCCCCATTGTCACTAGAGAGGAAGACGGAGAGCTCATATGTAATCGATGATCAGTAAATGAGTAGAGTTGGTGTAATAAATTTTGTTGATAGGGAATACCATAAAAGAATAGCATGTATGTATTTGATTTGGGCCAAGGTGTTCACATTGCCCCTAATCATCAAATAGTAATTCTCTGAGTGAACAGTTACAATGCCTAACAACATAGAGTGAAACACAACCATGGCCATATTCCAGCAAGCATTGTTTGCATATACCAACGTAATGTTTCTGAACCAGAATATCTAACCAGAACAAAAGCATATCAACACTGGTGGATTCACCTCCTGGGTAGGTTGCGTAATTGCTCGGTCTTCATAGCGACAAGCCTTAAAGGTGTGGTGTAGCTTTGCTGTCGTAAATATCACGAAAACAGAGTTTTCTTAGGCAAGTCTTCGTTTTAAACCGTAAGTAGTTTGGTTTCACTAGGTACAGCAAGTGCGTGCCAACGCATAAGCTGAGAATTTTTTTTAAAATAATATATATTTTTATTCAAATTGCAAAAATATATCTTGATCTAAAAAATTGCAAATCTATATCTCTATTGGCATATGATTGGGCAACAATAGCGTAAAACACACAAAAAGTTGAGTCAGCGCTGATGTGGTTTCTCTATCACCAAATAAAAGGATGACAAGCCTCTATCGCTATTTCATTTGGCGACAGGAATATGTTGCTATTTCATTTGGCGACAGAAAGCTGTCACCAAATGGTTTAGCTCCAGAGCCTCCAAACTAAACAAATTCTAAAAATCATGAATTTTTTTTGGAGGAAATTAAATTTATGAGGAACATTATTGCACTGATTTCATTCAAAAATTCGTTGTAAGTTGTGAGCATTACTTATTAAAAGTCAGTGTTATTTTGACAGTTGCTAGAATTTTAGAGTTAAAACCAGGGTTCAATAAATTTAGAAAAATTCATATTTGTCAGTAATAATCAATGCAGTATTTTATAAAATTATTTGTCAGTTATTTTTTGACAAAAAAAATTAAATTTCGTTGTTTCTTATTCTCTTTTGGTGTGCGAAAAATTTGATAACAAATCATAGTAAAATATTGAATAAAACTCGATATTGATATTACACTTAGTAAGTACAATAACTACAATAACATAGCATGTGAACTACACCTAAGATACATACATGCCTTAGGGAATTCATAAAACTGGGATATAACATATGTACATGCCTCCAGTGAAGAACTAAGTCACAAAACCATACATTCTATGGCCATGATTATTAGAATAGGTCGCTACAATAAAAATAACAATAGTTATCTATTAATTCCTAATGGGGTATTACGTATAGATACCTGATAAGGCTTAATGTAATATCATCGTTAGGATTCAAATGGCTCCGAGGACACAAGGTTCATGGCCTAGGTGGCACGAAAGTGTCATCATCATCGTCATCTGTATAGTTAGGAACTAGCCCTCCTTCAGTATTGGTTGAACGTCCTCTTACATTGTTGTTTGAACAGCTTATTGTAATAGTACTTGAACGTCGAGGTCTAGGTGACATGAAATCATTATCATCATCGTCATCGTCATTTGTATAGTTAGGAGCAAGTTCTTCTTCGGTGGTGGTTGAACGTCCTCTTGAACTTTCTGCTGCAACATGCAACAATACTGGGTGAACCTCTACCCCTCCAGTTAGATCCTCTTCTGCGTGAACCAGGCATCACACCCTCGCCAAAGGTTATATACATCACTACGAATTCTGAAATATCTTTGTTCAGCAACTCTTTATACTCCGGGAATGACTAACATACAAGACGAGCATACGAATTAGTGAACTTATGGATAATACAAAAATATTAGTATGATAAACAAATAGGAAATAACTAATCTTAATATGCTCTGCATACTGATCGAGCAGCCTCATTACCCTATAAAATCTTGTAGAGAAACCTGTAACAGAAGAGTGGTCGGCTAGTTCACACACCCTGAAATACCTTTGACGTCACCTTTACAAGTGTGCCTTGAGGTCATTGGAGGTCACAAGGTTCAGACCAGAGGTTGTCACCTTATGCCTCGATAATGTTGGACGCCACTCTTGTAATTTGGACACCACTTTACTTAGGCTCTCATCCTTAAACGGATCATCCTTCTCATTACGCGTAACCTTTAACGTATAATGAATGGCTACGCTACTCATATCAGGTGTCCACGAGAATGCTCTGCTAGAGGATCCAGCCATGATGAAGTGTGACTGGGAGCTGTGTATGTGTGCCTGCGGTTTGGCCTTTTATAGTCTCGAAGGGGTGGTGTATAGACTAAGTGTTGGAAGGTAATATTCAAACGTTCGGACGAACAACATAACACTCGAGTGTGTAGTCAAGTCAGGTTGAAAAGGCAGTCATGCATGCAAGGTGTCAGTACTGACAAATATACTGGGCAATAAGTGGTCACTTCAGAGTTAAAAAGTAGGCAGTGAGTGGTCACTTCGGATTGTGCAGTGTGCAATTAGTGCGTACTGAGTGTGCCGATGGGACTTTGTACCATACAATGGGTAGTCATGTTGGACTATATTGTATGTAGTGAAGGGTCATTTCAAACTGATAAAAGTCTTTAGCGCGTTATCCCATCGGTCTAAGAAATAGCATCTCGTATTACGGTGCAGGTCCTACTGTAACAAAAAATAACAGTATTGCATAACCAAATATAACAGTTCGTGATTATAAAAACCAAATGCCGTACAACATATCTGGAACGGATTAACAAAATATATAAGATAAAAAGTTTTAACAATCCAAAACATAAGTAACTACTACCGTCCCCATTTCAGGGTGGCTCCTCGCATTGTGGCAGTCCTTTTGCGAATCTACCTGTGCAAGTAGGTCAACTGAGTCAGCGTGCAGTGGTCCCTCTATGGTCTGGCTAGAGGTGTAGCGTACTCCGGCTGAGAAAGCTGCATCGGTGGTGGTGCTCCGTGCAACTACAATGGTCCTGGCTCATCTGCATCAACGAAGTATCTCAACACACCACCATCGTCGAGGTCATAATCTGCATGGGCTGGATCATCAGGCTGCCCCTCATAGTCATCAGGTGCAGGTGAAGCTGTAGACATGAACCACCGTGCCTGTGAGCCTGTAACAAATAAAGAATTGTTGAGAGCATTAAAAAATGATTGCAAAACATAGAAAGTATGATTAAGTACTCACCTCCAGCGTGAATGGCTAGACCAGCGTGTCCAGCAGCTCGCCCTCTTGCAGACGGCTATGTGACAGTGGCACAGGAGGCTATAGCACGGGAAGATGTACCTGTAGCACCCCTACCTCCACTAAGTGGCATGCTGTCAACTACATCGGGAGGCTGGTGGCATCCCACTAACTGGAGAATGTGTCTCGAGCTCTCTAAACCTCATGAAGAAAGAGGTCACCTCCTCTTTGGTCACGTCAACCCCGTGAGTCAGATGAGAAAGGAAGCTCCATGACTCCTCGTAGTTCTGGCCTAACACATTAGTATGAAAAATACATTACGAATTAGTTAGCACATTTACCAACTGAATGGAAATGAGATCGTAGATCGGATGCAATGTACCGTACTGTGCAGAGCCAAGTCCGTGTAGGCAAGATACGTGTCCCTCAGCCTGGGAACAAGCCTAGGAGGATCGGGATTGACACGTACCAAACTTAGACGGGTACGGAAAGTGTACCACTATCGGTAGCCGTGGTATGTCTGCGGATTGTACGTCGTATCCTCAGCATGGATGTCGTCCAGGGCTCCTTCCCACTCCTCGATCCATGGCACCATACATACATGCCAGGGGGTGGCCCCATGCACGCCCTTCCTAGTCTGGTTGCGGATAAAAAATAAATATAGCAATATTAGATGGTATTACATGATAATAATTACAGAACATCGATGCGGGGAACTTATGTGTGGGCACCGTATGGGACCTCACAGCTGATAGGGACTAGGAACTCCTATCGTAGACCGAATTACCTCATTACTCGATGGACAGCGTAGCCCTCGACCTGGATGTCGAGAAGGAGGAACCGACATATACACCAATACGCCGCGTCTCGTGTGCATAGGGTGGACAACTCACTTGTCACACGTAGCTACACCTCTGCCTCTGTGTACGACATCTAGCGTATGTGGTCGTCGGTGAGGCGATCGAACGTAGTGACGAACTGCGGGTAGCCTAGTTGCATCGTCTTGTGTGTCCACCTAAGCTGCAGTGACGACAAAAAAATTAACGTAGAACGTTACCGTTAATACTGATAAATGTTAAAGCAAAAGTTTCACAATCGTGATTGCAATATCTTACCTGTCGATAGCACTAGATGGTGCCCATGGTTAGAGCGTCAACGTCGTCATCACCGGTATGTACAAGAGGCTGCAGGTCGATGTCGAGCCGCTCGATTTGGAACTTATCGTATGCCCAAAGCTGTACAAGCAGTGGACATCCGGTGAAGGTCGAGCCATCGATGATCTATCCACAACCGTCGCAGTGCATGGTATGTGGCGCACAGCACAGCCGACCTCCAGGAGTACTGCGGCACAGTGTCAAGGGGTGCGTTCGCAATTGCCCTCGCGAACTGGACGAGGTGCCTATCCACACTATCCCCATGGGAGCTCGTGAACATGCACCAGCCAAAGAGCCACAACAGGACGCCTCTAGGTGACGGCTCACCCTCACCTCGTCCGTAGATGTGACGATGTGCTCTGCCTATAAATTTAATCTTTCTTGTTAGTTCAACCAATATATGCATAATTAAGCTTTAAAGGTTAGTTGCATACCATGAACTATCGAAGCCATCTCAGTGTTGGCCCATGTGTGCTGTTGAAGGGTCGGTACATAGCAGCTGGCAGCACACTCTGGAATCGCGCAATTAGCTCCTGGTGCCATGTTGGGTTGACGTCCTGAGGCACCACAGAGTGACGGGCAATCGGGAGTCCGAGGAGGTATGAGACGCCCTCCAAAGTGATGGCCATCTCATCGACAGGTAGATGGAAGGCATGCATCTCCGACCTCCACCGGTCCACCAGAGTAGTGAGTAGGGACCTGTCAAATGGGAACCAGCGACCCACGTCCCGTCCCTGCACATCATCGTGCACCGCCTAAACCATCCAGGCGAGTGGCAGTAATCCTGATGCCTGAAGCCTACGAAACAAAAATATAAAATTAATATCAGCACCACACTAATTAATTAATATAAATTATGATACTACAGTAAAGATATTTAGAAAGGGGAAATATTCAGTGCTAATATTGAATTCAGTGCTAATTCCGTGCTAATGGTATGTAGAAGTTTTGAAAAATTCTCAAAAAATTACCACATGTAGGGGAGGTGAACCTCTACAACCCTGCAAAATTTGAAGATGAAACTCAATCGCATTTGAAAGATATGAAAAAGACAAAGTCAACCATACCTGCAAATTGCAATAATAAAAATTATATTTCAAATGCATATAGAAACAAATGTATACAAAAAACTATACAAGTATTATAACAACATATTGAAACAAATTCCAATAATTTAGCAAGCAACAACACTCACGACGACATACAACTCGATTACAAATAAGGGTTCTTACAGTAACAGTAACGATATGCAACTTGCTTAAAACTAGGTAGAAAACAGAGTTCATACAACACACATTGCATCAATAAAATATGAATTTGGCATATAGCATATGATAATTCAAATAGCTTCTCTGGTAGTATGATGATGTCATCCACCACACTTTGCAGATGATGATCCCTCCCCCGCCGTTGGGTTGCCATCTCCTCCTTCATCTTCTTCGATTTGCTTGCATAATGAACATTTCTTCACACGCTTACCAGTTTCAAACTCATCTATGTCATTTCTGATATGCCTTATTTTGCGATGCCCTGCTTTGCATATTCTTGCATTAAAATCAGGAACCCATAACCTTTCATTGACATTAGGAGTTGTGGTAAAAGGACCGACAACACCATAACCATAAAACTCCTTACTCCAAGTTGCCATCATCTTTTTCTTTGTAAAATATTCAGATAGATATTTGCCGGGTTGCATTCCAAATAACGCACATGTGGCTATCACATGAGAATATGGCCTGTGCAAAAGGTTCGGTTTGTTACACAAGCATTTGCAGTCAGCCTACAAGATGTACTCTTAGGTGATAACCTTCTGGTTGATTCCACGCCGTCATTTATGCCTGTATATCATCTTGAAGCATAGTGTTCATGCACCTACTTTTATAGCTCTATGCTTGACCGCCTTCTTACTCTTCTTATCCATGTATTTAGTGATCATATTTGAGTACATTAGATTCTCATCTCTCATTACTACTTCAATAGCTCGATGCCTATCTACAAAGTACTTGGTTGTGCCCTGCAGCACTCTCTCAACAATTCCTACCAATGGGTGATACCTCATCCCTCTCATTACCCAGTTGTATACCTCCGTCAAGTTAGTCGTCATGACACCGTATCTAGTACTATGTATGTCACGTAATAATGACCACTTCTCTTCTAGCTCGTGCTTTATTTAGTTCGAGAAATATTTGATTGTCCTTTGCCTTCGACGATGATTTTTCACTTTATCTTCTGTTGGCAGAGGGAATAGAGGCTCTAACTAATTCTGTGTTTCACTGCTACTAGTTTTGCTCATTTGCTCCTCTTTGTATTTTCTTGTTAGCTCATCAAGATTCTTCCATAGAGTACGGAACTTACTTGCTTGGTTCTGCTTACATAGCCTCTTAAACATGTTCATCGGTTTCTTGTTTTTAAATTGCTTATAGAAGTTCACACCCAAATACCTCATGCACCATCGGCTCTGCAAGTCAAGCCATGAAAATGGCTCCTCTTCCCCTGTTTGCAACTGTTTGATAGCATTAAGCAGACCAGTATGTCTGTCCTGCAGTATACACACATCTTGACGAGTTTTCACCACCTTAATTTTCAAGTTCCATAGGAACCACAGTCAATTCTCGTAGTTCTTGCTTTCTATAAAGGCGAAAGCAACAGGCAAAATCTGGTTGTTTCCATCAACGCCCATAGATGTCATTATTTGCCATTTGTATTTTTCGGTCAAGAATGTGCCGTCCATGCACAACAATGTATGGTAGTGATAGAACGCCTTAATACAAGCTCCGAATGCGAAGAAAACTCTCTTTAGATGCCTCTTGATCGGTCACTTGTTTGACGGACAGTCTTGATGATCATAATAAGTGCTAAGATTTCTTCCCTGAATGCAACCGAGCAGTGTAGGCAGATTATGGTAGGAGCCTTCAAATTTTCCAAACCTCATTTCTAAGTCTTTCTGCTTCGCCTTCCATGCCTTCCCGTAGCTAATTGTATACTGATATCTGTACTTGATTGCTTGGATAATAACACGGGGCTCAAAATTGAGATTCTTCACTATCTCTAGGTACATGATATTTGTGGAATACCTGGATGACAAGTTCCTGTGAGCCATCAGGGTTTCCTCAGTAATACAGATATGTTGCTCAACCTTCGAGCATAACTAGTTGGTGCCCCATTTGGGCTTGTACGCGTGCACTCTCCAAGGGCACCTATGCATCTCGCACACTACATCGTAGCAGGTTAGGGTGGACTTCTTAACCCTGAAAGTCCTTCTTACTGATAAGGCCCAAACTTTCACATCATCCATTGCCTCTTTTGTCAGGTACATACTGTTAGGCCTAACCTCATTCTTACTATATTGTAAGGTGTATCGTTGTTTTCATTCATAACCAGTTTATTAAATTGATGCATGCTCTAATCTGTTAGCACAAGCGGCTTTGTACTTCCATCTTCCTCATTTGAGTCATCGTCATCTTCCACTAGTCTTCTGGTATATTCATGGTCTTCCTATTCCATCCTTACTATTATTTCCTCAATTTCCTCACCTTTGTCTACTTATCCCTGTGCTTCTTGTCCAAAGTTTTTATCATCCTTCCTAACCTCAACTTGTTCACCACTCTGGTAAATAATGTCCCCGTTGCATTCTGTACATACTGCTCACAGCTAGATTCCCCAATTTCAGTGTCACCATAACTGAATTCATTTTGAGACTCACTACACTCATCAGCGTCCAATTGCTGCTATGGGGCAACAACCCTATCATATGCTTGCACTAAAAGCACTTGATACCATTCACGTTTCTCCGCCCCCCTCACATATGACCTCCACGATGTAGTTCCCTTCACCTCAACTAACTCCTAATAAACAGGATCATTTCGTATACTACAAAGTCAAAATAACTTCAGCTAATACTAATCTAGTTCCATCCGAAAAGTATAATACAACCAATTCAACACAGAAGAAAATATACGCTTCTCGACCCTACTCAAATTTCTATCCATATATTGGAAGTTACTCAGATCCGTACCCTCTAAACCATACATGACAATCCCTTCTCCATAATAGATTCTAAATGGAACTCGTGCTGACATATCTGCGGACCAATTCATTAACCCATGAATTAATTACTATTCATAAAAAATACTATGACACCTAATATAACTATATCTATATGCTCAAAAATATATCTAGATCTATTTATATCTACACTTCTAAAAATATATATTTATATAGATCTATCTCAAAAAACAACTATATTCCTAAAAATATATTATTTGTCCTAAAAATATATATGTATGTAAATGTATTTATAGAAACCAACTAAATTGCTAAAAATATACTAATTAAACTTATCCGTAATCTCTAAATTTAACTAGATCTATTATTTTTCTATCCTACCATGGTATACTACTAAATAAAATAAATAGAAAAAATTTACCTACACAATGAACAGGAACCTCAAATCTCGCTTTCTCCTCTCCTTTCCTTCTCTCTCTCTCTCCCTCCCTCCCTTTCCTTTCTCTCTTCTTCCTCCCTCCCTTTCCATTCTCTCCTCTCCTCTCTTCTCTTTCTCGCACGGCCAAATGAATCCTCGTGCCAAACAGTAACCGCTTCGTCGTTTATATAGCGTGGTCTCTGTCACCAGTTGGTTTGGCGATAGAGACACGCGCCCTCTCTATCGCCAAATCAACGGTTGATTTTTGTGTTGTTTCCCTGTGGTTTGGGGATAAGGAGGCCGACTATTTTTTCATCTACGTGGCACCGACATGACTATTTCTCTTCAGTTCAAATCGCGATACAACTCTCTGTCGCCATATGATATGGTAATATTTCCCTCTTGTCGTTTCAAACGGCGATAGGGGTATAGTTTTGCAATTTTTTTAGTTTACAGTATATTTTTACAATTTGAATTAAAAAATATATTATTTAAAAAAATCCATAAGCCGATCAAAAACATCCAACACACACCGACCCTGATGACCAAATGGAACCACATCGCAGACTAGGATCTCTATGCGGCAAACCGTACAGTCGTACTATCTCACCCGTGACGATGTCGATGATTTCGGAGGCCTCAGCGGCTCCGGCGAGCAGGCGGAGCTTCCCTGCATCTACCTGCGGCGCGGGAGAGAGGTAAGCTATGCTCAGCACCGAATCAGGATTTAGGAATGGAGAGCACGTGCTGTTTATGGATGTTGGACTCAATGCAGACGCGGTATACTTCGGTTGCTACCAGGAGCTTAAAAATATTCACATAAGCTTACACCCTCTTGACACCAACACTTCGGCAGCTACCAGGCAATGCCACCTATCTAACCAACTAAAACGCAGGAGCTGCATTCATCTACACATCATACCCAAAATATCTGTAGGAAACATTAACAAGGTGACGCCATCATCAATTACCTTAATCCCTAGTTCCTTGGGTTGCATGCGTAACTCAAAAAGACAAAGCAGCGGTTTTTGTTCAGGAAGATCATGTTCGCAAAAGCAGAAGTTGGCTACAGTGCAATCACTGGTACGCTGGTGTGGCTGCGACGACATAGACCGATGACGCAGCCACATTCTCAGTCTGAGAGGCTGCTGGGGCGTCCGCGTAGTGGTAGATCGCCAGGCAGCTCCTTGAGCACTGGTCCCAGCTGTATCAGTTATGGTTCACCTCAGACCCATAACTCCTAACAAGCTGTAAGTTGGTTGCAACTGCTTCAGGCGCAGCTCCTGCACCGCTTGGAGCAGACCAAGAATCCCTCACAAGTTGTAAGTTTGTCACAGCTGCTTCAGGTGCTGCAGTCTCACTGATTGGAATGGACCCATAACGCCTAACAAGTTGCATGTTTGTCGCAACCACCTCTTGCGCTGCACCATAGGCAATTCTGAAATAGAATAGAACGCAAAACACAATTAATGATTTCTGCATGTAGCAAGGAACAGATGAATACATGATGGCTTCCAACATGTAAAACATGTTTCTCTATTGTCCCTGCAAGTAGTTGTTCTTTTAAGATTTTTTAGAACTATCCAGATTAGCTGAACAATATTGTTTGTTTTGTGACATCAATGAGCCAGCATTAGCTTATGCATACAATTTGGTTTGCCAAAACAGTTAGCAATAGCATGTAGTAGAATTAACAAACAGGGAGTACTAGGCCCATTTGGATAGCTAATACAGAAGTACTTTCCTGGTAATGAGATTTCACAGTATCAAGTCGGTATGGATCATTTTGATGAGCAGCATAATAGGGATCGGTCGAATAGACAGGTGGTGGAACATTTTCGGACATAGAGTATTGGGCAGATACCGTGAAGGAGGCGCCTGCACATGCTGATAGGTAGCAGGCAATGGACCATATGCTTGATATCCAGCTTGATACCGATACCCAGTTTTGGCCACATGGTAAGCAGGTGTATTGAACTGAGCAGTCGGAGGAATCAGGTGTGAACATGGATGTGCATAAGCTTCACGTGGCACCAGATGAGCAGCTGGAGGAACATAAGTAGTTGGGTGATGCACATAAGCAGCTGACTGTGTTGGGTGAGAAGCCGAAGGAGGCAGGTAAGTAGCAGCGGGAGCAGGATGTCTGTCATCAACATAATGTGTGGGTATGGATTCTGGCAGTAAAGTAATTGGCCGAAACAATGCTCTCAATTTCTCAACCTACAACAGAATACCAACAATGATGAAAATACAATAAGTAAATGTATGATATAGTTCATAGCCAAATACTAAAAAGATTGCACACAAAGGGAAAGATGGAAGATAAAAGTATCATTCATTCCTATTCCAGCAAACTGCCACTCATAAGAAAGGTTAATAATAATAATTCGAACTAAAATCAAGACAAAAAATAAAATAAAATAAAGAATATGTTCTCCCATGCCCCCTCTTCCTTTATTATACTATCTTTTTATTTTTTTCAGGACAAACAGCATAATTTAGTTCTAATACTCTAATACTAGAGAATATACAATCAAAAAACATATTTATGCTCTAATACTAGAGAATATCCTAGTTTCAACAAAATAAAAGCTTGAGATGAGATATATTTGAGAGAAAGGGCATTAAAGAAATAATCTTAAGGCCTAAAAATTCAAACATAGTGAATAACAATACATTACAATTCCTCAACCTCGACTTGACTCCACATTCATATGCGACACAAGAGCAAGATCAGAAGAAAAGGGTAATGTTTCAGGGTCCTCCTAGTTAGGATATAGTCCATCCTTTTCCTACAAATATGCTTCCCAACCATAATGGGAAACTAGTCTTCAAAGTAGGCACAATAAGAAATGAATTGCAAACTAGTTTCATGTATACAAAAGGCCATCCTTGTGTTCAATTGATAGACTGGTTGAAGTTCAGACCACTTGTATAGGAGTTATATATATTAAAAAAAATAAGATTCAACATCTACACAATTCGTTTTATCTCTCCTCATGAACATAACATCAATAAACGCTGATTCAAACTTACTTGCACAAAGGTAAGCTCTGGGCTGAACTTCCCATGGGAATAATTCTCTTTTATAGCACTTCTTAGGCTACTCTCTGGGATAGGCATAAAATCACCATCGATCGTAAATTTAATCTGAGCAGATAAAAAGAATGTAAGTGGTCATGAACTTTCAGTTCTATTGAGAATAATATACAACTAATCTACGGAGTTGATTGCTGGGCATCATTACATATTACAATTGGAAACTAAAGAGCACATAATGTGGGCTAAGAAGAATGGGAATATCAGAAAAAATTAAAAATGACAGAGGAGTTTATTCACACCAAAATGACAGTGTGAAAAGGGTGCGACTAAGTGCATCGTCATAACCAACCAGCGAATTAGTTTGTCAAGTGTCAACTGATTCAGAGGGCAGGTCGGCAAAGCATTTGCCTGTTTGACGTCAGACCTGAAAAATGCTTGTATGGCTGGAGAATGAGATATTGCAATTCTCAAACCGATAAACTACGGATTTTTCCAAAATAGTATTATGTGAGACAACTAGAACATAACATCACTCCTTAACTTCCATAAATCATCATGCTGTAAATTTTCAATTCTACATGATTCGTATTTGGTCAAAAACCCTATCAGCCCACCCCGTTTCTCGCTACAGAGCAACCACAGACGAGCAAAAAACTCGCGCGTTTGAGGGGCGGGACGCGACGGCCGCGAGTTACCTGAGCGGGGAAGCGGCCCTGGAACGCGGCGGGTTCGAGGGCGAGGCCGCCGTCGGAGTCGGCGCGGTAGGGCCCGTAGAGGTGCTTGGAGTCGAAGTCGTAGAGGAAGAGCCCCGCGCCGCGCCTGATCTGGGAGACTGCCTGGAGCCTGGCCCGGGGCAGGCCCAGCACCCTGTACCTGAAGCACTCGGGCTTCGTCGCGCCGCTGCACATGAAGATGAACCCCGCCGGCGGCGAATAGGATGAGGCGGTGCCGCCGGCTCCGGGGCGGTCCTCCGCCGGACGCGGCTTCTTGCGCGCCGGCGAGGAGGTGGGAGGGGAAGGGATCACCATGGCAGCGGTGGTGAGAACGATGATAGGGTTTTTCTTTTTTACGTTCTCTCTTTTTCTTGTGTGTGTGGTTTTATAGTCTATTGATAGAGTGGGAGGAAGCCATGGAGTCCCCCCTTTTTTCCTAATTTTTTTTTAGCTTGCCTCTGAAATCAATAAATTATTTGTAGATTTAGCCGTCTCCCCTACGGCAGACGCCACAGGTAGCGGCGTATGGCTCAGTAAGTCGGTGTCGTGGGATAGCAATAAGTTCCTGCTGAGCTCCCCTTCCTCATCATAAAATTGTCGATCAAATGCACCAATTAATCACTTTATCAAACCACTAATTACTCACATTGCTTAACTAGTCACTCGATTAACTAACCATTAATCTCTAATTAATCACTGGAATTGCAGTCGTCCAGCAATTGCTCCTCGGCAGGACCTTTCGAGCAACTGTTTCTCGGTAGGTGCCTGTCGAGCCAGGAGTGCTTGATAGCTTTGCTGTCATGGTGGGCTAGCCACTGCAACCCGATCGCCCAGGCTGTCGAGGCGCAGCGATCTACCGAGCTCTATGGGTGTAAGCGACGCGTGCCATTTGTCACGTCTGTTATGATTAAAGAGAAGATTAAATCTATAAATGATTTTGAAAGATGCTATATTTATAAAGAAATGTGCGGAAGGGAAAGGGGGCTTGGATATGCCGTGCGAGTGGAAGTGGAAGACTGGAAGTGATGGCCGGTCAGGTCAATCCGGATGTTTTCTGTGGTTACGCACAAGTGCGGTGCTTCACTAGGTTGACTGCTGCTGTCACTTTCAGAGTCCTCTACCATTCTTTAACACCTAAACGTGGTCATTACGTGCACATTTGGATTGAATTGGATGCTACAAAAAAATTAGTTTAACCTTTTGCTACTGTAGCGATATTGGTTTGATTTGTTAAGATATCGAATGGCCCCATGTTGGTTCAGTGGTAGATGATACAAATACAATACCATTCCTGGAGCGAGGGTATACCACTTCGCCTTTCCTTTTCCGGTTATTGCGTGGAAAAAAAAGCCTTCAATACAATATTATAAGTTGAGGAAATCCTTTAACACCCTATTTAGATCACTAAATTGGTCCCAGCTTTGATGAATCTATAAAGACTAATATTCTGGAGATGGACAGCTCTCTGGACACTAACCTGCCACGTGGCGGAAAACACTGTAGTTTTTCTACAATACTAAGCTACATCATTTTTATTATTTTTTAAAAATGAATTTTTATTTATTTTAATCTAACTATCCTGACACTGGCATTAATTCCTTTTAATTTTAAGGAATTTTTTAGTTCTTTTATTATTTTTTGAAAATAAAATTTTAAATATTTTAATCTAACTATCTCAACATGTGGCATTAAGTATTTAATTTTTTCCATTTTTTAAGGAATAAATTTTAAAAATTAAAGCAATATTTTTTATTTTTAAAAGAAAATAAGTGCCTTTTGTTTCTTCTTTTCTGGGATTTTTCCGAAAAAATTTCCTCTCTCCGTTCAAATCTATTCCTGTCTTGGCATTTCTCTCTGCTCGCAGCAACGCTCGAGATCACGGAGCAATTAGTTGGAATTATGACTTCGATTAAGAGATTGTTTGGATGCTATGGAATTCGATCTTAGAGTTTGACCCTAATTCCACAAGATTTAGATCCTGTTTGGTAGAACTCCATATCCTAATTTCACCTTATATCTAAAACTTGTAGACTAAAATAAAGTGAATTAAGTTTATATTTTTAATCTAAAATATAAATAAGATGATCCTCAGATCTGATGGAACTGAAGCTGTACCAAATACAGTCTTAATTATAAATAAAAGTCAGACCAACACAACAAATAATATTCTGGCTGAGGGAATATTTTGTATCTTAGAAAACAACCAGCTGGGAATTCAAGTGTCAATAACAGTAACAAAAAGGAAAAAAAAAAGATAAAAAAATAATTCTTCCGGTTTGGGGGCATTCCGAGAATTGAACTCGGGACCTCTCGCACCCTAAGCGAGAATCATACCACTAGACCAAATGCCCTTGGCTTGTTCGACGTTCGAAGTAAGCTGCTTTAACAACTACATACTGGACAGTATCTAGTCAAAGAATGTCTGATGGATAGTGCCAGGTACCATCACTCGCATGGACCGAAACATTTGCTGATCCGAGCGAACACCACTGCACATCAGAAGGAAGGGATCCCATATTCCCACGTGTACGGATCGTCCCTGTGGTGTGTTTCACACTTTCACAACGTACATGCCGTGTCACTTCCAGACCAACTGGAAAATGCATCCCATGCAAGCCGGTGACATGACGCTTCATCGATCAGGGAGAGTTGGATCGGTCGTCACGCAAGAATCAGATGTGTTAAGCTACATACAGGGGGATTCAGAATCAATGGCTTCTGCGCGTTGATGTGCCCGTGGAGGACTTGTTGTCGAGACGCCGGTCGAGCGTGGAGACGGTCGACTTGCCGGCGGTGCAGCGGAGATCGCCAGTGAACTTCGGCTGCTCCCCAGTAGCATGCTGCGGTCAGGCAGCGTTCAAACAGAGGAGAAGAGGGATGGCTCGGTATCGGAGAGCAATGCTCCGTTCCGGACAGACGGCAAACCATGCCAGAGCAGTTCCAGACAAACAAAGGGAAACATCTTGTGTTATATGCTTCAGGGCAGCTACAGTCTGCAGAGTTGCCGCAGCAGCACAGCGGACAACACGTTGCACATTTATTTCTCAAGGAGAGACTCTTGATCAAATCAGTTAACAGGGAGCAAAAGTAGAGGAAATCTACTGGCTCGCAGTGCAGATCGAACTGCATTTTTGAATGATCACAGTCACACAGCAACATTGAGCGATTCTTTAAACAGGGTCGTGCGTTCAAATTTCTCTGCTTTTTTAATGAGGTGCTTCATACTTTTCTATTTAACAGTTGCTGTGGTGACCTGTATAATTAGTCCAAGGTAGCGACAGTAATGATGTTATTATCCTAAAATAATTACACGAATCTTGGCACAGCTACCGGCAAAGGATCGGAATATCTGATACTTTACCAGCTACTATAACGTGTTCAGAGTGTTACAGCAGAATAATAATTAAAGACTGAATGAAAATATATTCATTTCAAACTACGCAGGGCTATATGTCAATTACATAATATTACAACTCTCCCCTGTACAACAAAAGATGATAATATTGCCTATTACATACTAAATACCTCTTAGGAGCATAATAGGGTCTATAGAAACTCCTAGCCCTCCGGGTAGTAGTTGGTATAGTAATAGCCCTCCGAACCATCATCCTGATAACCCTAGAACTGATCCCGGGAGTAGAATTCATCGCCGGCCTCAAACGCTGATCCATCAAGCTAGCCTTCTAGAAGAAGGGGCAAATACAAAAGTGAGTACATGATACTTAGTAAGCATTATATCACAAATGCAATATGAGTTGCTCTCTCTACCAACACCAATTTCCTGCCTTCGAACTTAGTTTTTACCGAAATTAGAGTTTTGGGTTTACTTTAAGGATTGGCAAATTTTAGTTATTGAAAATCAACTACTAACACCTGTATATGAGACGGACTAACTTCCGTAGCCTCCAATCCAGGGTACAGACTTGAATTTAAGATTTTGGACCCTACGCAGATTCGTATTATTTTACCCATAGCGCCCCCCACATGAGAGGCTCCAGAACGTTTATCGCTAATCCGATACTATATCTTCAACCCTGCATTCCGAGGGAGATATCTTCCCGTCACTTGCAATTACAATTGTACTCTAGTACCCCAGGTAGTACTCCTCCGGGCTTCAAATATACTACCCTCAACCATTCCATTCATAACTTCTCACTCCCAAGACTTTCCATACACCGTCAAACTGGGTATCCGGCATTACCCAGCCAGGCTTTAATATACTTACCTAATGTGGAGATCATAGTACTTTCATAGGACAACATTTTTTAACAACGATTTATCTTGCTATGATTGATACTGAGAATACGACTTATTGTCCAAGTGTAGGTGTTTGTTCTTATATTATAGCCTATGTAAAAGGGTCCATTGACATAGGGTATCTCCCACCTCTTTGCTCAACGCCCTCTACCCACCCTAGTTATTTCTAATGATAAATTCACGACTCCATTCGTAAACCACCTTAACAACATACAACCATTTTCAAAACCATAATACCACATTACTATTCCCATTCTATTTTTTTCCAAAAACCACATTCCATTTTCATCATTCATTCACCACACTCCCTTCTTCCACATCCAATTCAACATTTCATTTTGAAAGTAGATTTTGGATGCAGTGATGATATATGAATTATACGAAAGTATTGAAAATCATTTCATAAGAGCTGATTAAGGAATCTTGCCTGGAATAAAATCTGACAGTCCGACCTCGCTCGAAGGTGGATTCTAATTAGCGAAACGGTTCAAGTCGAGACCTGAAATAGAAGAAAATTAACTAGGACCCTTTTTAATGTTCATTTATTTAATTTGGCGTCCAACTAGACTTCTGATGTGTCGTTCAGATTTTATTTGGAACCGATTAATTAATATCAGTTGGCGATTTTTACACGATCCGCCAGTTGATCAACATAGATCAACGCGGTCCACGGCACGATTTATTTTTCTACCTCTCCTACTTTTTCTCTTCTTTCCTTTTCTCCTCTTGCCTCTCTTTTTCTTTCTTTCTTCTCTTCTTTCGCTCTCTGGTTCGGCTCTCTGCTTCTTTTCCTTGGTTTGGCCGACAACTAGCTCGATTGTCTCCCTTTTCTTTGCCTCAGCGGCATCGGTCTCCCACCGATCTCTCCTGAGGACTCCTCCTTCCCTACCCGGCCGACTATTTCCTTGCGCCTCATCTCTTCCACTCCATCCGGTCCACTGCTCTACTTGGCCGGCCTCACCTCTACTGCGCCTCCTCTCCTACACCGACTGCTGCCCGAGCCGGTCGACTCCAGCCTGTGTTGTAGCTACGCGCAGTGCCGGCTTCTCCCTCTCTTGTTGTGGCTCGATGGCAGCCCGACCTGGCCCGCAGGCCCGCGACCCTTCCCCTTGCGCGGCAACAGCCGAGCCTCAACCCGTGGCCGACTCTGGCCACAGCTCCCTCTCTTCTACTGATCTACTGCTTCTAGGGCTCTGCCCACATTTTATTTTTCTTGCATTTTTGCTTTGAAGTTTTACTGATTATTGCTTGAGATGATGGGATTCTATGATGAACATGGGAAGGATTGATCTATTCGTGAAGAAAGATGCTACACTCATCCTAATGGCTATCCCACCTACTGAGGACCTTGAAGGTAACCCGATCTACCTCTTACACTACCCCATTGTTACCTCCTACCTCGATCTACTACTTGCATATAAGAACAGGTACTGTTGCTATTGCTGGGATGAGGGCAAAATGCACCTGGGATGACCGGGGCTAGCAATGGGGTGGATGAGCTGGGGTATTTCGATATTTGACACCCAATTCGCATGCCTTTCGGGCTCTGTGTATGACATGTGGTCTATCTGAGTCAATGACAGTAGGTCAGGATGTCAAATATTGAAAAAATCGTGTTTAAAGGGTGTCAAATTTCAAAATCTCTCGGATGAGCTAGGGTGGTGATGAAGAGGTTGCAAACACGGCTTGTCTCCCTCTTTGCCGAACTACCTTCTAGATGTCCTTCCCTCTGGCTTCTGAATGTTCCTCCCCCTTCCGTTCTGGATGTTATCACCTTCCTCTTCTGGATGCTATCTCCACCTCCTTCCGGTGGCTTGCATCGGTTGAGAATGTGATGTGTTCTTGGATGAACACAAGCACTGGATGTTTTGGTTTGGTGCTTTGGTTTGAGGTGTGGGGGTCTGGGGGACAGAGGCAAATGAGCTGGCTGGGGTGGCTCTCGGCTGGTGAAAGCTGGCTTTATTTACCCTTTTGTTGTGGCAAATGACCATATTGCCCTTAGATTTTTAAGGCTGGCTATTGATCCCAAGGATAGTATGGTCATTATTCACAAATTTTTACTAATGGTACCCGTATACCGTACTAGGTAAGTTCTAAACGCTGAATGATGAACCCCAAAAATAGCGAGAAATGCCTATCTGGGTTCCGGACAGATCGGATATCTCAATAAGCGATACCTTTCATTGTGTGACTGACGGCACTTCTCAAATCTTTACATTTTTTATCTTGCCAAATCACATTTTATTGTTTTATTAATTCTTTAATTAAACTGATAAGCCCTGGGTATCGTAGTTGCACAAATATTAAAGCATGAATGAAGCGTAGATAGTGATTACTTACCTCTTCGCTTACTTTAAAATTTGTGCAACTTGTATTAAAAAGAAAAGCATTGAAGTACTGCTCTTTGTTAATATGCCACCACCTGAGTCTAAAGCGGACGTGTGTTCTGGACATTCTGGTCGGTTTCCTCTGGCCTCGAGGCAAAACTTGAAGGGATTTCCATCGCTTTCGCCTCTCCTAAGGGCACGTACAATGGTACATGTCAGCTGTCTGTAAAATTATGTCATATAGGATTTTAGGTGATGTGGAAGAGAGAGAAAACTACTGTGTACTATTTAACGGACAGTCTTATAGATAGCTTTCTATTTTGGGTATCATTGTGTAGATATTCTATTAATTGGGTGAGAGGCCATTATAGGCAACTACATAGACAATCCATTATGTGAGTTATTTTTAGTACTATCTATAGATGATGTAAAAATATACTACAAACAGTTTACGTCTATATTGTATTATTGTACAAGCCCCTAACATTGCAGGGCGCCGCGTCTCATTTCGATCCCAAGCGGGAGTTGTCAATGACCCACATGGGGATCCAAACCGCATGTGCAAGACGCAATAGCAGCTGCCGCGGGCGCGCGCAACTCGATTCTCGATATTCTTCTCCTCGGCCGAACTCTAACCATGCCTAGCGACTTCTATAGCTCACTCCCCCTCTATTTCAATTCAAAAGAGAAGTCTATATAAATTCTGTCGATATTCAAGACCTAGGGTTTCTAGATCAAGTTTGTAAAAATATAACCCTGGGTTTCAGTGTAACAAGATGATAAGAAAAAATGGGTATTGTTTCTTTATTAACCAAGCGGTCTAACAAAGTACATGAGCAGAAAACATGATTACAATTGCAATTCCATTTTCTCCCTGTCTTGTGTATTCTTGCTCTTGCTTCCCTCTCTGAAAAATGCTACTTCAAGCATGACATAACAACAGGTACATGTCAAATGAAACCAGTCATGTTAAAGACTGTTTATCCACAGCTCTAGAATGTTAAAAAGTCTCATTCTTTAATCCTCAAGAGAACACTAAAAGAATGAAGGAAGATAAGAGAGAAAAGGCTCAAGAATAGATGACCTGGTGAAAATTCCGCACAGATCAAGATAGGATTAAGGTATGTATCTCATAGAGATCAAGGGGTTGAATCAAGTATGTGCTGAAACGATCTTGTCTAAATGTTTCCGCTTACGATTTTCTTCCAGTTTTACTCTTTCTTCAGGTACAAATACAGCTCCAAGGCAAGTACTATGATACCAGGTTTGACACCAATTTGAAGCCAACTGTCGAGATAGGAGGCATCGATATTGCTACAAGGGAAACGTTCAGGTTTTAGCGTCTACACCCCATTGCCAGAATGGTTTCTAGGAGTCTGGTGAACTCTGTTGATGAGGCTGCTTTCTATTTCATCCGGTTTATATGCTTCCCCAAACAAACTCCGCATTTTGTCATGCAGACTAAGTGTTTGGCCATTGGGTGTGAGGTTGGGATGTCATCTCCAGGAACGCAGAAATCCACGAGACACGCAGGCTGCACTGCACAAGGGAATGTATATGGTGCAGTATATCCTGCAGAAACATGGTTGAAAAGTTCGACACAGAGACTGCAGTAGTAAGGTCGACGTCACTGGAATAAAACAGCAATATAGCTTGTTAGTGCGTGTGCTTTGCGTCCACACTACCATTATACAGGAAGAAAGTGCACTGAATTATAAGTTCATAACTGTGGTAAGTATATTTTCACTGCATAAGAATTTTTGGCAAGTTTTTTTCCCCCTGAAACTGTTATGAGTGGCTAGTTCTAAGCAATTGTAATATCCTACACGATACACTCGAGGCAAGCCGGCCGTTAGGCGGAAGAAGGATGTGCACCTGCGAAGCATCAAAGAGAAGGAAAAAAAATCGAGATCTCTTGACTTCTCATGGCTACATTTTACAAAACAACACTTTGACAAAGTACCGAATTTCTTAGTTGGGTTGTTCGTGATTTCCCTATTCAGAGAACATGATTTCACCGTCGAATTCCTGCAATCCAAACGCATCCAGTGCTAACGGCTTTTTTATTGTAGCATTTATGATAATATTTTATTTGCAATTTGATTATTTCATTAATTATCATCGACCCATACCTCTGGAAGTTGGTCAACTACAAGTTCCGGTCTCATGTGTTTGTGCACCATGGGAAATATGACCTGCCAGACCATTTGTTTCCTTTGTTTGTCTGAGCTGATGAAGCCCTCGGTACACTATCTGCAATACATATTTAAGTCATAACACAGAACTTCGTGATTCAACTTCGTTTATGCGATTCAAACTTTACATGGGAACACTGTCAATGACCAACTTGCGACACGCCAAACCTATTTTTACAGGAGCAATTGAAAAGACAACCATCACAAAAAAAAAAAAGAGAGAGACCAGTTCCCTCTCTTTTTTCTCGGATCATGTACAACAATATAGACAACTATTATCTATATATTTCTCTATATTATCTAAAAATAAAACTAAAGATATCTTTTACAACTGATGATATCTTGGTTGTCTTTATGAAATTCTATAATCTTTTAACTATAGCATGAAAAAGTATTTATTATAGATAATAACTCATATAATAGTATTTTATGTTGTTTATATAGTCATGTCTTCACGAAGGGATAGCTATACTCTCTCTCCTCTATAGCAACAAAAAAAATCTTAGACTAACACCACACTATTGTACATCCCTTAACCAAAGAGAAGGAAAAGGAAGCACCAAGATGCAATCTGTCATGAGTTGACAGCAATCTCGAGCGCTAATTCTAAAGTTACTCCCTCCAGTCAGCAGTAAGCGCCGTCTTGTACATTGCTCGATCTCTAAATTAAATATAACTCTAGCTGCCAATTTATTCATAGAAATACTGTTGGTCAAAGATAAATCAGTTGGATTGCGCGCATTCTAGGACTACACTTATACGGTGTTCTGGTGTGGCATGTTGGATCATCTCTGCACTTCAAGCTTCGGCTCAAGACTCACCGGATGCGCCGGCGCCAGTTAAGGGAGGTGATCGGGTGGAAAGAAGAAAGCTGCCGGGATTCTGACTGAGCTATTCGCCCCCGTTTCAAATTTAGGGTCGGTCTGGTAGAACTTCAGATTCTAATTTTACTTGAAATCTAAAACTTGTAGACTAAAATAAAGTGAATTAAGTTTATATTTTTGTCTAAAATATAAACAAGATGATTTATCTAAACACTTTTAATGTATTCACAATTCTAACTCCACGAATCTAGTGGAGTTAGAAATACCTAGCTCCATCAAATCCATAGATCTGATGGAGCTGGATCGCGAGCGCTACCAAACACACCCTTACTTGCAAACAACAAGCTGCATGTATTTTCGAAAAACACAAGGGCCTCTCTGAAAATAGCGTGGTGGTGGAACGGGCAGAAGGGCCCTGACGCGCGAGATCGGACGGCTCTCGAGGACGGGCCTCAGACGTGATTAGGGAGTAAATTACGGAGAGCACAGGCGTTTTTCCTCTCTTTTTTTTCCGGAAAAAGATGGCGTCGGATGGCTGTGGTGAGAAGAATCCCACACGATCTAATAAGTTTTATATATCATTTTTGAATTATTTTATTAATAAATATAAGACGTGTTTCATGTTCTAATACGAAAATTAGCGTGTTGTTTTCTTTATACCCATAATAAATATTTAAATTTATTTGATATTCTTTATTGAATATAGTGTTTAAAGATAATTATTAGAGATAGTCTAGTCTTTTTACCAAAAGAAAATAAGTTAAATAAACTTGTAAGGAGGAGAGGGAGTATTAGGGCCTGTTTGTTTTAAACTTCGATTCTGATTCGACCTAAAAGCGAATCGAAACAAACAACCCGATTCTAGAATCGATTCTCACAATCCATCCACCTATATACACTAGAATCTACAATCCACTTCATATATGCTTTTGGATTCCGTAATCGACTTCTACAACCATAATCCGAATCGAACTTTTAGAATCCAAAATTTGAAACAAACAGGCCCTTATTTTGCCTGAATCGGCTAGCGATCCGGAGGAAACGATCAAGTCCGATTGTCGGTCGAGTATACCAGTCTGGCTCACCTGCAGCCTTGCAGACCCACTGGCCCAATATGTGATCACCTCGTGCCAATTATTATGTACATCTCTGGATGAGTTTTTTAATAATACATTTTTAAATAATTTTAAAAACATATGATGAAAAAATTACAAAAATATATCTTTGTCAAATGCGATAGCGACAAATGTCTATTTTGTCATGAATTAAATTAACCGATAGATTATTTTGTGACGGATTCATTTGAACGATAAGAGTGAGACTTTTGTCCTCAAATGAATCGGCGACATGTCATTGCCAATTCATTTGACATAGATCTTCTATCGCTAATTGAAATAACGACAAAGATATATCTTTTGTAATTATTTCAAAATATATTATTTTTTGAAAAGAATAAATCTAGAACAATAAAATTTTGTGGTGCAAAGAGCCCACAATCTAGATGCCTTCCATTAAATCTAGACCCGACAATCCACGTCCCTCCGAACCCCTCCCTCCCCCTACGTGAAGTCATTAACCAGTAACCACAACCATTCCAGCTCGCTTGAACACCTCCTGTCGTATCACCATTATCGACAACAGTGATCACTACCGCTTCTCACACCATGGACGACAAAAAAGTCATGACCTACGGAGGGACCGGAGAAGAAGGGCATGCAGATGCACATGAGTGCATTTGTTGGTTAGCAGGGATGAGCTGCATTATGAGAATTAGTTGCAAGCTCACTGGAGACGAAGGTGAGGTGGGCACACGAATATTCAAGCGTATCGATTTTTTTTAAGTAATAAGTCATATCCAAAACTTAGAAATTCGATATAATAAATCAAAAAATTTAGCTAAACGTTGTGTACCAATCATTCGGAAAAAAAAAATTGTACGCATAAAATATTCTTCCACGTGTTCCATTCCTCACCTCCTAACTTAACCTCCTAGAAAAACAAATATCTGGCCGCTTACATGCGGGCCCCTCCAACTAAAAGCACACACCGTCCTACTCCTACGCCCCGTCTTATCCCCAACCACATGGAAGCCACCTCAACCAGCCGCCTCCTCCTCCCGCTCCGCGCCGCGCCGCCGCGCGCGGCAGCGGCCGGCGCGATCGCCGGCTCCCAGCGCCGACCCGGGCCGAGAGGAAGGATCCGCATCGGCTCGGCCCGCGCGTCGCTCGACCGCGCCGCCGTCCTCCTCGACGCCGCCGCCGCCACCGTGGCCGGGACGGGGTACTCGCAGGCGAGCTACTACACGTCGCTGGGGCTCTTCGTGCTGTCCGTGCCGGGGCTCTGGTCCCTCATCAAGCGCTCCGTCAAGTCCAAGGTCCCCCCACCCCCTCCTCCATGCTTGCTCCCTCACGCGCGCACGAGTGCTATGCGAGCAGGGCCGCGCACCCCGCTCGTGCTGGTGAGCGTGCGTCCGTGCGAGCGTGCACACGCACTTGTGATTAACTCTGAATTTTGTGTGCAGTTAGCTATTTGATTAGCTTTGAACCAGGTTTCTTTCTTGCTTTTTTTTTAAGTGTGGCTGCTAGTGCTGCTGTGATGGGTAGTGGTCAGTGGAGTACTGGAGTGGACTTGTTCTGTGTTGGCTAAAGTTGTGGCCTTTCTTTCCTTTTTTTTCTCTTCTTTTTTCCTTTCTTTTCTTTCTTTACAGAGTGGTCTATTTGGTCCAAGATTCCACCACTATGTCCAGTAGGCACTGCCTTGCTCAATCAAAAATTCAAAATCCTTTAGTTCTTGAAAGCAACAATTTCATATCGAGCAAAGCGTGGCTGCTAGCTCTCAGATTTATGTGGTTTTCTTGGATGTGTTGTTTGGTTCTTGGCCAAAAATAGTAGCACTTCCTCGCCCAAAAGGAAAAATGTACTAGCATTGTTTGTCATCCATATGTCAAACTGGCGAATGCAGATTGTGCAGAAGACATTTGTCAAGGAGGAAGTGCAGCCGATGGCACCAAATCAGGTGGCTGGGGAGATCCTGTCATTCTTCACCCGCAACAATTTCACCGTCTCTGACCGTGGCGAGGTCATCACGTAAGTAGCACGCTGTCTTTCTATCCTAGTGCCATAATACTCCCTCCGGTACTAAAATAGTTGTCCTTTTGGACATCTACACGGCCTCTAAAATTAATTTTGATCACTAATTTCAATTATATTATATTTATAAAACCCAAAATACTAAGAAAGTACTTTTCAAGACAAATCTAGATTTTCATATACTCAATTTAAATATTTAAAAAGATATTAATTTTCGAAGTTTCGAAAGTCTAACTATACTTATGTTGAAAAAAGCTAAAAAAAACTATTTATGACTAGAGAGAGTACTTAGCAATGCTGTGCAAGTGTAAACAAAACAACCATTGAACTGTATTTTAGTATGGCGTGACAAAAGACATGGGAATGCGTGTAACATAGTTTTACTTGTGTTGTCGTGCTTCTTAGTTTTTTTGCAAGCTAAAGATCTGTTTGGTAGAGCTTTAGATTTTAGTTTCATTTGAAATCTAAAACTTGTAGGCTAAAATAAAGTGAATTAAGTTTATATTTTTAGTCTAAAATGTAAACAAGATGATCTATCTAAACACTCATTAAGCAGTTGTACTTGTTGCTTGTGATCGCTGCAGTGTGAAGCTGCAATCCACGATGTTTATGTACTGTAATCTAGCACAAGCTTATGGATTTTCTTTCACAATGGAAAGGTTTGTAAACGGAGGTATTTTATGTTTCTGGACAGTTTCGAGGGTACGATGGTACCAAGCAGAGGGCAAGCAGCACTGCTGACCTTCTGCACGTGCATTAGCCTCGGGAGTGTCGGGCTTGTTCTATCAATCGCAGTCCCAGAAGGTGGCAACAACTGGTTTTGGCTTATGACCTTAAGCCCCTTGGCGTACGTATTTTGCAACTCATACTACCAGAAATTCGGAATAAAACATCAAGTACAAATGTAGTAACTGGCCCTTGTTGATGGTCCAGGGGAGTGTACTACTGGACAAAAGCATCAAGAAAAGAAGAGATCAAGGTTAAAATGATTCTGTCGAATGACGGGAATGTATCCGAGGTCCTTGTGCAAGGTGATGATGTCCAGGTTGAGCAGATGAGGAAGGAGCTCAAGTTCAGTGAGAAGGGAATGATATATGTGAAGGGGATCTTTGAAACATGATCAGTAGCTTCGTATCTGGAACCAAACAAAACAGTTCAAACGAGTTTTTCCTGTGATGTAAACTGAAGGTGGGGCTGCGAAACCTACGGGCAAATCTGTGTCTTGGCTTCAAGAAAAAGAAGTAATCTTCATATAAGACTGAAGATTGTAAGAAGTGTTGCCAATATTAGGACAATAATGTGTTATTACTCAACGATTTCTTGTTTTGTTTTTGTTTTTTTTTTTTTTTTTTTTGAGAAAGAAGGTAGAGGATTCTACTGATAACCTGGAAATAAGCTCTCTTAATAGAAGTGGGAACGAAAAAAATATTGAACAGAAAGAAGGTAGAAGATTTCAAATTTCTATTGTTCCCTCACGACGTGAAGCAGCTCACTCGTGTCGACTGATCGTTGAAAGATGAGGTTACTTTTGGCTTCTCATAGCTCAAGAAATTCAACGAGAAACTAATGCCATTGTAAGAAACTGTTAGATTAATCTCGTTGCTTAGTAACTTATAAAATATTAAGTTAGTTAAACGTCTACATAGGTTAATTTTGTGAGTGCATTTCATAGTTTACATACCTGTTTTCAGGTCTAAGGGCATGTGTAATGTTATATATCAGCTGTGTATAATACTATGTCATTTAAGATCTTAAGTTTTAGGTAATGGAGAGGAGAGAGAAAACTATTGTATATTATTTAACAGACGGTTTTATAGACAGCTTTCTATTTTATGTACTATTATATAGATAGTATATTAATTGGATGAGAGACCATTACAGACAATTATATAGACGATCTATTGTATGAGTTATTTTAAGTGTTGTCTATACATGATATGAAGATATATTATAGATAGTTGTCGTCTATATCACTGTACATGCTCTAAAAGTATGTAAATGTTATGTATTAATTAGTTTGATTGAGTCGTGTAGCTGCATGTATAAACAGGCATGGCGTCATACTCGATCGAGTTAGGGTTTGTTTGGCAGGGATTCAGCTTCACCAGATTCGTGAAGCTAGAGCTGTGAGTACATTAAGAGTGTTTAGATAGATCATCTTGTTTACATTTTATACCAAAAATATAAACTTAATTCACTTTACTTTAGCCTACAAATTTCAGATTTCATGTGAAACTAAAATTTATAGCTCTAACAAATAGACCCTTAGTTACCTACCGTCAGTCTATTAATCGGTTCATGCTTTCCGCTGTTGCGTAGAACGCGCATGTTGCATGTTGAGAGTCAAGGCCACGTCGTGGAGAAGTGGTATTAAAATAGGTCCTAGTTGTTAGTGGACATGGATGCAGATAGTTAGTGGAATTAGTTAAGTAGCTAGTACGTGTGTACCTTGTATAAGTAGCATGCCATTTCAATGAAACAAGTAAGTTATTTGGAGCGAGCCCATTTGCTTTATCCCTCGTGCGTGTGTCTCTCAGAGAGAGGCCCAACGAGAGAAGATAGAGAATCAGTGAGTGATTTCCAATAGTCTATACTATAATTCACCAGTTGAATCTTTCTTACATGCACATAGTTTTTTGCCTTCACAGAGAATACTTTTTCTCTATCCACCCTAATATGTGCACCCAAAAATTCTCCTTCCTCAAAATCAAACGCTAAGATGTTTTATCAGACCACTTCATCAAATCTGATGGTCCTAATCACTTAGTTCATCCCCTCCCCTCCACGCACTAATCGCACCAGGTTCATCCCCTCCCCTCCCCGCAGTAATCGCGCCAACTGTCCCTCCCCACCCCTCCCCGCACAAATCCCCTACCCTAGCACCCCGTCCCTGCCTCTCCTGCTGCGGTGGCCCTCCTCTCCTCCTCCTCCGCGCCGTCCCACCACGTCTCCCACGCTCTTGACCTCTCCTCGCCCTCGCCCTCGCCGGCCCGGCCTTCCTCGCCAGCTCGCCCGTGCTGGCGCCTCCCAATCCCAATCGCGCCCACCCGTCCTGCCTCTCTGCATCATGGTGTCCCTCCTCTCCTCCTCCTCCTGCCGTCCCCTGAGGCACTGCGTTTCAGATCGCGTGGCGCGTGGAGGATCGAGGCGTCTGACGAGGCGAGAGGGACACGCGATTCGGCTTGCGTCGCGGTGTGATCCGCCAAATTCGCAGTCGGGGGTGACGAGATGCTCATGGTGTTCGACCGGCAGGTGCCGCCGAGCCGGAGGGGCTCCGGCGATCGGACGCGGGCGGGGCTCGCCGACCGGTTCGGAGACGCGCCAGAATGCGATCACCGTCAAACTTCAGCGACGCCACGATGGCCTACTCGTCCCACGACGAGCCCCTCCTCCCGGTGAGGATAGATTCTCCCCGTGCTCGTATGATCTACACGTACGGTGCTTGAGCATCGTGTGCAAGCATGGAGCGATTGGTGTGGATATGATCCGTCATAAAATGCGATGCCCGGAGGGCTAAATTGGCGTTACATAATCCAATCCTGCCTGGTGATTAATTGCTAGACTATTTCCCTTTGTGTCGTATCATCTATACTATAATTCACCAGTTGAATCTTTCTTACATGCACACAGTTTTTTGCCTTCACAGAGAGTACTTTTTCTCTATCCACCCTAATATGTGCACCTAAAAATTCTCCTTCCTCAAAATCAAGCACTAAGATGTTTTATCAGACCACTTCATCAAATCTGATGGTCCTAATCACTTGGTTCATCCCCTCCCCTCCACGCACTAATCGCGCCAGGTTCATCCCCTCCCCTCCCCGTAGTAATCACGCCTAACCTGCCCCTCCCCACCCTCCCTTTCATCCCCTACCCTAGCACCCCGTCTGCCTCTCTGCGGTGGTGGCCTCCTCTCCTCCTCCTTCGCGCCATCCCACCACGTCTCCCACGTGCTCGCCACCTCTCCTCGCCCTCGCCTCATGACCCAGCCTTCCTCGCCCAGCTCACGGTCGCCCTGCCATCCCCCCCAATCGCGCCCAAGACTCCCCTCTCTCTGCGGTGTCCTCCTCTCCTCCTCCTCCGTGCCGTCCCAGAGGCACCTGCGGTTTTAGACTCGCGTGGCGCGTGGAGGATCGAGGCGTACGACGAGGCGAGAGGGGACACGCGGATTCGGACTTGCGTCGCGGTGTGATCCGCCAAATTCAGCAGTCTTGCGGTGACGAGATGCTCATGATGTTCGACCGGGCGGTGGCGCTGAGCCCGGAGGGGTTCCGGCAATGGGCGCCGGGCAGGGGCTCGCCGACCGGTTCTGGGAGGCGCGCCAGGGCGCGGTCACCGTCAAACTCAGCGACGCCACGATGGCCTACTCGTCCCACGACCAGAGCCCCCTCCTCCCCAGGTGAGGATAGATTCTCCCCGTGCTCGTATGATCTACACGTACGGTGCTTGAGCATCGTGTGCAAGCATGGAGCGATTGGTGTGGATATGATCCGTCATAAAATGCGATGCCCGTAGGGCTAAATTGGCGTTACATAATCCAATCCTGCCTGGTGATTAATTGCTAGACTATTTCCCTTTGTGTAGTATCATGCTCCGTAAGAACTAAAGATGTACTATACTGGTCTTGTTAACATTTTGGTGCGCCTAAGACTAGAGGGTCTACGTTCTGAACTATCACTGCGTTACAAACATCCATCGATCCTGTCGGTGTTCATGTGTTAGCTAAATTAGCATCTGACTGAATCCGTTTCCCGGTTTGATTACTGGAAACTTTGCTCTAGCCACGGCCACAAGATACGCAATATTGTCAGGTTCTCATTAGATTGTTTTTCACTGAGCTATACCTTGATAGACATTTTTTTTTCTAATTTGAGGTGTGTAAAAGACACGCAAAGCTTTTGTATGTTCTCGAAAAAATTTCAGGTATATGCTGTATCTTTTCTTTGACCAAATCGTTCGTGCTTGTAGGTCTGTTAGAACAAAGGTACTTAGTTCTCCACCCATATGTATATATAGACTTTCTATATCTATCACAATCTTCTAGAACAAAGGTCCTAGCAGATTCAGCTTATGGAGTAGGTCACATCGATAATTTGGGTTCACCTTTTTCTGTGTGAGGATTCCCACCAGAGGGCAGAATTTTGGGAGTTTTGAGGAGCCCTTCTGCTACCTGAATACAATTGTAAAATAGGAATCCATGCTGAAGATTGAAAATACCTTGCTTGAAACAAAAGAACAAAATATTTACTGATTGCCATTAAACACATTTATTTGGCTTAAATGGGATAATTTATATTATGATGATATGAACTTTTTATGTTCCCTTTGCAGCGTCCTCTAAAAACTATTGCGATTAAATCTGGAGATGTGTACATACCACGTGGCGTTTCAGTCCCTGCCCTTGATAAAGATCAGCTGTGGGAATTTCAGCCGAAGAAGCTAGGTAATGTGTGTGATAACATTCCATAAAAGCTAAGCATGGTGTTGACTTACCTCTTACAGGTTTTGTTCTGTACCGAAAGATCAATCATTTTAGTAATTTTTTTCAGGTGTTGGAGATGCCATCACTGGTGGAGATCTATATCTTGTGAGTTAGCAAGACATCTATGTTTCCTTTTATAACATACTATCTTACATTCTTCTTGAAAGTTTTTCTTGTTCGCAATCTGCGGATGCTGTTGTCAACTTCTATATGCTTCTTATGTTTGTCTTCTTGTCTTGCGATCAGATTTGAGAATACACCGATGCAACACCATGTTGGCCTTCCTCCGGTTCTATGGGGAAAATAAGTTACATTGCCCTATTGGTCAAGACAGCTTTGCGATTAGTAGATGTTACTTAATTTCTGCTTTATTCATGCTTCATTTCTTGTTCTTTTTGCTTAACTTTATTTGATTCCCTATTGCTATATATGCAGGATACAAGGTCTTTGGAGTTGGAATTTCATGGCATCAAAAAGCAATTTACTATGCTCCGTAAAGCATTCTCCTTAATTAAGCTTAAACTTATCATGGTTATGCATCTCTGAATAATTGCCATATTTTTTCTCTCTGAGACATGGCTGTCACGGTCACCAAGGCTGTTTAAATCAAAAGCTTGTCACGACATGCCTCTTCTAACAGATGTACATGGTGCTAGCTACTTGAGGCCCTATCCTCCATAAAAGTGATGTTTCTGTCAAGATTTATTTGTTGAATGCACCAACACCATGAAGTGATGTTTCTGTCCCGCTCACAAATATTGTCAGATCTCATACTCAATTGGTTTCAGCGGTACTTGACGACTATTTCCTCGGTGCTTGGAGGAACATGTGCTATTCCCGAGCATTTGGTTGCGGAAAAAGCTGTCATTAGTCGCACTTTCAAGGTCTTATAGCCATTCTCGCTCTTGTTTCTTAATCTTCTTTGTTTTTGTCCAACTGTGGAATTGGCCTTTACCGACTCAAGTTTCCTTATATAGTATTCCAATTCAAGTCGTTGTTTATGTGGGTGGGGGAAAGAGGATATGAGATGGCCGAGGTCCTATGGACTTCCCACGCTTGATGATATTCCAATTCAAGGCTGTTGTGGTGTATTGACCACATTATTACTGATTTGGAAGAGAGGAGCAATGTGATGCGTTCATGCGATTCACTCTTGGGCAACCTTCTCCAATTCCACTTGCCTCTTCAATTTCAACTTGTTAGATAATCCAGGTCTAAATTGATTCTGCTTCTTTCCGTTTCCTAAATTTCCTTAGTTAGTTGATTAGTGAATCTCGATTTCCGTTTCTTTAGTTTCCTTAGTTGGATGATTCTATTTCTTGAGTTTCCTTAGATGTTTTTCATACTATGCATTGTGAGCGATTGTTTCTTTAAATAAAGGCTCAACACAAGAAAACGCCGCAGTTAGCTCAAAGGCAAAGACCATACGTGAGTGTTCTTTCAGTCTTCCTGTGTTTGATTTCTGAGTTGTATTACTAAATATATTGCCGTAGCGTTAGCACGGGCATTATACTAAATACATCTTTTGCTTATTTAAATTGTATTACTAAATATATTGTCGTAGAGTTAGCACGGGCATTATACTAGTGCTCGTAAGAACTAAAGATGTACTATCTTGGTCTTGTTAACATTTTGGTGCGCCTAAGACTAGAGGGTCTCGTTACGAACTATCATGCGTTACAAACATCCATCGATCCCGTCGGTGTTCATGTGTTAGCTAAATTAGCATATGACCGAATCCGTTTCCGGTTTGATTCTTTGAAACTTTGCTCTAGCCACGGCCACAAGATACGCAATATTGTCAGGTTCTCATTAGATTGTTTTCACTAAGCTATACCTTGATAGACATTTTTTTTCTAATTTGAGGTGTGTAAAAGACACGCAAAGCTTTTGTATGTTCTCGAAAAAATTTCAGGTATATGCTGTATCTTTTCTTTGACCAAATCGTTCGTGCTTGTAGGTCTGTTAGAACAAAGGTACTTAGTTCTCCACCCATATGTATATATAGCCTTTCTATATCTATCACAATCTTCTAGAACAAAGGTCCTAGCAGATTCAGCTTATGGAGTAGGTCACATCGATAATTTGGGTTCACCTTTTTTTGTGTGAGGATTCCCACCAGAGGGCAGAATTTTGGGAGTTTTGAGGAGCCCTTCTGCTACCTGAATACAATTGTAAAATAGGAATCCATGCTGAAGATTGAAAATACCTTGCTTGAAACAAAAGAACAAAATATTTACTGATTGCCATTAAACACATTTATTTGGCTTAAATGGGATAATTTATATTATGATGATATGAACTTTTTATGTTCCCTTTGCAGCGTCCTCTAAAAACTATTGCGATTAAATCGGAGATGTGTACATACCACGTGGCGTTTACCGCCTTGATAAAGATCACCGTGGGAATTTCAAAGAAGAAGCTAGGTAATGTGTGTGATAACATTCCATAAAAGCTAAGCATGGTGTTGACTTACCTCTTACGTGTTTTGTTCTGCATCAAAGATCAATCATTTTAGTAATTTTTTTGGTGTTGGAGATGCCATCACCGGTGGAGATCTATATCTTTGTGAGTTAGCAAGACATCTATGTTTCCTTTTATAACATACTATCTTACATTCTTGCTGAAAGTTTTTCTTGTTCTGCAATCTGCGGATGCTGTTGTCAACTTCTATATGCTTCTTATCTTTGTCTTCTTGTCTTGCGATCGTATTTGAGAATACTGTGATGCAACACCATGTTGGCCTTCCTCCACGGTTCTATGGGAAAATAAGTTACATTGCCCTATTTGGTCGATAGCTTTGATTAGTAGATGTTACTTAATTTCCTGCTTCATGCTTCATTTCTTGTTCTTTTTGCTTAACTTTATTTGATTCCCTATTGCTATATATGCAGGAGGATCTGATCTTTGGAGTTGGAATTTCAGGCATCAAAAGCAATTTACTATGCTCCGTAAAGCATTCTCCTTAATTAAGCTTAAACTTATCATGGTTATGCATCTCTGAATAATTGCCATATTTTTCTCTCTGAGACATGGCTGTCACGGTCACCAAGGCTGTTTCATCAAAGCTTCTTCACGACATGCCTCTTCTAACGGAGACAGTACATGGTGCTAGCTACTTGAGGCCCTCCTCCATAAAAAGTGATGTTTCTGTCAAGATTTATTTGTTGAATGCAAGAACACCATGAAGTGATGTTTCTGTCACCGCTCACAAATATTGTTTGTATCTCATACTCAATTGGTTTCAACGTGTACTTGACGACTATTTCCCTCGGTGCTTGGAGGAACATGTGCTATTCCTGAGCATTTGGTTGCGGAAAAGCTGTCATTAGTCGAGCACTTTCAAGGTCTTATAGCCATTACGCTCTTGTTTCTTAATTCTTGTTTTTGTCCAAGCTGTGGAATTGGCCTTTTCTTGACTCAAGTTTCCTTATATAGTATTCCAATTCAAGTCGTTGTTTATGTGGGCTGTGGGGAAAGAGGAAATGAGATGGTGAGGTCCTATGGACTTCCCACAGCTTGACAATATTCCAATTCAAGTTGTTGTGGTGTATTGACCACATTATTCTGATTTGGAAGAGAGGAGCAATGAGCGTTCATGCGATTCACTCTTTGGGCAGCCTTCTCCAATTCCACCGCCTCTTCAATTTCAACTTGTTAGATAATCCAGGTCTAAATTGATTCTTCCTTCTTTCCGTTTCTGAATTTCCTTAGTTAGTTGATTAGCTGAATCTCTGATTTCCGTTTCTTTAGTTTCCTTAGTTGGATGATTCTGTTTCTTGAGTTTCCTTAGATGTTTTTTCATACTATGCATTGTGAGCAGATTGTTTCTTTAAATAAAGGCTCAACACAAGAAAACGCTGCAGCAGTTCAGTGCAGCACCATACGTGAGTGTTCTTTGAGTCTTCCTGTGTTTGATTTCTGAGTTGTATTACTAAATATATTGCCGTAGCGTTAGCACGGGCATTATACTAAATACATCTTTTGCTTATTTAAATTGTATTACTAAATATATTGTCGTAGCGTTAGCACGGGCATTATACTAGTGAGAAGAAGGGTTTGAGTGATTCATTTCCGGGAACATATCCTGTGCAACCAGAGAGTTGGTGAAACCACGGTGCAACCCAACTAGAAAAAGTTTCAAAAATTTTTGAAAAAAATCATGGATGTACATCTCAGCTTACCCCATCTACATATAAAATTTCATGATCAAATTCGTCCTGTGCTAGAAGTTACAAAAAACACATGACGAATTTGATCATGAAATTTTATATGTAGATGGGGTAATTTGATCTGAGATATACATCCATGATTTTTTTCAGAATTTTTTGAAACTTTTTCTAGTTGAGTTGCACCGTGGTTTCACCAGCCTGTCTGATTGCACAGGATATTTTTCCTTCATTTCCTATAGAAACTAACGAGAAACAGTTTTTATATACAAAAAAATTAGTTGTGAATGAAGATAACAGGAACCCAATTAAACAGCAGAATTACTCCTGGTAATTGCCACAGATTTCAGTTAATCAACACTATGGTAACAAACACAAAACCCTTGCAAACAAGAAACTCCGAACAAAATGCTTTTTGGATCAGCTGAGCACCGTGATTTGTCAGAAACGTACCGATAGTCAGTCCTATTGCATCTGAAGGATGTTACAGGCAAGAGTTCACAGGTTTCTTGGGTGTACAGGCTGTTGGATTACTTAGGCCAAGCCCATTTAATTGAGATAAATAATTTCTAAAAAATCTTAAAAACCTATCTCATGAGGAGACATGTGCATTAACAATAGTACCATATTGCTAGTCTAAAGTGGTGAACACTAGTTTATATAGTGGAGTGTGATCCACCATGGTAGAACCATGTGGGAGAGAGGGAGGAAAAATACACGCGCGCGCTTGCCTCGCCTCGCCGTGCACGGGCCGGGGCGGAGGGCGCGGGCGTGCGGCACCTGCGTGAATGGTCCGCAAAAAATCCGGTCGTGGCACGTCTTTGAGTCACGTTCTGTCACGACTATCCCTATATATACTGCGCCCTGCCACCCGTGTAGAAGAGAGACATAACACCTTGGGTTAGGGTTTTGCCACCTCTCGCTGCTGCACCGTCATCGTAGCCTTCTCCATCCCGAGCGCCGACGTGCATCTTCGATCGGGAGAGCAGGTCTCCGGAACCCTTCGTCTTCGAGATCCTGCACCGGTAGAGGGCGAATAAGGTTTTTGGGAAGCGCTCCGCGCGACTGCTCAAGATCTTCACCACGGCTCGTCTTCCTGTTCCTGCTGCTGGACGTCGTCGCCAGCGGCTCCTGCGATGCGCCATCATCAACGTCGTCCACGTCAACACCGCAACTGCACCAGCTACGTCGTTTGCATCTTCTTCTACTCAGTACGTTCGATCTGTTCTAATCTCGTGGTTAATTATGTCTATCAAGATGATCATGATGTTCGTACTGTCTAGTGTGTTAGAGAGATACATGCTAGTTTCTGTGATGCTGTTCATGATCTATATTCGGAATTTAATTCTGAAACTGTCTAATTATTCAACATTCTAAAAACCTTATTGTAGACAATTTCCTGAATTAACAATGGCTGGTTTTGCTGACGCACTGAGGCCAGAGATTAAATTATCTGGTGTGCACTTTAAGAGGTGGCAAGTCAAGGTCACACTCTGGCTTACGGCTATGAATGTATTCTGGATTAGTAAAGGCAAGCCTGAAGGTGATCTCTCTGCGAAGCAGCAGAAGAGTTTCACGGATGCCAATACTCTCTTCGTGGGATGAATTTTTAGCATTCTTGCCGACCGTCTGTGTGATGTGTACATGCACATAACAGACGCGAAGGTGCTGTGGGATACACTGAATGCCAAGTTCGGTGCATCGGATGCAGGCAGTGAACTGTATGTCATGGAAAACTTTCATGACTATAAGATGGCTGATAATCGCTCTGTTGTAGAGCAAGCCCATAAGATACAGTGCATTGTCAAGGAACTCAAACTCCTGGAATGTATCTTACCTGATCCTTTTGTGGCCGGTTGCATCATTGCAAAACTGCCTCCCTCGTGGAGGAGTTTCGACATTACTCTAAAATATAAGAGGACAAAGATATTAGTCGAAAGTCTGATAGCGTCCCTTGATGTTGAAGAGAAGGCTCGGGCTAAGGACTTCAATGGTAAGGGAGCCGAGGGCCAGTCCAGCGCCAACATGGTTCAGAAGAACTACGGCAAGAACAAAGGGAAGAACAAGCCTAACAAGACTACCAACTTCAAGAAGAAGAAGATGAACAAGGCTGAGCTGCCCTGCTTCACATGTGGTGAGGTCGGGCACTTTTCCAAGGAATGCCCAGATCGTGCAGACCGTCGAGGAAAAAAGGCCAACAATGGATAGTGTCGTGCCCCGAATCTGCAAATTCGGACGCTCTGTGTATTCTGCACTAGTCCAGGATCGCGCTAGTGCACACGGGCTAAACAGGGTTTAATATCACATCATACACAGTGGAATATTAAATAAGTATTGCATCCATGTATATAAACGAGTTGTGTGACCTTATGGCACTACTACAAAAACCCTCATTCTTGCCGGTCTATCATCACGGCTCGGCTAGAACCCAAGTGATGATATTTTTACTTCTTGGGTTCAAAAGCTAAACCGCAGAATGATACTATTATTGCCGATTCTTCTTAAAACCGGCAGTGATAAGTTATTATCACTGCCGGTTCTCAACAAGAACCGGCGGTGATAATTATCACTTCTTGGGTTGAATCGAACCGAAACGATGATAATATTTTTGAAAAAATCATAACTTTTGCATACGAAGTTGGATGGAGACAAAATTTATATGAAAATTGTAGCTCTCGATGAGATCTACAACTTTGTAGTTGACAACTTTTTATTTGAAGTCATTTAAATGTCCAAATAATCGATTATTTGGACATTTAAATGACTTCAAATAAAGTTATCAACTAAAGTTATGAATCATCGAGCTTCATCATTCGTATGTAAAAGTTATGATTTTTGAAAATATTACCTGTTCGAATACGAACTGTCGGTGAGATTATTATCGCCGGTTCTCAACAAGAACCGGCGGTGATAATAGATACTGCCGATTCGAGAATCGAACCTAATAATACTATTTTTGAAAAAATCATAACTTTTACATACGAAGTCGGATGGAGACAAAATTTATATCAAAATTGTAGCTCTCGATGAGATCTACAACTTTGTAGTTGACAACTTTTTATTTGAAGTCATTTAGATATCCAGATAATCGTTGAAACGTTTGAATGTGTAGAGATAAAAGTTGCCAACGATTATTTGGACATCTAAATGACTTCAAATAAAGTTGTCAACTAGTTGTAGATCTCATCGAGAGCTACAATTTTCATATAAGTTTTGTCTCCATACGACTCCGTATGTAAAAGTTATGATTTTTGAAAATATTAGCCCGTTAGAATCTGAATATCGGTGAGACTATTATCACTGCCGGTTCTCAACAAGAACCGGCAGTGATAATAGATACTGCCGTTCGAATCGAACCTAAGCAATGATACTATTTTTGAAAAAATCATAACTTTTGCATATGGAGTCGGATGAAGATAAAATTTATATGAAAATTGTAACTCTTGATGAGATCTACAACTTTGTAGTTGACAACTTTTTATTTGAAGTCATTTGAATGCCCAAATAATCGTTGAAACTTTCGGATGTGAAGGATAAAAGGAACATATATCTTATACTAGTTGAGAAGTGTGTGTTAGGTGAGATGGTAAGGAGTGTTCACGCTGTCAGTAGGTCACTGTGTTGAATCCTAGCAACCGCACGCTGCAGTATTTCGCGCGATCGTATGTAATAGTGAATCTGAGTTGGTTCGGTGCAAATAAATATATTTTTAATTTTATCAGCGATTTTTGGTTTATACTATCACTTTATCGGTTCTAGTTAGAACCGGCGGTATATCTGATTATCATTCTTGGGTTCCACAACCGGCGAAGTGATAGTTTGATTATCACTGCCGATTACATACTGCCGGTTCCAATACCCGGCAGTGATGCCAGTTTGGAACCGGCAGTGATGTAGTGTTCTGTAGTAGTGTGGTCCCTTACAATAATCTGCCACACAGGGCTTACAATAATCAGAGTAACATAGTTCAACAGCGGAAAGGTAAATAACATCGTAGTGATCCATCTTCACCACAGACACCCTGACTGAGGCTTGCTTTCCTAGTTCTTCGGCCCTTCAACGAACTCCTCTTCATAGGCAGGCGTAGTCTCTTCTTCTGGTAAGTTTGTCCGCAAGGGTGAGTACACACCGTACTCAACAAGTCATGCACAAAATACAGATCTATTTACTACATGCATGACTTATTACAAAGGAATGGCTTTACTGGTTATTTTGCTTTTGCATCAATATTTTAAACTACTTCTTTATTTAGATTAAAAGCATCAAAACCAGATAACCATTATATTTCTCAATTTGTTTTCCACATTGTTTTGGACACAGTCCCTAATCAACATTCATCATTTGCTTTGGCACACAGCCTTCCACCCCATTTTATTTTCAAACACTACCCCTTAATTGTAATCCCCGAGCATTGTCCAGTACCGTGGACTCGGCTATTCGAATAGTTTTGACACTCTGCAGAGGTTGTACACTTTACCCACAAGATACAGTCGCTTACCACACAGGTGATTGACCGTAACAAAGCTTTTCAGAGACTTCTATCTTAGCCTAAGAACCTCTCCGTGTTGCCTTCACTATCACTTCCCTCACTCAGAGCCGAAGTATAGGACCGACGAACACCGTTGGATAGGGTACCAAGCCAAGCACGAGCACGCTCCCCATCTGATTACCCCGTGTAACTGCCACCCCGAGGTATCAAAGGTAAGACATCAGAACCCTACTAAGCTAGGTCTTCCCATTCAGACATGTGGTTGTACGAGAGATTCAGGTCAAAGCCTTGCAAGGTAAGATCCTTAACTGACCAAGGCAAGACTTCCTTCTCTCAGATTTTGGCACACAACCCTCACATCACTCAAACCCGCCAAATGCCACACAGGCCCACCTGGCACGAAGCCTCGGTCCACTTGCCCCAGTCTAAATCAATTCCACCCCAAATTATTTAACAGTGCAACACATGCCCGTAATCATCTTTCCTGTAGATCCACACAGGTTTCTACACTCCAGTTTCAATACCAACATCATTCCACCTTTTATCAAAATGCATTCACTATTCTTTAGTCAATGTTATTTTTGTAATCTAAACAGGATTGTTCTCGTTATAAGCATGGCTAAGCAACTATTCACGGTCTAGCCTCCCGTGTTGGCTCAATATTATCATCCAACTAATATTACCAAACTTAGGTTATCAAAGGAATCATGGCATACGATTAATGAATCAAGGTGGCATAAACAATTTGGTTGATTAGTTAATTCACCCAAAATAATTAAATCCATTTTTAGTTGAATTAGCATGCATAGTTTAAAACAAAATACATTTCAAAAATTGGGAGCAACATGGTCAAAGCATAACTTGCCTTCAAAGAGTTGCTGATCCTGACTCGAAACTTGATCTTGCTCTAAGAATTCCCCCTCGTAAGTCTTCGACAAATCAATGTCTACGCAAATCATATGTTCACACAATAAATATATTTTCTAGAGAGCAAACTTAACTCTAAAAATTCCACAAAATTCACCAATAAATAGATCTTGATTCTACAAATTTTTAGAAATTGAAATCACTCAAATCGGAGTTAAAACACAAAAGTTATAGCCATTTGAAGTTTTAAAATAAATAAAAAAGAATAAACCGAATTTCTTTATTTATTTTTATACTGAAAATTCGGCTTTTGTGACGTCAGCATAACTATTTATGACATTAGCACCGAAAAACATTTTCGGCCGAATATTTTTATTAAGAAAAATCAGAATTATGATGTCAGCATGACGTCACTGCTGACGTCAGCATCTACTGTGCCTGCACTGGCAAGTGGGCCCCACTGATGACGTTAGCATCTACTGTGCCCGCACTGACAAGTGGCTTAGGTACTCAAGCCTGCAAAGGTCGTGGATAGGGTTGTCAACCTTGTGCGACCAGGTTGATCAACAGCTCTTCATGGCGGCCACCACAATCACCATTGGAAATGGATGGCTGCAAGGCGCAGCGCCCTGCCAGATCTCACCGCGCCTCTACAAGCACTCCAGGAGGAAGACAAGATCAGTGCTCAATGCATTACAAAACAATAACTGGATTCGAGACGTCCACCATCACCTCACCCCACAGCTACTATAGGAATATGTCAACCTATAGTCCAAGGTACGTACATGCCGTGTCACTCCGTCCGAAATTGGACGACTCCATAACTTGGACGTAGACCTCTAATGGCATATACTCAGCAAACTCTGCATATCGCATCCAGTTCTATGGATGCACCCACAGATCCTTTCTCACATCCATCTGGTCTACATGGGGTCCGCTCAGATGCAAGATCTTCTTCTGGTTTGCGTAATAGAATCGCCTATGGACGGCACAATGATTGTAGCTCAGAGGATGGCCTAATCAATATTTCTACCAAATGGGCTGCCGGAGCCTTGAGACGGTCTTCCACCTCTTTGTAGACTGTAACCAAGCACGGCGTATGTGGTCATCCATTGCGCACTAGATTGGGATACTGTCCTTGCAACCGAGTTGGTGGAAGCCATGTGTGGACTTTGAGCAGTGGTGCCTTCATCTCATAGCCACCCGGCCCACCTTGCAGAAAGGTGTTAAGTCTCTCATAATCTTAACATGATGGCAATGGTGGAAAGAGCGCAACAACAGGATCTTCCAAAGGAATTGGGCAACACACGAGCAAATCCTCCAATCGATCAAAGATGAGGCATCCAACTGGGTCTCCGTGGGAGCGACGCACCTTGGAAAAATCTTGCACCGGTATCCTTAATAACCTGTTTCTCTTCTTTTGCTTTTCTCCCTTTCTTCTAAAACGCAAACCTTGTCCGCTTTGCCCACACCTAGGTGCCCCCTCTGTACCTATGTACCTTGTACTCTGTTCCTCCTTATAATATAATCACGGCACGTCATTTCAAAAAAAAAGAAATGAACAAGGAGCACAGGCAAATGGGAGGCATCGTACTTGTTTGACTATGCTGCTAAGGCTACGGCTGGACCGACAATGCCCTCATCCGCTCCAGCATCCCCATGTCCACCGACTCAACCACGCAGGTGGGAGAATGTTAGCCCAAATAGATTCGGGAGCGCCACCCCTCTATTACTCTATCTTCCCCCCTCTTCTCGCAGCTTAGATTTATATAGTGATTACATACTTTTTCGCTTCCTTCAGGGAAAGCATAGATTTATATTCGTGATTTCGAAAGGGGGGCGCGGTAGAAGGGACTGAGGAGTAGCGATGACAAGCTCCACGGCAGCGGCGGACGGTGTTGAGGAAGATATCACTCAGGAGGCGACAGGAAACTACACGACAACAGTGACTGCATACGACTGAATCTGGCGAGTAGCTGCTGGGTTCTAGGAGCTATTTGGAGGGCAGAAGAAGAGGGCACAAGGTGGTATAGGCTCTTGCCTTTGCTCCCGCGCTCATGCAAGCTGCAGCGACGCAAGCGAGCTTTCACACTCGCCGGACACTGTAGACGCCAAATTTGCAAATACGCTATGTGAGAAAGTTAGATTTTTTTAAAAAAATAAGATTTATAGGACTAGATAAACAATGAATTTCCTTGTTGCCTATGGGTGACACTAAGGGTTTGTTTAAAAGATCCATTTCCGGTCGAGATCTCTGTGAATGGGTCAGTATTTTAAGCCTATCCATAAAGATCGTGATCAGAAATAGACTTTCCAAATAAGGTCTAAAAGAAAATTAGATGTGAAAGTGAAACTATGGATAGATTATTTTTCATTTTATTTATGTATCATTTGGCATATACTTCCTCTAGATAATTTTTTTTTCGCTTTGTACAACGAATCGACTAATTCTTATTATAATATATTTATAAAAATAATAAAAATATAATATTATGAAAATAATTTTAAAGATAAATATACACATATAACTCTTATATGTTAAATTTAAATATTTAAAGGAATATCGTTACATAAAGGTTCAAAAGTACTAATGCTACACTTTGTGAGGGCGCTTCCATCCAATTCCAAAGTCAAATCCCAGGTCTATTGCAATAATAAAAATCCCTGGTCTCGTCACTGACAGGTGGCCCCAACGCTGAGCAACCTGTTACTGGACCCTCCGGTAACTGACATCCTGGGCCCGTGCGCATGCGCTCATTTCCTCGGGGGATTTGATGATTTGCCCTATTTTTGTGGGTGCAATTGATCATTTGCCCCGCATGTCTCACTGACATGTGGTCCCATAGCCGGCATATCAATGAGACATCACAGGACAAATGATCAAAGGCAGAGGAAAACCAGGACAAATCATCAAATATTCCCATTTCCTCCGTTCGGCCACTGTGTAAGAATTCGCGAGGGCGAGGGTGATTTTAATTGCTCTTCCACTCCGTTCCATTCAGAATTTCAGATCTCCTCCTCGTCCACTTCCGGTCTTCCGTCTCCACCTCCCCGTCGCCGCCTTCCTTCTCTCCGGGCCTCCGGCCGATGCCTCTCAAACCCTAGCCCCGCAAAACCCTAGATCCCACCGTAGACTCCTCCGCCGCCGCCATGGATCCCTCCGGATCCGCCTCGCACCACGGCCGCCTCCTCATTTCCCCGTCGCTCTCCACCCCGACTTTCTCCACCCGCTCTCCCTCCCCGTCCGCCGCCCCACATCACGACCGCCGCAACTCCACCTCCTCCCCCAAGCCCCTCCTTCCCTTCCGTCCCCGACCACCAGGCCCCAGCACACCTCCGGCCCCTCCGCCTCCGCCTGCGGACCCCGCGCCGCCGCGTCCGCATCGCCCCCGGCCTTCGCCCACAACGCGCGCATCGCGGCGGCGCTCGCGCCCGCCGCAGCTTTCCTCCTCGACCTCGGCGGGCTCCCCGTCTTCGCCGTCCTCGCCGTCGGCCTCGCCGCCGCGTACCTCCTGGACGCGCTGCGGCTCCGGCATGGCGCCTTCTTCACCGTTTGGGCGGCGCTGCTCGCTGCCGACGTGGCATTCTTCTTCTCCGCCTCCCTCTCGTCCGCCGCCTCGACCTCGCTGCCTCTCACTGTCCTCGCGCTGCTCCTCTGCGCCGAGACCTCCTTCCTCATCGGCGTCTGCGCGTCCCTCCAGTTCCGCTGGATCCAGCTGGAGAACCCTACCATCGTCGCCGCGCTTGAGCGACTTCTCTTTGCGTGCGTGCCCATTGCTGCTCCTGCAGTCTTCACATGGGCTGTTGTGTCCGCGGTCGGCATGGCCAACGCCTCCTACTACCTTGCCACATTCGTCATGGTGTTCTATTGGCTGTTCTCCATACCCCGGCCGTCCAGCTTCAAGAACCGAAAACAGGACACTCCATTGCAGGACAGTGATGGCATTCTTGGCCCCTTGGAGAGCTGTGTGCACTCGTTGTATCTGCTATTCGTACCGGTGTTGTTCCATGTTGCGTCCCACCATGCCACACTCTTCGCATCATGGGCCAATGTGTGTGATTTGTTGCTGCTGTTCTTCATACCATTCTTGTTCCAGCTCCATGCGTCCACACATGGTGCGCTGTGGTGGATTACTAGGGATGCACGCACAATGGACCAGATAAGGATGGCGAATGGCTTGGTTGCACTGGTCGTAGTGGTGCTTTGCCTTGAGGTTCGAGTTGTATTTCACGCGTTTGGAAGGTACATTCATGCTCCACCGCCACTGAATTACCTGCTTGTAACGGTCACAATGCTTGGTGGTGCTTTGGGTCTGGCAGCGCATGCTGCTGGGAAGGTTGGAGATGCTGTTAGCTCGGTGGCTTTTACGGGTTTGGCGGTGCTTGTTAGTGGAGCAGGTGCTGTAGCCATCGGATTCCCTCTTATGGTATGTTGCAACCTGCTTGATAGCAATATCTGCTTAGAATGCTTTAGCTGTATTGAAATGGGTTTTTGTAGTATGTGCTTAGAATGCTTTCTCAATAGTGTTTGAATTAGTTGATTCCGTTGTTCTTATTGCTTAATGCATATTGCATTCTATCTCGAACTAACAACTTGTATGAACTATGGAATGAAGTATGTATTGTATTCTGAAATATGAAGTCAACAAAACTCTTGGAATAATTTTGATGGATGTAGAGTTTAGTGATCCTGTAGTGTAGGTTATTATAGAGTTGTTTACTATCGCACTGATGCATAATTGTTTACACTCTATAGTACTTCTTCATTGAATATTAATATTGGTGATAAAACAAATTGGCTAAGGGTATTTAACCTTTAGTTCAATACTGCCAGTGTCTTGATTTTTTATTTTGTGTATTCTTTTAACTTTCTGTCCATTTTAGCTGCTGTCCCATTTGTTGCAAGGTGCCACCGAGACCGCTCTATAGTTGACTTTGTCAGTCATGCATTTGCTTGGCAGTTGGTCTGGATGATCTAGGTTCTTGTGTTGAATTGGTTCCTTAAGTGTTATCTGCTGTTCCAGTGATCGAGTTTGATTAGGATTCAGAATTCATAAGAGATCACAACAATCTGTTTAGACTTAGAAATAACTACTGTATGGGAGAGTATTGTTACCCATATTTCAATCATCATTAATTGCGGCACTGTGTTCCCATATCAAAGTTGTCCAGTAATACATGACAATTTCTGCTGTGGATGCTCTTCAATTATGTACTACATTTTCTAGCTGACCTTGGGTTCCTTGTTCAATAATGCATATCAAAGTTTATTTTGCTCAAGCTGGTTCATTTTTTTTCTGGAAATGCTGTAGCTGAATCCTTATATTCTGTAGTTCCCTCCTGGACCTCCTGGTATTATTATTACACCTTTTGGTGATTTTGTTGCTAAGTACTCAAATCATGGTAGTGTTGATGCTGGTGAAGTCCTTGGCTATGGTTATTGCTGAATAATTATCTTAAAATTCTTTGTAAATCATACTATAGATTTGCTGCTGCAAAACTGTGCCAAAGTATAATGTATGTTTAAAAGCAGATAGATCTGTGCTAGGTGATACTTGCCCCTTCTTTGAAAGGTTTATCTAGCAGTCTATAACATATGAATGTAGTGTTATGTAACATTAATGAAAAATGATGTTCTTCCTCTGCTTGTGCTCATATTTCATAGAATCATAGTAAACAAGTCCTAGAGCATATGAACATCATGAAATCAAGCAAGGGTTGTAGATTAGCAATAGCAAGGGGTCTCTCTCTCTAAAATGTTTTGGGGTTGCTGGGTGTGCAGAGTCACATTTCTTGCATAGTCGACAGTAGGATGGAGTCTTGAGGTGGCAGGGTGTGGAACTGTGGATAGACCTGTTTGTTGGGTGGTTGGTCGTAGGATGCAATTTTCTCGTTAGAGATATAATGAAATAAGCTAATCTTCATCTGGCTTATTGGTAATGGCACAATGGCATATTGTGTTGCAACCGCATCCGGTTTGTCCTGATGTCTGATCTTACAATAACAAGGAATTGAATCTAGGGAATAATCCTTTTTGTATTTGGGGCTGCTTTATACTTCTTTAACAAGTTCTTCCATGGCCTTGAACGTGCAGCATCGGTATTCCAAGCTATTATCTATTATTTTTGTTGCTCCATAGTCCATTCTCAAGTATTCTCATTATTCTGTTTCAGTTCCTTCCGCTCCCGATGATTTCTGGCTATTATGTGGCACGGTTCTTTACTAAGAAAAGCTTGTCATCATACTTCACCTTTGTGGGTATTGCAAGTTTGATGGTCCTTTGGTTTGTAGTGCATAATTATTGGGATCTGAATATTTGGATTGCTGGCATGCCATTGAAGTCGTTCACTAAGTATGTTGTTGCAGCTGTAATCATGGCAATGGCTGTTCCTGGTTTGGCACTTCTCCCAACAAAACTGTGCTTTCTTGCGGAACTTGGTCTTATTGGTCATGCATTATTGTTATGCTACATTGAGAACCGATTGTTCAACTATGCTACCATGTACTACTTTGGATCTGAAGATGATATCATGTATCCTAGTTATATGGTTTTGATTACAACCTTTTTGGGATTGGCTCTTGTAAGAAGATTATCTGTTGATCAGAGAGTTGGGCCTAAAGCTGCTTGGATTTTGACTTGTCTTTATTCCTCAAAGTTATCAATGTTGTTTATTACATCAAGATCGGTGCTATGGGTTTCAGCTGTGTTGCTACTTGCTGTTACTCCCCCTTTACTCCTTTACAGGTATTTGCGGCAACTTTATGTTCTGTAATTGAGTACCTTGACTTCTTTATATAAAGCTTTTCTCTGTGCCTTCCAGAGACAAGTCCAGAGGAGCTTCAAGGATGAAGGTCTGGCAAGCTTATTTCCATGCATCTGTAGTAGCCTTTTCTGCGTGGCTCTGCCGGGAAACTATCTTTGAGGCTTTACAGTGGTGGAATGGAAGGCCTCCTTCAGATGGTCTGCTTTTGGGTTCCTATATTCTCTTGACAGGCTTTGCTTGTATACCAATTGTCGCTCTGCATTTCCCTCACGCTCAGGTAGTTGATACTTAACTCTTTGCCCTATTCGAAAAGATCAATCTTCTCAGAAAGCATTGTTGATGTTATCCTATGATCTGCTGTTAAATCATGACATCAAATCATAAGCTCCAAATTGCTAGTAAACTTGTTTACCTTTTTTTGAGTGTCACAGTGGTTGAGTAGTTGACATTGCCTTGGGTGTTTGCATAGTAATTTAACCTGGCTAAATAATTAGATGACTTGTCCAGATCACACTTGCAGTCTTTAAGATAACGTTCCCGGTTCAAGGTTATCTTGATTTCTCTCCAATTTTGCAAAATTAACAAATCTAAAGAAAAAAAATAACGTTAGCATTCCATATTGGTTTCATATTATGGGGTGTAGTCTGAACTGAAAATAGGGCTTTACAGACTGGAGACCAGCTGTTGTATGAACTGATGTTTGCTACCCTGAAAGATTAGAAAATCATTTCCATCTGACCATCCGCTGGATTTAAAATTAGATTATCTTTTTTTTTTGAAGAGTTTTTCCAAGCGATCCTGATTGTACTTGTAAAATTATGTTACGTTGCTAAAAGATATTCTTCAACTGAAATGACTGTTCTGCATGCACCATTAAATTCATAATATGATCTTGTTGGATTATGTCTGGAATTCTGATTATACAGCACTTTGCCTGTTAGTTCTGCTTCCTTAAGTAAATGTCTGAAATAGTCCTTGTAATTACTATTTTTATCAACGAAAGGTCGAAAAGGCATCGTCTAGTAGTTCACAAACATTTATGGTTCCTGTTTAGCAAGATTCAAGAAGCATCTTCATTTTAAAGAATGGAGTTCAACCTCGCGGTGTCTCTATATTTGTTTTTCCCTCTCTGTTGTAGCTATTTGATCTATACCTAATACCTGTCTCATGCTGAAGCTATTATTTTGATAATGTACACCTTGCAAGTTGTTTTGGGGCACTGCACCAATTGATTATATTTTGTTATTTCCTTGCAGTCAGCCAAGAGATTCCTGGTGCTTGTTGTGGCTACAGGGCTTCTATTTGTGATTATGCAGCCTCCTGTTAAACTGTCATGGGTATACCAGTCAGAGTTGATCACAGCAGCACATCTATCTGATGATGACACTTCAATATATGGCTTTGCAGCATCTAAGCCCACATGGCCATCATGGCTGCTCATTGCAACAGTGGTACTTACATTAGCAGCAGTTACATCCATTATCCCAGTGAAGTATGTTGTCGAGTTAAGGGCTCTGTATGCAGTGGGAGTTGGAATTACACTAGGCATCTACATATCTGTTCAGTATTTCTTCCAGGCAATCGTTCTGTATCCTCTTCTTGTTGCGGCAATTATGTCTGCTGCTGTCTTCATAGTATTCACACATCTCCCATCTGAATCCAGCACAAGGGTTTTGCCATGGGTGTTCTCCTTCTTGGTAGCTTTGTTCCCAGTCACTTATCTGCTGGAAGGACAATTAAGAGCTAAAAGTTTTACGGATGAGGATGAAGCAGAAAAATTCACCAACATGTTGGCTGTAGAAGGGGCCAGAATGTCGCTTTTGGGTCTCTATGCTGCCATTTTCATGATCATTGCATTAGAAATTAAATTTGAACTGGCTTTGCTATTGCGTGAGAAGGCCACGGACAGAGGTGTAACACATGGTCCATCTGGTCGGAGCTCTGCTTTTCCACCCAAAGCAAGGTTACTCCAGCAACGAAGAGCGCATGCTGCACCAACTTTCACCATCAAGAGATTGGCAGCTGAGGCAGCTTGGATGCCTGCGATTGGCAATGTTTCTACTGTGTTGTGCTTCATCATCTGCCTTGTTCTGAACATAACGCTTACTGGTGGCTCAAACCGTGCTATTTTCTTCCTAGCACCCATCCTCCTGCTTTTGAACCAGGATTCAGATATCTTTGCAGGATTTGGTGACAGGCAACGTTATTTCCCTGTAACGATTTCTATTTCTGGGTATTTGCTATTGACATCATTGTATAGGACATGGGAGGAGGCTTGGCCTGGCAGTGGAGGATGGGCTCTTGATATTGGGGGCCCAGGATGGCTTTTCGCTGTGAAAAATGTTGCTCTTCTCGTCCTGACATTACCTAATCACATTCTTTTCAATCGCTTCATGTGGGATTATGTCAGACAGACTGATTCGAAGCTACTTCTGACACTGCCTCTCAACTTGCCGTCGATTATAATGACAGACATACTTAGTGTGCGGGTGTTAGGATTGTTAGGAGCTATTTATTCTCTAGCGCAGTACCTGATATCAAGGCGGATAAGAATTGCTGGGATGAAATACATTTAAGCTAGGACATATAACTTTTGAGGTAAATCATGTATGCCTTGGCGCACTTGTTGTCTGTAGTCTTCAGCAGCCTGAAGCCAATCTTTCAATGCATTGCTTGCAGGCTTTAAACCATACACCAATTTCCTTCGAAGTGTCAGGAAGAGACATCTTTGCCTGGTGGGTGGGGAACAAAATTGTGCCTCATAGCAGAGAGGAACAATGGTTGATCAATGGCCATCACTTTTGTCTTGGATGATCTTAATACTGGTACCCAGAAGGTGTTGTGGTATAGATGTTATTGAACAGCACATACAATACGTCACCTTGGGTCCTTTACATTGAACTTGTGACAATGCACCTTTTTGTGTCGATACTTTTGATAAGCCTAACCAAAACTGAGTTGTGCATCTGCGTAGCTTCCTCGTGTATACATGACTAAATATGTGAATGGCAGGACATTGTTCTCTCTCCGTGGAGCTGTGCAGTACTGTTAGCTGCAGGAACTGTTATCTGTGTGATGTACAGTATATGATATCCCAGATAGCTTGTACAGGTTGAGGTGACTGGTGTGTCGTCGATCTTGATTCGTGTGCCATTTTTTTTCTTTTTAATGAGCATGTAGTAGGATCCTGAGCTTTTTTTATACTTGCTGAAGTTATTTCTATCGTTGATACCAATTATATCAATGCCAACTCAATTAGTTTGTAAACCAATGAGAATACCATATGTTCTTCGGTTTGGACCGTCTTTGTAGATAAACATGCAATATGTTTACTAGTAGTGAAGGCTGCATGCCTTCTTTTATCAACAAACAGCCTCCTTATTTTTAGAATTTCATAAATTAATGTTTAAGAAAAGGGTTATTTAGATACATGCCACTACAAAGTTGCAGATTTTAAGATTTACCACTACAACGTCTTTTCTTCAATGTACGCCACTATAAAGTGCCAATTCTTCGAAATATGCCCCTGTGTTCTTCCTCTTCCCTTCTTCCTCATCCATGGCCACCAGCATATCCATCCCACCTACTCCTTGCCATGGAAGCGAAATTCATTTTGAGTCCGGTCACTCCCATTTGTCCACCTCCTCTCCTTTTCTAGCCCCTTCTGCACAGCCGTCGAAAAGGTTGAGGTCGGCTACCTGGCGTGCCACCACCTTAGCCGGACGTTTTCGTCCATAAATAAGGGCATTTTCGTCCATAAATAGTATATCTATAATTTTTCATACTTAGCAGTGGCATATATTAGAGAAAAAAAACTCTCTAGTGGTGTAACAAAGAGCAATCTTTTAAAGAAGTCTTACCATTGATTGGCGCCTGCTTGTGCCCTACTCATGTGCCCTACCTGGCTACCCTCTTGCCTTTATCATGTGCCACCCGTCGAACTGCCGTCTACCACTCTATGTAGGCGCCAAGATCCCGTCGACCGCTACCTAGAGTTTGGGTGTTGAGGAGAAACTTTGTAGAAGGACTAAGAGAGTGAAGACAATGGGGAATCAATCGATTGTTTGATAGAGAGTGAGGAGTCATGGGCCAATTAGTAGGTGGGGGCCATCACTGGACCTCTAAGGCTCATCATCGGATCCGCCACTGGATGCCTTACACGTGTGTCAGACATTTGATATATATTCAACCATATCGGTTTATTCCATGCATTCAGGAGAATTAGGTATCAAGCTCGAAATGGGCATGGCCAGGTGGTAAGCCAACGAGTTTTGTTCCTGTTACATAGGGAGACCTGGTCACCAAGTGACCAAACTATCGTCATCTAACCTCTCCTCCCCAACAAATGTCTAATCCTACTGGTGGGTCTTTGGCCTACTTGAGCATATGCTGTGTCTCCTAACACCCGTCATGGAATCCTTAGCACCCATGTTGTTACATTCTTGACCAATTAGCATGGACGCAAGTTGAGTAGTTGAATCAAGTGAAGGACTATCTGTTAAGGATAGAGCTCTAATACCACTTATGGGATCCGGTTGGAGTTCGGCTAATAAAAAGTCTGACTCGTGTGTGCTTCGGACAAAGCTTCACTTGGTGTCTCTCAAGCGAGCAGAGGCCAGAGGCGTTGAGGTGGGTGTCAGTGAGAGTCGGCAATACGCTTCCGTCGAGAGTCGGGCAGCTGACACAGTTCTCTCTCCATCAGCTGCGAGAGTCGGGCAGCTGACACAGTTGCATTACCGGTGGGAGCCAACGGCTCAGATGGTGAGGCATTGGGCTGATGGAGGAGATGCCTGGAGCGATGCGTGCCGATGCTTCGACGTAGAGATCAAGGCCGACTCGGAGAAAGACGGTGATGACATCACCAAGGAGGTCAACGGAGGTACTCTCCCTTAATGCGTGATGATGCTGGCAAAAACAGTAGATCAGAGGCAACGACCGGTGTAGCAACCAAATTAGGGCGGTGGCTCGAAGGCGAAGATTGACCGAGACGATGACGGTGGCTGGAGCACGAAGATTAGTGAGGGCACGAAGGCCGAGGTCATAGTGGAGCAGCGTGGGGGCCACGAAGGCTGGTGCGAGGGTAGCCGGCTGGAGGCAGAGCCGAGGCCGACAAGGTAGGTGCCACCACAGGAGGCGATCGACGTTATGTAATAGCCAACCTTAGGTGCCAAAGATGAAGCGACAATGGTTGATGAAGATGATGCGCGATGAAGGTGATAGACAGCGATGAATTGGAACCGCTTGCTATTTACTCGGCTATTGTTTCAATACCAAAAAATAGGATTTTATTGCAATGCAAATTCAAGCTTTTATGCCTATTATTGGTAGGATCTCATGCGCAATTCCTGTTGTTAGTAGATTTTCATGCGCAGTTTCAGGCTTTTATACCTATTATTGGCAGATTTCATCATAATTCAGGCTTTCATGCTTATTATTGGAGTGTTTTCACTGCAATTCAGGTTTTCATGCCTATTGTTGGCAGATTTCATTGTCATTCATGCGAGATTTATATAATTGGCATTCTATTCGCTGTTTCATTGTCAGTTTCTTTGACGTTTTATCGTCTACTTTGGAGAAAAAATAATGTCAGTTGAGGAGACAACTGAATTTAGTGTTTCATCACCGTTAATTAGAATTTGGTGTTTCATCACCATTATTTTGGTGTTTTATTCACCGTTTGAATGTGTTGCAATTTGGATCGCTTACGCGACCATTATAGAGATTTTGGCAACGTTAATTTGGGATTTGATAATAACTTGATGGTAGCATTATACTCTTTGGAGTTTTTTCAGCGAAGGTTTTGTTTTAATATTAGTTTGAAATAAAGGTTTAAAGTACAAGAAGGAGTTTGTTTCTGCGTAAATACTACAATGTTGTTTTGTTGTCTTTGCTCGATATGATGGGTCTACTGCAATTTATACTCTATTAATAACATGCGAATTTTTTTCTTCATATTGACATTTTTAGCAGTTTCAATCATGTTATGAATTTTCAGTAGGTAGTTTGATATGCGTGATGACTACACGTGCAAGTTGCTCTTTCACGAGCATTGTTTACTGAATTTTATATTCCAAGTGTAGTATGTCAAAAGTCTATGTTATGTATTTTTCACTATCTATCCATCTCCATAGGTAATGTCTTGGCTTATGCCATTTGATGATTAAGCGTTAGTTTCAGGACGTCGGTTGCACACACTCAGACTTTACTAGGGTTATGAATAATGAAGACTCAGTTTTTTTCGTTTGCTTTGTTGACACCTATGTTTGGATTGATTATTCCAATGTTTCTCTCAATCTACTAGTGGTTTGCTTAATCTTACTTCATGAGAATCTTTTATATAAGACTGTTCCAATCTTTCATACCTTTTATGGTTTTTCGCACTACAAATATTTGGATTAACTATTTGATCTTCCTGCCACCCGTCGAACTGCCGTCTACCACTCTATGTAGGCGCCAAGATCCCGTCGACCGCTACCTAGAGTTTGGGTGTTGAGGAGAAACTTTGTAGAAGGACTAAGAGAGTGAAGACAATGGGGAATCAATCGATTGTTTGATAGAGAGTGAGGAGTCATGGGCCAATTAGTAGGTGGGGGCCATCACTGGACCTCTAAGGCTCATCATCGGATCCGCCACTGGATGCCTTACACGTGTGTCAGACATTTGATATATATTCAACCATATCGGTTTATTCCATGCATTCAGGAGAATTAGGTATCAAGCTCGAAATGGGCATGGCCAGGTGGTAAGCCAACGAGTTTTGTTCCTGTTACATAGGGAGACCTGGTCACCAAGTGACCAAACTATCGTCATCTAACCTCTCCTCCCCAACAAATGTCTAATCCTACTGGTGGGTCTTTGGCCTACTTGAGCATATGCTGTGTCTCCTAACACCCGTCATGGAATCCTTAGCACCCATGTTGTTACATTCTTGACCAATTAGCATGGACGCAAGTTGAGTAGTTGAATCAAGTGAAGGACTATCTGTTAAGGATAGAGCTCTAATACCACTTATGGGATCCGGTTGGAGTTCGGCTAATAAAAAGTCTGACTCGTGTGTGCTTGGACAAAGCTTCACTTGGTGTCTCTCAAGCGGCGAGGCGAGGCGTTGAGGTGGAGTGTCGGTGAGAGTCGGCATACGCTTCCGTCGAGTCGAGGCGGTGACCAGTTCTCTCTCCATCACCGCGAGTCAGGCGGTGACAGATTCACATTAGGGTGGGAATAGCGGCTCGGATGGTGAGCATTGGGCTGATGGAGAGATGCTGGAGCGTCGTCGTGCGATGCTTGCGGCGTAGAGATCAAGGCCGACTTCGGAGAAAGACGGTGATGACATCACCAAGGAGGTCAACGGAGGTACTCTCCTTAATGCGTGATGATCTTGGCAAAAGCAATGGATCGAGAGCAACGGCCGGTTGTAGCAACCAAATTAGGGCGGTGGCTCGGCGAATTGACCGAGAGCGATGGCGGTGGTCGAGACACGAAGATTAGTGAGGGCACGAAGCCGAGTCATAGTGGAGCAGTGTGGGGAACCACGAAGGTTGGTCGCGAGGTGGCCATTTGGAGGCGAGCCGAGGCCGATCTGAACCCGAGGCGGTCGGCGTTATTGTGCCGGTGCCAAAGATGAAGCGACAATGGTTGATGAAGATGATGCGCGATGAAGGCTGATAGACAGCAGTAGATTGGAACCGCTGCAAAGAGACAAAATGAAAAGACAACTTTTGCATTACAAACTATGCAAAGAGACAAAATGAAAAGACAACTTTTAAATCAAAACAATGCATTGTCAGAATTTATAAAATATTTTGGAGTCACAAATAGAGCTGTAAAAATTATCATGAAAACCTCAATGCAATATCTATCTCTGGTAAAAATATTATGAATTAATATTGTCATTTAGGACTTCTCAAAATTTAAAAACAGAAACTCTGAAAATCTAGAAACTGCAATGTCAGAATTTTTATAAAATAATGGAGCAACATTTTGACTTGAAACTTTTACAGAAGCATTCTTAGCTCAAATCCTTATGAAAAACAAAATTTGAAAAATAATTGACTTCAATTGCTCTCAAGGAAAAATTCAAAAACATTTTGAAAACTAGTTAACTTTAAGGAATTATTGTACGAAAACCAAAGTAGCGAATTGAGCGAAACCAAAGAAAATGGAAACTACATACCTTAATCTCTCCACATAAAAATTTCTAGAAAATTTCAAAAGAGATAAAACTATTTTGAACTAATTAAACTCGTGACCAAAAACGTCAGATTCATGTACAAATTGCAACAACCTTTATCTAGTCGTTACTGTAGCATGCAAGGCTTCCAGACGCGTGGCCGGCGGAATTCTGCGTGCGACGTGTGGCCGGGGCAATTCCGCGGTTCGGCAGAGCGGAATTCCGCTGTGGGGCCCGCTCGGTAAAAAAACCGGCGCCAGCGAAACGGTTCTCCGCCGAAAAAAAACGCGTGAAAAAAAAAAATTCCCCGAATTATTCCGCGTTCCCGCTGCGCGGAATATTAAAAAAATTTTAAAAAACAATTATTCCGCGGAGCTGCAGCGCGGAATATTAAAAAAAAATTTTAAAAATTATTTCGCGTTGTGGATCATGAATTTCGTGGGAAAAATTAATAAAAATTATTTACATTTGGATCATGAAATCGGTGGAAAAAATTTAAAAATTAATCCGCTCTGGATCATGGAATTTTCTTTGTAGTAGGGCCATTTACGTAATTCTATCGTGCAGAGGCTAAATCGTAAATAATTTTTCAAATTCGGCCAAAATAGCAAAAAATTCAATTTTTACACCAGCTTGGCCCCAGTGGCAGAGACCGACGGCTTCAGCCGGTCTCGCTGAGCTCTGGGGGTCCACTCTCTTGTGGCTTCACCTGTAACTCCATTCCTTCACAGGCAAATGGGCCCCGTACCAGCGGGGCCCGCGTGTCGGTCAGAGCGTTCTCCATCGCGAGCACGGGCACGGATACAGGGGCGGCGGCGGTACCGCCGTCGTTTCCGCCTCTCCCAAATCCCCCGCCCGCCGTGATCCCGCCACCATCTCCTCCGTCCTCCTAGACCTCATCTCGTCTCCAGCGGAAGCAGGAGCAATCTTAACCTTGTTATTTCTTCCGGAACAGCTAGGTCAAGCGCTAGGTGGAGGTGGAGCTGGAGTGCTGGACGGCAGGCAGCCAATGCCGCTCGCCGCCGAGGTATGAAGTTATATCGTTACGCTTTGTTTTTTTCCCTTTTATTGGTGTTGCTGTCCCTATCCAAATATTTGATCCCAAGCTCCTGTACTTATATCTATATATATAAAAGTAGTGCACTTCATTAAGTTCAATGCTGCTTCGGCAAGCTTGTTTGAATCTTTGGGGGGAAAAGGATTCTAGTAAGTTTGTTGGATTTAATGAGGCAGAAGTAGTTCTTGTCAACCACATTCAGATTCAGCTAGAAGGATGGGACCTATGGTTGTCAAGGAGATTTTGGTAGGCAGCAATGGCAGTTATTCTCTCATATGCATTTTCCTTTTGTTTTCATGTGTTTACACGAAAATTGTGTTGAGGAAAAGGGCAAGAATCTAAAATTCTTTCTTTTTTTCTTCGAGGAAAGAATCTACAATTCTGCCTATGATAAACTGATCACGGAACACATTCAATTCTTCATAATTCTTCGGTTATTTTGGCCAGCTTGATTCATGGAGAAATTTCTCATCGATGTTTGTAGGCACAAGAACTTCAGTTTCCTACGCTAATCTCACTCCACACAGGAGAGCTGGCATAAATTTGTCGTTCAAGGTGGTTGTCGGGGCAATCCCCAAGGGAGCTTGACAGCTTGTACATTGTACCTGCTTGGTCACTTGTACCTTTGGGCGAAACTTGGATGGATGAGGAGGCATTAAAGTATAGCAGATGGAAAAATGATATGTCAGAGGCGCTAAGCCTCCAACTCAAGGTGTCATTCAGTGGGGCTGGTCAGCTGATGAAAATTTTTAGGAAGGCATGAGCTTCCTACAGAATACAGGGTATGATGTATGTGGAAAGAGGTGAAAGTTTACCATAGGTGAACAATCTCACTAAGTGAGGGTGTCTGCATTCGCCTGTCTGTACATTCTGTGATATTGAGCTAGAGACACTACGGTACTTTCCTTCGCAATGGTGTAGCCTCCAAGATGGTTTCAAGTAAAGTGCTGCCATGGTGTAGCCTTAAAAATCTAGAATTGCATCAAACCAAGTTCAGCCTTTTGAGTTGGTGTTAGTGCACAAGTAGGAACTGGACTGAATTTGCGTGACATTGTTTCAACGGCTCTGCTGTTCAAAAACGTTTCCCTGAAGTTTGTTGTGCAGGAAAAAGACCTGAAAGCTATATCTCAGGATTTGTTGTTCAAGATTACTGAATATGCCTTCAAATACCTTGGTCACCTCCTCTCCACAAGAGAGGTTCACCTACAGCCCATACTAGACAAAGTTGCAGCGCGTCTGCTAAACCTAAACATGGAAGGCGACATGGATGTCATCAGAAGGGCGTCTGGTACTGTTCAATCGGTGTTATCCTTGATCCCTATTCACCAACTGATTGCAATGGGATTGCCAGCGTGGGTGTTCAAACCCTTTGGTAAAAGAAGAAGAGGTTCAAACCCATTGTCTTGGAGCTGGTCAGCAATGCGAGCAAGGATCTCAGGGTGATGTAAGAACCACGATCGTTCCACTTCTGTTGACTATGGTCATTCTGAAGCATGCACGAACTAATATTGGTGTTCTATTTGCAAAATCAAGAAAATCTAGTCTAAATTAAGTACAATGAGGTATTAGGTTCGTGATTCACTGATTTAGTTGGCCATTACACCAAGAACATAGCAATCTTTTGCAGCGAGAACTCACTAGGGGAGCAGTCTAATCAGTAGTTCCAGTAAATTGTTCATATTCCGCTAGAAACTGTCACTCGTTTCAGTCAAATATGAAAGCATTCAGAGCTATGTAATTGGATTTAATTAAAGTTGAACATGTCCTGAAAATTGTTGCACGCTTCAAAAAGCTCTGCTGTTTGAATTAGATTTAACAACAGATAAAGGTCCTCCGGGTGTAAATCTTGCAGACATTTGCTAGTGTTTCATAACTCCCCAAACAAGCATCACATCAGCAGTGGTGGATAGTAATTAACTTACCTGATTTCTTATATCAGTAGTCTTTGGTTGCATTTTTTTATTTATCTGGAAAACCCAATCAATAACCACGAGATAATGATAGCCATAGAAAATGCAAAATTAAATGTGAGTATCCATGGTATGATGCGCATTAAGAATCTTAACATATGTGATTATAGTGGGTATTTCAAGCCAGCTACCAGAACATCTGACATTTTTTTTGAGAGACCATCTGACATTAAAAAGTTATACACTTACAGATTCAATAGAAGATCTCCCCAGTCTTCTAGTTGAGTTTTTCAGATATCAGTGACGCAGCCTTACATAGTCGGTTGATGTTCACCATCATCCTCGTTATCAGGCTAGTCTTGCATGGTCCTGCTGATAGTTGAAGGACCAAGAGAAGTTGGTCGGTTTGGCCGGTTATCTGTTCCCAGGATGATGATTGGATTCAAGATGTTTTCTGGGGGGCACTTGCTTGCACTATTTTGGACTGACAATTGGACTGAAGACAACCCAGTCAAGCAAAGGGCACCCACGGTCAGAGAACTACTAGTTCACAAGAAAACAAGAAATAGAAGATTGTTAATGATGCAACTATTAACAATCAATGGGTTCGACAGATCAAGGGAGGTCTATCTGTTAGAGTTTTAACTAAAAATCTATGAAATCACTTGTCAGAAACAAGCTTACAGCCAGGAAGAGAAGATCAGATAGGGCTGCGGTAGACATCAACAACGCAGTATTCGCCATGCAGCAACCTCAGTTTATCAAGCATTGTTCTTTGGTGCCACCTTTTTTCCCCTGCAGCGAGGCATTATGGAAAGCTTCAGCGCCACTTAATTTGATATTTGAGTAAATTCTATAAAACAACATGTTTCTTAGAGCATCTCCAAGAGGAGCCCTAAATAGGTTGCTAATTGTAATTATAGGGCTTTGATGGAAAAAAAGCACTCCAACGGAGGTTGTATTTTGAGAAAAATTATCAAAATAGGTTTAGGACTCGAGCCACTGTTGCTATATTTAGCAACTCTCGTCTCGACCCCATCGATGGAGCTCTTCAATGAGGCGCCGTACTAGTGCCCGGTGCCCTCGGCATCAGGGACCTCAACTACCCTTCCATCACCGTGTCACGACTGGCCGACCCGGCAGCAGAGCGGTGCTGCCTGAAGTCAGAATGTCGAATTGCTTAGGAACACGTACTGCCGTCGTCGTCCAAGAACCACGAGCGTGTAGGTGTGGTGACCCTAGAATGAGTGTGTTAAGGGCGTGGGTAGGAGAAGGAGTTCGAGTAAGCAGCGGTGAGGGCCTTGTGGCCATGAGACTACGTTCGGCGCCATTGTTTGGTCCGCCAGGAACCATCGGTGAGGAGTCCTCTCGTTGTGAAGACGCAGAGATGAATGAAGGATTGAAGATTTAGGGTCTAATTGTTGGAGTCAATAGCTATCTTGGGTCCTAATTTTTTTAGTTTAGGCCCTATTTTAAGGTATAAGACTCTATTTTAAGGCTTGACTATTGGAGATGCTCTTATATAAACAATTAGAAAACTATATGTTTTAGTTTTATAAAACTACAGATTTTAAACGAATTTATATCACAAAATCATAGGCTTTAGAATTCTCTCTCTCTCTCTCTCCTTTTTTTTTGTAACGAGTCTACCCGTGTAGATTCATATGGCAATCTCACATGCAAGTCAAACGGAAAATGGAGGCGCATAAGGTTACCATATAAGTCCACACCATCGTAGCCGTTACACGAGACAATCAATTCTAAAATATGTATTTTTTTGTAGTTTATATAAAAAACTTGTAATTTACTCTTGATATTTTTCTCAATGCAGGGGTAAATTGGCTTGGTTGGATATGTATGAGAGCATACATCGTGATATAAAATGTTGTGCCGCGTGTTGGCGCAATATAGGATGTCAGTAGATTTGACAAATCATATAATTGTTTGTTAGAATCCACATTACAATTTATTATATTTTACAAATTTAGTGTGGTACTGGAATCCGCCCTCCAGTGCAGAAAGCGACTTCCAATTAGGGGTGCAATCGGATCGGATTCGGTCAGATATCGCTCTTTCCATATCCTAAACCATATTTTTTGTCGGATTAAATCGGATTCGGATAGTATCGGATCTGGATCTGGCTAGCGGATAATCTCGGTTGCAGATTGAATCGAATACGGAGCGGAATCGATCGGTGTCGAATAATTCTTGTCGGATAACGGCGTGAAAGCAGATCTTAGTATAAAGCACACATATAGTACTAATTAAGCGAGACTATCAAGAGCATCAAATTTTACATAAGACTATCAAGGGAGACTATCAAGGGCATCAAATTTTACATAAGACTCTTATGATAAGAGGGAGCTAAGAAATATGTACCATCTAACAAACTGAGGATATCCGGTAGTCAGAAGCTCAAATGCACACAATAGTCAGAAGTTCAAAATGAGGGTATCCAGTAATCACTTGCTAAGGAAGTAGAGTACACAATGTCCAGACGCAAGACATTCCCACAAAGGGATCGGTAATGGGCAACCTATCTCCATCTCAATGGGAGACTTGAACATCGAAACAATGGTGATGAACAGTATAATGGAGGAAGATGAAAGGGAATTGAAGAATAACACCCAGCACAGTCCATTGTAGCCCATTTCTCCGCAAATCGAACTTCAGTACCAATAGACAATAGTATAATGCGGACAATAATAGCTTATGTTGATCAAGGAAGTATCGCAATTCACAAAGAGAGAATATAATAAACTCGAATCCAAAACATTTGCAGTGTATCACTACGGGAAAAAAGAGAGAGAGAGAGAAAATTGTGGTATTACCTCCGACGAGCGCGGCGTAGGCGAGGGTGAGCTTCTGCGACATGGACAGCCCCTCCGCCATCTTCTCCTCCCCCTCCTCGCCACCGCCCTGCGGATCACTTTCACTACCGCCGCCGCCGCTCCCAGGGCCCTCACCGCCGCCTTCCGATCTGCCGCCGCCGAGCTCGGGTTCGTTGGCCGCGACGGCCGCGAGAAGGCGGGCGCCGGGTGAGGCGGAGCGGAGAGAGAGGGAGATGGGGTCGGGAGGGCAGCTCGGGAAGAGGAGCGACCACTGGGCGGCGGAGATCGGAGGCGGGGTGAGGGCGAGGGGCACGAGTGGGTTCGTCGCGAGGGCCATGGGCCTGGACGCTTGGTGCTACTTCCAAGTCGGAACCGCAACCAACTTAACGAAGAGGCGCGGGGCCTCCAGTCAGCCACGTCGCCCCGTTTCCCACCTCCTTCGAGCTCCCTCCCCTCTCGCCTCCCTGCAGCTGCTGCTCCCATGGCGGCCACGCTCCTCCGCCGCGCGCTCCACCTCCGCCGCGTCCTCTCCACCCCTTCCCTCCCTCTCCTGCCCGCCGCCGCCTCCCCCGCACAACGCCTCCTCTCCGCCTTCACCACCACCGCATCCCAGCAGAACGCCGCCACCGCCACCATCGACCTCTCCTCCGACGAGAGCCGCCGCCGCCTCATCAACAGGTCCTAGCGCCTCCTATTTCCCTCCTTTCCTCCCCGCACTCGATCTCCACCTTTGAGTCACCGAGGAGGGCGGTTCTTGACTGAGAGGCCATATTTTTGTGTATATGTGTGTGACAGGCTGCTGTACAGGAGCAAGCAGAGGGGGTTCTTGGAGCTGGACCTGATGCTCGGGAGCTGGGTCGAGCAGCACATCCACTCCATGGATGAGGCCAAGATCCGTGCCCTTCTCCAAGTCCTCGACCTCGTAAGCTATCCTGCCTCCATCCCTCCTCTTGTTGATCTAGTTCGTCATCTAATTGATCTTCTGTGTGTTTGTTTATTGTAACATAGATAAAGGGAAAAAATCAGCTAGTGGAGACTCGAGATTGGCTAGTTTCTGAATAAACCAGTATCCATAGTAATGTTAAATTACACATTTTCTTTCTCCTGGTCTTGTCAATTACACAATCTGTGTGGCCCTTGGTCCAATCAATTGGTTACAAGCCATCCCTACGGTTTACCTGTGTTCTGTAGAGGTTAACAAGTGTTAGTAGGAATATGGAATTATTGGACTTCACTCCTGTATGTTGTATGTACCTATTCACAAAGTTCACTAGCACTCAAGGTGTTCTTGTTGCAGTGTTGTGGATAGAGTTATTTCTCTAAATTCCATACCTTTCATGCTGTAAGTGCAAAAGTAGTTCGATGTTCATCGGTCGCTTAGCAAGGTTTTGACTGGACAATCACTTGTATGTTAAGTTCAGGGTTTAGTGTCTCGGTTTGACTTCTGTGCCAATCAATCGTTCTTAAAAACCATGCGTATTCAGAATGTTGCTTCTCTGCAGTGTTATCTGTTTCTGTTGTAAACCACTGTGTAATCCACCTGCACTAAGTTTTGCCTTGCTCTTATGGTACCAACCAGTAAAATCATTATTTGAATATGAATTGAGCATGATACACAGAATAGCTACCTTGGTGCAGTAGAACTCTTGACTATCCAGGCTGTGTCTACATGAGTTATTCTAGATCAACAAAATCAGATTCCAATTTCAGCCCATCAAGCTTTTGTATTGTATTGTTGACATCTGCTCTAGACATCATCATCTGTAGTGCTAACCTTAGTTGTTCTATGAATCCCTAGTGATACTCTTCCAGATTGTACTGTGATTTTTTCCTTTCCCAGCTGATAGAAAATTTCTTGTCTGGATATATTCTTTCTTTCAGAACTCTCAAGTGTAGAGTATGTTTCTTACCAGTTGGCATCTAGTGCTATTTTTATGTTAGCCCTTCACTATCATCTGCTCAAAAAAATTCATGTGTTACCTATCTGGACAGTTAATTTGATGACCTGAAAGCAAATAGCAATTATAGCATAAAGTGGTATGGAGTATGGACTATTGGACCGAGAAGCTGTTTTGGTACTAACATGACCTGTGATTTTCCTTCCAAGCATTCATCTGCCTCAAAACAGTCAAACCATAACTTTGATGGATCAGAAATGTTTCATTTTTAATCATAATAGCAATCACACTTTAACACTTTGTTATATCTGATTTTATACAATGTTATTACATAATGTATCTTTTGTGCTCCCTAAGCTACCACATTAGATGTTTCATTAGACAAGTGTTATGGCTTCTGACCATCAAACGTAAGTGGACACAATATATCAATAGCATCAAAACCTACTCATATATTTTATGTTTATACAGTTGAAAGGCATTTGCCATGAGCCAATGAACCTTCTGGTCCCAACTCCCATGGTCAACAAAGAATCCCCTTATTCTTGTATACTATTTACTATTTTAAAATTGCAGATTGATTCTAATTATTGGACTGTTTGATTCTTTAGGAGAACCCAGATTTGTGGAAATGGCTTACTGGTCAAGAGCAACCACCTGATGCTGTGAATTCTAATCCTGTATGCCATACCACAAATTACTCTTCGTCTGTCCATCTGATTGCTTCTATACTGAGCAATTTCTGTCTATACAGGTATTTGTTGCTGTTAAATCGAATATCACAGATAACCTGACCAAGCACGCTTCTCCAGAGACCCGATCAGCACCTGGTCAACCATGGGTGAGAGGGTGGGATGACAAGAGAGGCATAGCTGGACCTAAGTATGGAAATCAGTGATGAGATGCTTGAAAGAAGTATGGCAATCTCATGTCTTAAATAAGATCCTCTTTTTCCCCGTGTATGATGCTTGTGTAGAATAAAGTAAATTGTGGCATGTGATGTGTTATCATCGAATGATTTGGAGCATTGGAGTGTCACTGTGGATTTGTGCTAATAATGCTTTCTTTGTTACCATTGAAGAAAAAGGAACAGTTGTGGTGGTAGCGGGTAACCAACGGCTCTCCTAGTTCCAGGCAGTTCCTATCCAAGTAAGAATGGTGAAAATTCGTAATTGGCTATGCACAAATCACTGGCACATATCCAATAAATTTAATGATTGCAATGCATGAAATCTTAGGTCTCACTATGCATCATAGGATCGGTGTAGAAGCAACCAAGAATGAACTAACTATCTAATAAATACAATAAGCATTGCAACACAAATAATTCTTATACTGTCATCTGGATGTTAATCGTGTGTAATCCTGTGATGTACAAATCACTTAATCACTTATTCCATTTCTCATGCACTGAAGAACGAAATAGATCACTCTTACAAACAGATGAACAAATGAAAGAATAACATGAGCAAACTTTGAGATTATGGTATGAGGAGACTGCACAAAATAGAAAAGTGTCCTTTGGGTGAACACGACCGGTCTTGCAGAACGAAATCTTCAGAGAAGGAAATATCACTTTTGACATTTTGAAGGGCTTAAGAATCAGCCTAGGCTTGTTGGGCTCGGATCACCATTTCTTCAGTAGTAGTTCCTATAATCTCATTTGCGCGCTTCAATGGAACGCATACGACTCTCCCGATCGAGTCCTGATTGAGTAGAGAAATTTTGTGAGAATAAAAAACTTTGAATAGACCAAGGGTTAGAAATTTTGACGAAGAAGTTCGTCCTAGATCTTTAGATACAAGCACTGCTCAGTGATCAGATAATGTAACGTAGTACATGCTCTGTGGTACTTGAAGTTTTGCATTGGTTAACTCAGAAGAGAATAACTCAAACAGAGAAGCTATTTCACTTGAGTTTGCATGATTAATTTAAGGACCTTACCCGAGAAACAATACCAAGCTTCTCTAGCTTCTTCACAGCATCAACAACATCAAAGTTACACTCCACACCAAACTCTTCCTTAATGAGCTGTTCACAACGTAAATCAAGATCCTGCATAAACAATAGATAAAAGACTGAAGCTTCAATAAAACTCATATGTCAAAAGTCATAAGAACATATAAGTAAATATGTCTTCTTTGCGTAGATGCTCCGTTTAGTATACTTAGGGGAGGAGCCATCTAGCATAGTCCTGCAAAGAAGGTAATATTTACCTGAATAACATCTTTAGTTCTCAACACATACAGTCTAATTAGATGGAAAACATTCAATAGCTTGTATTGTGGGGCTATCATATGATGAAAAAAGGTACAGACACTCAAATAATGGAAGTTAACAAACTGTCATGTCACAGAGAAATTCAGGTAATTTAGTTGAAATTTTTTAAATAATACGTTTTAAAAATAATTTTACAAAAACAATACTCTCATTGACATTGTTATGGGTCGATCGAGCCCATGAACAGTACCATGGCATCTTGTGTGAATGTCCAGATTGCTTAAAAATAAGAAATCAAGGGTTAGGTTATATTAGTTACTATAGATAAGATTAGTTACTATAGATTAGAATATTGCTTTCTTAGGCTCCAAGTTAGCCATCCTATAAAAGGGATGTCATGTATCACTTTATGCATCCAAGTAATGAGTAAACCAAGTCTCTAGCGATCGGCCGCCATCGATAATCAGGCTGGTGGCTCGCATCAAGCGCTAGCCGACAACAGCTCGTTTGCCACGTTAAGGGCCCTATCTCATCCCCGTTGCGAGGCGCGGAGGTTGGAGATGCGATCTTCGATGGTCACCGTGGTAGGAGGATCGTCGGCTCTGATACCAAATTGTTACGTGCACGATCCGCACACGCAACGGATGAGATAGGGCCCTTAACGGGCGAAACGAGTTTGTTTAAACTAGCGCTTTGGTCTGACGGAGCCACCGCCGATTATCGATGGCGCGCTACCGATCTGCTAGAGACTTGGTTTACTCATTGCTTGGATGCCTCTCATTGATATGCCTCCTCTCTTTATATAGAGGTAAGGCCCTAACAAAAGGTAACTAACGATAGCAATCCCTAGACAATAGCAGATATCAATCTCAATCCCTGAACTCTAGGAGATAATGACCTAACTCGATAACAAAGGAAGCAACTAATTTGGAAACAAATGATTCTAGCCATTCGCTAATCTTTTCCCTTATGTGCCATGTACGGCCCAGGGTCCCTGACGCCCATGATAATTGCCAGGTTGACCCATAACATTATCCCCTCCTTGCGAATCAACCTTGTCCTCAAGGTTGAAGTTTGGAAGATTCGCACGAGATGAAGCGTTGGGCCTTCGGTCGGCGGCGCGGAGGTTGGAGATGCGATCTTCGATGGTCACCGTGGTAGGAGGATCGCTCGCTCGATACCAAATTGTTACGTGCACGATCCGCACACATAACGGGATGAGATAGGGCCCTTAACGTGGGCGTAAACGTAGTTGTCGGTTAGCGCCTTGGTACATACGAAGCCACCGCCCACTATCGATGGCGCTACCGACCGCTAGAGACTTGGTTTACTCATTACTTGGATGCATAAAGTGATACATGACATCCCTTTTATAGGATGACTAACTTGGAGCCTAAGAAAGCAATATTCTAATCTATAGTAACTAATCTTATCTATAGTAACTAATATAACCTAACCCTTGATTTCTTTTTTTTTAAGCAATCTGGACCGCTGCTACAGTACCCGTGGGTACTGTTCATGGGCTTGGTCGACCCATAACAGACATTAATGTCTGTGTTTGTTGCTGATTGAATTTGCCGACATATTATTTTGTCGCGGATTCATTTAATCTCTGTCGCTATTTGAAATGGCGACAAAGGTATATTTTTTGTAATTTTTTGGAGTATTATTTTAGTAAAATTATTTAAAAATGTATTATTTTTTTTTAAAAAATCTAATTTAGTTTCTGTCAAGTTTCAGATGAAACAGAGAACGACCTTGTAAATAGACTACAGGAAAAGTATGGTTGTGGTGAAAGTGTAGTGAAAGCAGAACTTTATTCAGAAAACATTAATGTCAATGAGAGGCAATGAAGGAAAACAATGGATAACTGAAATATGACATAAAAATTAGTAGCATGCAGACAGTAGACATGCTTACTTGTATAGTTGCCTTTCCTTGCTCCATCAAAATATAATAAGAAACAATGACCTCTTTAACCTGCAAGGAAGTTTAAGATATGTGAATACATCGGCGGCATATACAAAACAAGTTACACTTAGCAAATAGAAGTCCATAGTGGTTCCATACTTCCTGCTGGATCACATCATCGCATAAGTGCAGAAGTGTTCCTTTCCCACTATCAAGCTGCTTATCATACATTGATTTTGTAATCAAATTTTGGTAAGTTACCATATTAGCCTGAAATCTGTTTGACAATGGACACATTTATCTTAAATAAATATAGTATCAGGTTTGGCCATGTTGATACACAAGTGATATTTATCAAATGATACACAATCAAAACGAATTCTTGTGATGGAGTATTATAAGTTGAATCACTTACGTGAAGTAGATTTTAGCACAGTATCCAATCAAACCAGACAAGATAGCTATGACAACCCATATATCAGCCTTTGGCATTTCAAGAGAACCTATTAAAGTGATCTGAAAAGAAAAAGCTATTCAGATGGTCAAAGATTAACTCAGTAGCAGCATGTTTGGTATCTAAAGCATCAGATACACACCAAACCAATCACAGCAGAAATAAGAAACTTGACCCAATCCATTGGCGTTAAACTAGGGTTCTTCTTCTCTGGCTACAGCATAAATACAATTGTCAGGTAGCCTCGAAGAAAAATAAACAAGACCTGCTGAAAACATCATATATGAAATGCACTTCAGGCAACCTATATTACCAGAACTAGTTCCATATCAGCCATTGGAATATTCTTGAAATGCTTTACAAATATTCCTCGCTCGGGCTTATTTTTTGTGCTAGCCTTCCTGAAATGTTATAATCAGAGTTAGCAACTATGTCAATGTGTCCACACAGAAGATAAGAAATCGCTTCAATATTTAAGCAGGAAAGTGAAAAGATGATATACAGCAAATTACCTATACACCACAATCATCCTTTCAAATGTAGGCTCTTGAATTTTCATTTGTGTTAGTAGATTCCTAATGCTGCCGTAAAAAGGAAAAATGCACATTAGATAGTAAGTTCAATTTTAGTCTACAAAAAATTATGATGAGGGCGAGCCCTAATCTACAACCTCAGCTCCATTTTTTCTAGGCGAATGCGCTCAACATAGAGGTCTGGTTCTTCTGCTTCTTCATTAACTTCATCAGTCCTCTTTGTGTCTTTTTTGGACCTCGGTTGTTGTTTCTTAGAGAACAATCTGTCAATCCTGTCGTTATAACAGAATTGCGTCATTGTGGCACATTACCATTTTAAAGGAAAAATTCACTTCAACAAAGAAAAAAATGGAGTTGATATTGGATCACACATTTCATACCTTGTGACTCTGAGCAATAGCCTCCAAACTCGAGATATGATTACATCCACTTTCTCCATGAAGAAGTAATCAGTTGTCTGGTCGATTCCGATGCCTCGGCGGAAGATAATATACTACAAAGGTGTGGTGGTTGTGATAATAATTGATATCAAAGATTTTGCAGACTGGACTGAGTGTCAAATCTAACTTTGACATCCTATTGAGTAATGGTTAGCAAAGAAAACTGCTTATGAAATCATTAGAACAAAAAAAGGCTGGCTTCCATTTTTACTTGTTTTGGTTTGTATAGATGTGGCATATACTGGTATGCTGTTCGTTATCAGCAGTGTAAGTGTGTAACAAAAGTAAAATGTACAGTTGGTGCTACTTAAAGTAAATGATGGAATGATGGATACCTTATCAGCGAATGCTGGTAGATTATCATGTCGGTGCTCTTTAAAGTACCTTGTCAACAACTTCTTGTCTACCTATAATGGTTCAACAAACTAGTTGAGCGAGTGAGGTAGATCATCATGCGAGCATACATTGCTATGATCTTCGATTGAAAATGTTACAAAAATAACTTCAGACCTTGGATTCATCAACTTGGATTGGAAGGTTCAAAAGATACTGACCAGACTGGGCTACATCATACTCTTCATCGGATAGCAACTTGAAGTTGCTCTTTTCCATTATCTACTTAAGACCACAATTATATTTGGGAACAGAGGGAGTATTAGTAATTGTCAGATAAAATCTCACAAATCACATATAGTAGTACGAGAAGGTACAGATAGTGGGCAAACCTGAAAAAGGTACGTTAAGAAATTGAGTTCAAGAGTTTCAATCTCATCCGATGTCAGGCTCTGCTGCTCCAGACTCTTCTCACCATTTACAGGATCAAATAGGGCATACAATTGCTGAATCACAGCACAAACACTCAGCTAAAATAAACATGGACCAACTGGGAGACATTTATAAAGTAAAATAATCTAAGAAAGGAAGGGGCCTACCATTAGATCCTCAAATTGAAGAAGATACCAAGCACGGATGGTGTACTCCACCCTCCTGCATAGCTTCATGAACGCGGCACGGTCGTTGTCATGCTCTGAAGAGTAAATCCGGAGCATGTGTGAATTATGGCAATGTAAATGAAGTCACAGCATTTCAACATATGTAGTATCATACCATAATTTAATAAACAACACTCAACACTGATCCTTCTTTTAAGATGATTAGGAAAACATAGTAGAATTATCCAGTTACTAAAACTGCAACAGCAAAACGAATGTTTTCCTCCTCAAGAACCTATAATAATCACGGCAAACGAAATTAAGGACGGGATAATACCAATACCAGTGGTTCTTTCTTCCTTATCAAATTAAGTAGAGTTCGTTCCAATTAACGCCCCTAGTTCCAAAGCTACCAAAGTATGCACATTGTTCTCTTATTTGCAAGAAGAATTCATTCCAATTAACGCCTCTAAGTCAGGTTTCCGAAATGCCTTAGCTCGGTTGGCCAAAGCGCTTTGGCGCGAGCTGCCCACCCGTGTTTGAGCACAGCTCGATGCAGGCGCCTCACGGAGATGAGTGTGAGCGCGAGTGCGTGGATGTGGTGGGGGGTGTAGCTCGGTTGTTGTTCTTCTTTTTTAATGAAATGTCAGAGCTCCTAGCAGTTTTTTAAGAGGACCGGCTGATGCTCGGTTGGCAAAGGCTGCGGTTGGTAGCCGGTCCGTCGCGTGTTTGAGCTCGGCTTAGTGCGTGTGTATGCGTGTGTGGATGTGAGTATGTGTCGTTTGTAGCCTGACTGTTGTTCTTCTATAATGAATGCTAGAGTTTTTGACCAATTTTTTTAAAAACAAAAAGTAACCAATGATCAGATAACGGGACAAAGAGAGATCGTTGCCAATGACGCGATCACAATACAATCATAGATCGCAGCCCTAGGAATTGCACCAGAAACATCACGTTTCCCTCCCATTCTCAAGGACCGGCCGGCATGCGCACAAGGTAAACGAGAGATCAAATCAAACCAAGAAACAGGAACAGATCAACGGGATATACCGATGAGGTAGGCGAGCTTCATGACGAGCTTGGGCTTGAGGATGGGGATGACGGACTCCCTCTCGAGCCGTATCACCTCCTTCGCCACCCCGTCCGTCTTCTTCTCCCTCCCCTTCGCCTCCATCGCCGCCTCTGCTGTCCCGGGTCCTTGCCCTTTCCCCTCCGCCTCCTCCATTGGTCCGACTGACTGGAGCGATATATAGAAGAAGCGACCGGAGTTCGAACCCTGGAATTGAAGGAAGGGATGGAGTCGGGCTGCAGGAAGAGGGAAAGCGATCGATACCTCAGATAGTAGAGAGAGAGAGAGAGCGCGCGCTTTTTGCGAGTTAACCCGAGAAATTTACAAGTTTGGTCTCTCGTGCGCTCCGTTATAATGTACACGTACTCGGACCTCTGGTTTCTCATTTCTCAATCTTAGAGTGTGTTTGATAAAACTTTAGATCTAAGCTTCATTAGATTTATGAAGCTAAAGTTATAAGTATATTATGAGTATTTAGATAGATAATTTTGTTTACATTTTAAACAAAAATATAATTTTAATTCACTTTATTTTAGATGTATAAGTTTTTAGATCTCAAAATGAAATTGGGATCTTATTTTAACTGAGTTCTACTCAATAAACTGCATTTGAAACTCATTACTTTTGGGTAGAAAAATAGGAATCATCCATTTCGATTGCTATTACCATCTTCCAATCAATCTGAAAAGAAGAAAGAATGAAACAGAAATGTAAAAAGAAAGGACCTTGACAATACAACGTGAATTTTACAGAAACTTCGCTGGATGGGAGAATTCAATTCCCATAAAAAATAGGAAAAGTTCCCTACAAATTATCCGAGGGAATTGATGGTATTAGTAATGGACTAAGGTCATGTTTGGATCTATTAACGCTAACAGTTAACTGTTAAAATTAGCTGAAATAGATCCAAACAACTCACCTAATAGCCCAGCTAATAGTTAGCTAACAACCCAGCTAATAGTTATCTCATTAGCTGGTTCTCCCTGCTAATTTCAGCTAATGGATGGTGAAAAGATCAATTTGCTCTTGGTCCCTAATTAATGCAAACAGCTAACTGATGCAAACATTAGCCAAAAAAAGATGCAAACAGCTAACTAATGCAAAGGTACAACGGACATTTGCACTCACAACTAAATTTTCAACCACCTATTAGCTAGTAGATTCAAACAACTCCTAGCTAATAGTTAGTCAGCTATTAACCCTTAGCTAGCTAACTGTTAGAGCTAATGGATCCAAATATGCCCTAAGCTATGCACCCGATGGAGTGGCTCCTCACGCTCTCCAACTATTCTCAGCTTGTTTGGATAGATTATTTTACTCTGATATATGATCTCCATTGTCTGATATAAACAACAAAACGCCCACCCAAGTCATTCTGTGCTACATTATCTGATTTGTGTGGTATTTTCTTTTCTCAAGGTGATGAGTGAAGAAAGGCGCGTGATTAGTAACATTAATTGCACTAGAGATCAACAAACTTGTCGTGATTGTTCAGACAGGTCGTCACCTAATGTAATGACTCATGCTAATATGCCATTGCCACTCCAACCCGGACACAGCCTTTTGCTTCTGCGCGAGCGCTGCTGCATACAGCTAAGGGCGCGTCAGGATGTAACGCGAGGTTGGCGTCGAGGCCGTGGCTCACGAGCTTCCGTCGCCGCGGGCGGAACCTAGTGGCCTTCCCACCTGACAGTGGATCGGGCCGTGGGGGCCTTCCGTAGGCACGGTCCGGCACGCCAGGCGTCGTAGCCGCGCTCGCTTGTATCCGGTGAGGCGTACGTCGGCGGTCCGGCACCGCGCGCGTGTGCAGTGCAGCAGGCCGTCGGTCGTGCCACAGCACAGCCGCTCTGCTCGAGCCGGCCGTCCTCGTCGGGCAGGAGGCTTCAGGTCGCGGCTACTCCAACCTGCATGACGACGAACGCGGCGGAACAACCCGCGCGCGGGGTGGCGACGAGGGCGCACAGCCGCTCCACCGTCCAGCAGTCCACCACGGTGCGCACGTCCCGGCCGTGCTACGCCATGGCGGCTACGTGGTTTGTGGTGGCGTTCGCTTGATCGGGCTCGGCACGTACGAACGCGCGCGGCGCACGGTTTTGACAGGAACACAGAGGTTTGAGGAAGCGGACACGTTGTCTTCGACCAAAATAAAAGTGGACTAGTTGTCTTCTCCCAATCAGCAGAACACATGCCACGCCAGCACAAAATGCAACCACATCAGCACTTTCAGTAAGAGGGCAAGGGGAAGATGATGGTAGGGGGAGTTTTAGGGTCTGTTTGAAGGAGGCATATCCAGTGCACACTACTACACAAATGGGCTTTAGTCCCGGTTGGTAACTGGCTTTAGTCCCGGTTACCAAACCGGGACAGCCCATCCGAGACTAAAGGTCTGTGACCTTTAGTCCCTAAGCATTCTAACCGACTAAAGCCCTCAAGATATCAAAAATTATGACGAACTCAAGACTCGAACTCAAACCTCCGCATGCCACCACAGACACTACCAACCCACCCACCCACGTATTGAATGGACTAGGATATGCATTCCTTTTAAAGTATGTTTGAACGAGCCTTTAGTACACTAACGGTATTAAAGGTATTTTAGTCCGGGTTCAGAATATCTAACCGACTAAAGCCTTGTTTTTAATCCCGTTCGTAACACTAACCGACTAATGTGTGCCCGTGCGGTGCCCGCTAAGCACTCTTCTATCCCGTTCATGGCACGAACCGACTAATGTGAGCGAAAAATCACGCTTTTAGCCTAGTAGCCACGAACCGGGACTGTTGCTACTATTAGTCCCGGTTCGTGACTAATCGAGACTGATGAATCGGTATGAAAGATCGTTTCTCTAGTAGTGGCAATCAGGCTTTTGGTGCAATCACCGTGTAATCCAACTAAGAAAAGTTTCAAAAAATTCTGAAAAAAATCATGAATGTACATCTCATCTTACCCCATTTACATATAAAATTTCATGATCAAATTCATCTTATGTTAAGAGTAATAAAAAAGTCAAATTTCTGACAAACTTGAATAGTTCAAATGCACCCCAAATTTGTCTTTTTTGTAACTTCTAGCATAGGACGAATTTGATCATGAAATTTTATATGTAGATGGGGTAAGATGAGATGTACATCCATGATTTTTTCAGAATTTTTGAAACTTTTCTTAGTTGGATTGCACGGTGATTGCACCAAAAGCCTGATTGTAATTTATATGCCCCTCTGTTTGAAGGCTTTAAACCAGCTTTAACTGAAAAGTCAGGAAGCCCTCCTCTCTGCAAATAGCTCAGTTTTTAAGCGACTTTTGGCATAAGCTCGATGCCATATATAACTAGCAAAAGCTAAAAGTTTGGTTTGATATGTTTTTACAGTTTATTGCTGAAAGAAATTAGCTATTTGTCAAACGAACTCTTATAAAAAGCTACCGCCACTTTTCAATCTGAAAAGTAAAAAACAGTTTTTAGAAAATCAGCTCCCCAAATAGGCCCTTAACATATTGCATGCTTCTTGGGGTGAGGATAAGTGGCACATCCGGAAGGGTACACCGAAAAAATATACCCCTAGTCATGAAAGAGTGACTTTTTTATTTTTTGAAGGCAACGAGATACTACTTTGACTACTAAATTCTCCTATCACGTATACAAAAAATTTGTAAAAGTGCAATATTTTAAACGTTTTTTTATGACAAATTTACCCAAAACATTTTCATATTTCTAAACCATACGTTTTAAACAATATATTAGATCAAAATCAATACAGTTTGACTATATGTATTCTAGTTCGTCACTCTTTTTTTATTACCTGAGGGAGGAGTACATTGGAAATCATACTTTGAATGACAACGAAGGGTAGTTTTGTAATTTTTCCAAAGATAAATTGAATATAAAAAATGTAGTACTTTAAATCTTTTCTCATCTGAGTAACTAGCAGGGTGGCCTACGCAGTTGTGTGGCTAAATTTTTTAAAATTTTATAGTATAAATGATACAACTTATATGCTTGAGAATATATTAATGTATTTTGTAGGCTATTTAGATTTTTAAGACATCGTAAATATTTGAAATGACAATAGAAGCTTAAAGGAAAATTCAACTTAAGAAATATAATTAATGTATAAGCTTTGATGGAAGAAAATTATCGAGAATAATAAGTTGCGAGGGCTCTTAGAAATGTAGCAATTCTTCATCTTGCACAGAATATATAGCTATATGCCCCTATTCTTATCAATACATGCACCACTGTTTAATCTTAAGTAATACACTTATTATTTTACATAGTATTAGAGTACATAGCATGTTTACTTTAGTTGTTGCATAATGATATATAGAATCTTCCCACCATCGTATGTGACGTCATGTCCTTTAATAGCGATGGTATGTTCTTAGCTATCCAATAGATATATATTCTCTGTAGCTCATCTTCCACGCAAAGTTTCATCTTCTCTCTACCAGGGTCTCCCCATCACCAAGCTTGTGCCGTCGACTTCTTCAACAACGTAGACGCTCGCCACTCGTCGTTGTGTCTTTTGGCTCCTTTGGCTTTGGGCATTCTCTTTAATGACTCCGGTGAGTAGTGCGACATTGTTCTTATCTCTAATGTAACAGCTCAGTCTATTGCTTTATGTGAGGCAATATCTTCTTGCATGACAGATTGATGCCATTGAACTCGTGTGGTTTCCTCCAGCAACACTTGTGAAATCCATGTTATAACTTTTAATTATATTAAAATTTTTAGTTTTTATTTAGAGATCATACATAAATTAAATTGCCAATTTTATTTAATTTATTCTAGATTTTAGTTATTTAAGGATTTTACTTTGAAATTCGTATAGAAATCAAATTTCAAATTTTCTTTATTTTTTATTTCTAATTTTAATTATTTTTAGAATTTATCAACAAATCGAGCACATGATTTTTATTTTTTATTATAAATTAGTTATTTAGGGATTATATTTAGAATTCATATAGAAATCAAATTTATAGTTTTATTTTATTTTCAATCTGAATTTCTTTTATTTTTTGGAATTCATATAGAAGTCAAATTTCTATTTTTTTAAATTTTTATGATGGAGTATATATATTTAGATATTTACTTAGGAATTCATATGGAAATCAGATTATCGACTTTTATTTTACTTTCTATCTTGAATTTAGTTATCATTGGTTGGAATTCTCATAGAAATGAAATTAACTAATTTTGTTTATTAGTATTACAAATTATATTTGTTTAGGAATTTCACTTAGTAATTCATATGGAAAAATGATAATTTATTTTTATTTTTATTTCATATTTCAATTATTTTTGTTGGGAATACGTATAAAAATTTAATTGTTATGGAGTTTACATAGAGATTCATATGGAAATCAATTTTTCATTTCATTTTTATTTGGAATTTCAATTATTTCTATATTGTACACGACACGAAGTCCTTTTCTTTTAATATAGACCATTATAATTTGGATCCACCATAATTAATGGTGTAGAACTTTGTCTTTTTTCGATTATTGTGAAATTTCTAGCTAGGAGAGCAAATGTGGTGGCTTCTATTGGCTCTACTTTTCTCATTTATATATAAATTAAGATGTTAATTTTATTTAATTTATTCTTAATTTTATTTATTTATGGATTTTACTTTGGAATTCGTATGCAAATCACATTGCAAAATTTCTTTTATTTGTATTCCTAACTATCAATTTTTTAGAATTTGTATATAAATCTGATTTTTATTTTTATTTAATTTTTACTCTGAATTAGTTATTTTGGGATTTTACTTTACATTTTATATCGATATCAAATTTCTAATTTTATTCTATTTTTATTCCAAATTTTAGTTATTTTTATTGAATTTCTATAGAAATCCGGTGATTAATTTTCTTTAATTTTTATGACAAATTAAATTTATTTAGAGATTTTATTTATAAATTCCAATGGAAATTAAATTGATGATTTTATTATATTTTTTATTCTAGATTTAGTTATCTTTGGTTGGAATTCTAATCTAAAACAAATTGGTATTTTTATATTTATTTGTATTCCAAATTATATTTGCATGTTGTTGGATTATACATGATATAGAGTTTTTTTATATAGGTTTAGGTTGGAATCGTAAACAAATCTACTTGGTATTTTTTATATCTTTTTATTCTAAATTTAAGTTATTTAGGGATTTTATATTGGAGTTTGTAGGAAATCAAATTGCTAATTTTATTTGGGTTTTTATTCTGAATTTCAGTTTTAGCTTAGTATTTGTATACAAATCTAATCACTAATTTTCAATTAACTTTTGTTTTGAATTTCATTTTTATTTTAATGTTCATATGAAAATCAAATTGCTAATTTTATTTTAGTTTTACTGTGAATTCCATTTTTTATTGTACTTAACACATACTCTTTCTTTTAATCCTATGGAAATTCATTCCTATTTTTTATTTTTATTCGGATTTATTTTTTAGGTTGGAATTAGTATAGAAATTCAGCTACTAATTTTTATTTAATTTTTTATGAATTTGAGTTTTATTTTGATGTACGAATGGAAATCAGATTACTATTATCTTCTTTTTTTCTATTTTTTATTTTTTTACTGTACTTTATAGAGACTCTTTATTTTTATCGTGTGGAAACCAAATTTCAATTGTTTCTTATTGTATATGATATAAATTCTTTCTTTTAATCTAGACCGTTATAATCTGGACCCATTATGATAAGCGGTAGATTTTTTTATTCAATTAATGTGGGATTTTCTAGCTTTGAGAGCAAACGTGGTGGCTTCTTTCGCCTCTACTTTAATATTATAATAATAGATAGATAGATAGGTTCTGCCTGACCAAATCCATGCATTTGAGATACTTAATCATCTCCTGCGCAACTCGATCTTGTTTGCTTCTCCATTGAAGCAACTGAAAACTGCATCAGAATACGACTTGCTTGATCCAAAGCAACCGAATTCAGATATATATTATTATCAAGCCACAGTGCAAGTCGATAGATAGGCACCGTATACAAGTAAAAAAGTAATGAAATATCTCAGGTATAATAAAGTGTGTACAACACTATCTACTCAGCAACTTCTTCAATAATAAATAGGAAGAAAAAAAATCTCATAATTTAAGCACACGACAAAGCGAACAGCCAAAGCTCCATGTGCATGTTACACTACTTGCACCGCAAGGAGCATGGTGACCAACTTCGCCATGACCAAATCAGGCCCGAGTCCGGCTAGAGTCCGACTCGAACCCGAAGTGCTACTGCTCGGCTCGTCGTCCGGAGCTGTGGTGCTCGGCGTGGAAAAGTTCTTGGTCGCTGAAGTCTCTTTTAATTGTATAGAAACTAAATATCTATTTCTATTTATTTTTATTCTGAATTTTAATCGTTTCTGCATTGTATATGATACAAACTATTTCTTTTAGTCTATACCTTATAATCTGGACCCACTATGATCAGCGGTGTAGTTCATTTTTATTTTTCTCTAATTAATGTGGGATTTTTTAGTTTTGAGAGTAAACATGGTGACTTTTTTTCTTCTACTTTAATATTATAATAGATAGATATGTATTAAGTAGCTAGTCTTGGAAGATTAACTTATAAATCTTCACCTCGGAATGTTTCTTCCCCAAACCAAAACCCAAACCAAAACTTGTGATGTAACAATACGTTTAAAAAGACCGCCAAAAAAAGGGTAAAAATAGTCTGAGTTTCTCCCCCCACTGAAGGCGATCCTCTTTTTTTCCCATCTAGTACACACTGTTCAGGTACAAGTATAGGCCGACAAGCGCAAGGATCCCGACGGCAATACCAATAGGCAACGCTTGCCTGCAAGGAGCAAAATTATTTTGCAAAGTTTATTAATAATTTCAACTTGAAGAGGTTAAAATTAAATTCTATTTGTGCGGCTGTTATGTGGGGTATTTGGAAAATAAGAAATAACATGGTTTTTCGTCAAGTGTAAAAACTGTGTGGAGGAAAATTCTGATCTTGCTAAAGGATTGGAATCCTTTATTCTCAGGAAGGATAGAAATCAAGATAGCGGAGTTTTGCAAAAATCTGGAGATCAGCATTTTGGCGCCCCTGTCATTGGATTTCAGATGATGGGAAAGGGAGGTGAGGATCTCGGTTAATGAGGCCTCAGGGAACCGGTGATACAAAAATGTTTCAGGTTTTCGGCAGGAAGTTGAACATAAAGTTAGAAAAAAGAAAAAAAAAGAAAGAGAAAAAGAAAAAGGAATGGCTCTTCTCTGACACGTTTCTTTGGTTTATTCCGTATATCTACTACCTGAGTAATTTTTTTTGAAGCTGATGAGTTTGTTTTCTGTCTAACTGAGAAGAAGTTGTGGTGTGGATGATAAGTCTGAGTAGGTTAAGAAGGCAAGATGGAGGCTGTTTTGCAAAAAATCTGGGTTGAATGTTCGGGCGCTGTGCTCAGCAAGGATCTGGTGTGGAAAGGCTCCAGTTCGATGTTGATTATTCTGAGTATGAAGTAAGGATTGCTTATCGTTCAAAGGATTTCTGGAGTGCTGATCGTTTCAAGCATCAGAAGTTTTGTTTGATGTCAATGCTTAGGGGATGTTTTCGTGATATTTGTCTTTGCTTTTGTCTGGTTGAGATGGTATGCCGTGAGTTTATTTTGGATGTGGGTGTTCGTGTTGCAAAACGGCTGATGGCCGGCTGAGATGTTATGTTTGTTTGGACATTAACTGTTGTTTCCTAGTTTCTTGAATGGAACTGGGGCATCTCTTGATGTCCTATTGATCTAAAAAAAAAATTAAAATGCCGAATTAATGCATATATACGAAAGGCTCAAATTCATTGCTTCCTTCTTCTAAATTTTACTTACCCCATGGTTTCTTCCTTCTTCAGTTGTTCCTTCCTCGCCTTCCGGACATCAGTGGCGTTGGCGTTCTTGGCCACCGCTGGCTCGTACGACCTGAATCTTCTCTTTGGTGCTCCACAAACTGCATCGTTCGACAATGGAAATGAACATCATCTTCATATATACGGCCACTTACGACTCATAACGATACCGATGTGCCACCATGTAGATGAGGCACCTAGTTAATTGAAAGCAAGATTCAAGCTAGTCAAACATGTCAGTGAAAATATGCTTGACAATACTACTTGTACAACAAAGAGATGGAGCAGTACCAGTTTACGGCACAAAATTGAAAGTTACTACTTGGTTAGTCATAACTGCAGAGAGATTTCATAAACCATAATTCTTCAACGGCCTGTTGAGTGTTCGCAGGTAGCAAGCTATGAAAATTTCAAGCACCCAAAACCACACCACACCTTTGATCAACAAGAAGTCAAGGAAATCACACGCCGGCCGACTATTTGCAGAGAATGCACGAAGGGCTCGGTGATTTATTCTCACCGGGGCAGAAGTAGTTGTCAGGCAGCTTCTCAAACGGAGTCCTGTCGTTGTATATGTAGCTGCAGCGCAAAGGCAGGCGTAAGCTCGACACATCTTCTGAGCTGAGCGGAGCATCGCAGTTCACGATCGGCCCGCTTTGCGAGGGAGGGAGCAACTCACCCGCAGTCGCGGCAGATGTAGGCCTGCTTCGACGCGACGCCGAAGCGCATCGTGATCCGCGCCGCCGTGCCCGCCCTGGCGCATCGCCGCAGAGCCGCCCCAGGCAGCGGCGCGCAGAACGCCGACCGGAGCTCGGGCCGGCCCGACGGCGTCGCCGGTGCGCGCAGCAGCGACGGGATCTGCAGCTGCAGGGCCATTGCTGCAACTCTGCAAGTCCTTCGCTGCCTCGTGCAAGCAACCAAGCAAGAACCGAATACGCTAGTACTAGCCAAGAACGGCACACGACACGCACAACACAGAGAATGGAGAGCAAGCGCAGGAGAGGATGTAGATACAGAGGAAAGAAGAGTCGAGCGGATAAGAGGGAGGGAGAGATGATTGGTGCCTGTAAGCGCTGCCCTTTCACTTTTTTGCCTTGTGGTGTGCGCGAGGGACAGGAGGAGCTGGGACAGTGTGGAAGCTGCGTGGCGTCCATGGTGTCCCTTCGCTCGCTGTCCCTTTCCCTTGGACGCGAGAGTGCCACTTGGCCTGCTGTCGTGAGCTCTAGAAGACCCATTGTTCTGTTGCTGGATGGTTACTGTGAGTTATGACTTGTGAATGGCAACATTGGTGGTGCTTAGGTGCCCTAATCCCCTGATAATTTTGCTCATTAGACGCTTACATGTGGTCCAGCAATGGAACACAGATTCCCGTGTTTGTTCTATCCAGAGAGACACAATCACACACAAGGCAGCCATGCACTTCGGTTAAACCATGCATCATCATCATCATCGTCACACACACACACACACAGCCCGCGACGCCGCGGTGAGGTCGACCGCTGGCTGGGCCCTCCGGGGAGGCAGTCCGAGGCAGGTATCTTGTACCGAAACTGAACTTGTTGAACAACCACACTTTTTTTTTTTTGGTTTTGATCTAACTTATTATTGTCACACTACTGCAAAAAAATGTCTTTAACCATATGTCAGTGATAATTGTTGCACATCACTGACGGATTTCGAACCGTCTGTAAAATACACATCACAGATGGTTCTTGGCTGTGATCGCACTGATTCAGCACTACAAAAATATGGTCCATTCTCTGTACTTCTAAATTTGCCATGACTTGGATGCTTCAAATTTTGGCTAAGTCTACTACAAAAATCTGGTCCATTCTCTATACTTCCAAATTTATCATGACTTGGATACTCTAAATTTTGGCTAAGTCTGTACATTTATCATGATTTGGAGACTCTAAATTTTAGTTAATTCTCAAAATTTATCATGATAAATGTACAAACTTTGAGTATCCAAGTCATGGTAAATACATATCCACTAGTACTCTCTCTGTTTCTGAAAACATATTTTCTGGCTTTTAAATTTTGTTTCAAAATACATATCATTCCATAATTTTGAGATAACTTTTAACTGGTTTTTTCCTTAGCATACACCAGCCATTCATTATTCCCAATATTATTTATTATTGTGAAATAGACTAACACACTATTCAATAGCAATAAGTAAGCTAATAAAGGAGAATAATTTAATTATTTCTATACATATCTTATTTGAAATACAAAATCATAAAACATCATTTATTCAGAAACAGACAAGTAGGGCTGGGCAAATAAACCGATAACCGAAAACCGAAACCGAATAAACCGAAACCGAAACCGAATAAACCGAAACCGATGTATTCGGTTGTTGATTCGGTTTTTTGTATGAAATAACCGAATTTCTTTCGGTTTATTCGGTTTTAGGCTTCGGTTAACCGATTTAACCGAATAGCGCTGTAATGAGAGTAGTAACCCTCAATTCCTCAGACTAACCCTAGCTGCCTGTTGAGCATGTGTACTGTTTAGTCTGTTTATGTAATGTTCTTGCACTGTTTAATGTTTATTGCCCTACCCGTGTGATCAGTTTAGTGACTTTATTACCCGTGTGAAGTGTGATCGATTGCATGTGTCTTGTTTATGTACTTTTCTTGCCTTTATTTAATCGTTAAAACTGTATGTGTTTATGTAATGTAATGTTCTTGGCTTCTTACCTTTGTTTAATCGGTTATTTGGTTAAAACCAAACCGAAACCAATTATCGGTTAACCGAAATTCCGGTTTCCTAAATTTTCAAACGGATTTCGGTTTTGATTTTGAACTAACCGAATTGTCTAAAAAACCGAAAACCGAAACCGATTTTTTCGGTTTAACCGAACGCCCAGCCCTACAGACAAGTATCCACTAGTCACAACTCGCAAATGCGAAGAATATTGAATCGTTAAACAGCCCTTGAGAAACCAAAAAGAGCCTAGTCCATTTTCCCAGCGTATGGGCTACCTAAGAGCTTCCGTGCAGCCCACAACACTTATCTCATCCTGTGCAGGAAGCCCACAATCCAGGCAATTCACAAGCCGCACTCTCTGTCCCTGCCTGATGACAAATTAAAATGGTCCTCTAAAAAATAATTTTGGACGTGCGCACCAAAACAAGCTCAAATTCTCAGTAATAGGCATGCAAATTTAAGCCCAGAATTCAAATTGATTGAACCATCTACATGTTAAGGTCCTGCATTCCATATGGGCCTAAGGGCCAGTTTGTTTTTGCTTTTGATTGTGTATTTTGGTCCCAAAAGAAGAATAAAAAACGAATAGTCTGATCCTAGGAATCGATTCTCACAATCCAGCCCATCCATATACACTAGAATCCACAATCCATTTCATATATACTCTTGGAGAATCAGTTTCTTTACAACTATAATCCTGAATCAGCTTTTAAGGAATCCAAAGCAAAAACAAATAGACCCTAAGTGAGCTTATATGTGGAATTATGTAATTTTATGGTGTAGCCTGTCTACTGCAGTAGTATCCATACCATATCAAGTGACAGATGGTTAATCCCAAGAGTGTTTCTCCTCGGTTGTATCGAAAATAGTTTTTTTTTAAATGTGATGTCAGGTGTTAGCATAGAAGGATTTCTCTAAGTGACTTTTTATCATTCTAAGAAGGTACCAAAATTTATATTGTGGTAGTATCAAGAGCTACAAAAAATTTGAAGGATGGAGGTGCTAACTTTTTGTACTTCTTGCTACTATATCAATGTAGATTTTGATACCTCTTAAGGATGGTAAAAAGTTTCTTTCTCTTAAGATCTGAATATCCATATGCATGCACTGTTGGGCTTTTGCCTGTGCCATGGCCGGCCCACTTTGGCCCACTAGAAAGAACAAAAGGAGGGAGTAGTCGCTACTGCCTGGAGAAGGGGCTCACGAGGGTTTCCTCGTCTTCTAGCACGGGCTCCTGGCGGCGGTGACGAGTTGAGGGAGTAGTGGCTCCGTGTGCTCCGGGGGAGATGAGGATCGAGCTCCGGCTCATGCGGGATCCCGTTGCTCTGGCTCGGCTATAAGGGAAGCACTTCTCTTTCTCCGATGGATATACTTTTCTCTGGTTTTCCTGGTTCCTCTACTGAGTTCCACCATCTAGTGCTTTGGGTGTTTTATTTGTGCTCGGTCGATTTCCGCCGATGGAGGTCTTTGTCTTCTTTGGTGGTGGTGGTGCTGTGCTTGGCTTCATCGAAGTGGTACCCGGTGGCCACGGGGTGGACTCTGTGATCTTGCGCTTCTTCCTCTGCATCTCGGGCTTCTACTTCTGTTCGTTGTAGAAGTGACGGCATCGTATCTCCGAATCATTTTCCAGTGGCTGCGTGTGTAGCCTGGAAATTTGGTTTCTGGGACAGCGACCTGTTCGCGCTTTGTCTCGACTTCGTCGGCTCGGATCCGGCGCTGTGTAAGGAATTTCACTCCCCTCTGTTAGTATTGTGTCAGTGGACCGATTGAGGAGTTTGGGGGACTAGCCATCGAGCTAGAGGCTATATTCCTTGATCTGGAAACACTGATTTTGGTCCCTTTGCTGCTCAATGATGATTAAGTTAACTGAGGTAATATTAATCTGTTAATTAGTGATTCTTCTCTGTAATTCAGCGCTGTTTAGGTTTTGTCTAGATTGTCAACTTGGTTTTACTGCTACTGGATAAGTGACCTGGTATCCTGAATTTTGCTTCTGTTCAGAGGCTTGTTTCGCATTGTGCTTTCTCGATCCGGACTCAAACCTAGTCATAGTAATTTAACTAATCGGCTTAATTCTATCTTGGTATTGTCCTCATTGCTCAATAATGATGTGTAGTCCTTTGTTGAGTTCTAGTGAGTTAAACACAGAGAACAAAGTCTTGAATTATATATCCTCACTAATATCGATTTCTATAACCCGTGATATATTCTTTGAAATTGGTGTTGGAGGGCTCTTTTTGGAGCAACCCATCAGTTACTTAAATCTGAGAGCAAAAAATTGCTAAATCAACCATGAGCAGTATGCTGGTTTGTTTAGTTTGTTCATTATCCATGCTAGATGCTATGCTTATTTGTGGTCAGATCATGAATTACTTTGTTTACAAGCCTGTTCCTGTTGAAGTCATGATTTTATCTTATGTTCCTGGCATAATGGATAATGTGTGCTTAGTTATATATGGGTTAAGTCATTGTTTCATTATGCTCATACTGCAATTATTTCAACAATCCAGAAACCAAATTTCTGTAATGGCCTCCGGTAGTAGTGACGTAGTTAAGCCTGAGATCTTTGACGGCTCGACTTTACTAAACGGCGAGCACGTGCTAGGTTGTGGCTGATGGACCTTAAGGTCTTCTGGGTGATCTGCAGTCCTCCCTTGCCTCCTATCCCCTTTCTGATGAGGAGAATAGGCGCTGGGAGGAAGCGAATCACGCTGCTCTAGCACGATTGTTGGCCGTAGTCTCAAATAGGCTTTTCGACATCTACTCAAACTACAAGACGGCGAAGGAAGTGTGGGATGACCTAGAACAAAAGTTCTCTGAAGGGGACAACGGGAATGAAAGCTTTATAGTCGAGAACTACCTGAACTATAAGATGGTAGAGAATCGGTCTATTATGGAGCAGGTCCAGGAGCTTCAGCTCCACGTTAGGGACCTGAACCAGTATGACTGTCTCTTGCCAGAGAGCTTTCAGGTTAATGTGATCTTGGCTAAGCTGCCGCCCTCGTGGCGTGACTTTGTGACCGCTCGTCGACACATAAAGGTGCGCCTGACTGTTCCCGAACTTCAGGCAGCAATAAATGTCGAGGAGCGAGCCCGTGCTAGTGGAGGCAAGCACTCCACGTCCCAGTCGAGCTCATTTGGTTGACACCAAGACTTTCAACGCCGGTGGAAAGAAAAAGAAGAAGCCCTGAACCCGATGGCGCAAAGGGAAAGAACATGAAGAGGAAGGAGGATTTGATGCCGCTCGTTTGTGGCATCGTCGGCACACCGCCCGGAGGTGCCGCGACCGTAAGGGCAAGGACCAAAGACCAAAGTCGCCAGGGCGGCCGTAAGGCCGAGGCGCACGTTGCAGTGGCGCCTCGGCTCCACTGATGGGTATGTACCTAGAGCCTTTATGGCTGATTCATCATTTGATTGGTGGATCGATACAGGTGCAACGCGTCATATAGTTGCTGACAGAACCTCTTTCACTTCATTTCAGGGTCAAGATTGTGGATCCGTCTTGATGGGCAACGAGCAAAGAAAGACGAGAATCGAGGATTGGCGGTCTGCACAAGCTTACCTCGGGCAAGACGCTAGTTCTTCGAGGCGTCTTTATGCGTGCCCACGATGCGCGTAACTTGATCGATGGAGTGCGCTTTGTGTAGACAGGGCGTCAGATTAGTGTTCGAGTCTAATAAGGTCATTTTGACCAAGTATGGTGCCTTTATTGGCAAGGGGTATGATAGAGACGGCATGTTTAGTCTCTCTGTCTTATGTCAGAATAATATTTCCATTTTCAATGTAGTTTGTAATAAAACTCATGATGTATGGCATTCTCATTTATGTCATTTGAATTTTGAGGCTATTATGCGGTTGAGCAAAATGAACTTAATTCCGAATATAACTATGAGAAGGGTTCTAAGTGTGAAGTGTGTGTGCAAGCTAAGCAACCCCAAAACCGTTTCACTTTGGTCGAAGGCGAGCACCTCTCCACTAGAGCTAGTCCATTCGATCTTTGTGAGATGAATGGCATTTATACTAAAGGTGTGCGCTATTTCTTTACTCTCATAGATGATAGTACTAGATCTTGTTATGTATACTTGCTTAAAAGTAAAGATGAAGCACTAGATTTCTTTAAAATCTATAAAGTCAAGTGGAAAACCAACTAGAAAAGACAATAAAACGGCTAAGGTCCGATGAGGAGGTGAATACATCTCTAAGGATTTCGCCCACTGTGAAGAAAGTGGTATCATTCATGAAACCACACCTCCTATTCTCCCCAATCTAATGGGGTAGCGGAACGAAAGAACCTAACATTATGTGACTTGGTTAACTCCTTGTTACAAAGTTCGGTATGTCGGTCCGATGGTGGGGAGGCGGTTCTCACAGATTAACTATGTCCTAAATAGGGTGGCGCCTGCAACCGCGAGGTAACTCCTATGAAGGATGGAAGGAGAAAGCGAATATGTCCCATCTTCGCATTTGGGGCTGCCTCGCTAAGGTCACCGCCTGCTTAGAAGAAGAGGAAACTAGGACCTAAGGCAGAGATCTGTCTTTCTAGGATATCTTGTCAACAACCTGACATATAGATTTCTAGTGGTCAAATCCGAGACGAGCGAAGTCAGCCAGTAAATGACCTTATGGAGTCTCGTGATGCGATATTCTTTGAGTCTATATTTCCTATGAGATCTAATGAGATAATCACACCAGATAGCTCGAGTGAGCACTACTCTATCCCTCCTGAAGTGGCCGAGCCCACTCCTGACTTGGAGTTGAGGAGGAGTAAGAGGCGAGGACCTGAAAAGTCATTTGGTGATGATTTTGCCACTTATCTTGTAGATGATGAGCCACGCATTCTCTCTCGAGGCATTCGCATCTCGATGCGAATACTAGAGGGAAGCGATTAAATAGTGAGATAGATTCTATCATCGCTAACGGAACGTGGGAAGTCGTCGATCTACCAAGTGGATGCAAACCAGTGGGTTGCAAATGGATATTCAAGAAGAAGAGGAGACCTGATGGTACTATTGAAAAGTATAAGGCCCGCTTAGTGGCTAAGGGTTTCACTTTCGAAAAGAGGGTGAAGACTACTTTGATACCTATTCCCAAATGGCGGATTACCTACTATCCGGTATGCTTATAGCGTTGGGTGCATGCATGTAATCTCCTAGTCCATCAAATGGACGTAAAGACCGCTTTTCTTAATGGAGAGCTGGATGAGGAGATATATATCGCAGCGAATGACGGATTTGTGGTAAAGGGACAGGAGAATAAGGTTTGTCGCTTGATTAAGTCTTTGTATGGTCTTAAGCAAGCCCCCAAGCAGTGGCATGAGAAATTTGATAACACATTGACATCTGTTGGGTTTTGTGTGAACGAAGCAGACATATGCGTGTATTATCGGTTTAGAGGGGGCCGAGGTGTCATTCTATGTCTTTACGTAGATGACATATTGCTGTTTGGGACCGACTTAGATGTTATCAATGAGTCGAAAGAATTTCTCTCCTCAAACTTTGATATGAAGGATCTAGGAGAAGCAGATGTTATTCTTAACATCAAGCTTATTAAGGGTCAGAATGGGATCACGCTTTCGCAGTCCCATTATGTGGAGAAGATCCTAACCCGCTTCGGGCATATGGATTCTAAACCTGCCTCCACGCCCTATGATCCGAATATGAGGCTTTGCAAGCACACTGGTGAAGGTGTTAATCAACACCTGTATTCACAAGTAATTGGATCCTTGATGTATCTCTGTAGCGCTACTAGACCTGATATCTCATATGCAGTATGCAGATTAAGCCGTTACACGGCTAATCCGGGAGATGATCATTGGGTAGCACTACATAGAGTACTTAGGTATCTCAAGGGTACCATGAAGCTTAGAATCCATTACTTTGGCCATCCGGCTGTCCTAGAAGGATTCAGTGATTCTAACTGGATCAGTGACTCGGATGAGATGAAGGCTACTAGTGGATATGTTTTCACTATAGCAGGTGGGGCCGTGTCATGGAAGTCTGCAAAACAGACTGTCATCACACGCTCAACCATGGAGGCTGAACTAGTGGCTCTAGATTCAGCTGCTGTGGAGGCAGAATGGCTCAAGGAGCTTCTTTCTGACCTACCAGTGCTGGAAAAGCCGATTCCAGCTGTCCTAGTATATTGCGATAACCAGACTGTGATAGTCAAGGTTAAGAATAGAAAGGACAATATGAAGTCCTCGAGGCATATTAAGAGGAGACTTAAGTCTGTTCGGCATGCAAGAGAGACGGGTGTTATTGTTGTAGAATACACTCAGTCTGGTAGTAACCTAGCTGATCCTTTTACAAAGGGTCTACCTAGGACGACTATCGAAGCAGCGTCTAGAGGAATGGGGCTTATACCCTGTTAGTGGTAACCAACAGTGGTAACCCATCCTGACTGAGCGGCGATCCCGCGAATCAGGCTCTGGGACAACTAAGCTGTGTGGTACTGTAAAGCACACCTAATAAAGCCCCACTCGCTGCAGTGCTTATTCTGTAAGGCAGGATGAGGTGAAAACCTCTTAATGAGTTCGGAGCCTTATAAAGGCTAGGGAATTGTCCTACAGGATTCCCTTGAAGAACGAACCTATGTGAGCAGATCGTGGGGTCGCGATCCGTGAGAGTTTAGGGTATACTCTCTAGAGAGCTCATGAATGGATACAAGGACATGACCGTAACGTCCTGCCCCGCTAGAGGTGCAGTTTTGCAGCCTAGTACTGCGTGCTATCTGAATGAATGCCCTCACATCAAGACTCGGATCAAGGCGTAGTCCTCCTTTATGCGTGTCGGGTTGGATTTCTTGTAGCTAAACAATGGTTCAAACCTTTGCGGTACCTATGTTGAATAGCAGTATATTAAACAAGATTTCACAGTGTCATTACCATTGTCGATTGAGGCAAAAGGGTGGGGATTGTTGGGCTTTTGCCTGTGCCATGGCCGGCCCACTTTGGCCCACTAGAAAGAACAAAAGGAGGGAGTAGTCGCTACTGCCTGGAGAAGGGGCTCACGAGGGTTTCCTCGTCTTCTAGCACGGGCTCCTGGCGGCGGTGACGAGTTGAGGGAGTAGTGGCTCCGTGTGCTCCGGGGGAGATGAGGATCGAGCTCCGGCTCATGCGGGATCCCGTTGCTCTGGCTCGGCTATAAGGGAAGCACTTCTCTTTCTCCGATGGATATACTTTTCTCTGGTTTTCCTGGTTCCTCTACTGAGTTCCACCATCTGGTGCTTTGGGTGTTTTTTGTGCTCGGTCGATTTCCGGCGATGGAGGTCTTTGGTGGTCTTTACTGGTGGTGGTGCTGTGCTTGGCTTCATCGAAGTGGTACCCGGTGGCCACGGGGTGGACTCTGTGATCTTGCGCTTCTTCCTCTGCATCTCGGGCTTCTACTTCTGTTCGTTGTAGAAGTGACGGCATCGTATCTCCGAATCATTTTCCAGTGGCTGCGTGTGTAGCCTGGAAATTTGGTTTCTGGGACAGCGACCTGTTCGCGCTTTGTCTCGACTTCGTCGGCTCGGATCCGGCGCTGTGTAAGGAATTTCACTCCCCTCTGTTAGTATTGTGTCAGTGGACCGATTGAGGAGTTTGGGGGACTAGCCATCGAGCTAGAGGCTATATTCCTTGATCTGGAAACACTGATTTTGGTCCCTTTGCTGCTCAATGATGATTAAGTTAACTGAGGTAATATTAATCTGTTAATTAGTGATTCTTCTCTGTAATTCATTGCTGTTTAGGTTTTGTCTAGATTGTCAACTTGGTTTTACTGCTACTGGATAAGTGACCTGGTATCCTGAATTTTGCTTCTGTTCAGAGGCTTGTTTCGCATTGTGCTTTCTGATCTGGACCTGAAACCTAGCTGTTAGTAATTTAACTAATCTGGCTTAATTCTATACTGGTATTGTCCTGCTGTTCAGTAATGATGTGTAGTCCTTTGTTGAGTTCTAGTGAGTTAAACCTGTAGAACAGTGCTGAATTATATATCCTCACTAATATCATATTTCTATAACCTGTGATATATTGCTGAAATTGGTGTTGGAGGGCTCTTTTTGGAGCAACCCATCAGTTACTTAAATCTGAGAGCAAAAAATTGCTAAATCAACCATGAGCAGTATGCTGGTTTGTTTAGTTTGTTCATTATCCATGCTAGATGCTATGCTTATTTGTGGTCAGATCATGAATTACTTTGTTTACAAGCCTGTTCCTGTTGAAGTCATGATTTTATCTTATGTTCCTGGCATAATGGATAATGTGTGCTTAGTTATATATGGGTTAAGTCATTGTTTCATTATGCTCATACTGCAATTATTTCAACATGCACAAGCTGAACAAGCAAATGAGAGGTACCTAGATTTGTTCTTCCATCACCTAGCATATGGGAAGCTACAATTTCCAGCCTAACATGTGCAACATTTTTTTTGCACATTTAGCTGCATAAAATCCAGCTCAATAAGAGCTTCAAGGCACACACACTGCACACAAAACTGTAAGGTCAAAGGATTCTTCCTGATCCTCCTCACCCACCTGAACATATGTGCCATCTGCAGATGCAGCAGAAAAACAAATTAAAAGGCGTCGCCATGTGCTTTAGCAAGGAGGCAGTTGGAATAACAGCATTCATCTGACTGATTTCTTTTCTAAGATTGAAGCAAAATTTATCCCAAATGCTGCATCTGATGAACTCCATAATTGATGATTTGGTCGGCGCGCACACAAAACGGTTATGTGCGCTAGCTAGCTGCAAGATCATACCATGATGTGCAGGATTAATGGCAGATGAAAGGATCCAAGTGCATAGCTCGTGAGCAGCTTCTTGGAGGGAGGATTCAGGAGCTAATTTAGTGTCCATTCTTGTTTAGGGAAAACACGGGATTAGTGTATGGGCATTGCACCATGTGAGACTTAGCCTGATCAAATGAGGGCAGCGCTTGATCTCGAAACCATCACTTTCCTAGCCCCTAACAATCTTTGTTTGCAAATTTGGTCCTCTTTCAAACGTAATTATAAAAATAACCCCCCTCCCTGACCGTGGAAGCACTTGTAGGCGACACGTGTCACTTAGCGTGCTAGGGCCATGACAAGGACCTACCGAGGTACCACTCCTCGACAAGACTTTGTGGTAATAATTACTCTCTTTAATTAGTTAATCATTTACTTAATCACTTATTTAATCCTTCATTGATTAACTAATTACTTGATTAATCACTCAATAAATGTATTTGGCTTAATTAACTGGGTGCATTAAAGTTATCAGGTACAATACTCGGCACCTTCTACGATGCACCTTCTACTGCGATGTGGGAGATTTGCAAAAATAGTTTGTCGAGACTATAAAAGCGATGGCTTCCGTGTGGCCTGTCTCCCATTGTGATCTTTCAGGGTTCACAAAGCACAAATTGCCCTGTCCCTTCGATCTCCATGCCCGTCCTGTCAAAATGATTAGATTCAGACATAACACTTGTTTCAGGCAAAACACAAAACTGAACTAGTGAGTAGTGACTAGTGACTACTGGCTAGTGTGTATCAGGTTCAGGGTAGCCTCTTGGCTATCCTGAGCTACATCAAGATTCTGAAAAGTAGACAATTTAGGTATATGTCGGACTCAAATATGAATTGAAAATGTGGATTTTGATTTTTTTCCCCCATTCTATTTGAAAAAGTTTTTGAGATTTGTCTCCACTATTCATAATCAGCCAGAAACTAGACTGTAACCATATGGTTATTGGGTAGTTCCTCGTCAAACTCATTGCAAATATTCCAAAATAATATTTGAAGATTTCTCTACCCATTCCTATCGTATTTGTTGCACTGGCAGGAACTAGCTAGCCCGACATCGAAATAGAGAACCTTGCTATAGAACTTGCTGTGAGTAATGAATTAAAGACTTACACATGTTGATCTTTTATGATCAGCCTAGCTACTAGCCAGCTATTGAAAATACGATTAGGACATATATACAAAATGCGCAAGATAAGGTTTTGAACTAAAAGATCACCAGTACTTTGCTAGCTTTCTCTAGTTCATCAGGCTTTGAGTATGGCTAATACCCATATAAATGCATCCCAATGGGAGGCAAGGGGATGGTGTGATTTCACTAGTGCTTTGTGGTCCTCAAGACAAGCTTTTGCGGTTGTACTTGACATGATATTATCTCTTCAAACTAGAGAAAGGGTTAGTGGTGATCCTGTGGTCTATCTATGTATGCATCTTTGGAGGATGTTAACATTATTATCACTAGTCAAGTATCATCACATCACACCACCAGATGAAAGTGCCAAGTGGTTATTCTAATGTAGTATGTATATTAATTGTGACGAGAGATGATCACAAGCAGCTCTATGGGTCATCGAAACAGCAATTTTTTTTAATTTATTGGTCTAATATTTGATCTCCTCTAGTTGCTGTTGACTGAGCAAATGATAATGTGTTTGGCTCTAGTCAAAATTCGGCTCCAGCACTTGTTAGTCGGTTTCTTTTGGCTCCATCTTCTCAGCTTCTATGAGGCTCCAGCTCTTCGGTTCATATTGCTAAGTGAACCCGAGGTGTACCAGAACATATCAGAAAATTGCTACACGCACCCAGAGCATATACCAGTTCGGATGAGAGCCGTTCTTACACATGTGGGTGTGAGGAAAGAATTACTTTTTACCCTGTGACTGTTCCAGGGCTAACAAAAGTGGAATTTTATTGTAATTCTGATTATTGGCAATATTCATGCATAGTTTAGAGAATTATACCTATTATTTTGTGCTCATTATTGGCGGGATATCATGTGTAAATTCAGACTTTCATGTTTATTATTTTGTGCTCATATTATTGGCAGATTCTATTAGTTGCAATTAATGTTTTTATGCATATTATTGGTGGATTTATTGCAATTCATGCAGAATTTATCATTGGAGATTTATTTGACATTTCATCATCGATTTATTCTTGGCAATTTCTTTGACGTTTCATCGTCGGTTTCTTTGACGTTTCATCATCTTTTTTGGAGGAAAAAATAATGTCAGTTGAGGAGACAACTGAATTTGGCATTTTATCATCCTTATTTTGGTGTTTTATTCACCGTTTGGATACGTTGACTATTATGTAGGTTTTGGCAATGTAAATTTGAAATTTAATGACACCCTAATGGTAGTATTATACTCTTTAGAGTTTTTCTAGTGAAGGTTTTATTCCAATATCAGTTTGAGATGAAGGTTTGAAATGCAAGAAGGAATTTATTTCTGTTTTGATACGACAACGTTGTTTTATTGTCTTTGCTCAATATAAGGTGTTTGCTGCAATTTATACTCTATTGATGATACAAGAATTTTTCTTCATATTGATATTTTTTTAGCAGTTTCAACCATATTATGGATTTGCAGTAGGCAGTTTGCCGAATTTTATGTTTCAGGTGGAGCATGTCAAAAATCCATGTTATGTGTTTTTCGCTATCTATCTAGCACCACAGGTGATGTCTTGGCTTATTCCGTTTGATGAATGATTATTTGTTTCAGGAGGTCAGTTGCACAGGCTCAGACTTTTCTAGAGTTATGAATTATTGAAGACTTAGGTTTCTTCGTTTACTTTGTTGAAAGCTGCATGTTTGGATTAACTATTTCAGTCTTTCTCTCGATCTACTGGTGGTTTGCTCAATCTTGCTTCGTGAGAAATATTTGGATAAGATTATTCTAATCTTTGTCTTTCGCACTATAAGTGTTTGATTGGTAGTTCCAGTCTTGGTAGTCTTTTGGGCTTTTAATACACTTGTATTCATAGTGCTTTCATACTCTTTGTAGTTTTCTAGAAACAATTTAGTTATATATTTTGAGTTAAGGGGAGTTTTGTTAAAGATAATATCTCAATTTACCATATCTTTTGGTTTTATCCAAATTAGTTGTTAGTACAAGTCTCATACAACTCGGATTCTTTGGCAATGTAAATCACGTCCTATACTTGTAATCTTTGGAACGTTACAGTGGATTGTTTTCCGTAGTTTTTTCCTACAAGAGTTTTACACCTTAAATTATGTCTCTAATATTTTGTTGTGCTTCTATACTTCTATCCCTAACAAGTGGTATTAGAGCTCTAACATGTCGCTTACCATGGAATTTTGGGTTTGGTGATGAGGTAGCTTCAGTTGCCATATATGCATGTGGAGTTAAGGGTGTGTTTGGTTGGTGGGATGAAGTTGAATGAGATGGAATGGTCCTGTACCATTTGGTTCTATTGTTTTGGGTGAATAAAATGATTCAGCATCTATAGAGGATATTCCTCAAATTTGTATTCCATCATTTAGGATGGAATAGTTCCATTCAAGTAACCAAACACATGAATGACTTTTTTCTTGAACCATCTCATACATGTACCACTTAGTACAAGCAACTAAACACACCCTAAATCTATGTGGATGAATGAAACTTCAGAATAGATCTACAATCACAAAGGTATGAACAATTTTCTAATTCGTTAGGAGAAGGTGAGGAAATACCACACTTATTCGAAAGATTTTGATTTAAAGGGTAGTTACTCAATTTGAACAAATTACCCACTCCTAGAAACCAACCTTTTCCTGAATGCACTAGCTAAGTTTCCATCCATAGAGACAATTGAGTTCTTTTTCAACGTTATTATGTCTAGGAATTGAATTGGAATTACATATATATATTGCTATGATGAAAGATCGGATTTAGGAGCTAATAAACTCAAAAAAATTGACCGCTCTTCTTTTCTTTGGAACGTAATGATCACAACATAAAGCAATAGGTATTGGCTAATTGCAAATATTAAGTAATAAATGTACTTATCATAGACAAAAATCAAACCATTATCTCTTGTCTTGTCAGGGAATAGGAGACTTTGGTTAACACCAAGACGCTTATTTGGAGCTACCTATATGAGGTAAGAGGAACCATACCACGAACATATAATCCATCAACATTTGGTAAGCATTGACGTTATTAGCAGCAACAAGATAAAAGTGATGACAAGGCACTCAAATCACATAATCCAAAATATTATTTTTGTCAAAAGGCATCATTGACTAGTCATTTGGTGTCATCACTCACCAGGTCAAGTCATCACAATGGGATTTCTCAACTAATTAAGTTCATTCATAGTGGTTATCGTTGATACTGATTTGTTCGCTTTTGCTTAGCTATTTTGGCTCCCTGGATTTCATTATGAATACTACACAACGTGTGTGTGTGTGTGTTTGAGGGAGTATTAACACATGGTTTTGGCACTCGGTACATCAAACAAGCTTCTGGCACAGGTGATATGTTCTCCCTTGTTTTCCTCCTCCTTTCCTGCCCTTTTCAAGGATCTTATGTCCCCTACAAACTAAGCTTTGTCACTTACATCTTTACTATTTCCTAGTATAATTTCCCTGTAACTTCAATATAAGCAACCAAATCCAGCAGATCCCGATTCTATTTATCTATTCACAAAGAAACAAACTTGTCTTCTCCCATCACTATGTGAATTTGCTTGATAAGCAATAAACAAACAAAAACAACAACCTATTTTTTAAAAAAATTGTTTTTAGGCAGACAAGCCCAATTGTTTACTGTCCAGTTAGTTGTCTATTGACTCCCATGAATTCTGTCTTTCCAATGCAGGTATATGTAGTCACCATTTCCTGTACTGCAATTGAGATGCAGTTCGGACTTCAAAGCACTGCAACATGGTCCTAATTAGTTTGTAGAGAAATTATTTATGAATAGAGAAACTGATGTATTATAATTAACACGTTAGTACAAATAACAAGTTGCAGAATACATAATATGCAAAAAGCTTCCTGAAGTCAGTTGGAACTTTGTACAAATAACAAGTTGCTGAAGTGCAGTCTTGTTATTTGTACCTATAAGGCAGAAGAGAACCGCTAAACTCGAGCAAATTCAGGTAACAAATTTGGTGTGTCAATTTGATGGGCAACATGAGAAAACTCAGTCAGCAATCTCAGATCTTATGTATGACAGCCACAGACCAAAAAGTAGACAACCGGTGCAAACCTGACCTTATGATTATTGAGTTGCATGCACCATCCAGTTCACCTAAAACCTTAAGCTGATGAGAAAAGATAGTCAATTCACTTATACTTCAACATTCCCCCTCATGTGCAAACTCCCTCAGGCTTAAGACGTGGAATAGAAGTGGGCTGCAATTATTTTTTAAAATTGTGCCAATTAGGTCTTGAATTCGAGACCTCTTGGCTCTGATACCATATTGAGTTGCATGCACCATCTAATTCACCTAAAAGCTTAAGCTGATAAAGAAAGGTGGGCAATTCACTTATACTTCAACAATGATCTCTCTTAATTTTGTAGACTGACTAAATCATCTCACATCTGATTTAACTGATTGACTGATTAAAGAACAAATCAAAGCTGTCAAATGATGCAACAGTGAAGGGAGCACATAATTGAATCTCTTACTGATAAGTCTGTATTTTATATGAAAGTGGGATTTGTATCTACTTCTTGGCATGCATGATTGGATTCATCAGGACCGGCAAAAAGGGGACAGCTTAGGAGTAAGATTTGTCATGTGTGTGTCATTCTACAATTGACTGAAATTAAGATGTCCCAAAAAAAGTCAGCTTAGCATTCTACTAAAGTGCTTTCTTGATAAGAACCCACAAAGCATCAACAAGAAGAGACAAATTTCAGGTATTAATGTAACCAGAAGGAACAAGTCACTGAAAAGGTCAGAAATGGTACCAATTTGAATAAACTTTGCCTGCAAATATTTCTGTCAAAGTCAAACCGAGTGTGTGATCAGTTCAGAATTCTTGTGTCAAGGCCAATCTTAAGCAGTTGATTAGGCATCTGATCGCTAATCAAACAAGTAGGAAAAAGAAACTGAATAGACGCATTTTACAAGATTAGCATCACATAAACAAATCCATGACAGCATCAACAGTACATTCCTGTGACATGGTTATCTAACAGAAAATAATATTACTGATCAAAGTAACAGTTCCAGCCTCAGATTGATCAAGGAATCAAATGGACTCCACTATTTTACACCTGAAAGGGCATCAAAGAAAATCTTTCTTTTTTCTTATCAGAATCTGCAGTTTGTCAGAAGGCCAGCTGAACAAGAAGAGAAAGCCCAGATGCATATATACATTAATTAAATGTAAATCATTTCCTTCTGTGTATACAGGAGAAGGTCAAATTGACCAGTTGACCTAGCTTTTCTTGAAGATACAAGAAAACTCAATTTCTTTTACCTTTTCGTCTGTGAGTAATTTGCTGTCATTTTTCTAACAACTATAGCTTTCGACTAACAAAGTTCATGTACAGAATTCAGAAAAGAGTCTGCATCAGAAATCTATCTTCAGATGTGAGTCCAAGGAGGCCAGTGCCTTTTACTAAAATATCCTCTCTAGTCATAAAAGAAATGTTGATTTAGGTTACTGCAATCAAACTTTCTTAACTTTGGTTATTGATATCTTTCTCAATAATTATATTAAGCACATAAAAATGGTACGTATAGATTTGTCTCAAAAAGAACTTTCATATAAGTATAATTTTGTTTGGTTTTATAAATCTATCATAATAGAAATCAATGGTCAAAGTTATGTTTTTCACATCGTGTTGATGTCTAAAATGATATTATTTTGTGATCGGAGGAAATAAAAACTTTGGCTCCATTTGCCAAGAAAACAAACACAATTACATAAACATAAAAGAGACACCAAAATTAAGGAGAGGTAATTAACCATACGAACCTTTGACCCATAATAGCTGCATCAAATCACAGACATGGTCACATGACTCACATGTGTAGGCCCTTCACACATCAATAAATAAATAAAAACACCTATACCCGCAAGAATTGGAGAGCAACCGAAGCGCCACCTGTCACCATGCCGATTTGCGAAAAACCCCCTCCGTTTCTTCGAAATTACGGATAGATCCTTCGCGATTTTTTTGTGAGACAAGAATATTTTTTTTCCTTCGCGTTTAGGTCCCTGACCCGGTATTTTACGGAAAAGCCTCCCGTTAATTTCAAATCGCGAACGAGCCCTTTTCTAATTTTTCAGGGATAGCGAACAGGTCCAAAAAATAACAACCAGTCCACGCTTCTTACGTTCAGTCCTTTCTCTGTTTTCCGGAAAAATGTTTTCGCCACCGAAAAACCGGAAAAAATATTTTTGCCACCCAAAAACCCGAAAAAAGTTTTGTCACCAAAAACGCAGATTCATCAAGTTTTATATCGGCTTATGGATTTGCCAACGGTCGAATCATGGGCTTTTTAAAAAATGTAGATTCGTCATGATTCAAAAACCGAAATAAATGTTTTCGCCACCAATAAAACGCAGATTCATCGAAGTTTTATATCAGCTTATGGATTTGCCACCGGGTCTTAACCGCGGGCTTTTTTTAAAAAAATGTAGATTCGTCATGATTTATAGCGACGAGTGGATTCGCGGTGGGTCCTAACGACCCATTTTTTTAGCGAAGCGCAACAAAAAACCCTAAAAAATGTTTTCAAGACTCAAAAGCGAAACAATGTTTTCGTCATGGATTCGCCGGTGGGTCCTAACGACCCATTTTTTTTAACAAACGCAAAAAAAAACCGAAAAAATGTTTTCAGCACAAAAAAAAAACGAAAACAATGTTTTCGTCACCGAAAAAACACGGATTCATCGAAGGTTTATATCAACATATGGATTTACCAACGGGTCATAACCGCGCATGCTATCAAAATTCAACCGGCGCAGCGTAGCGCGCTTTTCCACCTAGTATAACATAATCATGCACACATCCTTGTGCTCTCTTTCCCATAAATTTGATGCACCACAGAAAAAAAATATTACATACACAACAACTCTCTCTCTCTCTCTGCCACACACGTATCATGAGGCATGAGATATCATACCTACCTTCTATTAAAGTTGAAAGGATTCCTGGATAGATAGCTATGCCATGTGTCACCGTACGCACATTCGCAAAAAACCCTCTATTTCTTCAGATTACGGATAGGTCCCTATAGATTACGAATAGGTCCTTCGCGGTTTTTTGTGAGGGGAAGATATTTTTTTCTTAATCACGTTTGGGTCCCTCGTGGGCTATTTTACGGAAAAAAGCTCCCGTTAAATTCACATCGCGGACAAGCCCTTTTCTAATTTTTCAGGATAGCGGACAGGTCCAAAAACGTAACAAACAGGCCCTTGCTCCTTATGTCTAGGTTCTTTCTCTGTTTTTCCTAGAAAAAATGTTTTCATCACCAGAAATATATGTGCAACTCTATCTCTAGATTTTTTTTGCCAGCTCGATTTTCCATCTCGATCTCTGATATTTTTTAAAACATGTATTATTACTCGGTGAACGCGTAGAGTGTTAGGCTCGACAAAAGAAGGTTGTCATCTCTAATAATTTTTCACCCTTTTTCCTCTAGACTATTTTCACACCTCGGTTTTTCAGCTCGGTCTCCAATATTTTTCAAATAATTCGTCGAAAGAGATATTTCTACAACTCTATCTCTCTATTTTTTCCCCCGTAACTCAGTTTCTGCTATTTTCCGGAGTGAGAAATATGTGTACGGTTGTATCTTTATAGTTTTTTTTGCAATTCGATCTATAGTATTTTTCAAAGCATGTATTATTGATGGTTGAACGTATAGAGTGTTAAATTCGGCAAAAGAAGATTCTTTCTCCGTCTTTCCTGAGAAAATATATACTATGTATTAAAGTTGAGAGATTGCAGGCCCTTAAAGAGTGTCCGAGTGTCACCACAAAAAAAATCCTCCGAAGATTTAGAAGCTATGCCTTTGTCTATTTTTCCGTTCAGGTCTATTTTCCCAAAAAAAAGGTAGAAAGATCCTACAAAAATTTTAAAAAAAACGTCTTGTTCCATTTTCCCAAGAAAAAACCGAAAGACCCTTCAAAAAAATAGATAATACATCTCAATCTGTTTTTTTCTTAAAAAATGGGAATTAATTTTCCGCTCACGTGCACGACGTGCACCGCGCTTATCTTCCTAGTAATCCCTATATATAACACGTCGAGACCAAGAGCAGCTCACCCTTGACATAACACAGTAGCTGCACAATAACAGGCTACAAGCCTCTCCATGTCCAAGCACAGCGAGTGCATGCGTGATGGATCAAACAATGTCGACAACGAAGTCCACGTGCCCTGCGCCCGACCATGACCATGGTCACCACCTCTCCTCCAGCTCCTTCACCTCATCGGCGTCGCCGGAAATGAGACCGCCGTCACCGTCGTCACTACCGCCGACCATCCCGGCCACCAACCCTCACAACGGGCCGGCGTGTCTGAAGCTTATCGAGGACCTGACCAGCCACGCCGGCGCCATCCAGCGGCGCGTCCTCAGCGAGATCCTCTCCAAGAACGCCGGCACGGACTACCTCCGCGGCTTCCTCGGGGACGTCGAAGGCAGCCACGGCGACGAGCTCGCCGCCGAGTTCAAGGAGCGCGTGCCGGTCGTCGAGTACGAAGACATCAAGCCGTATATCGAGCTCATCGCCAACGGCGCCCCTTCGACCCTCATCTCCTCCAAGCCCATCACCGAGCTCCTCACAAGGTAACATAAGTTAAATCACACTCACATGCTTAATCTTGACTTCGTAATTTTGGCACTCACAGCGGTGCTGGTGCATGCGCAGCTCCGGCACGTCGGGCGGCCAGCCGAAGCTGATGCCGGCGACGGAGGAGGAGCTTGACCGCAAGACCTTCCTCTACAACCTCCTCGTTCCCGTCATGAACAAGTAAAAGTCTTAGACTCAGCTCGTACTAGTCATTCCACTCCATAGCATCCATGCACGCACGCGCGCGCACAGACATGTACACGTACGTGTGGCTGAGGCATGTGCATGATGGCATGCAGGTACGTGCAAGGGTTGGACGAAGGGAGGGGGATGTACCTCCTGTTCGTGAAGCCGGAGATCACGACGGCGTCGGGTCTGGTGGCGCGGCCGGTGCTGACGAGCTACTACAAGAGTTGCCACTTCCGCCGGCGGCCGGACAGCCCGTACACGCGTTACACGAGCCCCAACGAGACGATCCTGTGCCCGGACAGCCGGCAGAGCATGTACGCGCAGCTGCTCTGCGGCCTCGCCCGTCGCGGCGAGGTGCTCCGCGTCGGCGCAGTCTTCGCCTCCGCCTTCCTCCGCGCCATCAAGTTCCTCGAGGGCCACTGGCGCGCGCTCTGCGACGACATCCGCGCCGGCCGCGTCCACGGCTCGCGCGTCACCGACCCCGAGTGTCGGGAGGCCGTCGCGAAGGTCATCTCCCGGCCCGACCCGGCCCTCGCCGACGCCATCGCCGCCGAGTGCGGAGGCGGGTCGTGGCAGGGCATAGTGAGGCGGTTGTGGCCGAGGACCAAGTACATCGAGGTCATAGTGACGGGGTCAATGGCACAGTACATACCGCTGCTCGAATTCTACGGCGACGGCTTGCCGCTGGTGTCAACGATGTACGCGTCGTCGGAGTGCTACTTTGGAATCAACCTCCGGCCGCTGGATCGGCCGGAGGACGTGGCGTACACGCTGCTGCCCAACATGTGCTACTACGAGTTCATCAAGGTGGAGAAGGACGGCGAAGAGAGCCTGGAGGGGAAGGTGGTCGACCTCGTCGACGTCGAGGTCGGCGGCTTCTACGAGCTCGTGGTCACCACGTTCACAGGTTAGCGGCGTGTGCCTTTCTTGCATTGCTTCGTCTTCTCCTTTAGCTTCTGCATGTGTTTGCGTGTATTCTTGCCTTTTGGTAGTTTCCGATCGATTCACGCTGATTTGTTCAACGACTAGACGCATTCTAGACCGTCTGATTACAATATCAATGACTGAGACCGGGGCGAATATATCTCAAGTTAGTCGCTACAAATAATGTTTCTCAACTTTTTATGCCACCATTTTTTACACTTGCTTCGACTTCCGCTCGAAGGATAAGTAGTGATGTATGGTGTGTAAAGCGTGTGTAAAGTCACAAACACATATACCAGGACAGGTCCTTTTTCCTAATTATTAACTGGTGTAGTAACTACACATAGTAGGAACTATTCAACTGCAAAATCAAGATTAAGTGGCTACCAATGTAATAATTCCCCATCCACATATGACCTTTTTTTTTTCTTTTTGGTCTTGTGATCGATCGATCAAATATGTTCTTGAAATCCCTATTGGAAATGTGGTTGTTCTTGACAAGGGCTTACTGTAGTTCATTTTAGTTGAAGACTGGATTGGAGGCACGCATTTTAGTTGTATTGTATGCATATGTCAATTGCTCTTTTGGCTGAAAATGATATTAAAATGCAGAGTGAAAATACCTTATCGATGTGATACCATCTTGGCATGGTGGCCTATTTTTCAAAGATAAGTGTAGGTGTCTTAGAAGAAAAGATTAGTGCCTTTCTTTTACTTCTTTAGTTTTATTTTGGCTTTTGCGGTCTCCTTGCTGTTCCCCTAATGGTGGACAGCATTGAGCTTTGCTTCCCACAGCTCACTGCTTGAATATTCTATGCGGCTTAGGTTTCTTGGCAATATTACACTACCTCCATTTCTGTACATCTTTATGTTTCTTCACAACATTACACTACCTTTATTTCTGTCCATCTTTAGGTTGACGCATTAGTTATTTTTGGGTTTTCATTTACTGACTATCATTTTTCCTTGAGTTGAGATCTTGGGGTCTAATAGTTTTGAAAGAAAAACTAATTTGGCTACTCTCTTCGTTTCTGAATATATGTCATTCTAACTTTCAAATTTTGTTTCTACATACATGTCATTCTACAATTTCTCAGTGGCTTTTTATATATTTTTCTTTCTATACCCCTCCTAGTTAGCTATTTCTATTACCCTTTAGTACCATAAACTAGAGTTAGTGATACCATCCAAAGATATCAGGAAGAGAGGTAATGTAATCTTTCATAGATGTACCTTGATGAAAGTGAAGAGTTTATAATGACATTTATTGAAGATCGGAGGGAGTACTTAACATAAGCCAATAATTGGTTGGGCAAAGTATTTTTCTTAGCTATTATATTTCCAAGAGGATATATTTAATTCATGACAATGCATGGGTGTCAACTGCAATCTTCTCTTACCACATAATTTCCAATTCATTTATATTTATGGACTAAGTAGATAAATAAATCGCGCTTGTTTAGTTGCTTGTGTTTCTTGTGGTTAGATGTTACGAAATTAATTTAATGGGAACTTGTGATTTGGAGTAGAATAGTTGCTTGTGTTCCTTGTGGACTTGTGGTTAGATGTTACAAAAATTAATTTAATGGGAACCTGTAATTTGGAGTAGAATGCTTGGGGGGTTTGACCAAATAAGGTATAGCTCTGGATCCCTGACTAGGCCAATGGTGTGTAGGCGTGTAGGGTGCTCGACTCCCACAGTCTACCTCGTCTCCTAGCTTGCAGTAACCTTTCTTGTCAAACTACGCTCGCTTTCACCCGACCAGGAGTGGAGGAGTAGTTAAGAAAGGCTAGCTGAAAGGGATTAAAAAGGGCAGGTCAGACCTATGTACACCTACCATCATTAAGTAAGTATATATATAGGTTGTTTTTAACTTTCGATTACGTCGGATGCAATGCAAGAGCTAGACCATAGTTTTCGAAAAATTGGCGGTGCAGATTATTAAAGAAACTGCATCATGATTGCGATATGGATATAAATTTGACTTCACGTGGGCATGATTGGGGTTAAAAAACATTTACTTACTGGAGCAATAACTAATGCTACCAAAATCGAAAGGCTATGGAAGAATCAATATATAATACTATATGCCACAACAATAAGATAATCCAGATGTGACATTTATTAAAATGATATCCAGTCAATTTGACATCCCCTCTCAACCCCACGCATCAGCTTAATAAATTTGTTAGCTTAACCTTATAGTCTTGCACTCCATGAATAAATTGAACTTGGACCCACGTACGATACCTTAAACTATGCTGCTGAGGGGAAGTTGTTTAATGCACTGAATCAAATAGACAGCCACCGCATGTGGAAGCTCTACACGAGCGTGTAAGTGGGGCAGAAAGTCAGAGGGTTCATTATTGTAGCATGGAATGACCAGAGATGTGTCCCCAACAATTGGAGTTATTTAAAGTAAAATTAATGAGCAGTACATTTACAGAGAATAGCTAGTTGTTAGCTTGAGATATAGTCTTGGTCATTACATATTAAAAACAAAATATGTATTTTCTGAATAGCCTATTCATAGAGTGTGACTATGCACGCTACGGGCATCCGTCAATTAAAGATTTCGCTAGTCATATATGTGAATTAGGATGTTTGAATGGGAGAGACTAGATCGTGCATGGATTATAGATAATTCATATCACAAATCTTACTACGCTAATAACTTTTGGGTTAATTTGTTTGGTTTGTTGACCTAGTTTACAGCAATTGAGTGTACGTATCACGTCACAAATCCTCCTATCAAGGACAATACCTGACAAATTTTCTTCTTCGTATATGCAGTTTATCCAATTAAGCTTGACAGCTCGCCTACTTGCTAGTAACTTTTGACCAGCAGTTTTTAAGCTGGAAATTGTTCTGCTAAATCTGTTGTTGGCTTGTTCACCCCCATTGCCATTGTCTGCAGTGGCGGAGCCAGGATTCGTTAAAGCCTTGGGCCGAAAATTAAACGATAATAACTAACGCCAAAATATACACACACCGAGATACAATAAAAACACTACACAAATACACAATTAAAGATAAATTTGAATTCCATGCTTAACATTTCAATAAAATAGATAAATTGTTCATCATGTATTTTCTATTACATCAAATTGAGTTCAATCAATTAATTATGAAATGTATAAATTGTTCAAATCAATATACTCAAATCTAGCATCAGTGCATAAGCATAATAACTAATTCATAGATACAATCATACAACTATCCTTTTCAACAGCCAATCAAGAATCTCTGTAATAACTAACAAATAGCAAATAATACCGAAGCAATACAATCAGTAATCTATAATCATTCAACATTTCAACAGTTCAACTGAATTACCAACTATGGACTATCATTCTATCATTGAATCATTCATTCATTCTATAGAGTAAAGAGTAGTATGCTATGGACTTGGCTATTATTGATCCTTGCTTTCTCATGGTTCTCCTGAAGATATGAGTAATAATTATCGATATTATACATTATCGATAGCATAGTATAACCGTAGTTTAGTTTCTAGCCTGAAGATCAAGAAACCATATGCTAGTTTAAACTAAAATAAGCCGACTCGAGTCTGCGTGCCACGCATGGAGGTTCGAACTTCATCGAGAGTTGCACTTTTATTGGTAATTGTTCCCGGATTAGAGGATGAATTGCATTTAGTGTTCCTTGTTAGCATATAAAGCTTGTGCCCAAGTTAAGTTAGTTAGCTTTGCATTATCTCATTACGCACTACTTTTATTATTGCATGAGTGCACTAGTTGTGTGGATGTTTTGCATATAATTCTCGTGACGCATGTTCACACGCCCCACTTATTTTTCGTGCCATGTTCGTGACGACGCGTCCGCGCATCGTGGAGATAAGGATGGCTCGGGTCGTGGCTTAAGAAGCGCCTGTGTTTGTTCATTCCGTTAGTTTCGTTGACAATAATAGAGATGAAGTCATCCGGAAAAGTCGCATCGATTCTGCAAAGAACAATTCCATTGTCTTCCAGTTGTTTTGTGCTCGCGTGTGTTTACATCTTGCCACTTTGTTTTTCGTTAGCTGCAATATTTCCTGAGTAGGTCTAACATTCCTTGTATTTGAGCTGGGCCTAGGGCCCAGGCCCCAGTGGCCCCAGGCCCAGCTCCGCCCCTGATTGTCTGACTGTTTTCTATAAAGAACTAATGATAAAAATGTGCAAGGCATGCACCCCTGAGTCCCTGACCAGAAGGACCCTAGCTAAAATGCAGGGCCTGCCACGAAAAGAAACTGCATGCAGCCTTGAGTGGATCCGAATCCCCAATCATTTCTGAAGCTGAGGCTCACCGGACTGACATGGCCTGCTCCTTGGCCCAACATCCTGTTGAGTCCACTCTTTTCTCTTCTGTCTGCCCATATAACATGCCACCTGTAGAAATGAACTATATTGCCCACGTATACGCGGAAATATTACAGGAAACAGTTTAATTTCTACAGAAATAAGGAATAAAAATTACTGCATTCCGAATAGAACCTTAGAAGAATGTAGAAAGTTTACAATCTAGGAGCTTTACTGAAAATTTTGCAATAGTCTTTCATATAACCAAAGGCGGAGCCAGACCTTGGGTCACCCAGGCATGGGCCGAGACCTAGCCTAAAAATTTTATATAAATAAGCTTAAAAATTTAAGAGAAAGCAAAATTTGGCCCAATAAACTACATGCCAGCCCGAGGCTTGGGCTGAGCTGGCCCCGCCCCTGCATATAACATTAAAAACCACATAAATTCTTTTGCAATTCCTCCGATCCAAAGTCCAAACTTGCCCTTAAGATGGATTTTCAGCATTTATATATAGCTTGTTTATGTGTTAGAATTTTCTTACGACTACATGCGTGTTGGAGTAGCACGCAACGTTGCATTAACCTTTGTTGCCATGGGTGCAGGGCTGTACCGGTACCGGGTCGGCGACATCCTCCAGGTGTCGGGCTTCCACAACGCGACGCCGCAGTTCCGCTTCGTGCACCGCCGCAACGTCGTCCTCAGCGTCGACACCGACAAGACCTCCGAGGACGACCTCCTCCGCGCCGTCACCGGCGCCAAGCGCCTGCTCACGCCGCTCGGCTGCCTCCTCTCCGAGTACACCGCCTACGCCGACACCTCCTCCATCCCCGGCCACTACGTCCTTTTCTGGGAGCTCACCCAGCCGCCACGCCACGACAATGACAGCGAAGGCGAGGAGGAGGCGGTCGCCCGCGCCATGTCCTCCTGCTGCGCGGCTGTGGAGGCCGGCCTCGACGCCGTCTACCGCCGATGCCGGAGCCGCGACCGGTCCGTCGGGCCGCTGGAGATCCGCGTCGTGACCCCCGGCGCCTTCGACGCGCTCATGGACCTCTGCGTCTCGCACGGCTCGTCGGTGAACCAGTACAAGACGCCGCGCTGCATCAAGCACCCCGACGCCATCGCCGTCCTCGAGGCGCGCGTCGTCGGTCGGTTCTTCAGCGACGCCATGCCGCACTGGGAGCCCTTCAAGGTCGACGGCGCCGGCGCCACCTGAGACGCCAGGCACGTACATGCATGGGCGCAAGCACAAGCACGTGCTGGCATCGCACACGTACGTGTGAGGCGAAGGGAGTAATACTGTGGAAGAGGTTAATACCGTCGTCTACTAGTATGAGTTACGTACCTGACTACGTACAATACCGTATACGTACGGTGATTCATGGGAGATCAGAGCTCGCCGAAGAGATGGGGATAGTTAATGTGAAGGTGGCTTAATTAATTAAGTAGATACTTGATGTGCATGTCTGATGTTTAGAGGAGTGTTATGCGTGTTTCATTACTTCGTCTTCAATTACATTTGAGATTGATCATTGTTAGGGCCATGCATGCAGAGCCTTGTGTATGTCAATTGGTCATTGACTCAATAATTATTGGTGAATCAAAACAAGTCGTACGTCAGGGGTTTCTGTGTGTTATTGATTGAGGGAGATATTTCCCCTGACAGCCTCAAGAGTACATTGACATGCCGGCCGGGTGCCGACCTCCGCCTGGCCTCTCTCGTCGGCCTCCCCCCTCAGTCCAACGCACCATGCTCTGCCTCCACGGCTGCATCGGCGGCTCCTCGGCGATCCGCGTGGCATCGCCCAGAACAACTGCAGCGCGCGCGCCCTCGTTGCCTGCGCCGATCTCACCCTCTCGTACAGTTCAGTGCGCCTGAAGAGATTGACGCCCTCATCATCCGGCGCCATCGTCGTGGGTGCTGACACTGACACAAGGGAACCCGTCGAACTCCCGCTTTTGGAGATGGTGTCCGCGTCACAGACCGTGATACCGGAGACGTCCGAACGCCCTACCACCGGGCAATTCACCAAAGCTGGGTTCGTCTTGCACCCTTCAAATAAAAGAGATGCCGATGCTGGTGAGCCAAAACTTCGAGTGGTGCGTGGCTAACGCGCTTAGGCCGCTCGGCCTCGACAGCCGCTGGAACGACCACTTCTGGCCGGTGCAACCGACGGCGTCGAAGAGAGGCTCGAGCTGGAGCCTAGGAAGCTGGCGGCGAGCCGACGCGTACGTGCTGAGAGAGTACGGTAGCATGTCTGGTGCGCCGATGATCTTCGTGCTCGAGCTGGCACCGGGAGAGTTGGGAGTGATGCTGGGGATCGGGCCGGGGATCTCCGTCGAGACGATGGTGCTGCGCGCGCCTAGCACGAAGCGAGACGAAAATATAGATATTGCTGGATGGCAGTAAAACTCAAAATTCTACCTACGTATATTCTCAAATATACAGCTGCTAACACGTACCCTCGACGCATCGCCGACGCCGCCTCCTGAACAGTAGGACTAATTTTCTCTGAATTTTAATGACAAGACTAAGCAAATTAAACGTCGACCTTCGTGTGCCACAGTCGGCATCCAGGCAAAACTTATGACCCGCAAGCAGCAAATTCCAGAGTGTGCCACAGGCCGATCGACAGCAGCACGGCCCATGTTCCTCGTGCGGTTTACCATAATGTCCGAAGAGAGCACACTTCCTTCAGTAGTAACGAGAGCCTCCATCCATCCATGCCGCCGACATGTCTGCAACATCCACTCACGAAGACCCATTCTCGCGTCAGGTGCAACAAGAACAGCAGTAGGGGCAACGATAGCGCGCGGGGGATGCCCACACTTGCTGACAGAATGGTCAAGATCGACTCTCCTGGAACTGACTCAGCACGCTCGAGAACCGACCTATCCCCCACCCACTGACTGCTCAACAGAGCAACCTCCTCGACAGACTCCTCTGTCTATGGTGTACTAAAGTGAAACTACTCTCAGCGTGAGACTCCTGAATCCTGCCCCACGTCCACGACCACTCCCTCTACCCAGTGGCATAGCTATGCCTCACAATCAAATCAATGATGCATTTAAATCATAAGCAACATCTCATAATACTTCTCAACAAAAATATGAACTAGCGGAATCGTAAATGTAATGCTTGATCCAAACCCATCCTATCGTGTACCAGTATGTCAAATTTAAGTTAATTAATCAATCTAAGTTTAATTTAACCTACATCAAGTTTTAATTTAATTAACCAATCCTAAGTCAAATTAATTTTAGTTGATTAGATTAACCTAATTTATCAATAAATTAACTATAGACCTAACGCCCGTTGTGCTACTGATTATCCGCACCACACTATTCACTATGAATTTAAACCATAAATACTTACAATTTCAGCAACATTTCCCTAAATAAAACCCTACAACATGCATATCAAGATAATATAAATAATAATAAATATTCACACATAATTTAGGACCTCGTGCACAAGATCGCTTAGGACCACGCGCCTGAGAATGCCTGGAACCAAGCGTCCAGTAGCATGGACTAGTAATTATACTATTAAACAAATCTTTACCGAATACGCATTAATAACTCACATTACCACACGCACCAGTACTATTCATTTTTTTTTAGATAATGAAAAATTATATTTCCGGCTTCATCCCTCAAAGAGAGAATCAGACCAGACTTATTACAAACTCGAATCAAAACACCGTTTCAACAAGGAAACCAAAACCTCAAACATTATAACCAATTCTAGCCACAGAAGGCCAACCAAAATTAGCAAACAACTGCAAAGCTACCGACTCCAACTGATGACAAACATCAATAAGATCCTCTTTATCGATTCACTTGACGTAATTTGGCCCATGTATGGCTTGATGCTTCCTCGAACAAGACCTGCAAGAAAGATTTTGGTAAACGCTTGTCAAAAACGGAGCCACAATGCCCAACAAATCCCGGTAGCACCTAATAGTAATACAGGAACCTGATAGGACCCCCCTGATTCACCCAACTATTAAATAAATGTTGAATATTTATAGGTGGGCCAATACCCAAAGTCATGTATACTATTCTCCATAAAAATTTAGCGTAACAACAATCAAGAAAAAGGTGTTGTATAGTCTCTGTTGTACTACAGTAACAGCAAGACTTATCACCATACTAATTCCTCTTTACTAAATTATCTTTCGTCAATAACACACCCTTCTTGATGTACCATAAGAAGATTTTAATCTTCAATGGTAATCTAGTAAGCCAAATCTCCTGTTAAACTGGAATTCCATTATTAACCAAATATCTATACATGGATTTGACCGAGAACACCCCACTTTTATGGAGATGTCACTTAAAATAATCTGTCCCTTCATGTAAACTCACGGTCATCAATTTTGCAACGAGAGTCCCCCAGTTACGCAGATTATTCCCCACTAATGATCTCCTAAAAGACACATTTAGCAAGGGAGAACCAAGGACTTCAGCCATTGTTGCATGCTTCTTCTCAATTGAAAATCGGTGTTCGTGTTTAACGGGGTTAAGGGAGGAGGGACGCATTATATATCGATGTGATCATACCACCACTAAAGTACTAGATCATATAAAACTCAAGTTAAGCATGCTTGGACAAGAGTAGTAATAGGATGGGTAACTCCTGAGAAGTCATTGTGTACCTGTGATTTTAAATGCCACGAATAGAGGATCCCGGCGCTTAAGCTATAAATAGAGAGAACCCCGTCACTTATAAACATCCGGTTAGAGTCTTCCACGGCACTTATAAACGCCATGGATAATTAAGCGCCGCCAATTACTTTTCCTGACGCTATTTTTCTTGACGCCATGTAAACGCCATCTAAAATATTTTTAAGGCATTTATAAGGTTTTAAAGGCATTTATATGAGCTATTGGAAGTCCGACGTGTTGTAGTGCGGATGGTCGCGCAACATGTCCTCCGTGTGGTGAAAGTGCCGCTTCTTGATGCCTGCGTTGTGAGTCTGTGACCTGGGGAATTTCCCAAGATTTCTTGCATGTACTTTGTGCAACGATCCAAGCTGAGATGAGCAATTAAAAAGTATAGAATATTCTTACATATCCTCTTCATCTTGGATTTGAGCTTTGTGAGGTTGTCGCTCTTGGTGACGCGGAAGTACCTACCAGTCCGCGTACTAATCCTGCGGCACGCAGTTCACTGGGTTCGCCGTGCCGATGGCGAGCACGGCCGCACATGCCGGTGGCCGCCTGAGTGCTCGTCCCCATGGTTGCCAAGCAGCATGTAATTCTGGAGACAAAGGCAAGGACACTGCTCAATAAATATTTCAGTGACCGTGTTTTTGGCCGTTCCTCTTTTTAATTTTTTTCTCGAGGAAACTCGTAATCTCCATGATCAAGGGCGGATCTAAAAAAATAGATCGTTGGGATCATTACAGTAACTTGTAATTTATATATACTTATATACTAATAAAATACAATTAGATTTATATGTGATTTTGGTAAAATCATTGAGGTCATTTGACCCCACTAATTACATACCATGATCAATTCAACGTTATGATATTTTTCATATCGACAGCATTAGGGCTCGGGAATCGATCTGAAGGAAGCGTGATTCAGTTCTGCGCCGATCCAACGGCCGGCTATGAAACGTACGTCACGTCTGGTCATACAAACCAACGTGCGTGCATGGAGCTGCGACCTATTTGACTCACCTTCTCGCGATGCCTCGAGCTGCGGCGACCGGCGACACCGGCGGGATGGATCCAAAGATGATCATGTCGGCGGATGAGGCTAATCTGAGACATTAGGGGAGAGCACTGAAGTACCTCTCGAGATGTTGCTGCCTTGACAGTAGTACCAGTGGACATCCTTCTTATGGCTAGTACCAGTGGAGTACCCCACATGCGTGAGCAAGCGTGCTACACTACACCCGATGCCATGTTGTTATGCACAAGACAGTTGACGAGATGGACGGAATATGAATCACGTTTCAGGTAAAATAGCAGCATCCATTCAGTTGATCTTGATGTACCATAAGAAGATTTTAATCTTCAATGGTAATCTAGTAAGCCAAATCTCTGTTAAACCGGAATTCCATTATTAACCAAATATCTATACATGGATTTGACCGAGAACACCCCACTTTTATGGAGATGTCACTTAAAATAATCATTCCCTTCATGTAAACTCACGGTCATCAATTTTGCAACGAGAGTCCCCGATTCAGATTATTCCCCACTAATGATCTCCTAAAAGACACATTTAGCAAGGAGAACCAAGGACTTCACCATTGTTGCATGCTTCTTCTCACAATATTAAACAGAGAGGGGAATTGAGATTTGAAAGATGAATTACCCAACCAAGTATCTTCCCAAAACCTAACTTGTGTCCCATCTTTTAGGATATAAGAACCCAGACTTAGAAATTGAGTTTTTACTCCCATTAAACTACTCCAAAATTGGGAATCACCTGGTTTCTTTTCAACCTGGCTTAAAGTCTTGCCTTTTAAATACTTGTTTCGAAGTAACTACTGCCACATCCCATTCTCATTGCATAACTTAAACAGCCACTTACTTAGTAAGCTTTTATTTTGTATGTCAAGGTTAAGGATCCCTAACCCACCTTGTTCTTTTGGATGGCATATGCACCAGTACTATTCATGGTCCACGCAACTAGCATAAGTAGGGGTGGGCATTCAGTTAATTCGGTCAATTCGGCTCGGTTTATTCGGTTTAAAAAAATTTCGGTTTTCAGAAATTGTAAACCGAACCGAACCGAATAGATTCAAAAACCGAACCGAATTAACCGAACAAATTCGGTTCGGTTAATTCGGTTTTTGGGTAAACCGAAATTCGATTTCAGAATGCCAAAACTTCTTTTGTTGATATCAGTTCATCGGCAAGCAAATTAAGGATGATTTGAAAGGCTATGTTGGCAATCATCTGAGCGAAATACCAGACAAGAGTATAGAACAGAGATACATACTGAAATAGATCACGATTTGGGAACACGTACTTACAGATCGGGGGATGGGACGAGGGCAAGCCAGCGACCGCTTGGGTGATGGCTGGATGGGAGGGCAGTGAGCGCAATACCATTGCGGGAGGGGAGGTTCTTGCCGGCCTGGACGTAGAACTCACAGATGTCGACCACGGCCATGCCTTTCCAGCTCCTCACGGCCTCACGAGCACCCTCCTGTAACTCCTGTTCTTCGATATCTACAGGGGAAAAAAGAAATTCCAAATCGACCGTGTTAGGGCTTTAGGGTTTTGCCTCTGAGAGTTTGGGATTAAGGCTACGAAGTTAGTACCTGGACCACGACGAAGCCATCGCCGGTGTCTTTGGAGGGGCTGTCCTCCCAGGCAGCAGGGACGGCGGTGCCGCCGTCGCCGCCGAAGTGCTTGTTCCCCTTCCGCCACATCTCTCCGCGCCTCTTTGCTTACTCGCACAGAAAAGAAAACCAAGAGGCGAGGACAAAGGAGGAGGCATTGAGGCGTCGGCTGGCCGAGGGGAGGAGACTGGAGGCGTCGCTCCGTCGGTCCAATCGGGGGATTCAGGATGGGGAATAGAGGCTTCGTGATGGGGAACGGCTGAACGGGGCATGATTCGATGGGGAACGGGGAATGGGTGCTTCGCGATGGGCTGAAGCTCTGAAATACTCGTGCTGGTCGAGTGGCTGGGCTGCGCGGAGTGGGCTGTGACCTGTGGGCCAACGAGTTCGGTTTTTAAACAAAAATCGGTTTCTGGATTCTGGAAACCGAACCGAAAACCGAACACGACCAAAATAAAAACCGAACCGAAAACCGAAAACCGAAAAAACCGAAATATTCGGTTCAATCGGTTCGGTTCGGTTCGTTTTTTCGGTTTCGGTTTTAAAATGCCCACCCCTAAGCATAAGCATCAAATGTCCACTAATCCGGTTCCAAAAAGATGAGCTAATTCTCTATGATATAAATGAGGTAACTAATGGTGATAAATTAATGGTTGCTTGCATGTTATGTGTATGATCTACTTCCATCACTTGCATATTGCCTTCAGAGATCATCTAAAATAACAACAAAGCTAGTGTGAGTCCAAGACTTAGTAAGTACATGATAAAACAATAAACACAACATAACATTTTTCGTTTGTATTTTCATGATTTAAATGCTTGTCTATACTACATGCTTATTGTCGACGATCGGGATCGCCTGACTGCAGATGTGTATAGGGGTTAATGTGAATGCAGGACCTAGAACTGGCTTCGCTCACCGAGGAAACAAACTCACTGCTCCGATGGTCGGAGGAAAGAGAAAAAGAGGGAGACACCGAGAATTATACTGATTCGAGCCTCTGCGACAGTAATAGCTCTACTCTAGTCTTGCCCGAAGGCGGAGAAATTCACTATGTTTGAGTACAAAGAATGCTCTATAGCTCGAACTTCTGTGGTTTGAGTGTCTGTGTGTGTTCTATTGTGTTCTATGTTGCGATGCCTGAATGTGTTCGTCTGAGGGGGTTTTATGCCTGTCGCGGCCGTTATTAGAAACGGCCGGGAGAGTGGTTTCATGCGCACTAAAGGTGGATCATAACCGTCCCGAATTTGTCGTCCACGTCTGGCTTAACTCCATCATTTAAGGATCTTGGTAACCGTCAGTGTGAATGTTCGATCTGGATCCTCGAGCTCGACTCCTCCGAGCGAGAGCTGATTCTTTACCCCCTAACTCGAGGTCGTGCGGGAGCCACGCGGTCAACGACGCGGGCAAAGGTCTCACGGCTCAAGCTCGAGCTAGGGACTTGTTGACTTATCCGTTGACCAGGCAGGGATTTTTCAGTCCCCAACACTTATAATGCATATGTGTGTGTATATATAAGCTTATACCGGTATAGCTGAATAAACATCATTATATATTCCATGTATCATTCCCATCTTATAACCATCATCACGTTCCTTCAAAATAAACAAGAGTGCATGTAGTAAAGCATGGTAACCGACTCTCGTGTTCTCGTTCTGAGTTGTGTTCTTGTGTGTATCCTCGTGTTCGCGTGAGTCCAATACCAACTGATTTCCAACAGCGGTTGTTCTCGGCGATGTCCTTGGCGACGCGGAGCGCGGCGGAGGCGGAGTAGTACCCCTGGAAGTACGTCATGGTGCGTTGCACGGAGCGGCGGAGGCCGAGGAGGGACGCCAGCCTGAGGTCGGCGCCGGGCATGTGGGCGCCAGATTAGGAGGTGAGCACGACCTGGGCATTCCCACTCGGCGATGGCCCTCGCCGCAGCCGCAGCCGCCGCCGTGAGCTCCGGCACGGCGGCCGCCAGTATACCCTGCCGGGCGTCGAGTGACGGCACCGCGCGGTGGACGATCTCCGGATGGTCGCGCAACATGTCCTCCGTGTGGTGAAAGTGCCGCTTCTTGATGCCTGCGTTGTGAGTCCGTGACCTGGGGAATTTCCCAAGATTTCTTGCATGTACTTTGTGCAACGATCCAAGCTGAGATGAGCAATTAAAAAGTATAGAATATTCTTACATATCCTCTTCATCTTGGATTTGAGCTTTGTGAGAGGTTGTCGCTCTTGGTGCCGTGGAAGTACCAGTCTGCATACTAAGGGCCTGTTTGGTAGAAACTCCTCGATTCGATTCTCTGTTAGAAGTGATTCTCTGAGAGAAGTGATTCTGTCGCGAAAGTGATTCTCTAACTAATCCATAGGATAAACTCTATGAAGAAACCGACTCTTTGTTGGGAGTGAATCGGAGAAGCAGCTTTTTTCACTCTCGGCTCCTAGTTCATTTCGGAAAATCACTTCACGGGAATCACCCTAGGAGCGATTCTCAGAAAACTGCTGTTTGGCAGAGGGCCTAAGAGTCTGTTTGGTAGAACTTCAGATTCTAGCTTCTTCTGAAATCTGAAACTTGTAGGCTAAAATAAAGTGAATTAAATTTATATTTTTAGTCTAAAATGTAAACAAGATGATCCATTTAAACACTCTTAATGTACTCACAGCTCCAGCTTTATGAATTTGGTGAAGCTAAAATTTTTAGCTTCATCAGATTCTCAGAATTGAGAATCTGAAGAAACTGAATCCCTGCCAAACAGGCCCTATGTCGATGGCGAGCACGGCCGCACACGCCGGTGGCCGCTGAGTGCTCGTCCCCATGGTTGCCGAGCAGCATGTAATTCTGGAGACAAAGGCAAGGACACTGCTCAATAAATATTTCAGTGACCGTGTTTTTGGCCGTTCCTCTTTTTAATTTTTTTTCTCTTGAGGAAACTCGTAATCTCCATGATCAATTCAACGTTATGATATTTTTCATATCGACAGCATTAGGGCTCGGGAATCGATCTGAAGGACCCCACATGCGTGAGGAAGCGTGCTACACTACACCCGATGCCATGTTGTTATGCACAAGACAGTTGACGAGATGGACGGAATATGAATCACGTTTCAGGTAAAATAGCAGCATCCATTCAGTTGATCAGAAAACAGATAGCATTAAACATTCGTCACGTTTGGAATGCAGCAGCAACGTGAAAATGCGTCTTTCAGAGCGGCCGGCTGCTGGGCAGGTCCCACAAAACATCGGCAACCATGCAAGAGCGCCTCCCCAGCAAGCTCCGACGTGGCAGAGGCCCTGGCGGCAACACGACTCTTGCTGGTGGGCCTGATGAACCCTGTGGGTTTTTTTTTTTTTGGGTCTCAACTCCGATTACATAAAGGACCCGCAAGAAAAACAAAAGTTTGATACAACTAACGTCTGTTTGAGGCAGAGGAATTTTACTTCAATCACATGGAAATTGAACTGTTTTCTATGAAATCCCAAATAGACCCTAATCTTTGGGATCTTCTGAGTTCTGAGATCTGGACATCCACGGCAGTGGCTCTTGAACGACAAATCTGGTGTTCTTGACGTTGGGGCTCTTCTGATCCAACTTGAGTGAAGCTACAGGTTGAGGGAACCTTGGATCACGCTGCCGATGAAGATTTCGTGAGATCCATTGAAGAACACGACCCGCGCAAAAAGCCGTGTAAGGATTTATAGCAAATTGAAGATTAGCAGCTATGCTCAAACATGGCAAGGTGAAGGTGGCACTTTAAGATCTTGGGCATGTCGAGAGCTGCCCGAGGGTTAGGGTGTAGGTGTACTATGATTCTACGAAGAGAACCGACTTCAATTCTGTGACTCGTGCGAGGGTGCTTCTATGTTTTTTTTAAGTTACACAAAATATTAAAGTATGATTGAATGGTAGATGATAATTACTTATCTTTTCGTTTGTTTAAAGATTTATACAACTTATATCAAGAGAAAAGGCATAAAAACACTACTAGACTCGGGCTAAGCAGAGAAAGGCCTAATTAACGAGAGCGGTTGTACAATGAGATTTTTTACGATCTTTAGGAGGTACAAAATTTACATTAAGGTAATATCTAAAAGTATGTTTACGAAAGGTGGAAGGTAATATCAGCGTCTTATACTGATGCTTTACAACGTCTTGAACCCTCCTTAATTTCCTTGGAGAAGTGTGTCTAGGTGGCATTGATGCCAGGTTTGGTATTACCGTGCTTTAACATCTTGGAAATTACATAAAAAAACAAATCATTTTCTACGATAATTTGGAAAAATTCATGCGTTTACGAAGCCTTAATCTTTCAAAGCTTAAAGTATCTTTATGATATTCATCTTGGGAGCGTGTGACAACTGAGAATCATGGGGTTAAGGGTCTGTTTGGGAGAGTTCCACTTCAAAAAAATCAGCTCCACTCCACCAGCTCCACCATAGAGTTAAAATAGGGAAGAGAGGTGTTTGGCTTGCAAATTAGATCCAGTTTCAAGAATAGATGGTTTTGATGTGAATACCCATTTATGCCCTTAGATGTTGAACCAGTGGCAAAGGTGGGTAATTATCTAGGAACTTCCTCATGTGTGTAACCAGTGGCAAAGGTGGGTAATTACTTAGAAACTTCACGAGTGGAGTGCAAGCGGTGTTTCTTGGAGTACCCTTGAGGAGCTCCAAAAACCATGGAGCAGTCCCCTAGATTCGCATTTTTCCTGGAGCTGGAGTTCTGTGGAGCTGGGGTGTTTGGCTATGCGAATTTGGAGTGGAGCTGAAAATTAAGGAGCAGAGCTCTCCCAAACACCCTCTAAGTACTATTGTTGCTCCCTCGGCTACTAGAGATGCCACATTATTTAGCTACAGAGTTTTTATCATCCTTAGGGGTATCATAAAATAACACCAAATTATATTTAAACACTTGTACCTCTTGGTACTTCTACCCTTTAAACTTTTGATATCTATTGGTACTAACTCAATGTATATTTTGGTACTCTTTGATCACAAATAGTTATCGTTTTGGACATCAACACGATCCCCAAAACTTATCTTTAACCACTAATTTCTATTGTAATATATTTTTAAAAATTCAATAAAATTATAATATTATGAAAGTACGTTTTGAGACGAATCTATACGTACGATTTTCATACATCCAATCTAAACATTTAAAAGATATTGATGACTAAAGTTTTAGAAATTTGATTGCAAATATCCCAACTTGTCGACTATTTGTGACCGCAAAGAGTAGCTCTTAAGAATGGTAAAAAGTGTCATTTAACTTAATTGCCTATCTACACTAGATCTCTACCTCTCCACCACAATAAAGAGCTTGATTAATAGAAAAGCACAGTCGGAAGAGACTTTGGCCACTAAATGGACTTATAACCGTGGGATGTGTATATTAGTATTTAATTGCCTTGTTTTATTTAGCTAGGATTGCAACAAATCTAGCAAGCAGCTAGCTAAATTCAATCATTGCTAGTCTTCGTCCCGGCTGCGGGCGGCCGTGCCGGCGGCACACAACACCATCGTCTCGACGGTCAGCCCTGGTCCAAGCCCGACCATGGCCCCCCACTGGCAGCACCCATCCCCGTCCTCGTCATCTCGCCGGCGCCGCCGTAGCTCATCAAGGACAAATATTACCGTCGCACCGCTCATGTTCCCGTACTCGCTCAGCACGTGCCTGCTCGCTGCCAGCTTCCCGGGCTCCAGCATGAGCGCCGCCTCGTAGCTGTCCAGGATCGCTCGGCCGCCGGGGTGCACAGCCCAGAATAGGCGGTTCCAGCCACCGCTTGCAAGGCCGAGCGGCATGAGTGCGTCGACCAGGCACTGCTCGATGTTGTCGCGGAGCAGCGTCGGCAGCTCGCCAGAGAGATTGTAGTCCAGGCCGCGTTCGCAGAGCTGCAAAGTGGAGGCGTGCTCGCTTCCCGGTATCGTGTTCTGTGAGGCAGACACAATATGGAAGATTGGGTGTTCGACGGTGTTTCTCGGGTCCGCGCCGACGACGACGGCACCAGCGCCGTCGCCGAACAGCGCCATGGCGACGAGGGCATCGAGGTGGGCCTCGTCGGGGGCGCGGAAGGCGACGAGGGTTGTCTCGGCGCAGGTAACGAGCACGCGCGCCCCCCGGTTGTTCTCAGCGAGGTCCTTGGCAACGCGGAGCGCGCTGGAGCCGGCGGAGCAGCCGTGGAGGTAGAGCATGGTGCGGTGAACGGTGGGCCGGAGGCCGAGCAGGTCGCCAGCCGCAGGTCAGCGCCCGGAGCGTGCGCTCCGGCGTTGGTGCTGACGACGAGGTGTGTGATGTCCGCGGCGGGGCAACCCCACTCCGCCATCGCCTTCGCGGCCGCGGCCGCGGCCATCTCGGGCACGGCATCCACGGCGACCCCTAGCCGCGCGTCGAGCGACGGCAGCGCGCGGTCGAGGAACTCCGGGTGTCCGCTGATCATCTCCACCGTGTGGTGGAAATGGCGCTTCTTGACGCCAGATCTCTCACCTGCATCGCAACGCAAACACACCACACATGTATGGCCACTATCCGTGCACGAATCGTGATGTTGATTCAAACTTCAGATATTCGACAGAAATCACACAAATTTTTAGTCGAGTCTTGTATAGCAATGCGGTAAGATCGAATAGGATGGTTAAATTACCAGAAAGTCTACCAAACGGTATACCGTTGGGAATCACTTCCAACGGTATACACGCGGTTCGATAGGTTCATGGTGAGTTTGATCACAGGGTTTCACGGGTAAGTTTCATGATGTCTCACGAGATAAGTTTTATGGGTTTCACGAGGTTTCAAGTTTCATAAGGTTCGTGTTCATTAAAAAAAGTTTAGCATTGTGTTGTCTGATGAAACTTTGGTTGAAACTTATCTATGAGACTTTTTTTAATGAAATACGAACCTTATGAAACTTGAAACCTCATGAAACTCATGAAGCCTATCCGTGAAACATCATGAAACTTACCCGTAAAACCCCAGATCTGAAACTCACCATGAACCGAATGAATTGATGCTATACCGTTGGAAGTGATTCCCAACGGTATAGCGTGTGGTAGTTGCTCTCTAAATTACATATCCTCTTCATCTTGGCTTGAAGCCTTGCAAGCTGATTGCTCTTGGTGACACGGAAGTACCAGTCCGCGTACTCCTCCTGCGTCACGCAGTTCGCCGGGTTCGCCGTGCCGATGGCGAGCACGGCGGCGGGGCCATCAGCTCGTGCAGCGCGCCGGATCCCCTCGAGGACGGTTGCCGGAGGGCCAGTTGACGCCATGGTCACCCGTAGCCGAGAAGGGAGCGTCTCGTCGTTCTTGCGATGTCGTCACAACGTCAGACACGTCCAAGTAGTGCACACGAGGTGCTCTTAAATATGCGTGATTAGTAGTCAAATATCCGTGCATTGTAGCTGAATTATATTTTTGAACAAATAATCAAAACATGACACATATTTACGGAAAAAATTACACTCTTGAGTTGTTATAGGGAGGAAGAAGTGGGGATGGCTTGGCTAGAGGGTGCAGCCGTGCAGATGTAGGTGGAAAGAGAGAGATGCAGTTAGTTTTCTTTTTGTTCGCGAGAGGCAAGGGAACGTGTCATAGTCCACGGTTTATATGTCGACAAGCTATTATTCCTCGTAAAGAGTAGAGAGAGAACGAATGATCGCCACCGACTTATATTTATATATTTATTAAGGTGCGTTTGGTTGGGTGTATGATGGTGAACCGAACCATCACGTATAAGATTTGATTCTGTCTTTGCGTTTGGTTGGTTGAACGGAACCATTTGATACAGGATGAGATGGTACAGATTCTTAGAATATTCTAAAAAACGCTGCATTATTCCGTACGAAAAATTTATCTTAACTAATTGGTTCAAAATAGAATCGTTCACTCGTATCATCTCGTACGAAAAATTTGACGTATGGAGGTCTGGACTTATGCGCAAACGCGAGGGTTCGAGAAATCAGAGCATTGGCTACAATACTTGTCATCTCCATGCTGCAGTTTCAATGTGTACAGTTGGCCCGCAAACTGCCAACAACCTTCGTCGACATATCGGGCATGGAAAATGGCAGGGAGCGACCAGTCCCAACAATATCAACGTTTATCATGTCGGCAGTGTTTCTGTCTAAAATGTACCCATAAATAAACTAACCGGTTTGCTAAATCATAGTCTATTTTGTTCACCTCTGGATCTACGTGGAGACTGGTGTTCGAAAAAACGTCCTCCTCTTCCCATGAGCTAATTAATTTGACAAAGTTAGTTGGCAGGTACACGAATATGAAATTGAGAAATGAACTTGATCGTACATGCATCGTCAGATTCTTGGCATGAAAAAATTGGACCCTCGAGTCTGCTTCTAGCTAAAAGGGAAGTGCCATTGTTACTGTACACCAATAGTCAGCCACGGGCGGCTCGTACAGTCGTATGGAATGGAAACATGTCACATGAATTTTATAGTAAGTTCAAGGAATATATGTTATTTAGAAGATTTATTTCTAACCGAAATCTATATAGATATTCCAGGAGTTTAAACTAAATCGCAGACTATTTATCTATTCATGTGAACAGGTTGAGATTGTGATGCAATCAAACATGATCATCAGTCATCACCCATGGTAGGATGGGCTGGGCTGAGGCTTCAAAAGCCAGGCCTAGTTTGCGCCCAGCACAGCGTAAAAAGACCAAAATTAGTTTTTATCTGAATAAGGAGGTATCAGGGACCACTAGCCCTCGCGTACACGTTGCAACACGTGGATTTGTCCCATACAGTCCAAAGCAAAAAATGGAATGCCATAAAATGCAGCTTTTAAAACCCCCCAAAAAATTCAACTCAAAATCAAAACATGAACTTCAAACTTGAATCCATGAACTTTCAACTCGATTCCACCAACTTTCAACTGAATCCGTGAACTTTCAACTTGATTCTACTAGTTAAATATCCGAACGTTGCTAGTCATTCACCAATCACCATTGTCGCTTAGCTAGCGTTGCACCTTTGGCTGCGCCGCACTTTCACATCTATAGTTGCATTGCAGCTATAGGTTAAATCAGGTCCACTAGGACTAGGAGACAGTCTCACTCGACAATGTCATCAATTTTCCAACTGTTTGATAATTATTTTCTTGTAAATCTGGTTTTATTTTAAATGTAATTACAAAAATAACCCTATTTTCAACCGCGAAAGTACTAGCATGCGACATGTGTCACCTACTGCGCTCTTGCAGCTCGGAAGGAGCTACCAAGCTAGGGGAGCTCGGTAGTTCCTCTCGAGCTACGGAGCACAATTGAGGATGAGACTTTTTTTTAATTGCGTTAGAAAGAGACTAAATATTTTTAAAAAAGTTTGTCGTTTATGTAGAAAAATAATGATTTCTCCCTCGATGACCATAAAAGATGATGGAATGCGGCCTTGTTCGCTCGTGACCCTTGGAAAAACCGAGAAGACGATGAGGGGGTGATAGGGAGCCATGGAAAGGAATAGAGGTGGGCACTCGAGCCAGGCCCTAAAATCCAACCCAGCACGAAGTGGGCCGTGCCAGATCGACACGTTACTGTTCTGGGGCTGTGTCGAGCCCAGAAATCGGGCACAGTGGACGGCCTAGCTTGGCATGATTGTTTGGGCCTGGTCCGTGTCGGCCCGGCACAGAGGCAGCACGCCGACACGGGAGGCACGGCCTCGCCTCCCCGCCGCAGCCTCACCTCGCAGCCAACCACCGCCCCGCTCGTCCCGCCGTCGCCTCGCCGTGCTTGTGCCCGCCCCGCCTGTCCCACTACCTCCCACTGCCTCGGCTCCCCCTCTTGCTATGTTGCCTCCCACCACCTCGGCTCCTTCACCATGCAGTCGTCTCTACTCCCGTCTCCCCCCACAACTCCCACCTCCTATCGCCTCGGCTCCTCCGCCGTGCCACCTCGTCGTGCTTGTGCCCGCCCCGCCTGTCCCACTACCTCCTGCTGCCTCGGCTCCCCCTCTTGCTGTGTTGCTTCCCACCACCTCGGCTCCTTCACCATGCAGTCGTCTCTACTCCCGTCTCCCCCCACAACTCCCACCTCCTATCGCCTCGGCTCCTCCGCCGTGCCACCTCGCCTTGCCTCCCGCCTCCATTGCCCTGGCTCCTCCGTCGTGGAGAAACCTGGAGAGGAGGGAGGGGCTCGCGCCGTGGAGGAGCCCGGAGCGGAGGGAGCTGACCAAGAGGGAGGTGAGGTGGGAAGGGAGGGAGGCCGACCATGGAGAGAGGCAAGATGGGGAGGGAGGCGCGGCCGGCCATGGAGGGACTAGGGAGGCGAGGTGGGTGGCGCTAAGCCAATGGGGGTGGCACAGGAGCCGAGGTGTCTGGGAGACCGTTCAACCGGGAAAGGGAGAGATAGAGAAGAAAAGGAGAGGGAAAAGCCAGGAGCAGGACGGGAAAACAAGGAAAAGAGAGATGTGAGACGGACCTTGCGAAAGCCACGAAGATGATTTATATTAACAGCACAAGTTTATTCGAGTTTATAGCTCGGCAAAACAGACTACCATTGTGTGAACAGTTGGTGACAACACAAGAATAATGTACATATATAAGTGCGTAACTTTTATGTCTTTTTTTTATAGAAATTTTAGGTCCAGTATACTGTTAGTATATAGTTGATTTGTTAAGAGTATTTCTACTACTCTACTATTAGACAAAATATAGATAAATACTAATTAATCTGATTTATTATATAAAAATAAACTACCCATATTAAATTTCGTGTATCCTAAGAGTGCTGCTTTTCTAAGGAACTTTCAGTTTCCATTACACCGTCACCAAGTCCACTGAACCCGACCTTTTTCTCGGAGTACCGGCCTATACTTCTCGTAAATGGGCCAAACGGACCTTATCCATCTGAAAATGGCACTGAGTTAAGAGTTTTCTTTTCTTCTCATTCTTGACTGTGGCTTGTTTGGGACAGATTTTGCTTTTGCAGATTTTGATTCTTTAAGAAACTGGTACGTGATAGTTTCTACTTTTGTATATAAATCTACTTTTGATAATATGAAAAGCTATCTAGAATCCTCTCATTTTGTAAACAATATGTTTTTCTTTTAAGTGGAAGCTACCTGAATGGAGCCTATCCTGCTGTCAAATAAGCAATCATCTACACTGAACAAATTCTAGCCTAGCCCATTAGACCTTGCCTACTTACTTGCTCTGTTCGAGCACATGAAAGTCCAAAATTTAGGGTAAGCGTAGAGCAGCACGCTTTGGGCCTGGATCCAAGATTGATGTTAGGCCCACAGTGTAAGTGGGTCGTTCGGAGGGGGCTGCCTTGAAGACCCTGCCGACAGGCCCGTTAAGTTCTTTGCGAAATAACATGTAGTAATGGGCCAGTTTGGGCTTGATATCACCAATATATGTAGCAACTTTTCCTTCTGCCAAAGACTTAGCTACTAATCGTACTTTTTTAATGTTAATTGATTTGATCCAATGCGTATGCATATAGGCAATTAAATGCTTCACGCTAGCTGTACATAATGTTTTTCTTTTAGAAAGGGCGTCGTTGGTTTCCATAGCTACTTTTTACTACTTAACAACATATCACTTCATCATCAAATCTACAACAAAGGTGTTACACTGCTTGGACAAGCCACCCGTTGGCAGATATATTATCCAATACCTCTAAGAAAACATACCTCCCCTTTTTTCCCGAGGGTGCTCCCGTTTTCCATTAAAAGCAAACGGAAAAGCCTAGTAAGAAAGAACGATGCTACAGCGTACTTTCAAGAATCAATAGAACTCAGACATCTTGCATTGTTCACCATCTCTGTTGTCCTTCCTCTTCAAGATGGCCAGCTGAAGGATCCTGGCTTCCAGCCAGTGGCGAAGTTAAAATGAAAATAAAGAAGAGCTAGGTTCTTAGGCGGTTAGGCCAAAGCTTCCTCAGCTGCCTACGTTGATACCGTAGATTGACACATGCATAGTCAACGCCTTCACAGCCTACTCTGGTACTGTCGGCCGGCCTCACGCACAAGCTAGTTGATTTCCTCACAGTTGGATCTTGTGCTATGATCATGCGGTTCATCCCCTCCGGCGACAGCGTCGTCATCCTCCCTGGTGATGGTTGATAGTGGTGGTAACAGCCGGTGGATTCACCTATTTATGGTTTAGGTTTACAGGTGCCCCCTTGGCTTAGAGGAAGGCTGGAGTGACACAGGTGAGGAGAAGGGCGGTGGACGGTGGAGGTCGGCAAGAGCAACGAGACTGAAGTGCTTGGGGGGTGTGGATGTAAGGCGGTTTAGGGTTAGTTTGTATGAATCTTGGAGCAATCCAAGCTATTGAAAAGTGTCTGACTTTTTTGCAAAATTTCAAACGACTTACACACAGACAGTCCCAATATATGTTATCTAAGGGGGCTATCTATTGATAAGTTAATTATCCGATTTTTTTTCTATCTCGGTCATTTTTTTTAAGCTATTGGATTGGCATCTGATAGCTATCATGTTTTGTCCCACTCCTCACCTCTACAAAATACAGAAACAAAAATAACAAAATAAAAAATTTCTAACCTAGATAAAAATAAAGTAATAAATCTATGTGAACCATTACAAAATACAAAACACAATAAATTCTAACCTAGACAAAATAAAGTAAATCGAAGTGAACCATACAAATACAAAAACAAATTGCAATAGAGTGATACTAAAATTGCACATTACTTAGCACTATAATTTTAGGCTTAGTCATATGCAGTTATTTTCGGTGACTGAGAAATAAAAAAAATCAAGACAACTGACAATTAGCAAACCCGATTACCTGATGATCAAACAGTTTGTCATCTACTCGTCATGTTGGACGATCTTAACTTGCACCAAATTAAATTCAGGTTGCATTCGTTCTTAATGCAATGTGATCAGTTTCTACATATCTTGTCATTTGTCAGATTACAGAGCACACGTCTTCCAGATATCTCCTAGTCAGATCTATCCCACCAACTTTTTCCCACGCGTCACCCTTTTAAGCCTACAATAGCTCATCCATCTACACACTAATCAGCGAACACGCTACCTGGCCAGATTAACTTCAGATTCGCGCCTGCAGGTAGCCATGAAAACAATCGACACATGACCTAATGTTCCACAAGCTAGTGTTGTGCTGACTTTTTTTTAACATCTATATAATATCTAAATAAAAAAAAACTCCTAGAGATTCTCTCATTAATCAAGAGAAAAAGAGAAGATCTATACCACTTATTTTGTGAGACCAAATTATAACGGTGCATATTAATTATATATAGATATTACAACTATATTACAATTGTATAACAAATATAACTATATTTTTGAAAGGTACTAGAATTGTAAAATAAATAAAATATATTGTAATATCTGGCCATGCAATTGCGCCAGAAATTCTACTAGTTATATGGAAGATTAGGAGGAATTGAGTACCTTTTTTTGTATCTTGGAAGGAGGAGAGAACTACATATCCGAACATGCTAGCTTGTTGGCTCCAAAAGTAGCTAGGTTAGATTAGATGGATAATGGGTTGGTAGAATCGGCAAGCTAAAGTTGATTGATTTTACGTGACCTTAGATGTTTGGGGCTGGCTTCAAGGTTGGCGAGGGGCTTGACATTGGCGACGTCATGTACATGTGTAGATGGACAGTCGTCGGCAAAACTAATTTATATGCATGGAACGTGTTCGATTTCTCGCCACAGCTTGGTTTTGGTAGAAATTAAAGCAGTTTGTTAATTTGCGTGTGTCTTTCGAAGGCTAGCTAGCTCGACAATGCAATACATCAGCCAAAGGACGTACTGGGACAAAATCAGAACGTGTTCGATCGATTTCTCGCCAGGCAGCTTGGTTGTCGTAGAAATTAAAGCAGTTTGTTTGCATGTCTTTCGAAAGCTAGCTCGACAATGCAATACACCAGCCAAATTAAGGACTGGGACGAAATCAAGAGCGTGGTCGATTTCTCGCCACGCAGCTTGGTTGTCGTAGAAATTAAAGTAGTTTGTTTGCATGTCTTTCGAAGGCTAGCTAGGACGACAATGCAATACACCAGCCAAAGAACTGGGACAAAATCAAGTTTTGTGATCAGAAACAAGTTTTTAAACAGGCTACGAAGGTGATCGCAGCAATCAAATTGAAATAGACGGTCGGATTATTGACCCCGATTAGATTGAAGCATATATATTTACAGCACATAAACTTCAATACACAGAAAATTAAGAGTCGTGCAGTCCATAACCTTTTTGCTAATTTTTCGCGCGCTTCTGCTTCATTTCCGCAGTCCTGTGAGATTTATTTGATCCTGACCGTACGTACCTTTTGAGTTGAATGATTGGTGATTGTGGCCTCTAGTGGGGCGTGGACCGGGCCCACGTACTGACTGATCGATCTGTCTAATCGTATCTTGGTCGTGACACCTTTTCTTTTCTTCCTTTTTTTTTTTTTAGCACCTAGCTGATGGTACGTACCTGTCTGTCTGTTTCGGCTTTGTTTTGATGGGCCAAGAACCACGTAGTTAAGTCAGGAATTAGAACTAAAATTTTGATCCACTCGGCCCATTCAAAAAAGGCCTTGATATATGATCTATATTGCTCCTCTCTTCTCTCAGAAAAATGCTTCTTCGCATGCTGATTTTAATTCGATGGACGAAAATTTGACTTATCTCTAACAACAGAAATTACACGTGTGTATATATGGACAAATGCGTGCTTATTGACAACAGCAGATATGATTTTCAGTTATCAAGAAAAGACGATAATTGATCACCACAAAATGGCTTACATTTTTACAAGCTCTAGCTTTTGTCTGAGACAAGTTGTTGGAATGAAACAAAGTAGCAATCAGATTGAACGTCAAATAAAGGAACCTGGAGATATGAACATTCTACTGATTTGCTAGTGCATCTTGCAAGCTATAGTTTATATTTATGACCCATACAATTGACGCATGACCTAAAAGATAAACATGGACAACCTCACAAGGACTGAACTCTATTTTGTCGTCGGCTTGAAATGGAGTATAGCAACCAAATGGAAACGTACGTCTACGAAAAAAAATTCTCATGATACATTCTCTTAAGCTTTACGTACTCTGGGGTTGGTGAGGTGCGTGCTAGCTCACACTGACATATAGGAGATTACATTGCTACCTACATAATTATTAATTTCATCTGTTGATATATTATAGAGGTACGCATACACCACGCAAGAAGATACATTAATCACAAAACACGTAAATAAATTAAAAATGATTGCAAAGTCTCTAAGGTGATTCCGCTTAGTTTAATATATAACTAACTATTTAAAGGAAGTTGGTGAACTGATGACAGACAATCCGGGAATCGAAGCCACGGTCTCCATGTCTTAAGGAGGAATGAGAATCTTTAGAAGTGGCCGAACAATTCTAAACTTTCACCAAGGGCGTATGGGGAAAAGAAAGTAATAGCAGATCTGAGCTTTTGGTTGTGTTAGATGCAAAAAGGATGATGGTATTGTGTGGAAAAGGTGGATGTGGCCACAGCTACAATTGATGCTGTGAAGCAAGGCTTGTGGGGTCCTTTAGCTTTCTTCAATTAAACAAAAAAAAAGGTAGGCCTAGCTATTCTAGGATGAAATACTTAGTCAAAATTATTTTACAAGGCTACCTATAGCGTTTAATATGATTGTGTGCAAGCTATCCTAGGATATATCCAGAACTTTAGTGAAAATGCTTTTTTACAAGGCTATTTATAGCATTTAGTGTGGTTGTTTGCAAAGAGAGTTTCTACTTGGGTGTTCACTCACTAGTCACTATCCAGTGGGCTAATTCGCTACGAACAACTTGCCATTGGCAATGGTCGACGGCACATTAACCACAAGCTAAGAAAAGTCAAGTGTTTGCACGTATAGTAGCTAGGTGGCTACCTTCGTTTTTTTTAAAATGAAATTCAATCAAGGGCAAAGCAATATTTTAACGTTATATGATGAGATATTTCTTTGCTTTTGCACCGAATTATCTAGAGAAGAACCATGCACAGTGACGTAAAAAAATCATTTCATCAATATATAAATTAACAACAATTATATATCTAATGAGACCTAACTAGAACAACTTCAAAAATAAAGAAAGATCGAACTGTGCAGAAAAAGAGTGGTTGACTCAACTAACTTTAAAAAAAAAAATAGTTAACGGAGTGGGACCATCGATCCGTGAAAAGTTTCTGTGTCGGAAGATCAGAACGGAAACACAAGCGTTACCACAAAGACTGAATCCCATATATGCTTGCCTTTGAGATAAATTAAAGATGAACGGAGACACCTGTATGTTTGTTGCCGTGAGAAGTAGCAATCGATCATAGTCTTCGAAAAAACATCTAGCAATCGATCGATCGATCGGATGGTTGGAAACGTCAGCGGGCAGACACTACCTTAAAAACCAACATTTGTATCAGTGCGGAGCACACATCTGTGTCGCTTCACGTGGTCCATCCTAATACTATTTTTGTCCAAACAAGCTTAACTTTGAAGTTCTAACAGGATCCAGCAGAGTTAACTTCCAGAGAGGTCACCCATCCCTCACGTGGCCTATCCTAATACTACTATCGTCCAAGTACGTTTAACTTCGAAGTTCTAACAGGATCCAGCAGATTTAAAAGTTCTTATGAGATCCAGTACTTTAGTAGTGGTATGATTACATCTGATATATAATGTGTCCCTCCTCCCCTTAACCCTGTGAAGCACCCGAACATCGATTTCCAATTATTTTAAATTAGCAAACTATAAAGGTAATTATCAAAATTTAAAACTTTCAAATTTATTTTTCATACGTTTGACGATTAATGGTGCTTGCAATTTATGTGCCATTACTATTAATGAAACTTGTAAAAACACCATAACTTTTGATTCGTACCTTCGATTTTGGTGTTCTTGTACTTTCCGGAATCATCACACAATGAGCTCTCCAATTATATTCTTTTGAGCACCGATTCCAGTTTACAAATATGAAATCCGAGCACGTTTGTTAAAATGGCTATAACTTTTGACGATCAATGATGCTTGCAATATATGTGCTATTACTATTAATGAAACTTATAAAAACACCATAACTTTTGACTCGTACCTTCGATTTTGGTGTTCCTGTACTTTCCGGAATCATCACATAATGAACTCTCCAATTATATTCTTTTGGGCACCGATTTTAGTTTGCAAATACGAAATTCGAGCACGTTTGTTAAAATTGCTATAACTTTTGACTCGTAACTCCGATCAGGGTGTTCTTTGGCTCGTTGGAAAGATAATGAAAAGTAGCACTTGAATTCATAAGTGTGCAAAAATTAGATGGTTGGATCCTGATATTTTGTGTGAGTGCATGCGTGGCGATGGAATTAAAAAAACGTCGTTTAAGGCATCAAAACGGCATCTGAAGTTTTGAATCTGTATTCAAATGCATTATTTGTGGTGTTTTGAGGAATATTGAGAAATTAAATAATATTACATTTGAAATGGCATCTGAAGTTTTGAATCGATCGTTTATTGCAAATGGAATATTAGTTCTAATTATTTCAAATATAATATTATTTAATTTCAATTCTTTTAAATTAGAAGGCAAGAGAGGTAATTAGCAATATTTAAAATTTTCTATTTTTTATTATTTGTGGCGGTTTCAAATTAAAACTGTCACAGATAATATTATCAGTGACGGTTTTAGCAAAAACCGCCATAGATACTCACATTATCAGTGGCGATTTTTGGCTAAAACCGCCACAGATGTATTTGTGTCGGTTCCAAAGAAAAACCGCTATTGATAATGCATTATTTGTGATGGTTCCAACTAAAAAAGTCACAAATAGTCTTGCCGCCATTTTAAATTTTAGAACACGAAAACATAAGCTTGTTAGCAATTTTCGGATGGAGCTTCTCGTTAGCTTTCTAATGAGCCAAAGAACGCCTCGATCGGAGTTACGAGTCAAAAGTTATGATGTTTTTACAAACGGTGCAAAGGCAAAGACTATTTGTGTCGGTTTTTTGCTAGAACCAACACAGATAATATTATTTGTGTTGGCTTTTAGCTAGAACTGATACAAATAATATGACTACTATTTGTGTCAGTTTTGGCTAGAACCGACACAAAAAATTGGATTATTTGTGTCGGTTACAAATGTATTTGTGTCGGTTTTTAATTAGAACTGATACAATTAATGCGTTATTTGTGTCGGTTTCAATTAAAAATCGGTACAAATAGTCTTCCCATCATTTTAAGTTTTAAAACCGATATAAAAATGTTATTTGTATCGGTTCCAAAAAAACTAACACAGATACATCATCATATATTTGTGGTTTTATAGTACTGAGGCTTACCGTTGAGGTAGGTGTGAGGTGATTGATGAGATGGACACAGAGCGAGATTAGTGAGCAACTCATAAGCTTTACTAATATATCTTCCCACCGTCACAAATAGTAATCATTTTATAAATTGACACGGTCTCCAAAACAAATTTTTGATCACTAGCTTTTATTATAATATATTTATAAAACCCAATAAAATGATAATATTATAAAAGTATTTTTCAAGACAAATCTAGATATATTATTTTCATGTATCCAATTTAAATATTTAAAAATATATTCATAGTCAAACTGAACGACAGCTATTTTTGACCAAAGGGAGTATGTGTATCTAGTGATAAAAAGTTTCCCCTTTTTAATATGTATAACATTGTGGTATGCTTACAAAGTTTTATAATTTTGTCCTATGTAATTGTCGGCTAGATTGATCACACGAAAAAAATAATAAACAATAGATTGTTGCAAAAAAACCTTTTTCACGATATTATATATAGTTTATAACTTTGAATTAATAATATTATACAGTTTAAAGATTAAACCTATACATTGCAAACCATACCATTTCTAAACCATGGTAGTCCTATTTCTAGCTAGCACAATGTATCACCGGGAAGCCACACATGATAGAACTCCAACTACGAGCGGGCCTCACTGTTAGCATCTCCAGCAAGGCCCCTAAAACAGGGCCCCTATTTTAGATTTAGGGACTCCTCCTATTTTTTAGGGCCCTATTTTCAGAGCATAAGTCCAGCAACATCCCCTAAATCTCAGCCTTTATTTTACATTTTCTCCTATTTTGACATATCCGCTATGTATAATCTTCATTTGACACCACTAAAATTCAATCAAAAATATTTGTAATACATAAAACATAAGCATATTAACATTTACAATTTAAAAACATGATATTTAAAATTTAAATTTAAAATTTTCAAAACATGATATTTAAAATTTAAATTTAAAATTTCAAAACATGATATTTAAAATTTAAATTTAAAATTTTCAGTAGCAGATGCAGATGCAGATGAAACAGTTGCAACTCATCCAACAAAAACACGCTCAGCTGCAGCGAACTAATGTAAACCATCCTTCACTTAACTCCCTATTTGAAGGTTTAGGAGCTGGTGTAGGGGCTCTCTGGAAATTGGGGCTGAGGAGGCAAATTTAGGGACCTCTTAATTTTAGGGGCTAGATTAGGGGCCCTGCTGGACCTGTATTTTTTTACTAAAGTCCCTATTTTAAAGTTTAGGGGCTGGTTTAGGAGCTCTGCTGGAGATACTCTTAGCACTTTGCAGCCTCACCCCGTATCAAAGGCATTGTGGGCCTGACCCCAATGTCAGCGGTCCACCAAACAGAGCCACTTGCTACACCTTTTGTGCGGTCTTTTACTAAATGCAGATTAAGAGGAGGACTAAACGGTCCAAGTGGACTATAGTTTCATGGACAGGGGGTTAGTTGATATGTCTCTTATCGTCCATTAATATGCCTCATTTTGATTCATGGTTTCGTTCCTTTTTATTCGACGTTTTTAACTTTTTAATTACAGTCTCCAATATGTAACATTAGCACTTTTTAGAGAAAATTGCTCTCATAGCACCATTTATTTTGCCACTTTGCTAGCATACCACTCACACTAACCACTTTGCTAAAATAGCACTCGGCAACATTTTCGATGGTTTTGCCCCCTCTCAACTTCTCCTCCGGTGAGTTCTCTCTCTTCCAATTTCTCTTTCCTGACTGTCTCCGCTCTCTCCGTCGTCATTGGCGGGGGCGACGGCCGGTGAATGGCAAATGCCTACACAGAATCAGTACATAGCGTCGTTGGAGGGAAACATGACAAGGGGATAGCAACGGCCATGGCGACGGCGGTGGCATGCCTCCGGATTGGTGGCGGGACATAGCAGCTACGGCTGCACACGGCGAGAGAATAGGCAGCCGCACTGGACCACCTCCTTGTCAAGCCCCTAAATTTCGGATCCAAGCTCTGGCATGCAACTCCATGGCGGCACGGCATGGGGCTGCCACCTCCGCGGGGACACACCACTGAGCTCCGGCATAGCTACTTCGGGGTGGGCCAGGGCTCTTATGTGTCATATGGGTGTAACATCACGCTTTTTGCTCCAATCTAAAAATGTACTCCATCCATTCCAAAATATAAGGCGTGGTTTGACTTGGCACGGTCTCTTAAACTATACTTTGACCTTTGATTTCTCTTATCCAATATCATTCATACAAATAAAATCACTATCATTACAAAAGTACTTTTAAATATGAATTCAATATATAGTGTCACTTTTATATCACAAAATTTTTATATAGTTAGACAAATCATTGATCAAAGATTTCAAAGTTTGAATCTTAAAATACGTGCGTGCCTTATATTTTGGAATGGAGGGAGTATTGAGTTTCAAAAACTTCTGTTGCATATTTGAATTTTTCTAGCAAATACTTTTCCTTGAAAAATCTAAGAGCTTAAGTTATTTTTTTAAAAATTGCCTAAAGCTTTCTAATTATAATCTGTTCAAACCAAAACATTTAAAAATCTTGTGTTGGCAAAATCCGTAATAGAATTTGAAGTTCAAACCCAAACCAAAATTTTCAATGCAAATTAAATTCAAACCCTTTTTCCTTCCATCTATCTTAATTGGTCCGAAACCTAGTCAGCCAGCCCACCTTCCTCTTTCCTTCCCTACTTTTTCTCTCTTCCCTACCCAGCCGTACTGGCCCACGCCACCACCCCATATCTTCTCTTCTCCTTCCCCTCTCGCCAGCCTTTTGCCCTAACGTGCATCCCAAATTAGATGAAAATTAGTAGTTGTATTTGTATACAAATTATAACTTAAAACATAAATATGAAATTAAATAAAAAATAATAGAATAATAAAACTAAAAGAAATTAAGGATTGTTTTTTTTAATTCCACACTAAGCGAAGTATATAAATTTTGGTTTTATTCAGGATTAAGATTTCAGAAATATGCTATTTTGAGGAAAAAATATAAAATAAGTAAGGGGTTTGATTTTGTGTATATAAATTATTGACTATTTTGCGATAAAAGGTGATGACATGCTTTTTTACTATTGCTAAGAAAATATAGAATATGCTAAAAATTATCAAATAAAAAGAAAATCTTCTAACTCTTTATTTGGTGGACCTTCATAGAATAGAGGGAGTAAGAGGGTGATACATCGACCAATGTTTAGTCAGCTATACCGGTATAAGTTCTATAATAAAATTAAGAGATGATGATATAAACGGAAAATGTTATATATGTTATGCTACTGTTATTATTTTGCTATACAATTATTTAGGAAAGAAAAGTTTCGATCACATGTGACAAATATTAAAAAACCTAGTGAGTATATTCTCTTATAATAATATATAATATTAAATACCACGAATAAAGTTCTACAACAATCTATTTTTCACAAAGTGAAATCAAATATATAGTGCCAAATCATTTAAAAATATCTTAAGAATGATGCACCCTCAAGTGTGTGGGCCAACTTGCTAGTTGAATCAAATAATTCATAATAGGACTTTTTGAAAATGCAGGAGACCTGCGCCTGCGATTCAATTAAAAGGAAGGTAAGAATGTACAATTGGACTTATACAAGGGCGCTGGCCTCTACACACCCAACTGGGTAAAGACAGGGCAGTGAAAAATTTTCTCCAGCCTCATTTTTGCTTAGCAAACAACATAGAAACAGAAATACAAACCCGACGCCAGACATGGTCCATAGTCACAACTATACGCATTTTTCTACCCTAACACGAGCTTGAAAACACGTCAGTACCACCAGTGGAGATCCTCATCCTACCACGGCCTCCCGATGGGAGCATTTTCAGTGAAGCCGATTGGGCAAATGAAACAATATGCCGAGCCATGCACATTCACGGCTCTGAAATCTGAATTATGAATTTTGAAAACTGAGATCTGAATGGTTGAAAGCATAGAAACCTGGTATAACTGTCGTGAATCTTCTCTCCTTGCTTCTCCTGAGATTAACTATGAATAACATAGCACCAACAAGTGCGATTCCTCCAGCAACTGACTTTAGGACCCCGTTCCCTTCTGATTTGGAAGCGTCATCACACCAACTACGACAGCAGAGCCAAAATAGATAGGACTTGAAACCTTATATAGAGTACAAATACAATAATACATGAGATTCAAGGCAGCTCTGAAATTACCACCACCACATAATGAAGCATCAAATTAAACAGCCAATCGTCTCGTACACAGGTAATGTACCTCACCATCCATATGACACTCCAACCTTTTAGCTTGTTCGCCCTTAAACCTCAACTTACTACTACACGACGACATACGTACGACAGATGCATGCAAAAGTAACAATACAATACTACGTACCAACACGTACGTGATCATAAAGATGATCACCACCACGTACGTACTTGGGAGAAGTAGAAGTAGTTATTGTCTCGACGATCAAATAAACTGAGAGAGGCGGGCGAGCCGATGGATCATGCGGCTGCGCCGGCGGCGATGGGGACGCTGTGGAGGACGACGGTCTCGACGGTGAGGCCGGGGCCGAAGCCGAAGAGGACGCCCCAGTCCATGCCCTCGCCGGTGGTGGCGTGGCCGTCCTCGGCGGAGCGCTTGCGCATCTCATCGAGGATGAAGAGGACGCAGGCGCTGGACATGTTGCCGTACTCAGCGAGGACGTGCCGGGTGGCGCGCATCCGGGCCTTGTCGAGGCCGACCTTGGCCTCCACCTGGTCCAGGATCGCCGGCCCGCCGGGGTGCGCCACCCAGAAGATGGAGTTCCAGTCGTCGATGCCCAGCGGCGCGAAGGCGTCCACCAGCGCGCGCTCGATGTTCTTGGAGATGAGCCCCGGCACGTCCTTGAGGAGGTGGAAGGTAAGCCCCACCTCCCGGAGGTGGCCGTCGATGGCGCCCTCCGAGTCCGGCAGGATGGTCTGGCTCGCCGACACCAGCTGGAACAGCGGCCGCTCCACGGACTCGTCGGGGTCGGCGCCGAGGACAACCGCCGCAGCGCCGTCGCCGAACAGCGCCTGGCCGACTAGCGAGTCAAGGTGGGACTCGGAGGGGCCACGGAACGTCACGGCGGTGATCTCCGAGCAGACGACCAGCACGCGCGCGCCACGGTTGTTCTCGGCGAGGTCCTTGGCAACGCGGAGCACCGTGCCGCCGGCGAAGCACCCCTGCTGGTACATCATGAGGCGCTTCACCGACGGGCGCAGGCCCAGCAGCTTGGCCAGCTGGTAGTCGGCCCCCGGCATGTCCACGCCGGAGGTGGTGCAGAAGACGAGGTGCGTGATCTTGGACCGCGGCAGGCCCCACTCCTTGATCGCCTTCTGCGCCGCCACCTTCCCGAGCTTCGGGACCTCGACGACGACGATGTCCTGGCGCGCGTCCAGCGATGGCGCCATGTACGCGCACATGTTAGGATTCTCCTGAAGGATCTCCTCTGTCAGGTGCATGTACCTCTTCCGGATCATGGACTTGTCGCCTGCACTCACACCCATATATACGCACCGACATCGACGACGACGATGACACGTCGGCGGCAACACCAAGGCAAGTCTGTTAGCTCGTTCATTCCACAAAGGGCAAAAAAGGATGGGAGAAAACGATGCATGGGTTAATTAGGTGTGCAAGTGTTGTCTAAAGTGGGTTTTATCAAGTTAATTTGGTTAGATCTCGAGTCGAGTCATGGAGTCACTCTCATCATATGTGTCTAGTCGCTATCTGTCTGGTGGGCCCCCTCTAATTTTGAGGTACTGTAGCAGGTGAAGGTCGTGTCGTGTTCTTGTCCTATAAAAGTGCTTGGTTCATTTGTGGCACTGGCATTCATCCCTAGATTGGCCAGTTTCAGCAACACAAAATTAGATATTTATTATGATTAAGCAAGACATTTGTCCTAGCTATAAGATGCAGTGTCAAATTAATAGTTATTGAATTCTATATTTTAAAAATAGATATTCTCATGCTTACACACCCAGAAATTTTTAAAGGCTTCAACTCTTGAAATTACTTCGATCGGTAAATTTTTCTGGTTAAAATTTAGAAACTTTTCATGTGAAGGGCACATAAAGATAGATCAAGAACTACTTACAACTGGACTTTTAATATTTGCACGACTGATCCTAATTAATTATCTTGTCCATAAGGGCATATACAATAAGATCACTTCAGCTTAATCTTAGCCTGTACACATCAGTTTTGTCCTATGTGAAAGAGTGAGAAAAGATGAGAGAAGAGAGCTAGATCTTGGAGTATTTAATAGCAAGCATTGTATGGGAATATAGATAGATTAGTTATATACAAGAGAGAAGAAATAGTTATTGCGTAGCATCTAGAGTTAACCTTTAGATAGAGTTATTATACAAAAGCTGACTTTCGTGCTTACTCTAGATGGCATGGATGAGAGATAGAGTACATAATAGAATATGTTATTGTACTTACTCTACGGATCGAAATTGCTCGATCCACTTGTTAATTAGCATCTTCCATTTGTGATCATCCCTAAACGTCCCGTGATCCGTCCAAAGCTATTAACTTTATGCTGTGTTTGTGTAACTTGTGTTCTCTATCCTTTTGGCCATTAAGCCTCCATCTCCTAAGAAAGTGACCATACATATATCTCATTCCTCTTGTCCTCAGCGTGGTATGTTTGCAGCAAAATGCCAGGATGCCAGGTCATTAGAATCGCCAGTCACCAACAGATCAACTTGCCACCATTTGATACCTTTTAGCATGTTAATAGGTGAGACACTTAAATCTACCACTTTCTGCCTAATTGCCAGTTAAATTGGTAAGTTTGGCACGTCAAATCGATTGCTGCCCGTTTTCCATGGTCATGCTTGTTGTGATCACGGACTAACTTAATTCCCTAGCTAGTATTAGAGCATAATTTCCCAACTGATTATTTTCTAGAAAATTTGCTGATATTATCAGAAAAACAAATTTGCATACCAAATTAACAAGAAGAAGAGGTTAATTACTTTGTTAACTCGTCATTATCATAATTAATAAGTGCTTTTAAATATTAACAAGAAGGAAAAAAACACGTAAACATGCATGCAACGTATGCCTGTACTCCAGCTAGCTTTGCCATGGAGTAATTAATAGAGGCTGTTGTGTACGTACGTATGTTTTTCTTTCGGAGCAAGATATTCTCTGCCTCCTCCCCACCAACAAAAAAAAATAAATCCCTGCACACTAACAGTAAAGGAAGGACCATACCCTTTCTCAATATATGTCATTCTAAATTTCAAATTTTATTCTTAAATACATATTATTCTACAGTTTCAAGATGACTTTTACCATTTTTCCCTTATATATTCCTCCTTTTAGCTATTTTTAATATCATTTACTACTATAAAGTAAAGTAATACACATCATCCAAATATATTATGATAAGAGGTTATATAATCTTTTATAGATGTATCTTAGTGAAAATATAAGAAACTAGAATGCCATGATCTGTTCAGAAAGAAATGATGGGAGTAATAGCTTGGCCTTGTATAGTTGTATGCACGTAACCTAGCTAGCTAACCATAGCTGGATTCTTTTCTCTTCATTTTTCCTTTTTTATTTGTTAATTAAATATATAAATAGACCTAGCTAACCATGCATATATATGTCTCCTCCTCTCTCTTTTTTTTTTTTTTTGGGGGCGATGCTAACCATGTCTATCTAGCTAACCGGGGAATGAAACGATGATATAAGCTACGTGCAAACAAAAGCTTTCATGCAGGTCACACATAAGCCGTTGTTGCATGGTTTGTCGGGGGAGCGAGCGTGTCCAACCGTCCATACATAAAAAACTTGGTTAATTAATTACTTACACATCCTCTTGAACTTGTCCTTGAGCTCAGTGAGGTGCTCGCTCTTGGTGATCCTGAAGTAGTAGTCCGGGTAGTCGGCCTGGTACACGCAGTTGGCTGGCGTCGCCGTGCCGATGGCCAGCACCGTCGCCGGCCCCTCCGCCCGCTGCGCCCTCCTCACCTCCTCCACCGTCACCGCCGCCGCCATCTCTTCGATCGATCTTCTAGCTAGCTAGGCTACCTCTCGGCCAGCCGGTGACGACGACGACGAAGACCAGTATAGCTAGTAAGCACCAGCCAGTGGCTGCAAGGCAGCACGTACTAGTCGTGTGTCGAGGCGTCAGAGTTTGCCGGGCTCAGAGGGATGTGTTGGGCGCAGCGGGATATATAGGCGGGAAGGGTAGGTGGGGGTTAGGTCTATTGGACGGGTGGATGGAGGCCACGTGGACGGTGGACTGGTGGGGGGACCGGATGGCTCGCGCGTGCGACACGTCTACCAACCAACCCGGACACGGGCGGTTAGTTGCCTCGCTTGGCCTTGGGCCTCCTCCGCCCGCGTGCGCTCACTGCACTCAGCTCAGCTAGTATCTGATGTTGTTGGGATTACTCGACGCTATCAGGTGAACTCAACTCACCTGTACTTAAACTCACGTAGGAACATAACAACAAAGAACACACAAATAATAGAGTTTAGCAACACTGCAATAGCCCAACGCCCTTTCTGTTCTCTCTCGTTATCCACTCAAACCAACGTACGGATGCAGTATAAATAAATACAGCGGGTGGAGCAAAAGCTTCTGCTCGGAATTACGCAACACACACACGAATCGATGGGCCGGATTGCTCGCTCTATTGACGTAACCGAGTACGTCTGCATGCACTCGATAGTGCTTTCTACAAGCCAGCAGGATGACCCAGCTGTATTCACCTACAAGCAAGCTAACAACTCACAACATGAAGCATAATTCCTAATCTCATGTCTATGCAGCCACAGCTAGCTAACCCAATTAGCTAACATGCATACACAATTAATACATCTACATGCATAGTAATAAAATAAACATGACTTCGTCAATATTAAGGCCTATAGATAATCAAATTCTAAAATTAGTCTGTTTGTTTTTTATTATATTCTTAGAGCTAAAATCTAGAATCAAAAGCAAAAAAAAAAAAAACAGGGCTCTCATCGATACTGCTATGTGTGGCTGCTATGCCAGCATCGACGTACGTCTCCTTCTGAATGCGATGCTGTTCAGACGGTGCATAACGTTTGTGGTACGGCATATATACGGGCCCGTGAATTAATTAATCGTGCTTAATCGGGTGATTATAAATTAATAGTGGACTCCACACATCATTTATTAATCTGCGCTCCTGTAGTTTCAAAGAATCTAGAGATCAAATTTTCGGTATACGACTCTACGATCCAATGATCAATAATTCACGTGGTAGCACAGGGACACATTCGATGCCTTTCAACTGGAATTAATAGTGCATCTATTAGCATACAAATTAATATAATCAGTATCTCCTAAAAATAAACGAGAATATATAGGACTTTCTTGCTAATATATCTAGTATTGGGGTAGCCGCAAGTTCAAGATACCCGGTCACCTCGCTTGCATGTTTAGTTACATGCATACAGATAACATGGGCGAGAGAGACAATTATATTTCCATTATGTTTCAACTGAAATAATATATATACACCCGCATATATATACACACATATATATACATATACTGTTTGCCACCTCGAAACAGCCAATTGTCATAAATGCTTTCACATATAGCTGGTTAGTTAAATCTCAACCTTCAAAACTTGATCCAAGGGTCCAGATTAGATTTTAGCATGTTAGCACTGAAATCACCTTTAGCACTAGATATGTTTCCCTATATATGTATGTATGTATGTATGTATGTATGTATGTGTATATATATGTATATAGTACAATTACCTAGAACATCATAGTGTCCAGGCACAATGATCCAAAATGAGTATTTTCCCTGTGTATTTGCATGATTTTTTTTTTGAAATTTTTAGGACATTGAGTTTAACCAGTTTACTAACTAGTTCAAACAAGTTTGAACTGAAATTCAAACTAGAGATTCCTTTTTTTATGATAGTTTGATTGTAAATTAGCAAAGCATGTGAACTAAATTCGTTTAAATCTTTGAATTCGAGTATATTTTTTAAAGATACATGTTTCATTTGAATTGTTTAGATCGGTATATACTCTAAAACTAAAAGTTTCAAAAAATATATACCTAAATTTGGCTTGAATTCGTGCATTTGAAATCATGGTGCTTAGGCCCATAGTGCTCCATTTCGCCATTATATATATATATATATAGTAAACCTCCGTTATCATGTAAACCTCCGTGAAACCTATATGTAGAAGTCTTAAAAAATTCTCAAAAAATTACCATAATTAGGAAAAGTAAACTTATAAAATTTAAAGACCAAACTCAATCGTGTTTGAAAGATATTAAAAACATAATCAGTAAAATGAATAGTGATTATCTTTTTCATATCTTTTGAATGCGATTGAGTTTGGTCTTCAAATTTTATAGGATTGTAGAAACTCACTTCCCCTACATATGGTAATTTTTTGAGAAATTTTAAAACATTTTACATGTGGGTTTCACGGAGTTTACACTGGATATACACACACACGGTAGCGCTATATATCTATGTGTGCACGCTGCTAGGCGCTGATCGTAACCCAAGATAAGCACATCCAAACCATTTGGTTACATGTATACACCCATGTATTCACTAAACCAATTACCTATGTAGCCAACCATTAATAAATGCATTACCTAGTTTATACATTAATCTTTCTATCTTTGATTTAGCTATAACTTTCAAATGAGATTGAATTTAGTCTTCAAATTTTACAGGATTGTAGAATTTCACCTCCCTTACATTTTGTAATTTTTTAAAGATTTTTTGAATACTTGTACATGTGATTTTCTTGTATTTTATAAAACACTGTTGACTTTTACTATCTAGAAAATAACAAATTACTCGCTATTATACAAGATGTTACTATATCCTGTGAAGCTACCCTTATCATGTAAAATCCATAAAAACCTCATGTACAAGTTTTAAAAAATTCTTAAAAAATGCCACAGATAGGGAAGGTGAGCTTCTATAATCCTGTAAAATTGAAAACTAAACTCAATCATATTTAAAATATATGAATTTAACAAAGAGCTAAACAGTGAAAAATTACTATTCAATTGAATTTATCTTTTTCATATATTTCAGCTGATAATGGTTTTGGTTTTCAAATTTTATAGGGTTGTAGAATCATACCTCCTCCATGTATGATATTTTTTGAGAATTTTTAAAAACTTGTACATGTTATTTTCATGAACAAAAATTTAGTTATGTTTATCGATCCTATAGTAAAATATTTGAAAATTTCTCAAAAATTTACCGTATGGGGGGAGCTTCTATAACACTATAAAATTTGAAGATCAAACACAATTGCATTCGAAAGATATGAAATTGATAAAGTGGTAAATAGTAAAAAAATCACTATTTAACCAAATTTATCATTTTTATATCTTTCAACAGATTAATTTTGGTCTTCAAATTTTATAGTGTTATAGAAGCTCCCCCCATACGGTAATTTTTTGAGAATTTGTGAAAAGTTGTACATGTGGTTTTCATAGATTTTACACCATAAGAAAAGTACATAAGATATGTTGTCTTTTACTATCTATAGAATAATATTTTACTGGCTATTACTCAGGATATTAATATATTGAAAAGAAGTGAACTATTAAAACAAAAATTTTATTTTGTTTGTCGGTCCTCTAGTAAAAATTTGAAAAATTCTTAAAAATTACTATATGTTGAGGAGATGAGCTTCTACATACCTATAAAATTTAAAGACAAAATTCAATCGTATGAAAGATATGAAATTAACAAAGCGCTAAACAGTGAAAAATCACTATTAAGTCAAGTTTGTCTTTTTAATATCTTTAAGTTGATATTGATTTTGGTCTTCAAATTTTAAAGGGTTGTAAAATCTTACATCCCTACATATGATAATTTTTTGGAGAAATTTAAAAACATGCACATGTTTCTTAAATAAGAATTTAGTTCTGTTTGTCGGTTCGATAATAAAATATTTGAAAATTTCTCAAAAAATTACCATATATAGGGGAGATGAGTTTCTACAACCCTATAAAATTTGAAGAACAAACACAGTCGCATCTGAAAGATATGAAGTTGACAAAGCGCTAAACAGTGAAAAATTACTAGTCAACCGAATTTGTCTTTTTATATCTTTTAGCTGAAATCGACTTTGATCTTCAAATTTTACAGAGTTGTAGAATCTCATCTTCCTTATGTGTGATAATTTTTTGATATTTTTTTAAAACTTGTGCATGTGGTTTTTAGGGATTTTACTTCGTAGGAGTGACTTATACAACATATGTTGCCTTTTACTATCCAGGAAATAACATGTTACTCGCTATTATACGAGTTATTATTATACTGAAATAAATTAAATTATCAGAACAAGAATTTAATTATGTATGTATACTTTTTTTTAGTATAGTAACATCTTGTGTAATAGCCATATTGTTTGTTTCAATTGTGAAAGGCAACATATCTAGTGATTTCAAAAATCCATGAAAAACACATGTATATATTTTTAAAAATTCTTAAAAATTACTATATATAGAGGACGTGAGATTCTACAACCCTACTATAAAATTTGAAGACCAAAATCTATCTCATTTAAAAGTTATGGCTAAATAAAAAACAAAGATTCATGTACAAATAAAAAGAAGTATTTATTAGTCATTTACTAATTGGAAGACAGTTTTGTTGGGCAGAGTATTGAATTCGTTCGGTCTGTGTTAATTGGTGTAACACCCTAGAAATTGAATTTTCTTGGTTTAATTATTATTTATAATTTTCTTGTAATTTTCCTTATTTTTATGGATTTTATAAAACCTTTTGCAATTCTCAGTTTTTTAAAAGAATTTATGCGTAAAATTTAAAAGTTTAAAAAATCTGAAAATAAATTTATTGAGTTCCAAATATTATATAGTATTTTTAGATTTTTTCCAAAATTTTTAGAGCCTTTATTATATTTTTACCGAAGCCTATTTTCTCTCAGCCCAATTTAATTCAAAAAAATGACAGGTGGGACCAGACCCCACCTGTCAGATCATCTTCTAGCTTTAGCCAACCTGCAGAGAACGTTGTTCTCTCACTCCCCTCCATTAGAGCAAATTGGAGCTTCAATTTATCCTCGATTTCTTCCCCGTTTCTTTCCAAATTTGTGGCAAATCAATCACCGGATCATCTTATTTCAATTCCCGGCCATTTCCCTCCAAATCCCGTGCCCAAATTCCACGTTTTCCCATTTGGCCGACCGTGCATCTCGCACCGGTTTCCTTCCCTCCAGCCCTCCCCAACCCTATTTAAGGTGAGCACAGTGTGCCTCTCCCTTCACTAAACCCATTCCTCCTCTTGTTTCACTTCCTCATGCTCTAGTTTGCCCGGAATCGTGAAGCCAAGTTGCTTGAACCGAATGTCCGCCGGCGTCCTCGCGAGCTCCCCGGTGGCTCGGAGCTCCAACTAAAGAACCGTCCGCGTCACGAGATGCGCATTTCTTCCCTCTCCTTTCCTCAATCAATTAGAAGTTTTACACGATGAGTGTAACAAATTTTGTGTTTTTCCGTCGCTGGTTGATCGCCGTTTCTTGCCGCCGTGTGTAGCCATCTGTGCCTCTCCACCGTAGCCATGGCCGCCATTGAGTTCGCTGCATCGCAAGCTTTCCAATGCTCCCCTTGGTCCGGCCTTTGCCTTGGCTTCTTGTCCTCTGTCAATGCTTATTCTGTTGATGGCTCTCGGGTGAACAGTACACCGAAGGTACTGTAGCGATGCGCGGGGAGGAGCTTCAGAACCAGGCTAGGAAGAGAGAGAAAAAATAGGGAGAAATCTAGAAAAAATCCAAAATTTGAAATCTAATTTTTGACTCTATAAATTTAGATTTTTTTAGAAAAATTATTTTAAAAATTCAAAAATATCCTTTCTTTATCTTCTTCTTGATTGAAATTTCCTAAGAGCCCGTTTTCGTCCGTACGAACTCCAATCGGCTGTGTTTTTCCTTCTAAATTCATCTAAAATCTCAAATTACTTACTTATGCCAGTTTGTTATTAAACTTATTTGGATTTTATTTGAAATTGATAGCTCTTCACTATAGATTTCGGAGAGTTAGAACGGTTCGTTGTCAATTATTCCAAGCTTCAACTCTACGACCAAGGCAAGTCATACTTTTGAATATGTTGATTTCAGAATTTAAAATTATACTTTGAATTAAATTACATGCATAGTTTTATCAATGTAATTTAAATCCCAATTTTAGATGATTAATTACTCCTAATTGTTATAACCTCAACTGACTTTAAATATTCATACCTTGCCACCTTAAAGCAAAATATCACTGGTTGATACATTATTGTAGAATTAACTAGTGCTATATAGTACATGGCTTAGACATGCTTAGACATGAATTTATGACTTTTTGGGGATTTATGCCAAAACAAGATTTATATTGAAAGTAAAGTTATTCCTTGGTGTCGTTGCACTATGGGATATTATGAAAGATATTGTTATTTAAAAAAAAGTGAAAATTTGGTTTAGATTGGGCAAGAACGGTTAACTGGTGGGTGCGCGAGGCACAAGGGTTGTGAAAACTCGCCTAGTTAATTAAGAACCGGTCTGTATTATGCTGAATGTAAAGTCCTACCGTACTACCACAAGTTTGGAATGAAACAAACCTGGCTATCCGTATTGCGACATACCATGGACAGCCGTGCCATTAGGATGAAAGTGACAGTGGGTGTAAGGCTGCCACTCGGCGCAAGAGGGTGCTTCTAGACTGGGCGGTTTTAACCCTACCAGCGGTGGAACCTTAGCGGACATGACTACGTGGATGGAGCTTTATAAGGGTCTTGTCATGATTTTCTCTACCGACACATCAAAGAAAGTGTGTACTTGGGCAAAAGGAGATAATCATGTCTTGTGGGTAAAGTTGTACAACCTCTGCAGAGTGTAAAATTAATCGATTAGCCGCGCCCGCGGTCATGGACATATCGAGCAAGCCTTTCATAAACTAGACTTTGGATTTCAAAATGTTCTCAGAAAAGTGGTTTATATGTGGAGAGAGTCCACATGAAAAAATTTGGGATGAAACTCTTAGTTAGAGCCCATGTTGAAAATTGGATTAAAACTTAGTTTTTACTATATCAATTACACATTGAAAATTAATTATTGTATTTGAAATATTGCTTTATACTCAAATGAACCATATTATGCCTTCCTTTATGGCCCTTCATTGATATTGCATTTATTGTATGACTTGCGGAGTACTTTTGTACTCACCCTTGCTTATTCTATCTATTTAGAGGAGTATCTCTATGATAGTGAGGACCAAGATAATTAGGCCGCTACCCTTGATTTTATTCTGCTCCCGCTGTAATCTTTTATTTGGCATACATGCCATAATTATTGTAAATTCTGATTATTAATAAAATACGTTGGGTATGTTGTGATAACATTTCTGCTGTGTGTACTAGTTTTTTCTGAACTAGTGCAGGGTACACAGAGGATTTCGGAAATGTTTTTCCGGGGTCCGACAATTTGGCTCAATCAGTCTATGTTATCTAGCTGACCATAGATTACGCGAGTGCGTGTGTGTGTGTGTATATATATATATATATATATATATATATATATATATATATATATATATATATAAGATGCTAACGATGTCTAGCATATATATATATATATATATAACAGTACATTTCTCTCTCTCTCTTTTTTTTTGTTCAAGATGCTAACGATGTCTAGCTAGTTAGCTAACCGGGGAATGAAAGTTTGAAACGATATAGGCTACGTGCAAGCAATAGCTTTCCTGGAGGTCAGGTCACACATAAGGCGTCGTTGCATGGTTTGTCAAGTGAGGGAGCAACTGTGTCCAAACCGTCTATATATGCATGCAGAACAAATCTACAGTATATAAACAGAGGTCAAGTGACAGACGATCTTCAGTTTAATTTACATGGCTTTATTAGTATATAAATATAAAAATCTTTTATTATAAATTATAAGTTAATATTATACGTTTATAATGATCTCGACGACGACCCGATGAATCTTTTACTGGATCCGCCCAGTATGCATGGCGTCAAAAGAAAGGAAAAACTTGGTTAATTAATTACTTACACATCCTCTTGAACTTGTCCTTGAGCTCGGTGAGGTGCTGGCTCTTGGTGATCCTGAAGTAGTAGTCCGGGTAGTCGGCCTGGTACACGCAGTTGGCCGGCGTCGCCGTGCCGATGGCCAGCACCGTCGCCGGCCCCTCCGCCCGCTGCGCCCTCCTCACCTCCTCCACCGTCACCGCCGACGCCATCTCCCCGATCGATATCGTAGCTAGGCTGCCTCTCGGCCGGCCGGCAACGGTGACGAAGACCAGCAGCTAGCACCAGCCAGTGACTGACTGCAAGGCAGTACGTACTAGTTGTGTCTTGACACGTCAGAGTTTGCTGCGCTCCAAGGGATGCTGCCCTGCTGCCTGGTGCCATGTGTAGGGCGCAGCGGATATATAGGCGGAAGGAGGGGGGCAGGTTAGGTCAGTTGGACGGGCAGATGGAGGCCACGTGGGCGGTGGACTGGTGGTGGGACGGGATGGCTCGCGCGTGAGACACGTCTGCCAACTGCCAACTAACCCGGACACGGGGTGGTTGGTTGCCTTGCCTCACTTGGCCTTGGAGGATGTAAACTGAACACAAACTTCTTGACCGTTCTTCGAAAAAATGGGAAATATAAGTCTTTTTCATAAATAAAAACAGAAATTATTAGTACGGAAATTGATACAGAAAAGCCAATTCTCACAGAAACGAAAATTCCATATATACCAAACCGAAATTTTGATAAGTAAAACCGGAAATTCCTTCCGAGCTGGCCCAATTCAATACTCAAGCAACTCCTCCATCAAGGTTCCAAAATTCGGTGAAATTTTGGAAATCTCGCAAGAGACTTCAGATTTCAGCTGGGGACGGATCTAAAATCCCGACTAGATAAAAAATATTTAAAAATTCAAAATGCTATAGTAATCTTAGAATTTTAGCGAGATTTCTTCAAATCTCGCCAAAATTTTGAGTATTATCACCTGATTTTGGGTTTTGAGGGTCAAATTTGATCGAATTTGCCCCAATAACCCTTAAGAAAGCCATCTTCCATGAAAATTTGTTGAAAAACCAAAATTTTAAGATATTTTATAATTTCGACAGGAACAATGTAAGATTTTTATAAAATTGTACAAACTTGATTATGATTTGAAAATTTTAAGGTATTACCTTTAGAAGTCTGGGATCAAAAAATTCTAATGTGTTTTGAACCATTTTTCATTTAGTTAAAGTTTGTCGGTAAGGGTTTTATTAGAACAATAGTATTGTTAAAATTTTTTAAAATTCCTAAATTTTGATTATCATCTAAAAATTTTATAGTGACATTATTGATGTATTATGGCCATCCAAATTTTTTTTTCAAAATTTTATAATATGGTTTGTTCTATTTTTCATTCATTTCAAATTTGTGCATCACCTACTATCGGGATAGTACCACTGTCAGAATTTGTAAAAATTTCTCAGGCTTGATCATCATTTGAAATTTTTTATAGAAATATTAATGATATGTTAAGACCATTCACAAAAAATTTTAAAAATTTTCAACGTGCTTTGTCTAATTTTTCTCTCGATTCAGTTTTAGCAAATTTTTGGGTAATCTTGGCAAGATTTCATTATTTCTCGGTGAAATCTCGGTTGAAAAAAATCAGATTTAAACATTGGTTTTTAAATTTCATTCAAAAGTTATCCCAAAATCCGTGATCTCAAGTCTCAACCGAAAAAGCGATCGTCCGGCCTGCAGTACTAGAGACGAGACGCCAGCAGCAGTTCACAGCACAAGAAGAGGAGAGATTAATTAAAAAAAAATCAAAAGCTGCTGCAATTGTTTTGGTCTTTGCGTTGGTCAGCCACATACTTGCATTGGTAGTTCGGTGAGAGAATAGATAAAAGAAAAGAAGTGCTATGCTAGGTGAAAAAACTTAAAAGGGTCAGGAGAAGATTTGAAAAATAGAGTTCAAATAAATCGAAGATATTGTCCTTAAAACTTTTTTTAAGATATTTTAACTCTTCATCCTCATCCTTAATCATATTTTTCATCGTAATTGACGAGAGAAAAAAAGAATAGAGGATGAAAAGCTAAAACAACTAAATGAAGTTTGAAAGTAATCATTTCTTAATTTATAAGGAGGCTTTCGTACCCCTTATGTACTCATTGCACATTAAAGACAATTAACGCTAGCTCAGTTACCGAGAGAATTGCAAAGATTTTTCATTTCTTAGCACTTAAACCGGTCAAATATTTGATGCATAAATCCATAAGGTCACTAAAGACAAAAAACCTTAAGTAATAAACTCTTATTTCTCAAGATTTAAGGGCTAGCTGACGAGGATTAAAAGCCTGTTACTTATTTGGGCCCCAATTATTTGTGACTATACCTTATTATTGGGACTATAATACATAAAGCCTATAATATATAGAACAAAACCCATCCTTATCCGAACGGTTAGGTCTTCGACCAGTTCAGCCAACATGGTCAAAAATTTGCTTCACGCTGGTTGTCACCGACTAGTGGAAGTCACCATCGGTGTTTCATAACCGCAAGTAAATTTAATAAGTATAGGGGCGGCTCCCTCTCCTTGAATGGTTAGACGAAGGAGCCCAAGATTTATCTTGGTTCGGGCGAATATCCCTACGCCCGCCTGTGGTGGCGTTGTATTGCTCGGTGTAGTGGACTACACGAGATTACAAGTGGGTGCTAAGGATCTTTAGCGTTCGTCGAGCGGGAGAGCTCAGTGTTTGCCTGGTCGGATGGTTCGAATGGTGCGAATTGAGTGAATCGAATGTGAGTAAGAGAATGCTCGTCTTCCTTCCTAAGGGCCCCCTCCTTTATATAGGCGGAGGGCGGAGTTACACGAGTTTTGGAGAAAAAATCACGAGCGCTTACGTCCGGAGTCGTTGGTCTTCGGTCTTGATGACCGACAGTTCTGTTGCCCCATGCCGGGTTGGTAGACACAGACAGTGTTTCAGGGAAGGTCTTTTGCCCTCCGTCGCTGTCGAACGATGTGGCGCCACGCGCTTCTGGCCGCCTCGGGAGCGGGCGTGTCTCCCTATTGCGTAGGAGGGGACGGGTGCTTGATTCTGGCGGCCCCTTGGCCATCTTGTGAAGAAGCCACTTGCCCCAACATGGCCGTTGTGTCCACGGGGTGGGTGACCGGCCTGTGGTCGACTGTCGTCGTGGCAAAGGTTGCTGAGTCGAGGCTCGTTGGGGCTCCGACCCAAAGCCGGGTCGGAGCCTACGGGAGCGCCGACAGGTCTAGGCCGGAGGTGAGGCGCCAGACAGGTCTAGGCCGAGCACTGAGGCGTCGGACCGGTGCAGGTCGGAGTTCCTTGGTGGGCTCGAGGCGGGGACCCTTCGGAACCCGACGAGGCCCATGACTCCTCCAGCACTTTACATTGCTGCCAATCTCGCCGCCCTATTCGTATGACTGAGAGGGATACGATCTTGAAATAGATGTATACTTTGCCGTGGGGTATCCCTGGTATGAGTATTCGTCACACCCCGACCAATAAACTAGTCAAGGACAAGTGGTTACCCCTGTACATGTCTCTGTGCGGAGACTTATCTGGCAGGTATACATAACCATCAAGAAATTATCTCTGGAAAAGGCACTATTTGGCGAGAAGATACCGTTTAGCGGGAAGACATTTCTCGGCTACATGACGCCCTTTTGAAGAACAACTGCCACATCTTCAACCAAGATTAATTGGGGGACGATCCACACTGTTAAGGGTATCTGGAATATAATCTAATCAAGTATTGCATAGAAGATCTTATTTATAATAGACATTATGAAAGCATCCAATTTGTAATCTACATACTCTGTAAGAGCTGTCTAACTAATAGAAAAGTAATCCTCATTCTCCTCACCTTGTTTACTAGGATCCTACGATCATATTTTCGTAAGTTCGATTAAGGGACTCTATATCTTAAACATCGATAGTTGGCACTAGAAGGAGGGCCTCTGGTGATTAAGACAAAGAAATTCTCTACAATGGATGAGGAAAACTGGTTTGACCTTGTTGATTATGCTCATCTTACTGTAGATGATTACCCAACAGAAGAGGAGTTAATAAAAGTGTGATTTCTATTTCAAATATGTTTCTAAAGTGGAATTATCAAAAATCAAGACATAGGTTGAAGCGGAGGAACTATGATCTAAAGCGCCAACAGGTAAAACTTCATCACTCCTCTAGCAAATTTGGAGGAAGATGCCTATGAAGCATGTTCTATGAAAATTGATAATGAATATGTGTCAAAAGGTAGTAATAATTTGATGAAAATTTCAGCCTCGGAAGGCTGTGAAGCAGAGGAGTAGCGAGTGGAACATGAAGCTTAGAAAGAAGCCAAAAAGCTGCTCAACATTAATATGAGTGACGTATGGCAGATAAATAAAAATCTATTGATAAGGCCAAACACTTGTACTACAAGGGTCAACCAAGCACCTTGCAAAATTTGAAGTCTCTGGAGGACAGCCTCGTCAAGCCATTTCAATTACACCATCACCTTCGAAGGTGGAAGTATGTAAGATCGAGGATACGTACTAGAGGGGGTGAAAAGGCGGCTTTAAAAATTTGTTCTACGATCAATTAAAATCTTGCCTAAGTCAACTAGACTCACTAAGTGCACTAGCTAATTATGCCTCTACTCAAGAATATGCAATCCTAAAGACAATCAAGTAATTTAATTTTAGGAATATGAATTGTAACAATGTAAATAGAGAATTGCAAGTAAACACAAGAAGACACACCGATGTTTTACCGTGATGTTTGGAGACTTGCCGGTCTTTCTTATCCCAATTGAGGCAATCCCAAACTGCTTTGGACCGGCTCCACGAATTGAGCACCCACCTCGATTCCACTAGTGGTAACTCTTTCCCCCTCCGGATAAGTGAGTTCCAACCTTCACAACTTTGCTAGGCCTTCTCATAATCTTCTTGAGAAGGTCACCACGCACAACGCCTCCACATACCATCTAGGTGTTGGTAAACACCAAGAGTAATAAGTCAAGCCCTCTAGCTTGAGCTCCACTAAGTATAACACATGTACAATGGTGATCATCGAGTGCAACACATGCACAAGACTTCCCTCAAGTGCAACACATGCACAAGAGGCTCTCAACTCTCTTCTAATTGCAACACATGCAATTAGAGCTCGCTTTTGACTCAAAAACCAAATTTAAAGAGTGCAACATATGAACAACTCAACCACAAAGAGCAATGAACCCTCTAAAACCCCAGCAAGCACAAATATCAGCCCCAAGACTCTTTTTATAGACTCCACAAGAAAAACTAGTCATTGGAGGGCAACATAGGCAAAAAACACCTAGGAAGCCCAGTCATATCACTCTAAGGCCGGTATGACTGACCTCTAGTCCAATGGCTAGTAAAAACTAGCCGTTACTCAGAAAATCCGGTCATACCGGAGGGGGACCGGTTATACCAAACCCAAAAATTGCCCTTCAGCAGAAATACCCTTTCTCTGAAAAAACTCACCGGAATGACCACGGTCATACCACCGGCCACTGGAGGAGGTCCAGTCATACCACTGCTATAATCATTAAAACACCCATAACTTTTTACTCCGAACTCTGATTTAGGTGATCTTAGGCTCTATGCGAATCTTATCAAGAGGGCTACAATCTTCGCCTATTTTCAAGATTTAAGCAATCATAGACATTTTTAAATATTACAAAATAGAAGCTTCAATGTAGTCATTCAAGTCTAAAATCTAATTTTCTCTAAATCCCTCACATAGACTTGATTAAGAGTGTGACTAAAAGCTAGCAAGAGTCAAAAAGATCAAATATTGAGACATATGATGATCAACTCATGATCAAAATAATTTTACAAAATAGATTTATTAATTCTAATCACATACTCCAAAATCAAATGCATGAACACTAATATTTTGCAAAAGCACATTTGCAAATATAAATGTTACAAACAAGATCAATCAAGATCATGTCTTTGAGCCATGTAATGATCAACACACGATCAAATCAATTTGCAAATACATTTGCAAACCCTATTCATATGCTTCAAGATAAGATTCAATTAAACCATATTTTGCAAAAACTCATTTTACAAACACAAAATATAAATCTATCTTAGCCTTTATGATGATCAACATATGATCAAGTCATAAGCTAAAACTCTTATGTATGAGATCTCTATTTGCAACATATGCAAATTTCTAGCTCCATGCAAACAACCATTTAAACCAACTTGCATGAGCTATCACCCTTTTACAACACATACAAATCCATAGCTCTATACAAAAACCAAATCAAGATTTAATAAGAAGCAAGCATGAGCTCACATATTTGCAACACATGCAAATACTTAGCTCATGCAAAAACCAAATAAGAAAGTGAGCTAGAGTGAACTGGATTGAATTCATCAACACATGATGAAACTCAAGCTAAATGACTCAATCCCTCTTAATAGTATGACAACCTACACTAGCAACCCAGTCTCCTATCCAAACAATGAGACCGATAAAAGACTAAGAATATATTCTTAGCCCTAACTAGTTATACCTTTGCCTCTAGCATATCCACTTGGAGCTTTTATGATTTTCATCATCTCCTCTCCAGCAGGGTCCTTTCTTCTTATTCATCAACACATGATGAATCTTGTCTAGCTTTATTTCACTTCGGAATTCATCCTTAAAGCTTATCAACATATGATAACTTTTTCTTCCCGAGTCTTCATTTTTTTGGACTCAACCTACTTCACAACTCATTGAAGATTGTTAGTCCAACAAACACGGTTGTCTCAATCATCAATTACACTCCATTAACACATAATGCATACCCGCATGATCGATTGAACACAACTCTAATCAATTTGAATGATTTAAAGGTGCATTGAGTACTTTGATGGAACTAATACTTCATTATACTAAAGAATTTTCTGCTTCTTCTTAACCAATGAAAAAAACACCATCAACACATGATGAAGTATTTTTTAATTGATTGAAAGATAACTGAACTCAATTTGAATTTTATTTAAATTTACATGAGTATATATTAACTACACAAGTTTCATATATTCATTTTGATGGTTACTAAGTAATGATCCAAATTATGTTGGAGTGGCGAAAAAGGATCAATACTCTTAATACCATCAATAATATAATAAACTCTATTAAATATGACCATATAAATAATTGAACTTGGAATCACTATGCACATATTCAATTTTTAATTGCTTTGGAGTTTATCTTATATTGCCATGAGTATACTACAACTACACAAGTTAAATATACTCAATGGATTGTTTCAAAGTAATGATCCTTGATATAGAAAGATGAATTAGATCAATACTATTGAAACATCAAGGTAAAGTATGAACTCACTCTAATTGTGTGTATTCATGTATATATAGAATTGAAACATTAATGCACATCTTGAGATCTAAATAATGGTAGAGTTCATCCTTTAACTTGAATCTAAAATATACATTAAGATATCATAAAATGAATACGAGTGCATACCTTGGATTTTCTATTTTTCAATGAGATAAGACTTCGATATTTCCATCTTTTTCATCCAAAATAGAATAATAAGAGTTAAGCTTAATAAAAGAGTTAGTCTCATAAAAAGGCTCGTCATTAACTAACAATTAAGACTAATAAATATTATGATTATCAAAAGAATTAGTCTCAATATTAGATTCGTCATTAACACCAAAACCAACTTAATAGATCTTGAACTTTCAATCTCTCCCTTTTTGGTGATTGATGACAAATTCAAGCTTAATATCCTTTTTGCTGTTTCTTGAATATCTATCTAAGCCTTTTATAGACATGTTTATAGAAAAATTCTCGACCAGTACAAAGGTCGAAGTCCTCGAGTAGAATTCAAATTGGGCTAAACTATTTAAATCCTATCTAGAAAAAAGGGACTCTATCTGGGGATATTTATAAAAAAGACAGACTACTTCAAAGGGCACGAATGTATAAAATTCTCAACAATAATCTTTATAGAAAGGAAACACATGATATTCTTTTTTTTTAAAGGAAGAAACACATGATATTCTCATGCGATGTATAACCCAGGAATAGGGAAAAATATTGCTTAATGAGATACATGAGGGTTTATGTGGAGCGTACACTTCATATAGAACACTGGTCGAAAAAGATTTTTGGTAACGTTTTTATTGGCCCACTACTTTACAAGATGCCAATGTCAATTCTATGCTTGACAAGTATATTTCCTAGCTAATCAATTACAAACTATACTTTTGTCATGGCCATTTGCAACATAGGGTATTGATATAGTAGGTCCTTTATCAAGAGCAACTAATGGATTCAAATTTCTATTTATTGCGATCGATACATTCACAAAATAGATTGAAGCTGAGCCTATGATCTCTATTACAACAGAAGTAGTGAAAAAATTCTTTGTGAAAAACATAGTCACTAGATTTGGTGTATTTAGTAGGCTAATTACCGATAATGGATCACAGTTCATCAGTGGTCTATTTAAGGACTATTGTGATGAAATAGGCATAAAAATTTACTACACTTTAGTTGCTCATCCTAAGAGCAACAGAGTAGTTGAAAGAGCTAATGACCAAATTATACAAGGTATAAAGAAAAGAGTGTTTGATCGTCTTACCAAATGCTCGAGGGCTTGAGTAGACAACCTCTACTCTGTGCTCTAGGCCATACAAACAACGACCAATCGAGCAACAGGAGAAACGCCTTTTCAACTAGTCTACGGAGCTAGAGCCGTGTTGCCAAATGAGATTCATTTAGGTTCTACATGGGTTTTTCTTTGCAAACAGATTAATCACGATGATCAATTCAAAGATGATATTAATCTCTTAGAAGAAAAGCGAGATTGTGCATTGATCAAGTCAATAGTCTATTTACAAGGCTTAAGAAGATATTACAACAAAAGAGTTCAACCATGAAAGCTAAACGTGGGAGACTTAATTTTAAAGTGTATCCAGAATCAGTCTAACTTTCATAAGTTATCTCCCAAGTGGGAAGGTCCCTTTACTGTGATATTAGTTACGTGACCAGGTTTTGTTCAATTTGCTATAGAAGATGGAATAATTCTGTCAAACACTTGGAACATCCAGCATATTCGCAGGTTTTTGTGTAAATAAATTTATTTTTTACATATTTCATTTACATAAAGTATCTCTTTAGCATGTGGTATATCAAGATTGTTTCTATTCTAATAAAACTTTGAGAATTCACAAAACCTAAATTTGCCCGACCACTCTATACATAGCGCACGAGGTTACTAATCAGATTGTGAGATAACATCTCATAGAGACTTTTCTTGTAAGTCGGTCCTTACTGCATTGAAACTCATTAGTATGACCTTATCGCTTATCTGTTGCTGATTAATATCAAGTACTACATGAAAGGAACAGGTCGTCAATCCTATAACTGTTCATATTTCGAACACATTGTTGATCAGTATACAAATAGTTGGGGGCTAATGATATACTCATAAAAATATATACACAAAATAGACATACAATATAATATAACACAAAAGGAGATCTTTTCATTCATTCATTCATTCATTCAAATTACATATTACTTGAATGTAATCTTTACATTTTTTATGTATGTCTCAACAGTAGAAGCTACTTTTGCACGTTTCCTATTAATCTCCTCTTGAGTAGTTTGCTTCAGGTCTAGCGCCAGTTTCTTCAACTCAACGCATCTTTTTAAAAGTGCGTTAACTTGATGAAGAGGGTACCTACTTGGATGGCGATGGAAGCTCAGAGTGATGTCTTATTGGTTTGCGCCATTGTGAGGATTTGGCTTTAAATGATCGTCAACTGGTTGTTCACCCTCGCAACCAAATCATCAACCGATGGATTAGGAGTTGTATGTTTCACTTCTTTCCCCTTTAAATCCGTTGTGATTTTCTGAAGCTATTTAAAAATAAAGTTTATAGTGGTTTTCCTACCTCTTTGAACAGTAACCAAGTCTTTTGCAAAGAGGTTTATTTGGCCAATCAGATTATCTATCTCATTCTTCATCACTGATTTTTGCTCTTTGGATTTCATTCTCTCTTCTTCTCTTTCGAAAAATTGAGATTCTTTGGCCTTTACTCTATTCTTTAATTCTATAAAAAGTTGAATTAAAAGTTGCTTTTAATTTTCTTAAAATAATAACGAATTCAAGATAGGTTGGGACGAAGTTTTTACCTATTATTTCAGACTCTGTTGCCTGAAGAGTAATTTTGTACTCTTCGAAGAGCATTTGGACCTTCTCTTCATTTCTCTTGAAGGCTTTATGGAATTTAGCAGTCTTGTCTTCATGATATCTAACCATGTGAGTAGCTTCAATAAGGTTAAATTTATAACCCTTGGTAGTGTTTTGAGCCACCAAGAGTTGCATCTCGAGCTCTGTTATTTGTTTTTTCAATCTATTCCCAAAAATGCTAGTTAGAATAAAAAAATTAAATAAACAAAAAGAAGAGGCCGTTCTTCGGTTTTACCTTTTTGTTTTTTCTACTTTGACTTTAGCCAAAGTCTTTGCTTGCCGACTTAGCAGGTCGAATAGTTCTTGCGAATTCTATAAAAAAGCAAAACAACAAATAAATCAAAATAACCTTTCCTCTATATTCCTTAAAATAAAAAAGAATTTGATAAATATCTTTACTTGTAAGTCATTAAAAGTTTGCTTGAAATCTCCATGATCGGGGTGATCGGAGGAAGGTGCTAGTGGCAAAACCACTATATTAACGATGTCGGTAGTTATTGCCTTTATAGGCACCACTTCCATCTCCTTTGCTTTATTGGTCGTAATGACCAGAGTCCCTTTCGCTGCAGTAGGGAGGTCTTCAGTCTCCCCAGTAGCAGAAGTCTCTCCAACAGTGGTGGTCGTTCTGACCACCTCAGTCGTCATCTCAGGAGGAGGACTAACCTCCTCCGTGGTCGGTGGAACTTGACCAACCAATGGTTCACCACCAGTAGTTAAGGGATTTTCGCCTTCAACACTGGGTGGATTTACTTGCCCACTGGTCGGAGCATCTTGAGCATCTTTAGTTGGTACTCAGGCTTGTTCCACATTGGTCATCACTAGTGTGACCAGCGGGTTGGCCTCAGCACCAATCTAGGCAACCATATCCTGATCCACAGAAGAACTAGGAGTAGTTTCTTAGGGACTAAAAACAATCAACAAAAAACCCTCTTACATTTTGATGATAAGTACTCAAAATAAAAAAAAGAGAGAACTACATACTTGCAATGAAGTCCTGAGTCTATTCCTAGGATATTAGAGAAAGTGATGATGCCTCAACACCCAGATCGAAGTCTTTCTTTTCCTCCTTATAATCAGAGGAACATTATCCTCTTAATCCTCACTTTCATCCTAGACAAAGGGAAATGTCAGAAGATGTCTATATGGATGATCCCAATTATGGTTGAACCATTCTTTATAGCACACCTGGGATGACGTTCTTGTTTGTGACCCCTCAGCGAATGTGACTCTCTTATCTTGTGCCTAGGACCGATTGTGCACACGCTTAGAGCGCATAGAGCTTGATTATACCAAGACTACACTAGTGTTGGTCAAATCAGCACTAGCCCCAAAGGTGGTCGGGTCCACCATCTTTATCTTCTTAGTCGGTGGAGCCAAGGCCGAGACCTCAAATTGGTCTGCGGTTTACTTCCGACCATGCATTTAAGAAATAAGTTCAACTGTTAACATAAAAAACAATTAGTAGAGAGTAACCAAAGAAATTTCTCAGTACTTATCATAATGTGTTCATTAATGAACTTATCAGTTTGCCCGATTAGCCTAGATAGCTGCCTGTCTAAACCAGCCAGGTTGGACCCGTCACAAGAAACACACAACATATATGTGATTTTTGACTAGGTCTCTTCGATGGTCAGAACTGACAGGAGAAAATACCCATAGACGTTAGTAAAATCCTCTAATAAAGAAAGAGGTCGGTAATTGAGTGTTTCTTTACCTATAGATTCATCCTTATTCGATCTTGGTCGCCTTCCATTCTCCAGGCGAATATGAATCACCTCTTCAAGAGGCTCACTTTGTGGTATAGAAAGTCGAAGATAATCTTCTGCCCTGTCAAGCCTCCCTTCACCAACTTAGTAATGACTTTGACAATATCATTTTTCCTCATATGTAGGGACCCTGTCAAGCTTCCCTTCACCAACTTAGTAATGACTTTACAATGTCATTTCCTCATATGTAGGGACCAGCGAATCTTTCTCCCTCTTCGCTTCAGTCTTTGTCCATATAGGGCCCACCTTCCTAGTAAATCAGAGTCGGCTACCCCCTGAAATTTCTGAATAAAACCACTCCCTCCGATAATCACGCCATGTATTCTTGGTTGAAAGTGGGGGATATTGAGAAGCCATTTTATCTTAGAGCTTAAAATAAGCGCTCTCAAAAAGATATTGGCTTTTACTAGCGATAGCTCGTTTGACTTCTCCTGTGATGTCATGAAGCGGTACTGTTCAAGCCTCCGTGCTCGCTCAGTGCGCAGGAGGCTGGAGCAAGTCTTGGTGTGTGTGTGGGGGGTGTGCGTGTGTGGTGTGTGTGCACTGTGTCCATTGTTGTTCTCCTTCTATCTTGAATGCCGAGCTCCTAGCCAAAATTCAAAAAAGATATTGGCTTTTACTATTCTTAGTATTCTTATAGAAATGAAAAAGATGAACTAGAGGGTGACGAATACTCATACCGGGGTACCCACGCGCAGCGATGCGAGGTCTTTGAAGGGTATTTCCAAAGTCTTCATCCCTCACATATGGGATTATCACTGAATATTGGCTGGAACACCAAATGATCCGTCTTGGGCCCAGCTCTAGGCCTCATGAGACGCGAAGGACCCTCGGCCTCGTTCGAGGCCCACAGGCGGTCAGGCTTAGCCTGGTCGGGCGCTCCCGCAGTTCGACAGGCCTCGTGTCGGGGCCTCAACGAGCTCCGATTCAGCGACCTCCGCCACGTCGACGGTCGACCCCGAGCTGGTCACTGCCTGTGGACTACAACCATCTTTGGGGCGGTGGCTCCTCTAAGGTGGCGAGGCACTTTGAGTCAAGCGTCCCGCCGCCTCGTCATGCCTTGTGGAGAGCGTGCTCGCCCCGGTGATACGAGCACTGATGCAAAGCGTCAACACCGGCGAGCCTTGGAGAGCAGTCGCCTTTCAAGACAGAACACCCATTGTGTCTACCAACTCAGACGTGGGGCGAACAGAGCTGTGATCACGGGACCAAGGCCAGGACTCCGGCGTAGCTTACCCCTATTTTTCCCTTGTAAACTCCCATGTAACCTGCTCCCTCTGGCTATATAAAGAGGGCAGGACTCTCGAGGAGGAGAGACGGCCATCATATAAGCGAACACTTCCGATCTCAAGCGATCGACCAAGTTAAACATACAGACGAACACTCCAGGGCTCCTCCACTCGAACGAGCGCTAAGGGCCTGTCCTTAGCCCCCGCTTGTAATCCTGTGAACTCTACTGCACCCCAAGCAATACAAAACCACCACCACGAACTGGACGTAGGGATATTCGGCCCGAACCAGTATACATCTTGGACTCATTTAGTCTAACCATTCAAGGAGAGGGAACGTGCGGCCCCTATACTTACAAATTTACTTGCCGGTTGTACGAAACACCGACGAGGGGGAATGCCAAGAAAAGCTTCATAGAGATGTGAGAAAACACTCAAAATTAGAATGAAATTTGGGGGGGAAGATGGTGCAGTTCAATCTCATAGTGATCTAGCACATTGGCCAAGAACACATTGTCGGAGAGGCAAAACCCTAACCTCATCAAGGCAGTGAAAAAGACGAGATGCCCCTCTTGAAGCACTGGCTTTGTATCCTCCCCGCTAGGATCCCATCATAGCATTTCACACAGAGAGATCAAACCTTGATATTTGAGTTCCTTAATTCTCCCCTTGGTATGAATCAACTTATCCATGGCCATTAGGTTGGGGAAGAAGAAAAGGATTGAAGACAAGAACTCCGAGGTTGCAAAGGGTTTACGAAATTGTTTCTATGCTCAAAAGATAGCAAAGGTGTAAATAATAAAAGTGGATTTACCCATTTTATATAGCCTAACACATGTGGGTTTTGGCCTTGCTTGATTTCTAAGAAAGGATGAAAACCACCTTTTAATAAATGATAATTGACATCGGATTGATGTTATTGAACTTCCTTTTAAATCTTCAAGCTTTTCACCTCCTTTCCTTGATTATACTCTCCATCACATTTGATTAAAGAAAAAGGAAGGACGAAAGATGAAAAGATTGAAGAGGCAAGAGAAGGTTTGAAAAATAAAGTTCAAAGAAATCGAAGATGTTATCCTCAAAACTTCTTTTAGATATTTTAGCTTTTCACCCTCCATCCTTGATCATACTCTTCATCGTAATTGATGAGAGAAGAAAAAAGAGTGGATGATGAAAATCTAAAACAACTAAAAGAAGTTTTAAAGTAATCCTTTCTTGATTCAGAAGGAGGCTTTCGTTTCCTTTATATACTCATTGCACATTAAAGACGATTAGTGTTGGTTCAATTACCGAGAGAAGTGCAAATATTTTCCATTTATTAGCACTTAAAATGGTCAAATAATTGGCGCCTAAACTCATAAGGTCACAGAAGACAAAATGTCTTGAGTAATAAACTCTTATTTCTCAAGATTTAAGGGCTAGCTAACGAGAGTTAAAAACATGTTACTTATTTGGACTCCTAATTATTCGTGATTATACTCTGTTAATGAGTTTATAATACATAAAGCCCATAATATATAGAACAAAGCACATCCTAATCTGAACGGTTAGGTCTCCGACCAGTTCAGTCAAGATGGTCAAAATTTTGCTTCACATTGGTCATCGTCGACCAGTGAAATAGTAACTCCGACCAGTGAGCTGGTCAGAGACAAGCGGTTAGCCCCACACATGTCTCCGTGCAGAGACTTATCTGGCCGATATACATAACCACCCATAAGTTATCTTTGGAAAAAGCACCATTTGGCGAGAAAACACCATTTGGTGCAAAGACACCTCTCGACTACACGATGGCCGTTTGAAAAATAATTGCCACCACTTCAACCCAAATAAATAGGAGGTTGATCCACGCTATTAAGGGCATATGGAATCTAATCTAATCATGCAGTGCATGGAAGATTTGATTTAGAATAGACATTCTGAAAATATCTATTCTATAATCTGTATACTCTGTAAGAGCCGCTTGACTAATAAAGAAGCAATCCATATTTTCCTCATCTTGTTTACTAAGAGTCCACGATCATATTTTCATAAGTTTGATTAAAGGACTCCATGTCTTGAACATCGACAATTTTAGTTTTGTTTTTCTCAAAGAAATTATTTATTTAAATATGAGAATAGCAAAAATAATTAATTTAAAGTTGAAAATTCAGGAAAAAAAATCATAAAATCCAAATTAAATGCTCAATTAAAGAATTTGCAAATTTTTAGGGTGTTACAAACTGGGAATATACCTGGATAAATTTTTCGTTTTTATTTCCATATGCGCTTCGTTCCGTTCCACATCCTTTTCTGTAACTATCCGTTTCTAGGGTTTCCAATTTCGTTTCTATTACATGTAAAAAAATATGAAAATGGAAAAGAAATAGCCATTTACCGGCAGTTTCCGTTCTGCCTTCATCCCTAGCCCTGCTTGCTTTGTTTCTTGACTGTGCTCTTGGCCTTGGCTTGTGGCTTTGGTTGGACGGTTGGAAATTTGCTGGGGCGGGAGGGGTGCTAGGCTAGTGGTTTTTTAACTTAGGCTTTTTACTTTTTACTATAGGTTTTTTAACTTGGTTGGAAATTTTGGGCACTATTTATGTATGGTTATGGTTACCTCACAAATACAAGTTTTTTTTCTGCTGAATGATGAAACCCAATCTAGCGAGAGGTGCCAACTGGTCCAAAAGGCGATACGGTATCTCGATCAATGATACCTACTCGTACAGATCTGATAGCACACCTAGTCCTTTTAATATTTGCTTTATTTGTCTCTCAATTAAATATATAGATGACTAATAAGTTTTCAGGGTTTTGAAGCCGAAGAATTTAGAAGCTTAGTTTTAGAGCAATTTGAACATTCTTGTAATTTTCTTTTTCGATATAATTTGATATTCATTTTTTTTATAAAGGATTAAGATCCAGTCTCTACAGTTGCACACAACCGAGTTTTGACAATTCTCAAAAGTCGAACATTGTAATATAAAACAAGCAACAAGAACAGGAAATCAAAAACCTATTCTATAATTGCTTCTCCATCCATTCTTGGCAAAGATATCCAACGCCACGACCTCCAATGCCCCCTTGCCGGTAGAAAGGTCATACTGTTGTTCTCATGCATAGCGATTACCAAAACCGTAACGATCCAAGACGTTCCCACGAAAGTCGCTTTGCATAAAAGAAGAATATTGTTTTTTCTCAAAGATCATTTACGTTCTTGAGTCGCCAAATAGCCCATAATAGTGCCGCACCCACCACAAGAAGACGACTTCTTTCACTGTCACGAAGAGTTAACCAAGGACCTAGCATATGAGACATAGACCTTGGCGAGATAAACCCGATCGTGATATGCACAATTAGCCAAATAGTTTTAGAATGTTGGCAATCAAAGAATAAGTGTTGAATTGTTTCATTACAATTCTGAAACAACATTTTGGCTCCCACACCAATTTCTTTTAGCAAGATTGTCCTTAATTAGAATTACTCCTCTTTGTACATACCAGAGGAATATTTTAATTTTTAAAGGAATTTTCAGCTTCCAAATTATTTCTTGGTAAGCAGGATACCTGGTTCATAAAATAACCATACATAGACCGTCTGAATGAGCGCCCATGTCTATGTAGACCCCAATGAAAAGTGTCCTTTCATCGGATAGTCGACAATTAGCTATTGTTGCTACTAAAGTATACCATGCCGTCAAAGTGTCCCCGAAGAAGGCTCTTGGAAAGAAATGTTTGGTGGCATCGATTCAAGGCCTTTGCCACCGTAGTATGTGGGTAATGAGCAATGTTATATAGACTTGGAAATTGAATCTTAAGTGGCATAGAACCCACCCAAGTATCCTCCCAAAACCTGGTTTGGGAACCATCTTTATCGAAAGGATCCTTGATATTGAGTTCCTTAATTCTCCCTTGGTATGAATCAACTTATCCATGGCCATTAGGTTGGGGAAGAAGAAAAGGATTGAAGACAAGAACTCCGAGGTTGCAAAGGGCTTACGAAATTGTTTCTACACTCAAAAGATAGCAAAGGTGTAAATAATAAAAGTGGATTTACCCATTTTATATAGCCTAACCTGTGTCAGTTTTTTACGCCGCTTCAGTTTCTAAGAAAGGATGAAAACCACCTTTTTTAATAAATGATAATTGACATCGGATTGATGTTATCGAACTTCCTTTTAAATCTTCAAGCTTTTCACCTCCTTTCCTTGATTATACTCTCCATCACATTTGATTAAAGAAAAAGGAAGGACGAAAGATGAAAAGATTGAAGAGCCTAGAGAAGGTTTGAAAAATAAAGTTCAAAGAAATAGAAGATGTTATCCTCAAAACTTCTTTTAGATATTTTAGCTTTTCACCCTCCATCCTTGATCATACTCTTCATAGTAATTGATGAGAGAAGAAAAAAAGTGGATGATGAAAATCTAAAACAACTAAAAGTTTAAAAGTAATCCTTTTTGATTGAAGGAGGCTTTGTTTCCTTTATATACTCATTGCACATTAAAGAGCGATTAGTGTTGGTTCAATTACCGAGAGAAGTGCAAATATTTTCCATTTATTAGCACTTAAAATGGTCAAATAATTGGCGCCTAAACTCATAAGGTCACGAAAGACAAAATGTCTTGAGTAATAAACTCTTATTTCTCAAGACTTAAGGGCTAGCTAACGAGAGTTAAAAACATGTTACTTATTTGGACTCCTAATTATTCGTGACTATACTGCATTAATGAGTTTATAATACATAAAGCCCATAATATATAGAACAAAGCACATCCTAATCTGAGCAGTTGGGTCTCGACCGATTCGATCCAAGATGGTCAAAATTTTGCTTCACATTGGTCATCGCTCGACAGTGAAATAGTAACTCAAACCGATGAGTGAGTCGAGGGACAAGCAGTTAGCCCCACACATGTCTCGTCGCGAGAGACTTATCTGGCCGATATACATAACCACCCATAAGTTATCTTTGGAAAAAGCACCATTTGGCGAGAAAACACCATTTGGTGGAAAGACACCTCTCGACTACACGATGGCCGTTTGAAAAATAATTGCCACCACTTCAACCCAAATAAATAGGAGGTTGATCCACGCTATTAAGGGCATATGGAATCTAATCTAATCATGCAGTGCATGGAAGATTTGATTTAGAATAGACATTCTGAAAATATCTATTCTATAATCTGTATACTCTGTAAGAGCCGCTTGACTAATAAAGAAGCAATCCCTATTTTCCTCATCTTGTTTACTAAGAGTCCACGATCATATTTTCATAAGTTTGATTAAAGGACTCCAGGTCTTGAACATCGACAATTTTAGTTTTGTTTTTCTCAAAGAAATTATTTATTTAAATGCGAGAATAGCAAAAATAATTAATTTAAAGTTGAAAATTTAGGAAAAAAATCATAAAATCCAAATTAAATGCTCAATTAAAGAATTTGCAAATTTTTGGGGTGTTACAAACCGGAATATACTGGATAAATTTTTTCGTTTTTATTTCCATATCCGCTTCATTCCATTCCATATCCTTTTACGTAACTATCCGCTTTCTAGGGTTTCCAATTTCGTTTTATTACATGTAAAAAATATGAAAATGGAAAAAAATAGCCATTCTGGCGTAGCTTTAATTCTGCCTTCATCCCTAGCCTACCTTGCTTTGTTTCTTATTTGTGCTCTTGGCCTTGGCTTGTGGCTTTGGTTGGACGGTTGGAAATTTTTGGGGCGGGAGGGGTGCTAGGCTGGTGGTTTTTTAACTTAGGCTTTTTACTTTTTACTATAGGTTTTTTTAACTTGGTTGGAAATTTTGGGCACTATTTATGTATGGTTATGGTTACCTCACAAATACAAGTTTTTTTTCTGCTGAATGATGAAACCCAATCTAGCGAGAGGTGCCGACTGGTCCAAGACAGTCTGGTATCTCGATCAATGATACCTACTTGTACAGATCTGATAGCACACCTAGTCCTTTTAATATTTGCTTTATTTGTCTCTCGATTAAATATATAGATGACTAATAAGTTTTCAGGGTTTCGAAGCCGAAGAATTTAGAAGCTTAGTTTTAGAGCAATTTGAACATTCTTGTAATTTTCCTTTTCGATATAATTTGATATTCATGTATATTGTAATTTATATTATTGTATGACACTATGGTTTAATGAATGAGAATGATGATCTGACTTGTTAATTGTTTTAGTTATATGCTCTATTAATCTGTTGATGATTCTTTTTGCATGATTTAATTTTGAGAAGTGTTTCTATGATTTTCTTTTTAACAATTACACAAATATTAAAGTATGAATAAAGCGTAAATGATGATTACTTACCCTTTTACTTGCTTTAAGATTTATACAACTTACACTGAGAGAGAAAACATTAAAGCACTCCGTATTAATTTTGTGAGTCGTTTCAACGTGGACCTTTTGATCCGAGATCGTAGTTGCATGATCGATCATGGCCGGTTTTCTATTCTTCCCCATTGTAGCCGGCGATCGAAATGGCTGTCCTTTTACTTACCGAACAACACGCACGGTCGATTGTGGTACGTGTGTATGTGTGCCGTGTGCGTGCGTTCACGCGCAGGCTTGTCATGGGAGACCTGCTCATTAGTCCACGCTAGCTCGCCATGCCCGCCTGACGTTTCAAGCCTGCTTGTCAAGCAGTTTAATTAGGCCCTGTACAATACTCCACATAGCTTCCCTTTAATCACTGCGGACGCATTAAACGTAGTATAGTGGCAGCACTAAGGCAATCTGGTATGTATAATATTGATCGGTTAAGACATAATCGATTTGTCAGGTTAAGGATAAAATTAGATATTTTTGATCGATGTCGGTTAAGGGAGAAGTTAACTTGAAGATAGAATTATTACCGATATTGATTCAAAGATGAAAATTTATCCGTACAAAGACCGATATAGATCACAGCAGGCAACGTATTGAAGAAGAATACGATCGGCTATAAAAAGGGGATTAAAGGCAAGCAAAAAACAACCAATTAATCAAACAATTCACATCCACTTTTATCTACTTTTTCCTGTCAACTAGGAGTGATCTTATAATTTAGATCTCTTGTAATTCGCCGTTGATCAATAAAGTTCCGTGTCACCGATTGTTGGTCTTCTCTGTTATATCAAGTTTGGTTTTCTGTGATCTTGTTATGTATCGCCTTTTTGAGAAAATCTATATTTATCAACCATCTAATCAGCTCTAACAGACTGCTTAGACTTATCGTCACTTTTGATTTAATCAGCTTTGTATTGCTGTTTATATCCTTACCGATTATCACATTGGATCGACTTTGAGTGTAATTTTTAATCTATTTTACTAGTTACAGGATCAAATCAATTGGTACTTTTTTTTTTTTTAACCTCTCGAATCCGAGTCTGTTTGAGCTGATCAATATGTCCTCACATTTTCGATCCGGCTCTAACAGAGACAAAAGTCGTTGCATGCTTGCACTCATTCGTGCCCATCGATCGATCTCTTTTTTTGTGCTTGCCAACATCGTAATGCTCGTAGCTGCATTCGTACGTACACACGCCGTGTGCCTCCTTTTTCTGTGGGACCATTTCTCGATCTGTGGCTGTGGGCCGTGTACGTGTGTGCAGTTTAATTGATAGCTAGGCCAGGTAATTAAGGATCAAAAGCCGTCTTGGATTGGGACTTTGGGAGCATGCATTGAGACGCGCGAGGATCGTCACTCGCGATCACATTGGATGGGCCGTGTATTAATTAAAGATGGTCGTAAGCGACGTGACCTAGCTAGCTGGTGAAAGCAACGAAACGATACTAGCAAAGGGAAAGAGCACACTGCACACGCGACTAAAGACAGATCGATCTAGCTAGCTACTCCAGTGGTTTTGCTTAGCTTGCATGCAATTACTTCATAAAAGAAGTGTGCAGTGCAATGCAGCTTCCAAAGTACGTAGAGACAGAGATGACATACGGGTTAATTAGTTCGGTCACTCAGCCAATTTGGGCCTTCATGCATTCACTCAGCGCGCTATACAGTAAGGCTCTGTTTGGAAGCAATATATTTTTATAGTTTCTAGGTAATACCATGGTTTCTAAGAATACGATGGTATTTTATATCATAAGGTGTTTGGTTACCATGCCAAAAACTCTGTATTAAAAACTATAGTTTGGTAGATACTATGGTATTTTTGGAGTATTTGAAACTCCACTCCAACCCAAAGTTTTCATAGCTTTGACTAGCTTCTTACCTATTTTCATTCAAATACCATGGTTTGTGATGTTGCATCCAAATAGTTGGTAGTTCCAAGAAATACCATTATTTCAAAGGGGTTTGGTAAAACCATGGTATTCATAACAAAACAATTACAAACCATAGTATATCAAAATTATAGTTTTGAAAAACTATGCTTTCAAACAGGGCCTAAGTAGCAGCTGATCAGCTGAGTCGATTCTTGGATTGGATGGTAACAACCAATGAGCCTGCAGCCAGTGAAGAAATTAATACCCCCTTAGCTCCATTTCTGAATACATGTCATTCTAAATTTCAAATTTTATTCTTAAATGCATGCTATTCTACAATTTCGAAACAACTTTTATCTTTTTTTTACTTTGCATATCTGTACTATTCATTATTCATAATGTTATTTGTTACTATATATAGAATAGAGTAACAAACACCATCTAAAAGCAACATGTGAGCTAACGAAGGAGGACGATTTGGTTATTTATATACATGACTTGGTTGAAGTACAAAATCCTTTATGTCATCTATTCAGAAACAGAGGGACTAATTAACAGTAGTAATACTCGAATAATTTAGTAGGGTGCAATTAGTACTTTAGTACTAACTGTGCAGGCCAGCCAACTGGTTCACAAATCACAACAGCAACACTATTACAAGCTAGCTACTGATTCAATGGAGATTGGTTTACTTGCTAAAAAGAATAAAACTAGATGGTACTTTGACATGGTGAGAAGTCGAATCAAACGGGAAAAAGGAAAAATAAATAAAATCTGTAATCTTTATCTGTCGCGTCTACTGTTAATTTAGCCACTGAGCGGTTCAACTGGTCAAGTTCTGGCATGATTAGAAATCCACACCTGAGATGAAGGCGAGTGCTTTCGCCGATCCAGCGCGAGAGTATCTGTATATGTGGTGCGACGTGCGAAACTTGATACCTGAAATGTGGTGGTTCCATAGAACACACTTCGTGTAAGGTTTTAAATTTCATTTTTAACTATATCTTAGAGCCAATCGAAAACCAAAATTTTGGCTAAATTTTAGAATTTTGGACGAAATCCAAATAAAATTCGAAAGGCAAAATTCAACTACGGAATTTTTGGACCAGAATTTATGATATTTCGGCTGAATTTGTTGAAATCTCAGTAAAATTTAACCGAATGAAAAATAGTTTAAACTATATTAGAAATTTTTTTGGATAGTCCTGACGCATCACTAATATTCCCATAAAATTTTTAAATAATGATCAAGCCTGATGAATTTTAAAAAAGTCTAACAATACTACTGTCATGATAAAGACTGAGTAGTAAGTACATGTATTGTTTCTATAGATTTGATTAAGCAACCAAAACAGGTTTTGAATTTTTTTAACTTTTAAAATAGGTGATGAGGAAATGCTTAAGGTCTCCTAAAAGTATTGGATCATGATCACACTCAAGCGAATTTAAAAATGTTACTGTCTCATTTATGTTTATTTTATTTTTGATTTTTCAAAGATAATAAATGAAGTTTAATTATTTTGAAAAAATTTCATATGATCTTAGACTTCTAAAGATGGTACTATAAATTTTTAGATTATGATCAAGCTTGTATATTTTTATAAAAACCTGGCAGTGCTTCTGTTATTTTTATAAAATGTCTCAAAACTTCAATTTTTTAAAGAATTTTCATGGAATATAACATTATTAAGAGGTATTGACCAAAATCTAGTCCAAAAAAATTAAAATCTATTCAAAATTACCAGATTTCATGAAATTTCAAAAAAATTAGCTAAAATTGATTAAATCTCGACAAATTTCAATCAAATGAAAAATAATCCAAACCCTGATGCATCATGACTATTCCCATAAAAGTTTAAGATGATAATCAAACTTAAAGAATTTTAAAAAATTCTAACAATACTACTGTCCTGATAAATGCTAAATACATGCATTGCTACTATAGATTTAATTGAGCAAATAAAAAAGTTTAAAATTTTTGAAACTTTTAGAAAAGGTTTATGAGGAAAATTTTAAAATCAACTAAAAATTTTGGATCATTACCACACTCAAGAGAATTTATAAAATTCTGACACGGTTAATGTCTCATTTACTTACCTTCTGTTTTTTATTTTTCAAACATAACAAATGAAGTTAAATTCTTTGGAAATTTTTTTGCATGATTCTAGACCACTAAATATTGTACCATAAATTTTTTAGAGTATTATCAATCTTGTAAATTTTTATAAAAATCTAATAGTGCTTCTGTTATTGTTATATAAAACAACAAAAACTTTGGTTTTTCAAAGAATTGTTAGGGAAAATGACATTTTTAAGAGGTATTGTTCCAAATCCAGTCCAAAAAAGTTAAAATCCATTAAAAATTACTGAGATTTCGATGAAATTTGCTGAATTTCTAAAATAAATGTAGCAATTTGATTTTTTTTTCAAATTGTTTTATTCAATCGGAATTTGGAATCTTATTGTTGGCCAACATCTAAAATCTCGATCAAAATTTCTAAAATTTCATTGGGATTTTGAACCTTAGCGTGCTAATTATCTGGTTCCCAGGAAGTAGTTCTGGCTTTTGTTGTGCTGATAAGATGGAGGTTGGTGTGGGTCTTTTCAGGCATTTGGTGGCAAATTGCGAAAACTAGGATGGAGTGAGTAACTATTATTCTGAGTTTGTCTTTTTTTTAATCATACTTGGATGGATTTTTGAGTTTTAGATTGGAATTCATATGAATATCTATATATTTAATTTATTACTATTTTAAATTTTATTTTTAGGGTTTATTTTGGAATTTTTATGAAATTCAAATTAATAATTTTTGTTTTTATTCTGAATTTTAGTTAATTTAGCTTGTGCTTGACATAGACATTTTATTTTAATTTACTAATTTTTGTTTAATTATTATTTCGAATTTTAGTTATTTACAGATTTACTTTGGAAATCGTATGAAATTCAGATTGCTAATTTTCCTTAATTTGTTCTTCTGAATTTTAGGTAATTTAGATTGTACTTAACATGAATTCTTTCTTTTAATCTAAACCGTTATAACTTGGGCCTGACAGATAGATTGTTAGATCTTTTTGGTTAACGTGGAACCTTTCTCAGAGTGCCTAATCAGTATAGATAGACAGATAGATTTTGTCCATACTAAAGTATGTTTATCCTATGTTGAGTATGCTTATCTGATTGGCTCCGTACGCTCCATGTAAACAATTTTCAGTCATTAATACTATAAAATTTCCCAAAATTCCGTGCAGTGCGAGTTCGAAATACGGGCAATGTTTATCCCAAATTATTTTTTCTTTTAAATTTTTGTCGGACTTTCAATTGACCCGTAGACATATATAGGAGTTGATACTCTGTATGACGTTTGAACTGAAACAGTACGTCTACATATCTCGATATATATAGCATGGTATTAAAGATGATCGACCTGAAATACTTCACACATAGATAACTAGAGATAGCTTCAGAGCGATACGTTTGGACAGAAACAATATAATCTGCTGTTGGTGACTTGGTACAGTACGTACTTACGTGCTAGGGACACGGCATGTGCGATGTGAACCGATCGATTTTTGTTGGTTTGGCATATGGGTGCTTTTCGTTTGGTTTGGTTTGGTTTCGTTTTCAGTGATGTATGGTTTTCAACAAGAGATGCATTTCTGGCGGATTAATTAATTCTAGGATAGCTGGGAGAATGACAATAATTGTTATTGAAGTCTTGCAACCATTAGAAGTATAGTTTACAAAAGCGATCGAGTTCTTGTGTACGTAACATTGAGGTAATGAGGATGTAAGCAATCGGATGGCTAGAGTCATCCCAGGACAAGTTAACAAGACACATATACAGGCTTTACTCGTAATGTGGCGAGAAGAACAAGCTATAATTACGTTTCCTTAATTACAAGTCAGCATGCATGCCATGAGCAACCATGAAGCCACATGAGTAATGTAAATATTTAAAAATCGATGTATATACTTCCTGATTCGTACTATTCTAGAAAGAACAATGCCATTTTATATACATGAACGATTCGTTTTGCAAAATTGCCATGAATATTCATTCACAAGCGTGTCATATGTCCTACAAGGGGTACAACGGATCAGGACTCAGGAGAGCATGCGTGTCAGTGACACTGACCTTTTCCTAAAGGCTTCTCATGAAGCTAGAGGTCTTCTGTTAATGAAGTTCCCACAAAATATTCAGAAGAACGCTCGCGCGATATACATGTCCCAATCTGTTATTAGAAAAATGTCAATCTTAATTAGGGAGATGATCAATTCCTTTCTAGGAGTCTTGGGAGTACGTATGTGTTATGCCTCTTCGATTCTTCATGGTCTTCGTTTCTTTGACCTCAAGAAAACAAAGAAAGGTAGGCTCTCATCCTCTTATATATATAGATCCTTTTTTCTATCTTTTTTTGTTTGGGGTTTGAAAAAGCTATAGCTTCTATGAATTATGATTCTATCTATATGTATGAATGGACGTATGGTCATGGATGAATCATGCATGTATATGTTTTTTTAAGAAATCCGACTGGAGCTCTGCCATTCATTAAAATAGAGTAAAAGGCAGAACAAAGTTATAAAAAGAGCATACGAAAGTTAGACACTAAAAAACGTTAAGAACACTGAGGTGGGAGGAGAAATAGAGACATGAGAAAAAGACACAAACTTTGAGACACCTAGATGAGGCAAATGGTTTGCCCCGTAAATAACCTGTCACTAGGCAAGTGTATACTATGTTACTCCGAGTAGCTTATTAAGGCTATATTTAGAATACGATGAATTATATATGGTAATCAAGTTTGGGTGTTTAGCTAGCTAGTTTTTTATTAATCAAGATGCAAACAAATGTATTATGTGTTCTAAAACATATGAGATGTACGGGAGAGAACAATCATTGGATAATACAATTTTTTTTTCGATCAACAGGATATCTAAACTCAGTTCCATTTCTGAAACTGAATAGAGTTCAGGTAACACAAAAACAACGTTCAACGTTCAAACGCAAAAGATAACTTCCAGCAAACATATCGCTGTAAACACAACCTTGCATCAAACAGAGACTAAAACCAACTACCAGCAAAACGACATCAGACATCTCTAGCAAAATTACACAAACAAAACTCATAGCCAATCAACCAAACGGGCATCACCAGCGACATTATCCACCATTGAGAATTCAACACCAACCGCAACTCTTCAACCATTTTTTGAATTGCTCAACCAGAAATAAGCAATAGATTCGAAATCAGTACCAAAATTTACACCAAAAAACTCCGAAATGACCCTCCAAACGCCTTTAGCCACAACACACTCAAAGAAAATATGAATAACCGTTTCATTTTCATTGCAACAGTAGCAGGCACTACCTTTATCAATGCCTCTCTTCAACAAATTATCTTTCGTCATAATCTTATTATGGGAAAGAAGCCAAAGAAATATCTGAACCCTGGGAGGAACAATTATCTTCCAAATTGCAGGAATGAAAACTAGAATAACCCCTCTAAAATTAATAATAGCATAAAGGGACTTAACCGAAAAACCCCTTTATTAGTATATTGCCAAACCAAAGAATCATCCTCCTCTCGACAGACACGTGGGTCTGACGTGTCGATCGCCGTGTTGACCGCTTTGTCGCGCGAAGAGGTACCAGTACAATCGTAAGACGCAGAGCCGGGCCCATACGAGCGCGTATCAAAGCTTACTTTAGAACCTTCATTAAATGCCTAGCGTGCTCCTAGGTGGGGCCACCACTCATGAGTGCGACCGCCTCGATTCCCCCCGTGTCTGCAGATTTTCTCGGGACCGAGGCGACGACGATCTTGTCTTCCCGTGAACCGTCGGTGCGGGCATATATAGATAGGTTCATCTGTATCAAATGGTTTTCGCCTTCTTCTTCCTTCGCACCCCATCTTCTACTCCTTCAATCTCTTTGCTCAAAAAAACTTCGTCTTCCTTATGGCGCCTACATTCCCGGCCTCCACTGCGGACTCCCATGCGGTGGGCGGACACCATCTGGCGCCGGAGGCACCTTCCGCCTCGGCGGGACCTCCACGCCTGGTGCCTTCGGCGAAATCCTTCTCCACACTTGGGCCATGATGGCGGGCTGGTTCCGCCATTTTCCGAGTTCTTCCTCACGATCCTTCACTTCTCGAAATCCACCACCTTCACCTCACCCCAACTCTATTATCTTTCTTTCCATTTTTGCACCTCGTGAAATGTTCATGGGGGTGATGCGAATCTTCCACTCTTCGCTACTTCTTTCTCTGGCGCCTCACGACAATGAGATAGTGGGGAGCTACTTCCGCTCGGAGCAGGATGCCTCCGCTACATCCCCTTTCACTCGGTCCAAGCCGGAGATCATGGCGCGCGAATGTGCATGACATCAAGATAGCAGGCGTCGCGCTTGAACGTGCCACAGGCCGCGAGACTATCGAGTGGAACTCTCGATCGAGGAAGCAATGAACGCGAATGGCGACCGCGTCCTCCGTTAGGGAAGCCGGTATGTCGGGGGCTAGTAGCAGGGATTTCGTGGCGGAGGATCGACCCTCTTCGCCATACGCGTCATACGCATGGCGATATCTGAGCGGAACGCGCAAACGCGTGGCGGACGTGAGTCTTCGTCTTTCTTTAACTTTTTCTTGTGTACATGCTCTTTTTGCGGTCTCCACCAACCGGACCACTTTTTGTCTATTGCGGGCGGAAACTTGGATGAGCGGCTCGGGGCGATGGCTCGCCGTACTTATCTTGCCGGTTCCGACCGGCACTTTTCCCGGCGGCCGCCGCTGCTATCTGGAGCACGGGCGCCTAAGGTCGTAAGGTGCTCCGCCAATGGACTCCATGGGACTGCCAGCGGTGCCGCCAGCGGCCGGTGATCGGGACACGCCCGCCAGATCGGGCCGCGGGCAAACGATCGCATGCCCCAGACACCACGGGTCCGGACTCCAAGAGGGCCCGCGTGGACGCGGGCCAAACTTCCGCCGCCACGAGCCCCATCGTGGCGGATTCTTCGGGCGGCCACGCAAGCCGCTCCAATCTCGACTTCATCGCCGGTGGCGCCGCCTCGCGATCACGCCGACGTCTCCTCCTCGGGCGCCTCCGTGGCGCCACTCGATACCTCCTCCGGCCTGGCCTCAGCGCGGCGCTAACTTCATCGGCTATGGAGCCGGCCACCATCCAACAAGGTGGCCTTACACTCCAATGGCCTCGGCATGAGGCACCGCCAAGGCGGCCTCGAGACGCGCCAGGGCAGGAACGCCACGCCACCGCGCCGATCGCCCGAGATACCCCGGCTGCGCGAGAGGGCGGGTGACCAGCGCCAGCGCCTCAGAACTCGCACCGCGCCATGCCCCACCGAACGCCACGTCGAGCTCTTCACGGGCTCGGCGATTTACCACGCGCTGACCGACTTCGCAGCCGCAACGGCGACATTGCCGGCGCTAAGCGTCGGTGAAAGCGACTCGAGAGCGAGTGGCGAACCGGCGAGCGCATTAGCGCAGAGAGAACCGATCGCCGCCATGCGAGCACGCGGCAGAGGGCAAGAATCGGCGCAGAGGCGAGACGGCGAAGACCTCGGTAGAGTCCTTCCGCTGGCGCAACTCGTCGTCATGCTCAAGAAGGCCTTCAGCCGAAGAGGTGCTCGAACCCTTGAAGTACTGAACGCGCCTGGAGGACTCGCATTGACAGTTCGCCACGCGACCAACCAGCGCGGAGGCACTCCGGAGCTGCCGAAGCCCTAGCGCTCGATCTACGGGGAAGGTCGAGAGGTCACGATCATGACCGCGACCTATCGTGCCTTTCTGGGCGACCAGCACCGCCCTCGATCCTTAGCGGGTGACGACCGGTGTTGAGGAGACGCTGCAGTGCAGGCGAGTCGGACGCCGAGCACGTGGTCGGAGATCTTGCAAGTTGAGCAACCGGTCATGGATGTCTCCACCCATGGCCGTGGAAGGCGCGAGGCGACAACATCGGCGTGCGGACGAGGAGTGAAGGGCGGCACTTCTTGGTTCATTTGCTTTTCTCTTTTTTTGCTTGACCTACGCATGTACAAACACTTAAGTGGTACTTAGCGGATCGAGACATTCGGGTTTAACGCTATTTTGCGGTTCTTTCGTTTTGTGCGATCAAATTTGTTACATTAAACCGTTAAGGGCTAGCCTTTTAACTTGGCGAATGAGTGAGGAACGCTAGGTTAGGGCACATCTTTGAGTTCGCTAGTGATTACGGCGTGCTTCTTGCAAACACAAGTAAGGATCACACAAGTCATACGGGACTTAGGCAAAAATCGACCGAGTCCGGCAGAGACGCTAGGCGTAGCTTGGTCTTTGCTGGGATTGTCACTTGGTTCAAACCCTTCGAAATTGGGACCACGATGATCGCTAAAGCGTCGCGCGTAACGTGGCAAGGCAACAAGTTTCGGAAGTGTATTTAGACCGGCACTCAAGATGACGACCGGTGCTCGAGAGCCAACCCGAGCGTCTGAGCCGTGTCCGAAGTACCACGTCTAACTTGCACCCGGTTGCTAGCGCACCGACGTTAACGCTTTTAACACATCTCCTTCGATCATGAGGGCCGTTAATTTTTGGCGCTGTGACAATCACGCGTAACTTGACCCATCTTAGTATATGCACATAGGAAATGGTCGAAAATCGACAAGTAGCACTTATCTTGCTTTTTATATCATGGACTAGCCCCCAAGTCTCTGGGCGACCACGGAGACTCGGTGAGCCGAAGGAGCTTAGGCGACCGCCCGAGCCTGGCGACCACGAAGAAGCTTGGGGTGACCACGAAGGAGCTTGGGCGGCCAGCCCGAGCCTCGGCGACCACAAGAAGCTTGAGGCGACCACGAAGGAGCTTGGCGACCAGCCCGAGCCTCTGGCGACCACGAAGAAGCCGGGCACGGCTCGATAGAATGAGTAGGCATCGCGAGGATAAATCCGACGATATAGGTCCCGCATGGAATGAGCCCGGTTCCTTTTGATTTCTAAGTCCTTGCGATTTCTCGGAAGTCAAACCATGGCTGTCGTCAAAGCGTGAGCTTCGGGAGGGTACTAGACTAACGTTGCTCGCGGTGACAACCAGGTGCTTCGAGGAGCCAACCCGAGGAGTAATGCTATTGCCACCTCCGCGCTCAAACCATCTAATCATCAAATTTTACGAAAAAGACCTTGAAGCGTACATCTAACATTTGAACCATCCCAAACCTCCGCAATAGAAACTCCTTTTTCATTAACCAACGCATGAAGATCCCAAAACTGAATAGCTAAACATGGCACACCAAACCAAATATCTTCCCAAAACCTGATTTTCTTTCCATTTCCCACCGACCATCTAAACCTAAACTTAGTAGTCTGCGCAGCCCAAAGAACCCCTTTCCAGAAAACAGAAGAATGATCGGGATGACAAGCAAAAATATTCGGGTTCTCAAACCTGTATTTATATTTAACAAATTCAACCCACTGCTTGTTCTCATTAGCATACAACCTCTTAATCCACGAAGCTCGCAGGCAAAGATTTAAATCTCTAATATTTGGAATACCAAGCCCACCATAATCTTTTTCCATACAAACAAGATGCCAATTTGCCAAATGGAGTTTGTTATGACCTTCAAAATCATTCCAGAGACAATTCGCCATATGAGAGTTTAAAATATCAAGGGCTCATTTAGGAAATTTAAAGAAAGACAGTAGATAGACAGGAATGCTCGATAAACAGGATTTAATAAGAGTCAGCCTCCCCCCATAAGAAAGCTGTTTGCTCCTTCAACCAGCAATCCTTTTCAAAATCTTATCAACTAGAGGACATAAATCCTCCTTATTAAACTTGTCGTAATGGAGCGGAATACCAATATATTTAATGGGGAAAAACTCAACTCTGCAGCAAAGAATATTAGCATACCGATTAGTCTCATTCTTATCACAACCCAAAGGAATCAACTCACTTTTATGAAAATTAATTCTCAAACCAGACATTTGTTCAAAACAAACAAAGAACCATTTAAGTTGAATAATAAAACGCTCATCATTCTTGAGAAAAAGGAGAGTGTCATCCGCATATTGCAAACTTATAATACCCCCAGGACAGAAATCATTACATAGCCCTTGCACCAAACCATTAGAAACAGCCTTCTGCAAAATTCTAGTAAACACATCAGAAACCAAATTGAAAAGAATAGGAGATAAAGGGTCTCCCTGTCTCAAACCTTTACCAGTTTGAAAAAGTCACTTTCATCATCATTAATTTTTATCCCCACCGAACCTTTCTCTAACAAGGCATAAATCCAACTTTGCCATTTAGCCCCAAAACCCCATTTATTCAAAATATCTATCAAAAAATTTCAATTAATTTTATCATAAGCCTTCTCGAAATCCAACTTAAGAACAATACCTTCCACTTTACTTCGATGAATATGATGAATGATCTCATGAGCAGTGACTACACTTTCTAAAATATATCTATTCTTTAAGAAAGCAGTTTGGTTTGGAGAGATAATCATGTTACAAATCGGACTTAGTCTATTTGTCAAGACTTTAGTAATGATTTTATAGCTACAATTCAATAGACTGATCGGTCTAAACTGCTTAATTTTTCTCGCATTATTCTCTTTAGGAATTAAAGAAATCATAGCGAAATTAATTCGAAACAAATCTAACACACCCTTCTCGAAGTCTCTAAAAAGATTTAGTAAGTCATCTTTTATCACGTCCCAAAACTTTTGATAAAAAAAGGAAAGGAAGACCATCAGATCCCGGAGCCCCATCAGGGTACAACTCAAAAACAGCTTTCCTAACCTCCTCTTCTGTAAACGACCCTTCTAAAGCTAAATTTTCATCCACCGTAATTTTATCATCCGAATTGAAGAAAAGATTAGAAATTTTAGATAAATTGGATAACACAATTTATCTAACTGCTTTAATCCGAGTGATCAAATAAAGTAGCTAGTAGACTCACCGCAACTTTTCCTTTGCACAGAAACTTTTAAAAAATAAACATAACGCGACACATCGAGCGCAAATTAAGCCTAACGAGCTCCGGGCGTCCATACGTAAGTAAATTATTACAACCATTCAATTTAAAGCTGAACTATTCTGAAGTGTACTAATATATCTAGGTCAGCTGAGATCTAGACCTTGTTTGAGATCGAATTTTTTCACACAAGGTGAACTGGAAGCCTTGATTAATTATTAATCTTCTTCTTTTCTTCTTCTCTCAACAGATGTAATGCGCGCAACTTGTAGTAGTTAGAGAGTGATAGAAAGACATCGATCACCAGATACCGCGTAACGATGGCATCTAGATTGGCTTTTGTTTGGTCTCTATTGTAAAATGACGCTTGCGGCCAGGGACTGGTTTGATCGGGGACCGGGCTTTACTTAGAGCATCTTCAAGAGGAGTCCTAAATAGGTTGCTAATTGTAATTATAGAGTTTTGATGAAAAAAAAGCATTCCAACAGAGATTGTATTTTGAGAAAAATTATCAAAATAGGTTTAGGACTCGAGACCTGTTGCTATATTATAGCGCTCCTCTCGACCCTAAAGAAGGGATGAATGAAGGATTGGAGATTTAGGGTCTAATTCTTTGAGTCATAGCTATCTTGGGTCCTAATTTTTTTAGTTTAGGCCCTATTTTGAGGTATAGGACTCTATTTTAAGGCTTGACTATTGGAGATGCTCTTAGGCAGGCCTGTTTATTTAGGTTTAGGTTTTTGAGCTTATAGTTTAAAGCTAGTTATTTTGGTTTAAACAGCTTAAAAACAAACACTTTTGTACGTGATAGAGGTGGGTAATTTTACTTAACTTTAGTGTTATTAGTTTAAAATCAACCATCAATAAGCTAAAAAAATCTTTCTCTAGTGGCTTTTAGTTATATGAAGGCTTATGGTTTTTGAAAAATCCAAATAAAAAGCTCCTCATTTATTTAGACTGTAACTTTTTAACTTTTAAACCGGCGAAAAAACCCAAACAAATAGGATCTTAACTAGGCCTAACCGAGAAACAGCTATAAGAGTCTGGACGTTTTCCTGCTTCTAGCGGTGGAACCGAAGTCTACGGAGGATAGGATCGTATCGATGTTAGATCGGACTGTATCGATGAGGCCCTGGAACGCGGGAATTAAAATGTTTCATGTGAAATCCTGTGTTTTGAATTAACCCTGAAGCTTTAGTAGTATACTAGGTGGAAAAGCTTACTCATACTTGGTTGAATTCGATAGCATCGTTTAGAAAAATAAATTTTTTATTTTCATAAAACCACCAACCGGTCAAAATAGTCCAGAGGAAAAAGGAAAAAAATTATCGAGAGATGGCAACATTCTTTTGTCGAGCCTAATACTCAAGCGTGTTCATCGAGTAATAATACCGTTCGCAAAACCAACCACGGTGAAAAATAGCGTAGAGGAAAAAAGTGAAAAATCTTCGATGAATCTGTTTTTTTTGTGACCAAAACATGTTTTCCGGTTTTTGGTGTGAAAACAATTTTTCGAGTTTTTTGTTGCGTTCAATGAATCAAGTGTTTTTGTGTAGCGAAAACATTGTTTTCGTTTTTTGAATCTTGAAAACCTTTTTTCGTTTTTTATTGCGTTTGTTAAAAAGAATGGGTCGTTAGGACCCACCGGCGAATCATGGGCGAAAACATTTTTTCCGTTTTTTGGGTCTTGAAAATATTTTCCGGGTTTTTTGTTGCGTTTGCTAAAAAAATGGGTCGTTAGGACCAAGCAAATCCGCAGTGCATTATCGTCTGCGGACGAATCTACATTTTTTAAAAACCCATGATTTATGACCCGTTAGGCAAATCCATAAGTTGCTATAAAATTTCGATGAATCTGCGTTTTTTGGTGGCGAAAACATTTTTCGGGTTTTTGGGTGGTAAAATATTTTTCGGGTTTTCTACGGTGGCGAACATTTTTCGGGAAAACGGAGAAAGGACTGAGCGTAAGCGAGGACACTGTTGTTATTTTTTGGACCTATTCGCTATCACGAAAAATTAGAAAAGGGCTTGTTCGCGATTGAAACTAACGGCGGGCTTTTAAAGTAAATTCTGGACGGGGACCTAAGCGCGAAGAAAAAAAAATATTCTCGTCTCACAAAAATCGCGAAGGATCTATCCGTAATTTGAAGAAAGCGGAGGGACTTTTTATAAAAAACGGCAAAGCGACGTTGGTACCACCTGTTGCTCTTCAATTCTTGCGCATATAGGTAAGGGATAGATAGATAGATAGATACGACCATGATCGAGGGTGCAGACTAAATTTCTAGGACAAAATTCTAATTACAAAAGAGTCTGTAATTGCATCTCCACTATTACAGGTATACTTCCTATGACAAAAATACTACTAAGTACGACGAACCTCACTAGCTAATTAGGGGGAGTTAGGATAACAACATGCTTGTGAATATTTCTAGGTGAATTAGCACTACCTCCTTTTCTCCTTGTGATATCTCTGCCTAAGAAAAATTAATAAAGCCAATGTGGCCCATGCATGTACGTTTGTGTGAGTGCATGAAAGATAAGTTCTATCTTGCTAGGTTGTGGGCAAAATCATCAATATATAAGGTCAAGGTGTCTAAAAGCAATAACCATGGGTTAGTTATTTTACATAAATAAGTTAAACATATAAATAAATTATTACGTGTGCGTGTTCTATCTAGTGTCCAGTAGGTCTAAGCTACATTGCTGTCATTTGTTTTGCCGGCAGCAAGTTCAGACAACCTTTGTCTTTTTGTGTACTAGATGCGTACGGACAGTGCCAAACCGCGCAAAGACGTGTTGTCACGTGAGGGTGATTTTTCATAACTTTAGATTTTTTTTTACAAAAGGGCATAATCCAAGACTAGATGCAATTCTCTTAAACCACAGGGGCTTTTCCACAAGGGCTTTTTGATTCAAACTTGCAGAATCACAAGTTTTTTTAACAAAACAGGTGGTGTAAACTGTAAAGGCCTAAACGTATTTTACAATTTTCTAAAATGTTTTTTTGCGAAAAGAGCCAGCGAGGATTTCAACAATTTTAAAGTAGTGAAGCATTTGGTGGCTCAACTCTCAAGACTAAACCTTCTTTCACAAAACAGCACTTCGAGCCAATTACTGGACATATTACCTTCAACATTTAGATACTTTGAACGCAACCAAATTTGTCAAATAAATAGTTCTTTTTCTAAATGAAATTGAAATTATTTCCATTTTCCAAAGGCTAACGGTTTCACTAATGCTCTTTTCGGTGTTGAGTTGGCTGACAAGAGTATCCTTCAGTAGTACTTCAAGACCAGTAGCCATATCTGGGTCTCTCTCACTTGAATCAACGGCCATTTGACTATTCCACAAAAATTGGGAAAAGGAAACAAGGGACAAATTAAATATGTAATTTCCAACCCAGTTAAGTATTTTCGAAATAGGGCCTTAAATAAGTAATTTCCAAGCCTATAAAAAAAACTTACCAAGCAGTGCCTAGCGTTCAACACGCTCTTCTACTAATATGGGAAAAGTTGTCATGCTCTCCTCGCTTTGCCGGCCGGCCGGCCCGGCTTAAAATTTATTTTTCACGTTTTGGTCCCTAAAAAATCTGTAATTACGTATAGGTCCTTTTTGTGGTTTTTTTACAAAGAAGATCTTTAGAAAATCGTGGATCTTTTGTGAGAGGACCCTAGGTAAATAACGAAAAAATACGCCGAAAAATACAAAATTATTTCTTCGAAAAAAAACGTGCGCGTCATATTACGTCAAAAAACAAAATGTGATTTCATTTGTGTCTTTTCAGCCGTTTCGCTCATTTTTTTGAAGATTTAAAAAAAACACCGTCGAAAAAAAGAAATTATTTCTAAAAAAAACAAACGCCTTGGCGACGTGTTCGAATCGAAAAGTGTCCTAGTATTCTCTCTATATATACTAGGATCACTTGGAGGAGCACTGGGGCACTGGCATTCGGGAAGCTCAAGACATATTCGGACATTGTTGTACCGGGCAGGGTGTTTTGTTTGAATAAACTCGGAAGACACACTCCGTGTAGATTCAATACCGCCAAGAGAACATTGCCGAGTGTCGACACTCAATATTGTTGTACCAAGCGTTTTAGGGCGTCTACTGCTCGTGTGTTTTTGGCACTTGGGAGCTACTTAGATCATAGCAGTGGATTTTATTCCATGATAGTTCTTGTTTATTATTGGGGTTATGGTACTTCTTTTTTATTATTGGGGTTATCTTGGCACACAAGTTAGATTTTTGTGTTAGCAAAGTCTTCACTACTTTCAAAAAACACAATGGTAATTCGTTAGTCTACCTTTCATTTTCCCTCCTCTTACATAAGGATTACGTGCTAATATATGGACATACCTAAAAAATATCTGACAAAAGAAATAAAGAAAAAGCAATCTATCTCTCTTCTCTACTCCCATCAAATAAGAATTACGTGTTGACATGTGGATAAATTTAGACCATATGAACACCACAGGCTTTGTGAAAGCCCTAAATCTCTAGCACTCTCGATGCCACATTGTCATCGGCTGGCCAATAATAGGGGGGCTCGCAATCCGAATAAAGACAACGCCGCATTGCCATCGGCTGGCCGAAATGTACAAATATTTGGCACAATTTGATACGTCTTGCCCATCTGAACCTGACTAGTAGGATTGACGGTACACAAAATATAGTTCCTTATATGTCAAATTTAAAGCTTCGCTGTCTGGAAATGTCACGTTGATTAATTTGCATTAAGCACATGTTTTAGAATTAACTCAATTTCTATGTACCTACCACCACCACATTTCGCACATCTCACCTTTGCCATCCCGTCGATATGTAGGTCCTCGGCAGGTTACATCAAAGAAGCTGCCAACAACATAGCACTGCCAAATTTGGTACTGTTGTCACTTTGACCTTCACATTTACGTTGATAATTGAATAAGTTAGTTCTGCTGTGCTATGTATATTTCAATTATCTATCCAAATATATGTACCCATTATTCCCTTTCTTTTCATATAAAGTTAATTATGCCCTGCAGATTGCTTCTCCTTCATGACTGAATAGCAGGAAAATTTCGAGAGGCGCGCGGAACAATTGGCTACCTCTTTCTTTGTTTCAGTAAGGCGAACAGTAATCCAATAGAATTACAATTGGGACTCCTGTGATTTTCCTCCTAAATTCCCTGCTCCAAATAGTCCCTATTGGATAGATGGTAGGGAATGAACGTAGAAGCTTCCTCCACAGATAGACCTACCATTGTTTTGGACATGGGTGCTCCCACTGCAGAATGATTGGCCATGCGAGTTGCAAAGTTGTGAGGATGGGAGGGGAAAAATGGTGAAAACGTTGTGGAGAAAGAAGACAACCTAGGCCATGAACTACTTGATTACCTGTTATATCGATGTCTTTTTTTTTCTGAAGAATATATAATCCCGATTATTATCATTTTGAATATGAATTCAAATGCGTTTTTCCTTAAGAACTATCTCCTACCAACATCGTCGTATGCCTTTATGTAAACCGATACTTTTCATATCTGGAAGAATAGTTTTCTTGCACCTTTTATTGCTTCGTCAATTTCCAAATTCGGATTTGGCTTATGCGGCACAGAGGCTTGTCCGTCTTCTCTGATTTCTCTTTGATTGCATCTGTTGAGATGCAATAGTTTCCAGCTGCATCAGGTAGTCCAATACATTTCTCTTCGCGTAATAGGACAGATTTGCAGTAATCTGTAAGAGATGCAGTAGTTTTACCACACAAAGTGTTGTACTTTCGTATGGTATCAATTAAAAATGATAGGCGACACGTGTGCTGCTTAATTTGTTCTTTCCGTAAACAAATTTTGTAATTTAGCGCTATAATTGTTCGAGTCTCGATCAATGACAATAAATGGGCTTATAGGTACCTCGTGGTACAGCTGGGCCGTACATATTTGAATATCCGTTTCAATTCTATTCGAGGACATATGTTTGATTCTTTAGCGGACAGTGGTTACCATTTCAATTCACTCTATTAACTAATTCGTACATCATCTATATATGTAGTTGCCATCTTGCTTCACAAAAATGAAATGGCATGCATAATATACCTTTTTTGGATTAAGGAATAAATTCGGTCTCTTGCAGAAAGCACACTGACCGATTGTTTACAATTATCGTTAACAACGATAAGGCATAATAAGTATAATTGAGAACAAAACAGCAAGAACTTAATATAAAAACCAAGCCTATAATTGCTTCTCCATCCACTCTTAGCAAAATTTGTAGTGCCACCACCTCTAACGCCCTACTTGCCAATTTGATGCTCTCTTTGTTGTTCTCAGCTTGCAATAATACCCACGACACTTGACGGGTATGTTCCTCTGAAAATAACTCGCATAAGAGTAGAGGATTGTTTTTCTCAAAAACTAAATCATTGCGTGTACACCAAATAGCCCATAAGAAGGCAGACCAGAGCAAGAATAATTTTTTTCTCATTTTTCTCAATGCTTGTTAACCAATTCCCAAGCATATGAGACATGGACCTCGGTGGAGATAAACCAGTCGCAATATGGACTATTCTCCAAATAGCTTTTGCATGATGGCAACCAAAAAAGAGATGTCGTATTGTTTCATTACAATTACAGAAACAATATTTTTGATTCCCAAGCCATTGGCGTTTAGCTAAATTATCCTTTGTTAAAATCACTCCTCGTTGCAAATACCAGAGGAAAATTTTAATCTTTAAAGGTATTTTCGACTTCGAGATGAAATTATCTTTGGAAAAGGTACCTGGTTCATCAAAAAGGCATACATAGATCTCACGAAAATTCTCCATGTCTATGAAGACTCGGTGAAAAGTATCCGTCCATCGAAGGCGACAATGAGCTATCTTAGCTACAAGATTGTACCAAGCCATTAATTATCCCCACTAGAACACATCGAAGGTAATATTTGGTGGCATCGAGTCATAACCTTTGGCAATTACATGAGAATTATGAACGATATTATATAAATTTGGAAATTGATATTTAAGCGGTGAAGCACCTATCCAGGTATCCTCCCAAAATCGAACTTGAGTACCATCACCAATTCGAAAAGATCCACAATTCAAAAAAACATCCTTGACCTTCAATATCCCTTTCCAGAATTGAGAATCCCTGGGCTTAGGTTGTATTTGAGATAAACATTTTGAGCTAAGATATTTATTTCTAAGCATAGTTTGCCAAATCCCATCCTCATTAAACAATTTAAATAACATTTGCTTAATAAGCATTTATTCTTAATCCGAAGGTCAGTAATTCCCAGACCGCCCTGATCTTTAGGACGACACAGAATATCCCACTTTACAAGGCGATATTTTCTCTTATCACTATTACCTCTCCAAAAAAACCGAGACCGATATAAATCCAGTTTTTGAATAATACCCTTTGGCATTTCAAATATAGACATCATAAACATAGGAAGACTAATTAAAACCGAATTTAAAGGACTAATCTGCCCCATAGGAGAGGTATTTAGCCTTCAAGTCAAAAGCTTTCTTTTAAATCTTTCCTCAATAGCACCCGATCGGCATTATTAAGCTTGTGAAAATGCATTGGGATACCTAAATGAAATGGATGCGACCCTATCGCACAACCAAACAAGTCAGTGTATTCTTGTTGAATTGTCTAGCTTCACCAAAGCAAAACATCTCACTTTTATGAAAATTTATTTTGAGCCTTGATAATTGCTCAAATACACAAAGCAATAGCTTCATGTGCATAATATACCTACCAAGTACCAGGACTGTTATGCATGACGTACTATATATTACAACTGGCACATGAATGTGACAGGTGATCTTGTTTTTTTATCAGAGAGAAATTGCGCGAGACACATACCAACTTTTAACATAATCAACCGCACTACCTACGATTTCTTTGAAAAAAAGTCGACAAAAACCCTACAATTTCTTTAATCCCGGCCAATTCTTTGTACTTACGTTCCCACTTGATAATGAACGATCAAAGGAAAATTGTACTAGGAACTGAAGCGAAGTGAACCAAATCTTTGCACATTTGGCCCATGTCCGGAGCCCGATCGCACATCACTTCAGTGGGCTTCAAATTGTACATGGACTTCCCCCTTCTCAAGACCATTATATTTTTCTTATATTTTTCATAGGTTTTAGGGTTTACGAGAATGAGTTTTTTACTTTTCGTTACATTCATGTGCGGGTTGGGCTTATACTGAGCTGTGGGCTGTGGCTCATCAACACCCCCTACTTAGCACTATGAAGCATGAAGAGATTGGGATATTTTTCCTGCATTGTTTTTCAGTTTACCCTACATTCTTTGTCATTTGTTTTGTCGGGCAAAGAAGTTCGCATAACCTTTGTCTTTTTGTGTACTAGATGCGACGGACAAGGCCAAACCACAAGAAAGACGTGTTGTCACGTGAGGGTGATTTTTCATAACTTTAGATTTTTTTTTACAAAAGGGCATAATCCAAGACTAGATGCAATTCTCTTAAACCACAGGGGCTTTTCCACAAGGGCTTTTTGATTCAAACTTGCATAATCACAAGTTTTTTTAACAAAACAGGTGGTGTAAACTGTAAAGGCCTAAACGTATTTTACAATTTTCTAAAATGTTTTTTTGCGAAAGAGCCAGCGGGGATTTCAACTTAATTTTAGAAGTAGTGAAGCATTTGGTGGCTCAACTCTCAAGACTAAACCTTCTTTCACAAAACAGCACTTCGAGCCAATTACTGGACATATTACCTTCAACATTTAGATACTTTGAACGCAACCAAATTTGTCAAATAAATAGTTCTTTTTCTAAATGAAATTGAAATTATTTCCATTTTCCAAAGGCTAACGGTTTCACTAATGCTCTTTTCGGTGTTGAGTTGGCTGACAAGAATATCCTTCAGTAGTACTTCAAGACCAGTAGCTATATCTGGGTCTCTCTCACTTGAATCAACGGCCATTCGACTATTCTACAAAAATTGGGAAAAGGAAACAAGGGACAAATTAAATATGTAATTTCCAACCCGGTTAAGTATTTTCGAAATAGGGCTTTAAATAAGTAATTTCCAAGCCTATAAAAAAAACTTACCAAGCAGTGCCTGGCGTTCAACACGCTCTTCTACTAATGTGGGAAAAGTTGCCATATTCTCCTCGCTTTGCCGGCCGGCCGGCCCGGCTCAAAATTTATTTTTCACGTTTTGGTCTCTAAAAAAATTTGTAATTATGTATAGGTCCTTTTTGCGGTTTTTTTTACGAAGAAGACCTTTAGAAAATCGTGGATCTTTTGTGAGAGGATCCTAGATAAATAACGAAAAAAATACGCCGAAAAATACAAAATTATTTCTTCGAAAAAAAACGTGCGTGTCATATTATGTCAAAAAACAAAAAGTGATTTTATTTGTGTCCTTTTAGCTGTTTCGCTTATTTTCTCGAAGATTTAAAAAAACACCGTCGTAAAAAAGAAATTGTTTCTAAGAAAAAACAACACGCGCGGCGTGTTACGCCGCGAAAAGTGTCCTAGTGTTCTATATATATACTAGGATCACTTGGAGGTGCACTGGGGCACCGGCATTCGGGAAGCTCAAGACATATTCGGACATTGTTGTACCGAGCAGGGTGTTTTGTTTGAATAAACTCGGAAGACACACTCCGTGTAGATTCAATACCGCCAAGAGAACATTGCCGAGCGTCGACACTCAATATCGTTGTACCAAGCGTTTTAGGGCGTCTACTGCTCGTGTGTTTTTGGCACTTGGGAGCTACGACTTAGATCATAGCAGTGGATTTTATTCCATGATAGTTCTTGTTTATTGTTGGGGTTATGGTACTTCTTTTCTATTATTGGGGTTATCTTGGCACACAAGTTAGATTTTTGTGTTAGCAAAGTCTTCACTACTTTCAAAAAACACAATGGTAATTCGTCAGTCTACCTTTCATTTTCCCTCCTCTTACATAAGGATTACGTGCTAATATATGGACATACCTAAAAAATATCTGACAAAAGAAATAAAGAAAAAGCAATCTATCTCTCTTCTCTACTCCCATCAAATAAGAATTACGTGTTGACATGTGGATTTTCCTAAAAAAACTTATAAAAACAGAAAAAAAACAATATATCAACAAATAAATGCAACATCTTAAAAATTCTCCATTAACAAGTACTGACAAGTGGTCTAAATATCTACCCACAACAAATTCACAATATTGTTACAGTATAACTTATTTGTATTCCGTTGCAATACATGAGTATTAAGCTAGTAAGATAAACTAGAAAATTTTTCGCAGCGTGTTACGCCGCGCATGTCGTTTTTTCGTAGCAAAAAAATTCTTTCTTTTCGGTGGTGTTTTAATTTTTAAATCATCGAAATAATGAGCGAAACGACTGAAACAACATAAACAAAATCATGTTTTTTTCGCATCTATATGGGGTTCTCTCATGAAGGATCCGCGATCGTGTTAAATCAAAAAATCCTTTTCGTAAAAAAACAGCCGGAATGATCGAAATGTCACCACATTTTTTTTTCAATATCTATTTAGGGTCCTCTCACGAAAGATCTGCAATTTTCTGAATTGGATCAGCGATCATCCTAAATTGAAAAGGTCCTTCTCGAAAAAATAAGCTGGAATGATCCAAACGCCACTATGTTTTTTTTATATATCTATTTAGGATCCCCGCACGAAAGATTCATGTTTTTTTAAGACCCTCTTCGGTAAAAAACGCGAAAATGACCAATACGTAATTATAAATTTTTCGAAAGACTTAAACGGAAAAAAATTTGACGCGAAAAGGACTAATACGTAATTACAAAATTTTTGAAAGACTTAAACGGGAAAAAAAATTGAGCCGAGCCGGCCGGCCGAGCCGAGCCGCTCGGCTCAAAGCGAGGAGAAGCCGCGAATGTTTCAAGAAATAGGAAAGGTAGTATTTAGACCATATGAACAACACAGGCTTTGTGAAAGCCCTAAACCTCTAGCACTCTCCATGCCACGTTGCCACCGGCTGGCCGATAATAGGGGGGCTCGCAAACCGAATAAAGACAACGCCGCATTGCCATCGGCTGGCCGAAATGTACAAATATTTGGCACATTCGTTGATTTTTTTTTTATCGGACCCTTCTATCTTGTAAGATGATATTATAGGCCTGTTTGGTAGAGCTCCAGATCCCAGCTTCTCCTGAGATCTGAAACTTGTAGGCTAAAATAAAGTAAATTAAGTTTATATTTTTGGCCTAAAATATAAACAAAATGATCCATCTAAACATTCTTAATGTACTCACAGCTCCAGCTTCACGGATCTGTGGAGCTAGGAAAACCTAGCTCCACCAGATCCACGAATCTGGTGGAGCTGGAGCCGTACCAAACAGGCCCTATGTAATATATGAGCAGTGTTTCAATATTTTTTCTTTTAATATAAGTTGTATAAATTTTGAAGTAAACAAAGAGGTAAGTAATCACGATCCACTATTTATTCATGATTTAATATTTATGTAATTATAAAAAAAGAAAAGTGTTAAAACACCTCTCGTAATATATTCATGACTATTTTGCGGTTCTACTCTACAATTTGATACCTCTTGCCCATCTGAACCTAACCGGTAGGATTGACGGTACACAAAATATAGTTCCTTATATGTTAGATTTAAAGCTTCGCTGTCTGGAAATGTCACGTTGATTAATTTGCATTAAGCACATGTTTTAGAATTAACTCAATTTCTATGTACCTACCAGTATACCACCACCACATTTCGCACATCTCACCTTTGCCATCCCGTCGATATGTAGGTCCTCGGCAGGTTACATCAAAGAAGCTGCCAACAACATAGCACTGCCAAATTTGGTACTGTTGTCACTTTGACCTTCACATTTACGTTGATAATTGAATAAGTTAGTTCTGCTGTGCTATGTATATTTCAATTATCTATCGAAATATATATACCCATTATTCCCTTTCTTTTCATATAAAGTTAATTATGCCCTGCAGATTGCTTCTCCTTCATGACTGAATAGCAGGAAAATTTCAGGAGGCGCGCGAAAGAATTGGTTACCTCTTTCTTTGTTTCAATAAGGCGAACAGTAATCCAATAGAATTACAATTGGGACTCTTGTGATTTTCCTCCTAAATTCCCTGCTCCAAATAGTCCCTACTGGATAGATGGTAGGGAATGAACGTAGAAGCTTCCTCCACAGATGGACCTACCATTGTTTTGGACATGGGAGCTCCCACTGCTGCTTGATTGGCCAAGTTGCAAAGTTGTGAGGATGGGAGGGGGAAAATGGTGAAAACGTTGTGGAGAAAGAAGAACAACCTAGGCCATGAACTACTTGATTACCTGTTAATTATATCGATGTCTTTTTTTTCTGAAGAATATATAATCCCGATTATTATCATTTTGAATATGAATTCAAATACGTTTTTCCTTGAGAACTATCTCCTACCAACATCGTCGTGTGCCTTTATGTAAACCGATACTTTTCATATCTGGAAGAATAGTTTTCTTGCACCTTTTATTGCTTCGTCAATTTCCAAATTCGGATTTGGCTTCGGGCTTTTGGCTTATGCGGCACAGAGGCTTGTCCGTCTTCTCTGATTTCTCTTTGATTGCATCTGTTGAGTAATCTGTAAGAGCATCTTCAGTAGAGCCTCTAAACCAGCCTCTAAACCTTAAAATAGGGACTTTAGTAAAAAATACAGATCCAAGAGGGCCCTAATCCAGCCCCTAAAATTAGGAGGCCCTTAAATTTGCCTCCTCATTTCAATTCCTGTGAGCCCTAAACCAAATTTCTAAAACTTAAAATAGGGAGTTAAGTATGGATGGCTTGCATTAGTTCATGCAATTTGAGCGTGTCTTTGCCGGATGAGTTGCAATTGTTGCATCTGACCTTCTGCTGAAAATTTTAAAAATTTTAAATTTAAATTTTAAATATCATGTTTTGAAAATTTTAAATTTAAATTTTAAATATCATATTTTTAAATTGTAAATGTTAATATGTTTATGTTTTATGTATTACAAATATTTTTGATTAAATTTTAGTGGTGTCAAATGAAGATTATACATAGCGGATATGTCAAAATAGGAGAAAAAGTAAAATAGAAAATTTGAGATTTAGTGATGTTATTTGATCTATTCTCAAAAACAAGATCCCAAAAAATAGAGGAAATCCCTAAATCCAAAATAGGAATCCTGTTTTAAGAGATGCAATAGTTTCCAGCTGTATCAGGTAGTCCCAATACAATTTCTCTTCGCGTAATAGGACAGATTTGGAGTAATCTGTAAGAGATGCAGTAGTTTTACCGCACAAAGTGTTGTACTTTCGTATGGTATCAATTAAAAATGATAGGCGACACGTGTGCTGCTTAATTTGTTCTTTCCGTAAACAAATTTTGTAATTTAGCGCTATAATTGTTCGAGTCTCGATCAATGACAATAAATGGGCTTATGAGTACCTCGTGGTACAGCTGGGCCGTACATATTTGAATATCCCGTTTCAATTCTATTCGAGGACATATGTTTGATTCTTTAGCGGACAGTGGTTACCATTTCAATTCACTCTATTAACTAATTCGTACATCATCTATATATATAGTTGCCATCTTGCTTCACAAAAATGAAATGACATGCATAATATACCTACCAAGTACCAGGACTGTTATGCATGACTATATATTACAACTAGCACATGAATGTGACAGGTGATCTTGTTTTTATCAGAGAGAAATTGCGCGAGACACATACCAACTTTTAACATAATTAGGGGTGGGCATTTTTAAACCGAAACTGAATTACCGAGCCGAACCGAACCGAATTAACCGATTATTTCGGTTTATTCGGTTTTCGGTTCGTTTCCAAAAACCGAAATAACCGAATAACCAATAAGCGATATACAATACTACTTTTATAATATTCTTCCTAAAGTCACTAAATAATTCTCATGTTATAATACATTTATGCATATGTTTAGTATATTCATATGTTCTATTATGCTTATATTGTAATGACATATGAATATTGTGTGGATTTATCCATACTTTGTGTTGCAATATGAGAAGGACTAAATCTAATCTACCTAATGCTATTCATATTTCGGTTAACCGAAAAACCGAATTAACTGAACCGAAATATTTCGATTAATTCGGTTCGGTTTTTTATTTTTGACCGAGAAATTCGGTTTCTAGTTTTCAAAAATCGAATTATTTTAAAATCGAAAAAACCGAACCGATTAAACCGAAAAAACCGAATGCCCACCTCTAAACATAATCAACCGCACTACCTACGATTTCTTTGAAAAAAAGTCGACAAAAACCCTACAATTTCTTTAATCCCGGCCAATTCTTTGTACTTGCGTTCCCACTTGATAATGAACGATCAACGGAAAATTGTACTAGGAACTGAAGCGAAGTGAACCAAATCTTTGCACATTTGGCCCATGTCCGGAGCCCGATCGCACGTCACTTCAGTGGGCTTCAAATTGTACATGGACTTCGCCCTTCTCAAGACCATTATATTTTTCAAAGGTTTTAGGGTTTACGAGAATGAGTTTTTTACTTTTCGTTACATTCATGTGCGGGTTGGGCTTATACTGAGCTGTGGGCTGTGGCTCATCAACACCCCCCTACTTAGCGAATTTTTTTTAATTTAATATTTATTTTTAATCGATTTTTCAGAACTAGTCGCCCGCGCTACAAAATTTCACTTTTACCCTCCCGTCGCCCTCTTGGGCGATCGCTTTGCCCGGCGACAGCCCTGGCCGTAACGGGGAAAATCCAAAACTTAACGGCAGAAGTAAAAAAAAAATTAAAAAAAATTATTTTTAATTTTTTTTGGCAAATTTTTTTTGTAATTTGTTTGTACAGTAATTGTTGTCTTGAACCGGGAAGAATTAGAAAAAAAAACTTATTGTCATGTAATGAATGGAAAAATTAGTATAGTTCGTTAGTGATCACTAAGGTATTTTCAGTAGCCGTGGGGACAAAGCCGACACGGTCGAAAAAATAAGGAAAAAATCATGTGCGCCCACGCAATGCGGCTACCACTTATGTATGGGCGAGATGGGCAGACTTTGCCCGCATTTTGTTACTGAAAATCGGAAAAGGTGCTCGTGCCACGAAACCACGGAAATCGTGGGCCACTTAGGGGTTTCAGAGTCTCTGTGGGATAACCCGGACACGGTCCAAAAATACGGAAAAATCAAGGGCGGCCTCACGCAATGCGGGCTACCACTTACGTATGGGCGAGATGGGCGACGTTGCCCGGTATTTTGTTACGAAAATCGGAAAAAGCGCCGCGCCACGAAACCACGGAAATCGTGGCCACTTAGGGTTTTCGTGAGTCCGTGGGATAACCGGACACGGTCCAAAAAATACGGAAAAATCAAGGGCGGCCTACGCAATGCGGGCTACCACTTACGTATGGGCGAGATGGGCAGACGTTGCCCGGCATTTTGTTACGAAAATCGGAAAAGGCGCCATGATACGAAACCATGGAAACTTTTACGACGTCGAAAATTTTGAAACTTTTATGGTGGTTCCTGATAAATCGGTGATATTACCATAAAATTTGTAATGATTTTAAGATCTTAGGAATTTTTAAAATTCAGACAATACATATATAAGGGCACATACAATCGAAAGTTCGGATGATAAGATAAGCAATAGATTAGATTATATTACAAGGGCATTACAACAAGGATGGCAAGTAACTAAAAACGAAAAGCACTGTCGTCATGGTGGAACAAATGATCGTTCGCCTATCGAGTCAAACCGAACGATGCAAGACATTTTCGCATATTACGATTCGTTGTAATATTGCGACCGTCCCTGACACTTCTCAATCCCTACTATGAAAGAACTCCATGGGGTTCCGCAGGCGCCCAAATTGCCGCCCATTGGGTGGCCTATGCCGTCACGTCTCGGGTGTATAAGACTTAAATTTTGGTTGTTGTTTATGTGGATTTCTGCCCTCCCATATGGGCATGTCATCCCCTATGTTAATACCACCCGGGTTCCCGGATGGTCTGCAAGAACGTCAAAGATTTGTTCCGCGGTCATGGACCTCGGCCGCTTCCCTTGTCCCTTCTTCCTCCGGAGGAGGAACCCTCGTGCACCTCTGCGTGCTTGGCGATGAGAGACATGCCGAGATGCCCGCTCTGCTTTCGCTCGCACTCCACTATATGGTGCAGGAGGTGTTTGTTGGGCTTATCTTTGGACAACCGGAAGCGTGTTCTCGCAATCAATGCAGATGCCCGCCTTTGGTCGTTGCATAATACCGTAGGCGCGATCGGGTCCGGCTTTTACGGGCGGTAGTGGCACCACGGAGAGGGTTGTTCCCCAGATTATCCCATGCAAAGTTGCTCGAGATGTGGGTGGTACGTCTCGGGTCTACCTTGAAGTACCAAAGACTGCTCATCCTCGGCCAAGGGGCCCGGTAGAATCTCGGTCCGCTAGATCACCGTGGCGGTATCAACCATCGCCTCCAGGGCCATGTACGCAAACGCCGGGGCTTTGGGTGGCCCCGAGGAGGTTTCTCCTTTGACTTGAGCGAATTCAAAATACCCTTTTGAACTCCCTGTGCGATGAACGGTTTAGAACTCTCGCTTGTGAGTTTAACATGAGTATGTCGCATGAAACTCACCGACGGTTGGCCCTTGCACACCGCCCTTTGCTCTGATCGATGTAGAAAAGGGATATATCTGGCGCCTCTTCCACCGTGAAGTTCTCGGCGAAGCGGGGTAGGCGTCGTGGCGCTTGTTGAGAAATTCGTAGTCGCGTCGTTCCTACCACGATCCATTGAAGAAGCAACACCGGTCCTTGTCTTTGAGAAAAGAAAGAACGGTGCATGAGATGGTAGTGTTACCTGTATTGTGTGGACACCAGAGGGTTTACCTCGAGGTGCGCACAAGAAGTGGAAGCGCCGGCCGTGTCTCGATGGGTAGATTGCATCATCTTCGCCGGTGAGGTTGCAATCGATTTGGGCCGGGCAGCTCCGCAGAATCAAGGCCGACGCCATCATCATCCGGATATTCGGCGGATGACTTCGCTTCAAGAGGCGACGATAAACGACATTGTTCTCTCCTTCCTTCATCTTGTTCTTTCTTGTTCTCTCTGGGTATGCGAGGGGGCGGCGAGAGCGAAGATTATAAAGGGTAGATATCGCCTGGGTACGGGGCGATCGCCCCATTTCGGGCGAAATTTACCTTTCAAAGCAGTGCTCTCGACATATCAGGGGCTATCGCCCATTTCAGTATGCAAATTTACCTTGGGGCAAGTGTGCCTCGACATATCAGGCTATCGCCCTATTTCAGTATGCAAATTTTCCTTCGGGTAGTGTGCCTCCTTACATTTTCACAGCAGTTATTTGTTCATCGCTTATTAATAGCCAATTATAAAGGGTAGATATCGCTGGGTATGGGCGTCGCCCATTTCGGCGAAATTTACCTTCAGGCAATGTGCTCTCGACATATCAGGGCTATCGCCCCATTTCGTATGAAATTTACCTTGGGGCGCAGTGCCTCGACATATCAGGCTATCGCCTATTTCAGAGGTGAAATTTTCCTTCGGTAGTGTGCCTCCTTACATTTTCACAAAGAAGCTATTTGTTCATCGCTTATTAATAGCCAATTATATATTGTCGAGCTATGCGGACGTTGTTCTCGACGAAGTTGCGAAAATCAAAAATAAGCTGAACGACATGGCTAAGAAAACATAACGTCACGCAAATCCAAGGACTTAGTTCGAGATAGTTAGACAACATGGTGTCAAGATAAATACATTACAAAAGTACAACTGTACAACAAGTCGGCCACGACGACGCCTCGATCTGTTTGGGTGGGTACGTGAGTGGCGACGGCGACGGACGACCCTCCTAGCCCGCCCCGCCTCCCAGGGGTAGCGAGTATGTCTGGCGGCGGGTGTCTCTCGGTGGTACCTCGGTGGACATGAACCGTCCACGCCGAAACTCAGATCCTCGCTAATGTCGTCAGACGCCGAGTAGTCGACAAGACTGCGGCGGACTGCCTGCTACCCCCACCACGACACCGCGGTCGGCGAGACGAAGGTCGCCCGCACCCCACCCCGCACATCGCGGCCAGGCGAGACGAAGATCGCCCGCCACCCCACCTCGCCATCGTGGGCAGGCGAGACGAAGATCGCCCGCGTCACCCCACCGTACTATCGCGGCTCGTGGAGGAGGAAACGAGGGCACGATCGTGGTGACGCCGGCGCAACAGGGACGACTTCATTGGCGAGGTGTGGGCACGCCCACTAGGCGGGAGGTGCTGGGTCGGCGGGCACCACGTCTCGGCCGGCAGGTGAGTAGGTCGCACATCCGCCCCATCGTGGCGCCGCCACCGACTAATTGTTTCGCCGCCGAACGGGGTGAGCACGACGTCGCGCCGAGGCCCGCCAACACGACTCGAACTCCCGTACATCGCCTCGCAAGACGGCTCGCAAGTAATGCCGCTTGATATGAGTTAATTTACATAAAAACATACGTAGGGTTCTGGGGTGACCCTTACCGCAACGTTCTCCTCCGGACATCTGTGAAGGGTACGCTCCGACACCGATGTCGAGCTGACATACTCGGTGTGTACCCAACCCTAAGCCGAAGTCGTGGCGAACGATCCCATGTAAGCGTCAGACGTGGCACGGTCAGACGCCGGTTCTCGCCACCTCGCCCCGCCTGTCGCCTCGTCCCCATCGCATCGACCACGGTATCACGCGCGGCGATAGAACGAGTGCCTCCTGCATGCCCCGACGGGTCATCTCGCAAAGCAAAACGGCAATTTACATACAACATTCATTCCGCTGAATGGTAAGTATTGTGCTCAGACACTTACTTGTGCGCGGCACGTGAGACAAGGTGAGTAGTCTGCAGGGGAAAGTCCGAAGAGGCCGAATCGCTGCGAAGACCGGTAAGGCGAGTACTCCTCGACGCCTGTCAAAGAGGAGGACCTTACGGTGAGCCACACCGATGGTCACGCCAAAGAATGCTCGGACAGCCCGTGAGGTGCTTTCGGACTGACGCCGCCGCGCGGTGTCACGGTGTCCACCGCCGCGCTTCGTCGGCACCCTATCAAACTCCCGAACGAACTCGTGGTAGGACTTCTTGGTCTGTTGTGGGCGACACCCGCCCGCGAACAAAAAGTAGTGCGCCTTATTAAAGTGGCCAAATTAGGGGTTAGATAGAAGGGGCATACTGTCATTGAACCCAAGAGAGGCCCATAGTGGGCGGTCGATCTGGGGAGGCCGTGGTATGAGTCTGTGAGTACGGCCACGGGTCAACCTCGGGCCTACTCAAGGAGAAGTGCTCCCAGACCACAACCGCAGAGTAGAACGCAGGCGATCAACAGCGCCTCTTTGCCTACCTTGGAGATACCTCGCGATGCACCCAGACGCGTGCACGCGAAAGCACGGCAGAGCTCTACGACCATCGCACCATCTCGTGCAACGGCAAAGTTAGACATGTCCTGTCTTAAGAGATTTTAACGAAATGTGTTACAGTTCGCCGGGTGTCGGCGATAAATCGGGCGAACTCGACAAAAGCCGGTCCACCGTGTCCCGTGGCGAGGACGGAACATATACCAACCGAACAGACTAGCGTGTACGCCTCAGTGGCGTGCGAGTCCTCTCGTCTGCCTCCGGTGGAGAAGATCACCGCAAAGATTCGATACAAGATTGTCGCAGCCTCGGTCGTGCGATCCGCGGTTGCAATGAACGAGGTACTAACCGAGAACCGGAGCAACCACGCTTGAGTCCGTGCTTTCATCTCTCTTGGGGGGGCACGTGACGGGCCGGCTCTGGGGTGTCGGTCCACCGGGCGGCGTGCCTCAATCGCCACGCCAATCGAGGGGCGCGTGCGGCATAACCGCACGACCGCAGGGAGGCCGAGGAGGTACGACACGCCCCGCAACGTGGGAGCCATCTCTCCGCACGGCAGTGGAACGTGTGTCTCTCGGCTCCACCGGCCCACGAGCGGTCGGCAGGGACCGGTCAGACGAGAACCGTGTGACGTCGCGGGCCCTCCATACCGCTCGCTCCACCATCCGGCAGAAGCGAAGTAAGCGGCGCCGCAACTCGCACGTAGTGTGTAGCGTTGTTGAAATTCCATTAGCGTAAGTAAAAGAGTGCGAAAACTCTGGCGACTTCATCGTGGAACCCAGCTGGTCGATCCGAAGAAACTCGCTGGCACCCGAGGCCAGAGTGTCCCCAAATACCGCCCTCAATCGGACAACCTAGACCGGTGGGTCAAGTCCACGTCTTGATCTAGCGGCTCGGGAGTAGCGGCAAAGAAGACGCCTAACTCTCGCCATCGTCATCAGACTGCATGGTTACAAAGCAAATTCATGGTTAGAAAGCAACTACAAAAAATTAAATGAAAAGTAATGCAATGTTCCATATTCAAATATTACATTAACGGGATAACAAATAATCGGTACATACAATCGAAAATACATTGACGGGACAACAATTAATCGGTACATAGAATCGAACATACATTGACGGGACAACAATTAAGCGGTACATAGCATCGAAAATACATTGACGGGGACAACAATTAACTGGTACATAGAATCGAACATACATTGACGGGGACAACAATTAACTGGTACATAGAATCAAACATACATTGACGGAGACAACAAATAACTGGTACATAGAATTGCATTATCCACAATTACGACGCGCCTCAGACTCGTCCATATCGTTCCTAATACGCCGTGTCCTTCGACGCCCGACCTTCTGCTTCAACATTCGGATGTCCGTACCCATCGATGCCCCGGAGGGGGCCGCCGTGAACGATCCATCGACCCTGCACCAGTACACCTCGTTATGCCACGTGTTGAGAACACTTTGCTTGTAGTAGTAGTGGAGATGTACGGACGACATGATCGGTGTGTCTCGCTTCGCGCGGCAATCACGCGAAAGCACGGCAAGTGCAGCAGCGTGGCTTCGGCAGAGCACTCGCGGTCAGCGGCTCGAGTACGCATGATGGGAAGTCCTTCGCGGTGGGCACCTCTTCGACCCGGCCACCGCAGGGCACGTGGTACCTCCGCTCCACGCCACTCTCCTGTCAGCGATGTGTCTGCGGCCTTCCGTGTCTTGTTTGCCATGTACGTAGAGACAACCGCCGAGTACGACAGCGATTGTCCGACATACACGCAAGCGGAGGCCTTGTACCGCTCAACGAAATATCTTTGGGTGCCTAGTACTACACCTCAACAATGCCCACCAACGGAGGCATCTCGTGCCTTTCATTACCCGGTTGTAAATCTCCGCCAGTTGGTTGTCATTATTCCATAGCGGAACCGCCCTCGTCATGCGTAATGGACCATTTCTCCAACGGCTCGTGTCGTATCCAAATCCGTGAAACTCTTTATGCTTGCCCTACCTCACGCCGGATGTTTGCGCGTCGATGAGCGCACACAAGGTCATGGGTCATCTCCTTGCTCGTGGTACACCATAGGGTTCCTTGACGAACCCGCGCCATCCCTTGGATTCGATGATTGCTTCTTGGTTAGTTCATCCAATGTCTTCCACAATGACTCGAACTTCCTCCGCCGGTTCTGTTTGCATACGTACCGCTGAACATGTTCATAAGTTCCTTGTTCCTGAACCGACGGAAAAAAATTGGCACCGGCGATAGTGCCGAATGTGTTTCCTCGTGAGGAATGTGCCGTCCATGCAAATGACCGGCGACAAAGTTTTAAGGCATTAATGCATGCCGAGGGCGAAGAAGGCCCGCCGAAGACCCACTTACCCGCCAAGACGCACCATCCGCTGGAAACTCCGCAAGGTCGATGACCGCACGGATTCCTACTTGATATTGCCTCGAGCAAGGGTGGAATATTCTCGTAGGAAGCCTCGTATGTCCCGAACCGTATTTGCAAAGCCGTTTTTTGCTCTCCAAGCCTTCCGTAGCTAATCTTGTATCAAACCTCTCCTCCACGGCTTTGATAATGGATCGAGGTCAGAAAAGCGATTGTCGACGATCCGACCATAAAACACATTTGCCACCCAAGTGACGACAGATTGCGGTGTTCTGCCCGCTTCCTCCAGCTTAGCGCTATGTTCGTCACTATGGAACATTTCCAATAGTCCCTCCACTTCCCTTGTATGCATGCACCGCCATGGGCACGAATCAACTACGCACTTCACGTCGTAGTCTTTTTTGCTGGACTTCACTACCCTGAATTGGCGCCGAAGAGACATTGACTAGTACTTCACCGCATCCATCACGGCCTCCTTGTCTTTATATATGGCCCCTCTGCGACCTCGTTCTCATGATACTCCCATGCATCTCTGTTCCTTCATTCATTGTCGTCTTCAAATTATATTTAGTCCACGCACCGGACAGCACCTCAGAGTATTGTCCTCTCTCGTCCGAAGCGCTCGCCATCGTGGACTTCTCATCCGCACGGTCCTCCTCCTCCATCAACTCAACTATGTGCTCTACCTCCTCCCCTCGTCGGCCACCCCCCGCGCCTCCACGGCTGGCTCCTCGCCCCCCTCGATCCCGTCGCCACCGCCAACCTCGCCACCACCTTCATCATCGCGTTGTTGCATATCTGTATTCCCCTCCTCCGTAATATCTACCCCGACATGACGCACCTCCGACACCGATGGAGGTACCTGGTACCATTGTACCAGCAACATGAGCGGCCAACCCCGCTCTACAGCGTATCCAACATAGCTCCTCCATGCCGAGGTCGCGTTAATAGGAATCAGCTCTCCATAAAAAGTCTCACAGACGGCTTATTATCGCTCTAACCCGCAAATTAACACTCTGGCATCCAAACCGAACATCCAAATATAAACTCCATCAAACCCTCAGATGTCCTATCTCTCGGCCTAGATATGCCTCAGATGATCGCCGAAATTCGACAAATCGACTCCATTCGCCTCTGTATATCTCCCCATCTCCATAGAATATCTGAAAATACAATGTCTCCGACATATCGCCTACAACGTCGAACCAAAAAATCATCATTTCTCCACCTAACCGCTACATAAATGTCACAATATATTGTCGTCAAATTTTACCCTCTTCGATTTGTAATTCGCTACCGCCATGTTTTTAAATATACTAATTTTTAACGTAATACGGTCATTCACTACAAATAAGTAATTAGATTACCTATATTACATACCGCAAATACTAAATATTAAATCTCTAAAATATTAAATACCGCAAATACTAAATATTAAATCTCTAAAATATCACATACCGCAAATACTAAATATTAAATCTCTAAAATATTAAATACCGCAAATACTAAATATTAAATCTCTAAAATATCACATACCGCAAATACTAAATATTAAATCTCTAAAATATCACATACCGCAAATACTAAATATTAAATCTCTAAAATATCACATACCGCAAATACTAAATATTAAATCTCTAAAATATCACATACCGCAAATACTAAATATTAAATCTCTAAACATCTCTAAATACTACAATCCTAATATTTCTAAATACTACATTTCTACATTTCTAAAAACTACACAATACTAATATTTCAAAAATATGAATACAAAATATTGAACTTACCTTCAAAAACGAGCGGATATTTTTTCCTCCCTTTTTCCCTCCTTTTTTTTCCCTCCTCCTTTTTCCTCTCTTCCTCTCCTCTTTCTTTCTTTCTTCTCTCATGAGCAGCAATGGGGAACAAATGAATATCTTGTTCGGCCGGGTTTTAATGAACCTGTCGCTTCTGCCTTCGGCGATCGCCCTCCGGCGACGACCAAGACCTCCGACGGTCCTCGCTCAAGGCTGACGCCCATGACGCTAACGTTTCGTTACAGTCATTAGTTAAAGCCTCCTGTCGCCTCAGACAGACGATCGCCCGGGGGCGACATGGGTATTTTCGAAAATTTTTCCATGGCGACTAGTTCTGAAAAAATGTTTTAAAATAAATATTAAATAAAAAAAACTTCCCTACTTAGCACTATGAAGCATGAAGAGATTGGGATATTTTTCCTGCATTGTTTTTTCAGTTTACCCAGGTGAGCCAGTAAATAGGGATGAAACGGAACGAAAAGTTTCCATATTTTTACCGTTAATGCAAACGAAATCAGAAACTCCAGAAATGGATAGGAAAACAGATAGTGACGAAAACGGATAGGAAACGAAACAGAGCGGATATGGAAATAAAAGTGAAAAATTCTATCCAGGTATATTCCCAGCTGTAACACCCGAAAAACTTGCAAATTCTTTAATTGCGCATTTAATTCTGATTTTATGAATTTTTCTGAATTTTCAGCATTTAATTAATGTTTTTGCTATTTTTAGATTTAACTACATAATTTATTTAAGAAAAACAATACCAAAATCTTTCTAAAAATAATTTTTCTAACTTCAAAATATTGTAAAATATTTTATAGAATTTTTGAACTCTATTTGATTTTTTTATAAAGCAATATATATCCGGTACTATTTAAATTAGAAAACAGAATTTTCGGTTTCATTTATATGGAATTTCCGTTTGTGTCGGAACTAGCTCTCCCTTTTCCTTTTCGAGCAAAAAATTTCTATTTTCATTTCTACACCGATGTTTTCTGTTTTTGAAAAATGACTCCCGTTTTTATTTTTCTCTGAAACGATGAGTGCCAACTGATCTTAATAAACTATATCTACATCTGCACGCAGGAATAATACAGTGCTTAACTAGCCTCATATGGCTTTTTTTTGTAAAACTAGTACTCTATGAAAGAATTGGAAAAAATGACTTTCTCTGTCTATTCTCTGTGGCGCATGGAAGTAGGAGGAGATCAGCGCCCTGGCAGCATGGTGAGCGAAGGACCCGTGGTTCACAAAACCGTCGAAAACCACTCGAAAACCGTGGTTTTCGACCTTACTGTTCCGATTCGAGAACAAAAATTGTTTGATAAACTGTTCTAATTAAAAAAATTAAAAAATTTTAAAATTAAAAAAAATTATGTGATCAAAACCATTTTTGAAAAACATTCAAAAGGCCGAGGTGAAAACCTTTGTGAAATACTGCAATTTTCAATTTTTTTATTTTTAAACTCTTCGATTTTTGACGGTTTTTTATGTGATTTTTACGAAAACCGTACCATAAATTTCGACATGAATTTTGAATTTCGGTTTTTTAAACTTGCATGTGGGTGGGAGGTCGAGCGCAGGGACACGTCCTCCCGCGCTCCCCGGATGTAAGAACAGTGAGAGAGATGATTGCTTTTGTAAATTCATTTATGGGTAGATTAGTTTTGAAAAAAAAACACGTGGAACTAGACAACATCCAACTCTCCAGGTCTGTAACTGTAACTCTGTATAGCCCTGCAAGGAATCTTGCAGCCACGAATTGTCATGTCAATCCATAGTGCAGGCTGCAGCTAGTGCTACAAATTGCCATGTCAAATTGTTGTCAATCCTTCTCCTCTAAGCTACTGCGCTTGGAAATTATTGACCACTGCTACTACCATAGCTTTGCCCTTTCTTTTGTGTAGTGGGTATCTTTGAACGCTGAAGTCTGAACAATGTCATAGCTTTGATATCTAGAGATTGGAGAAAAAAATCGTCTCTACTTTCGTTGCTTTCTCTTTGTAGAGAAATTTTTATGTCAATGTTATTTATACTTTTATCTACTTAGCCTCATTTGAAACGAAGAATTCAGACAACATTTTTAGGGAAAAATACTTTCTTCCAAAAGAAGTCAATGTAAAATCTGTTTTTTCGGAAGACTCTTTGGGAGACCCACTTTATTAGAGAGCAAAAAAACTCAGGCAAAATTCTTAGGAAAAATAGTTTATTCCACAATAAGTTCATGTAAAATTTTATTTTTTGAAAAAAAGACCACAAGGAGCCCCGCTTTGTTAGAGAGAAAAAAAAACTTTTTACAACTCATGTAAAATCATGCAATGACAGAACATCCCAATAAAAAAAGACCCTAAATGCCCTGTACCATTGAATTTTGGGCTTTCCTCCCTGTTATTTTTTTCTAATCCTCTTCAACTAATTTTCTTTCATATCCAGTATCGTTGTGAAATCATTTACGGATTTAATTCCTTATTTTGAAAGCCACTCTCGTGCTCGAGGAGCGCGGGTGCAAGCGTGCCAGCACGGGAGTAGTGGCTTCCACGGAAGACTTCTTCTGCGACAAGGGAGTGCAGAAGGCCTTCTACACTCAGAAACAATGCAAATTCTGCAAATGCATTTTTGAGAGGGTTAAACTTAAAAAGAAGAAAAAAATAGAAAAAGAGAGGGCTCTTGAAAAGGGTTGATACGGCAACAAGCGAGAGAGACAGAGAGAGAGAGAGGAAATCATAGCGGGACAAGGGAGGGAGGAGAGAAGGCGTTGTGATCGTTTGCGGAGGAGAGCAGGGGAGACAGGAATGAGCAGCGCGGCCACCACCTACGCGGAGAGCGTCGCCTCCTGCCACCCTTCCACTCCCATCCTCCGGTCCCCACTTCCGGTTGGAGACGTCCTGCCCGGCCTCCCCGCGAGGCGGCGGCTCGACTTCCCCGCCGGCGGCGGCCTGGATGACGACGACGACTTCCTCTACCGCGCCACGGAGGAGATGGAGCGAAGCCATCAAGAGGCCAAACGCTGCGCCGCGCAGGGCCCGGCGCCGGTGCCCCCGGCCTTCCGCGAGAAGCAGTGCATTTGCGCGCGCGGGCCGTGCGATGTGGTGTGGGAGGAGCGCGGGGGGCGCGGGGGGTGGGCCTACGTCTGCTCCGCGCCGCCGGTAAGCCTCCCCTCCAAGATCATTTCTTGGTCCCGAATTGGTGTGAACCAAGTAAGCCCATTTCAAGATTAACCCGGAGAAACAAAGTGAATACATGGGGGGTTTCAGTACAGGGTTCAGAGCACAATCGTGTACGTACCTTGCAGCAGCATGAGCAGTGTCGAATCCACCTGCACAATTGGTTAAATCATCCATCGATTAGGACATGATTTCATATCAATAGGTAGGAAGCTTGGACAACTTTGAGCAGTTTTTTGGGGGTTGAAATGCAGTTTTTCTTGCAAGGGGAAATTCCAATGTAGGCTGGAAGGGGCGATGGGCAGGAGGAATTATTGGAGTTTTGTGTTTTGGGTGTGGAGATGATTCATGGATTTAAGGATGTTGGGATCTGGGGAGTGTTTCTTGGCTCCTAGAGCTCATGCAGTGTTTTCCTGGTTTTGGCTATGTCCAAAATCTTTCTTTTCTGAGTGATGAGAAGATGGTGCCCGTCTGTCTCGGCTAATTTGGTCAACAAGCCATCGCTTTTAGGTGAAACTGGGTTAGAGGATTAATGGCCAAACCATTTATGCTCATCTACTGACATAGTACTTTGGACCAAAATTTGCCTAATGCCTGCGTCAAGAAGCTTCAAATTTGATTATGATGAATTTGTTGTAAATTTTACTCATTCATTCCTTGTACCTTTTTTTAACCTGCTACTAGTTTATTTTGGAAGTATGAAGTAAAATGTAGAATTTAGAGGAAATGTATAGTTTTAGTTTTTGGTTGAAATGTCAAACTTTAGCGATTATCATGATAATCTAGCTACCGGAAATGTACAAGGAATAAAGAATGTTATTTAGTAACAACAGTAATATATAGTTATCTCTTTAGGAGTTTATGTGATTATACAAGTTAAGTGATACTGGGTCTAGTGTAGGACTTGTTTACATCATTACATGCTCTCTGTTTTCATTTTATGAAGTCCAGTGAACCTATGCTACGATCCACTATAGTACGATATCTGAAAAACTATTTATAAGGTTGGTGTCATAACCATAACCTTCACAGTTCCCATAATAGACTCCTTGCTTATCCGTGAAGGAAAAGAAAGGCAACCGTGCAATTAGAAGCTCTGTTGTTGCTAGAGAATATGTTCTATATTAATTTTGCTAGACAATTAACCTATTCTATACTTATCATCCTTTCCTGAAGCTGCAAATTAATTCTTTTGTGTGTGTATGTTTGTCCAAGCTTATATACTTGTTCAGAGATGCTCTTATTTGAATTGCACTGCGCTTACATTTGGTTTAATCTTCTAACAATTGAGTTGTGTATTCATCAGTTATGCAACCTTTCAACTGACTTGCTAAAATTTTTGATTCACACACTTTTTTATCCTTTTAGATAACTTATCCAGTTTCTATGTGTAAAGTTGGCAAAGTATTTACTTGTTGAACCTGACTTTTCAGAAGTGCACCCTTTTTGCTTGGTGCGAGGAATCTGATCTTAATCCAAATTCACAGCCTGTTTTTATGAGTCATCCTGAACCAAGCAATCCTCGTGCATTTAACACTCCAAGTAATCATAGGGCTGATGTTTCAACTCCAGTTAATGTTAGTCCCCAAGGTGTTGGTGCTCCAACTCTAGTTAATAATAGTCTCCAAGGTGCTGGCGCTACAACTCCAGTTAATGTTAGTCCGCAAAGTGCTAGATCCAATGGTTCGCCGATCTGCAAGTGTACTGCTGGGAAGTGTAGAAAATTGACAATGAAAGGAGTAGACTTCTATGTATGCCCTATACCAAAGGTAATGTTCTTATTTAATAATGTTCATGTCTTCATTTCTCTAGAAACCTTCATGATATGATTATGGTCAGTTATATTGTTTTGTCATTTACAAGATTATCTTCATTTTTCTTGAAATGTTCTAGTAAACCTTCATGATATGATTATGGTCAGTTATACTGTTTTGTTATTTACAAGATATTTTAGCTCTTGATAGCATAGTGTTTCTTCTATTGTTTGTACTAGTCCTGAGAAAAGCAGTTGAACAAATCATGAGAGAAGCTTCAAGTGCTCCTCTTCATGTGATAGTCTGCTATAGAGTAAAAGCTGATGATCATGCATGATTAAATGCTCCCATAAAAAAAGAAATGTGCCTTCTCACAAAAATGGAAGAACATTAGCCCTCAATTTGGTGGGTTGTAATGATGATGCATGGTTAAAAGCTCTTAGGAAAAATATAAATATGGTAGAAATTCTCGTAGAAAAGAAAAAAAAAACATCTAGCTTCAGTTTGGTGGGTCTTAATGATGATGTTGGTTTTAAGCGCTCAGAAAAAACTGGGTAGAAGGAGGAGGAGATTTTTTTTTTCTTGCTTGCCTTATTGACACCCCTCTTTTATAGAGAGAAATCCCTGACAGAACTACTAACCAAATCCTGGAAGATTACAACTTTAAGCCTCTAACCGATAAGAGAAATGTGAAAGGACTAGGATAACAAATATGACTCGTAACAAAAACGTACTTCTCAATTAAACCAACTCCTCACCTAAACCGACTCACCTACATGTTGCCCTGCTCCTGCTCTTGTACGTGAAAACATGCATCGATCCACAGGCTTCAGAAACAAGAACGGGATCCTTACTCTTGAAGTTGATTTTGGACATATGCAAAATCAAAAGACTTAAGTGATCCTTTTTTTTCTAAAGAAGTACATCTGTTAGTTATTTAGCAATGCCCTTTTTTTCATGCCATACTGAAAACTGTGCAAACATTAAATTCTAAAATTACCACCCTTAATCAATAATAAAGCATGAAAGATTGTTGCCATGGCTCCGCCACCTTATTGGCTAATTCTTCATGTGGCCTCTTTGCTTGTGCGCACACGAATTCCTCCTCTTACGCCGACCACTTCTTGTGTAAATTGTTACTATGTTAAATTATCTTGCTATCTCAGCATGGAAGATTTGTTGCCATTCCACCTAATTCTTCATGGAGTCCTTTTGTCTGTGCACATTGTATTCCTGCGCTTACGTTGACCACTTTTGTGCGAGTAGTTGTGTTAAAATGTCCTACTATTTCTCACTAAACAAGGTTTAGATAAGAGACAAGCAAGCTCCTCAGTACTTTCATACCTCCCAATACCATTATGTTATCTGTTAAGTTGTACGGAGTAACTGTGAAGAGATGTTTGCTTTTACATGATTTATATGATTACAACTCACTACGTGAGTTTAGAATCGACAGTAGACATTCCACAATTACCTTCCATATGCAGCCTTATATGGTTTTGCTGTTACAATAATGTCCTAGTCACTACATTTCTTTATTCTGCAATCTGCAGGGACAAGGTGCATGCCCTTACCGTGTGCGAGTCAATGCTGCTGCTGAAGAACCGCTACAAACTCGAAGCAACAATCCTAGGGAGAATAATCATTGGGTGTGCAATCCAGTTAAGGAAGCTAGTGAGCACAATTTGGTTAACATGAGAGAGAACAATGAAAATGAACCAGTCAATCCTGATCAACCTGAAGATGATGAATGGCCATTTGACATTGTTGATGATAAAATTGTACCCAACATTTGCTTGGCACCTGCTCACCCTACACCCTTCGCTGTAGCCGCTCGGGAATCACCAAGTATGCTGCACCAAACAATTGCTATGGTGGAATTGGGAACACCGACGAAATCACCCATGCCACCTACTGCTACCGTCAGCCCAATTACTCCTCGGTCAAACTGTTGTTTCCGATGCGGTGAAGAAGGGCACTGGTCCACAGACTGCCGTATGCCGCCTCCGCCTTGTTACCGCTGTGGCAATGTTGGGCATCGGTCCAGGGATTGCCCTGAATTCTCCCCTCAGCCCGACGCTTGTTTCCACTGTGGTGAGGTCGGGCACTGGAAGATTTATTGCCCTGTACTGCGCGACAAAGGAGGGTTTTAAGAAGCATACGATGATCTCCTTCTAGCTGTGTGCTACGGACAATAAGAAGATAGCACTCGGAACTAATGATCTACTTATGTTTACTAATTAGCTTTCCCATGGTCGTATGTTTCCAGGTTTAGTGTTTAGAATTTAGGATATATATAGTGCTGGTCTGCTGGACACCTGCTAAAACTTTGGTGTCTGACCATAAAAAAGGGTTCCTAATATGTCTGGTCCCAGCATCTGCTTGGTTAATAACTTGTAATATGCAGGAAGGGGTCGTAACTCGTATCTTTGTATATGCAGCAAGTGTTTATTCATATGTACTGATCATAAAGTAAGCGAACGAGTAAGTAATTATCATCTAGCTTTCATTTATACTTTGATATTTATGCAACTATCAAAAATAAAAGTACAAAAGCACCTCTCGAATATGTATCTACATGTATTTAAGCTGGCATGTGTGCCCTCGCATGCTAGATTTAATAACAGATCACTCAGTACCGTCGTAATGGTCATCTAAGTTGGAAAGGACATGATGTATCATTGCCCAGGCCTCAATTGTCAACCTTATATCATATTCTCAATGTATACATGTTTGTGTGCTGGTATCGAGCTAATTTTCTCTATAGTAATGTATAATCTTCCTTGCAATACCTATACATACATACATATAGTCTTGAAATTTTAAATTATTTAAGCGTGTGTATTATAGATAACACATCTGCTAACCTTTTCCTACGCTGCTGGCTTCAGAACGACATCTTACACGTTCCGGACTAGGGTACGTCTTCTACTCTTCTGCATATCGTTGGTTTGCTAACCTGAACACGATTAGCTTTCACAACACCATCTGTACGTATTCTTGAAAAAAAAACCATCTGTACGTACTCAGACACCTACAAGTTCTATTATTATTTATGTTGAAAAGCTTTCGCATAGTTCAAAATAAAATAAAAAGATTGCATGAAGTGACTATGGTCTCCAATTTGCATCTAATATATGTAGTACGTTGAGCACCATCATGACCACGGGAGCATCGCCGGAGCCCGGAAGGTATAGAAATCATGGTGCTTGTACTATGAATTGTCATCGTGTTCAGATTCTATCGTGCACCGTTTTTCTTTCGAGTACGCTATCGATCGGATGTTGTGTAGTAACGTTCCAATCTAATGATTCGCTGGTTCTGGTAATTTCTCTTTCTTGCACAAATAAATTCTATGCTCACACGGTATGATTCAAATAAGTACTTATTTAATTTCCTAGTCGAGCTATGAGGTCGTGGCCGTCATAATTATACGTGGCCATGTAAATGTAATGGATGCTTGAGCGACTAATGGGAGGATTTCTTAAAAATTGTCTTTTTAATATTTAAGGATTATTGTAGCAATTTCTATAACTTAAAACGAAAGAGGTGTCCTTAATCACACTAGTTGTTTGTAGATATATAGATTGCAGACCTTATAGCACGTCACAACATATTGATGTGTGTTTTTTTTCCTTTCAGTTTTACCTTTTGTCCATGGACCGATGGGTCCATCTCATCTGACAATTTTGTTTGCAAGGTGTTCGCTGGACTCGGATCCCATTCCACACGTCGACACCCTGAACATTGGCTTGCAGTAATCTGTCCTGCTTGTGTTGTGGACTGTTTAGTGCCTTTCGATTTCAGTTCTCTGAATCTCAAGCTATGGCATCCCAGTGAGCACCTGACATAAAACGGGCAAAGCTTCGAACTTTGGAGCAGCACTGCGAGTTGTCAATAATTTCCAGAGGCGATAGCTTAGAGGCGAAGGGATGACTAGAATGCACCCGGCTCGCAAAGTGGGCAGCTAGTGCATTTCAGGCTCAGATAAACGGTCGATCGGTACGTCAGACGTGACCACCTGTAGCTTTGGGGCTTCCTTTTTAAAGGCACACCGCGGGTGCTGTTGGACCCATAGTTTGAAATCCCTGCGAAATTTTAAAATTTCTCATCGAGATCTCGGATTTCAGCTAGAGACGAGATATAAAATTTCGTTCATATAAAAAATAAAATTGCTATAGTAATTTCAGAAATTTTGATAAAAAGTCAAATTTTCAGAAATTTTATATGAAATTACTATAGCAATTTTATCTGAGCTTACGAATGTCATCTTTCATGAAAATTTGTTGAAAAATCAAAAATTTTAGGCATCTTATAATTTCGGCAGAAATACTAACAGAATTTTATAAAATTGTACAAGATTAATAATGCTCTGAAAAATTTATAGTACAATCTCTAGCAGTCTAGGATTATACAGAAATTTTTTTAAAAGAATTGAACTTCATTTGTTATTTTTAAAAATCAAAAATAGAATCATACAAAAAAATTTCAAAAGAATTGAACTTCATTTGTTATATTTAAAAATAAAAATAGAATCAACATAACTGAAACAGTAAACTTGTCAGAATTTTATAAATTTTCTTAAGTGTGATCATGATCTAAAATTTCTATGAGAGCTTAAGAATTGCCTTAGAACTCTTCTATAAAATTTTCAAAAATTTAGAACTTTTAGTTTGCTCAATCAAATGTATAGAAGCATTGAACTTTATTTATTATCTTTTAAGAATAAAAAAACAGAAGGAACATAAAATAGTACAGAACCCTTCTAAGAATTTTATAAATTACTGGAATGTGATCATAATTTAAATTTTTTATGAGAGCTTAAGCATTGCCTTAGCACCTTTCTGTAAAGTTTAAAAAAATTCTAAACCTTTTTTAGTTGCTCACGCAAATCTATGTATTGATCATCATGCTTTTTTTTGGACAGTAGCACTGTCAGAATTTTTGAAAATTCCTCATACTTGCTCATCATTTTAAAATTTTATGGAAATATTTCTGAGACATCAGGACCATTAAAAATTTTGTAACGTGGTTTGAACTATTTTTTATTCAGTTGAAATTTGCTGATCATCAAAAAAATTTCAAAATTTTATAACGTGGTTTTCACCATTTTTTTATTTAATTGAAATTTGCTAGTCAGCCTTTTATCAGGACAGTATTATTGTCATACTTTTTAAAAATTCCTCAGGTTCGATCATCGTCTGAAATTTTTATAAGAACATTATTGACGTGTCAAGACTATCCACTATTTTTTTTAAAAAAAAATTAACATTGTTTCAACCTTTTTCACTTGGTTGAATTTCGCCGATATTTTGACAATTTTGGCCAAAATTTCGATAATTTCATCCGAATTTCGGTTCAAAAATTTCGGATTTTAAATTTGCTTTTTGAATTTTGACTAGATTTCATCTAATATTTCAGATTCCATCCACCTCCAAATGTGAACCAAGAACGAAATTTCAAACATTGGTCAGACCTGACTAGATAACTTGATTCATTGGTGCAAAAGCCCACAATCTGCGCAAAAGATCTTAGAAAAATAAAAAAAATTACTTCCTTGCTATAGCTGTACCGTGAAGGTCGACGGCGCCCGAGAGCGTGGTGGCCTGGTGGTTAGGGCTGTAGCTCCAGCCAAGCCCGACAGAGGTCAAGTTGAGTTTGGAGTCTGCAGCGAGTTTGAGCTCCACTTGAAAAAAAAAAACTTGTGGAGAAAGATTAGAAAAGAGAGTCGGACCTTAACCGTACTATTCGAGCTCGTTAGACTCACAAGCTTGAGTTCAACCTCATGTTTAGCTTATTTGGGGCTCGAGCTGACCTTAAATCGAGTCTAGAACCAACTATGCTTAAGTAGCTCGCGGTGTTGTGGGGTCGTCCGGGTTAGGGGCTCAGGTCTCCTCTGCTCCTGCTGCTTTGCTCGGTGGAGCTGGAGTTCCGAGTTGCGAGAAGACTCGGATGGTGACGGAACTGCGGCGACCACGTAACCGCAGAAACGAGGTCTCCATTGCCGACGAGAAGCTTGATTGTGCTCAACAGTATCGGCGATAGTTGGGAACAAAAGCGATAAGATGATCCGCTGTGTGCCTTTAAAAAGAAGCCCTAAAGCTACAGGCGGTCACGTCTAGGGGTGGCAACGGGGCCATTCCCCGCCGGGGAGTACCTCCCCTTCCCCGTCCCTGCGATCCAAAATTTTTCCTGTCCTCGTCCCCGTTTCTTGTTTCGGGGGAGAAAATTCCCCGTCTCCATCCCCGTTCGGGTATCGGGACCCCGTCGGGGACCCATCCCCACAAAAATTTCACATAAGAGAAGAGCTCTTATAGCTATTTTAACTCTAAAATCATATCAATAGACAAGGAAAAAAAGAATGCATGCATTTATTGAAGATTATGTTGTCCCGTTTATGAAAATGTGAATATGATGGGTTAGAAAATATGTTTGCAATCTCATAACTAAATTGGATTAAACTAAATTTGGATCCCCAACCGGATCCCCACAGGGAAAAAAATTGCCCGTCCCCATCCCCGTCCCCGCCATCCCCGACAGGGAATAATTTTCCTCGTTTCCATCTCTGTAGGGAACGATTTATTTCCATACCCATACCTAATAGAAGAATTCCCCGTACGGATCGAGGAATGGGTCCCATTGCCACCCTAGTCACGTCTGAGTCGGTCTGACGTAGCGATCGACCGTTTATCTGAGCCTGACATGCACTAGCTGCCCACTTTGCGAGCCGGTGCATTCTAGTCATCCCTTCGCCTCTAAGCTATCGCCCCTGGAAATTATTGACAACTCGCAGTGCTGCTCCAAAGTCTGAAGCTTTGCGCGTTTTATGTCAGTGCCTCACTGTGTAGTGGGTACAGCATCTTCGAACAAATGCCATAGCTTGAGCTTCAGAGATTGGACAAAATTTTCTCCTCTCTACTTCTGTTGCTTTAGCTTTGTAGAGAAATTTTTTAGGTCGATACCATTCGTCATTTCATTTGCTTAGGTCCCATTTCGAATGAAGAAGTTAACGCAAAAATCTTTAGAATACTACTTTCCTTGCGAAGATAGAGAAGAGAAAATGAGAGAGAGAGTGCGCGCGCGCGCACGAGAAGAGATGCGTGATCGTTCGTGGAGGAGAGCGAGGGAGATAAGAATGGGCAGCGTCGCCTCCTGCCGCACTCCCACTCTCCTCCTCCGCTCCCCACCTACGGCGGCCTGCGCCGCACCGCCCCGCCTACCCGTGAGGCGGCAGCTCGAATTCCCCAGCGATGGCGGCCTGGACGACGACGACGACTTCCTCTGCCACCACGAGGCCAAGCGCCATGCCGCGCAAGGCCCGGCTTTCCGCGAGAAGCAGTGCATTTGCGGGCGCGGATCGTGCGATGTGGTGTGGGCGTACGTCTGCTCGGCGTCACCGGTGAGCCTCCTCTCCCACGATCGTTTATTGGTCCCAATTTTTTATTTCCCGCGGGGAAAAAGATGATTTCTTGCACGTCTCTGAGCGGTTTCTTCGGCGGGTGAAATGCTGTTTTTTTTAAAAAAAAATTTGATTAAGAGCTCTGGCATTCAGTGCAGAAGGAAGAATACAGTCACACACACACCCACACACGACTGCACTGGCGCTCATGCTCACCCGGGTGATCAACGATCGAACCCGGGTGGGCTGCACGCTCTCTGGCGATGCTAGCCAAATGGCTCGTTCTGTTCGCGGGAGGTGAAATGCTGTTGAAGAGGGTTTCCGCTTTGTTTTACTGTTCTTGGTTTTCTTGAGGAGAAGACTCCAATGTAGTCTGGGAGGGGCGATGGAGACGAGGATTTCTTGGAGTTCTGTGTTTTGGGTGTGGAGATCAGATGATGCATGGGTTTAACGATGTTGGGATCAGGGCGAGCTAGGGGCGGACCTAGGAAGAAATTATAGGTGGGGCAGGTTTAAAATAGTATTGAAACGTCAAAAAGAATGCAATGTACATAACAACAATAGTACTATTAAAGAAACATACATAAAGAAACAATTCAGTTCTAAGCAAAAAGCACAGAACTTCTAACTTCAAATGCTAATCCACATCCAACAAATGCTTTCATCAGGAGTTAAGGACGATAGGACTTACCGACTTACCGAAGCTGCTCAACTAGTCGAATACAGCATGTCGCAGCTCGCGGCCTCGCGCAGATGGGCTCGTCTCGTCGGCCGTCGGGGCGATGGCACCACCGTCCACTCCACCGGGAAGGCGGGAAGCGCAAGAGATCGGAACTGTGCTGTAGATTGTGGCCAAAGGAGTACTGGCTGCGGCAGCCGGCAGACAAGAAGCCGAAGTGCCCAACGTTTCTTGCTTAGTGCAACGTTCCAACTTCCAAATATGTTGAGTCTATACATATGCAGTATATACAACATACCTTGACCTTGTAAATTGTAGGTGGGGCAGCAGCCCAAGCTGCCCCACCGTTGGGTCCGCCCCTGGGGCGAGCAGAATGCAGGATGGCAGGGAGTGTTTCTTGGCTTCTAGAGCAACTGCAATGTTTTTGCAGCGGTTTGAGGGGAAATAGTACCCTGTCTGGGTTCAATGAATGACCACTTATGCTCAGCTATTGACATCCTGTCATTTTCTTCAAATCTTTTAGCAGTGAACGATCATCTCTCGTGGAAATTTACTGACTCATGTTCAGCAAAACATCTGATCTGGCACTATTCTCAGAACCATTAGATCAGTAACTATCTAGCTACCAAACCGTGTGGCGACCAATGCTTGGTGCCTCGGTGGGGTACTTTAGACATATAGAGCACATAGGGAATAAAGTAGTAATTTAGTAACAACAGCAATATATACATATCTTTTTTCTGTTTTTATTTTTTTATTACCCACAAATTTAAATAAATATCAACCGGTCAGACTTTTTAAATTTTCCGGGTGCCTCCGTGGAGGCATATAGTTCTATTTCTTTATGTGATTATGCGACTTGAGTGATGCTGAGTCTTCCTTCGTTCACTTTAGGATTTGTTTACACATTATCTATTTTCACTTTTCGAAGCCCAGTTTGTAGGTATGCTACGATCCAGTACAGTACGATATTTGAAAAACCCAACATTGAAGCATGGCATACAAATTCATAATTTCAGGTTGGCCCTATAACCATAGACTTCACAGTTTCCGTAAGACTCCTTGCTTCTCTGCGGGGGAATCAAATCACTTATGTAAACTCTGTTGTTGTAAGAGAATATCCGCTGTGCTAATGTTTTTGGATGAATTAAAGTATTTTGGGCATATTATCCTTTTCTGAAGCTGCAGGCTAATTCTTTTGTGTGTGTATCTTTGTCCAAGCTCGTTTACTTGTTCAGAGATGCTCTTATTTGAATTATGCTGCTCTTTCTTTTGGTTTAATCTTCCAACAAATGAGTTGTGTATTCATCAGTTATGCATCCTCTTTCAATCGACTTGCTAAGATTTTTTACTGGCAATTTTTTTGTTCTTTTAGATAACTCCAATTTCTATATGTGAAGTTGACAAAGTATTTACTTGTTGAACTTGACTTTTCAGAAGTGCAGCCATTTTGCTTGGTGTGGGGAATCTGATCTTAATCCAAATTCACGGCCTGCTTTTAGAAGTCATCCTGAACCAAGCAATCCTGTTGTATTTAACACTCCAAGCAACCATAGGACTAGTGCTACAACTTCAGTTAATGTTAAACCCCAAAGTGCTGATGCTAGACCACCGATTAATGCTAATTCCCAAGGTGCGGGCGCTACAGCTCTAGTTAATGTTAGTCTGCAAGGTCCTAGATCCAATGCTAAATGGCCGATCTGCATGTGTACCTCTGAGAAGTGCAGAAAATTGACGGTGAACGAGGTATACTTCTATATATGTCCTATACTGAAGGTAATATTTTTATTTAATAATGTTCTTGTCTTCATTTCTCTTGAAATGTCTGAGCAAATCTTGATATGATTATGGTCAGTGTTACTGCTCTGTTATTTGCAAGATATTTTAGCTCTTGGTAGCATAGTGTTTCTTCTATTGTTTGTACTAGTCCTTAGAAATAAGTGCTTCTCTCTATGTGAGAATCTATTCTATAAAGATGCTGATGACGATGGATGGTTAAATGCTCTCATGAAAAGAGAAATATGATATAACTTTCTCAGAAATCGCTCTTTTGTATGGTACAGACAAAATTATTGAATTTCCAATGGTAGATTCAAAATTTGAAATTTCCAATGGCACATACAAAAATTTCTCAGATGTTTACTGACAAAACCTATTAAGCAGGCCTGCAAGTTGAGGCGAGTTACAATTAAGTTTATTAGGAATATAGTTGCATAGATGGTTTTATTGAAAACATAAATTACTAAAATCGTAAGTATCATGCTGTCTCCAAAATAGCTCTTAGATGCAATTAGCAAGTAATTTTTCTTAAAATCATCGGTGTTTTACCAGGTTGTTACTATGACATGTATGTTTCCTCAAAAAATAATTTTGAAAGTGTAGTTTTGATAATTGAACCTTACAATATCACAAATGCAAGGTGAGATACTATCTTTTAGCTTTTCTGTAGTCTAGAAACTACTAGTAACTAAAACCTTGATGATGGGCTCGTAATTCAAAATTTTGAGCTACATGCATTGATCCATGGGCTTCAGAAACAAGAGCAAAATCTCACTCTTGTACTGATTTTGGATATAATAGAAATTCAAAAGACCAAGTGGCCATTTTTCTTTTCTAAAGAAGTGCATCCACTAGTTTATTTAACAATGTCCTTTTTAATGCCGCACTGATTGTTTGCAAAAACATAAATTCTAAAATTACCATCGATGATAGAGCATGGAAGATTTGTTGCCATGGCCCTACCACCCTAATTCTTCATGTGGATTCTGTTTGTGCACATGTGTAATTTCACTTATGTCAACCGCTTCTGTGTAGCTTGTTACTATGTCAACATGGCTTTCTATCTCAACATGTTGAAAGATTTGTTGCCTTGGCCCCACCACCTAATTCTTCATGGGCCCTTTTGTCCGCACATGTGTATTCCTCCACTAACGTCAACCACTTCTGTGTGACTGTGTATATTGTTTCTGTGTTAAAATGTCCTACTAGCTGTCACTAAACAAGGTTTATATAATACACAAACGAGCTATTCAATACCCTATACCTCCCAATGCCATTACCTTTCTGTTTGGTTGTGTACGTAGCAGTTGTGGAGAGATGTTTGCTTTTACATGATTGATGTGAATTCTACTCGCTACCTGAGATCTGAATCAAAAGTAGAAATTCTACAATTACTTTCCATATGCAGCCTATCAGGTTTTGCTGTTACCATTTTATCCTAGTCATGATATTTGTTCACTCTGCAGGGACAAGGTTCATGCCTTTACCCCGAGCGGTGCAAGCTAGTCAACGCTGCTGCTGAAGAACCGCCACAAACTGGAAACAGCAATCCAAGGGAGACTACACATTTGGAGTACGATCCAATGAAGAAGGGAGCTAATGGGCACGATTTGGTTAAAATAAGAGAGAACGATGAAAATGGAGCAGTCAATCCTGATCAACCTGAAGATGATGAATGGCCGTTTGACATTGTTGACGGTGATATTTTACCCAAATGTAGCTTGGCTCCTGCTCAGCCTACACCCATTGCTGTAGTCGCTCAGGAATCACCAGGTATGAAGTACCAGCCAATTGCTACGGTGGAATTGGAAACACCAAAGAAATCAACCATGCCACCAAATGGTACAACCAGCCCCGTTACTCCTGGATCAAACCGCTGCTTCCGATGTGGTGAAGAAGGACACTGGTGCAAGAACTGTCCTAAGCCGCCTCCGCCTTGTTACCGCTGCAAGGAGGTTGGGCACCGGTCCAGGGACTGCCCTAAATTCTCCCCTCTGCCGGACACTTGTTTCCACTGCGGTGAGGTTGGGCACTGGAAGAGTTATTGCCCTGTACTGCGCGACAAAAGAGGGTTTTAAGAAGCATAGGATGATCTCCTTCTGGCTGTGTACTACGGACAATAAGAAGTCAGCACTCGGGGCTAATGATCTACTTCTACTTACGATAATCAGCTTTCTATAGGTTTTTCTTGGCGGTTTAGGGTTTAGCTATAGTGCTGGGCAACTGCTAAAACTTGTGGTGCCTGACAGTATAAAAGGGTTCCTAATATGTCTGGTCCCTTTATCTGCTTGGTTGATAGGTTATGATATGCAGGAATGGGGCGTAAGTAATTCGTATCTTTTGTATATGCAGTAAGTATGTATTTGCATGCACTTGAAGTATGCATTTTTATATATTTAAATGGTATCTCATCTATCTATTAAATATTAAAGTAGAGGCAAAAAAAGCCACCATATTTTCTCTCAAGGCTAGAAATTCTCACATTAATCGGAGGAAAAGAAAAAAAAAAAATCTACACCGTTGATCATGGTAACTCCAGATTATAATGGTCTAGATTAAAAGAAAGAGTTTGTGTAATGTACAATATAAGAGTTTGTATCATGTACAACACAAAAATAACTGAAATTCAGAATAAAAATAAAATAAAATCAGCAAATTTATTTCCATACTATTAAAAGAAAGAGTCCAAGTACAATAAAAAATTGAAACAAAAATAAAATATAATTAATAATATAATTTCCATACGAACATCAAAATAAATTTAATATTCATAACAAAATTTTTAAAAATTCAAAATAAAATATAAAATATAATTAGTAATTTGATTTCCATACGAACATCAAAATAAAATGAAATTTAGAATAAAAATTAGTAGTTGGATTTATATAAGAAATTTCAACATAAAATTTAAATTCAGATTAAAAAATATAAATTTGATTTCCATACGATTAAAATAAAGAGTCCATGTCAAGTACAATAAAAACCAAAATTTCCAAAAAATAAAATAAAAACAACAATTTGATTTCCATATGAATATCAAAATAAAAATTAAATTCAAAACAAAAATCAATTGAAAATTAGTAATTGGATTTGTATATGAATATCAACATAAAACTAAAATTTAGAATAAAAATAAAATAAAATTAGCAATTTAATTTTCATACGAGCACTAAAGTGAAATCCCTAAAAAGCTTAAATTTGAAATAAAATAAAAAAATACCAATTGGATTTGTATACGATTCTAATATAAAACCATATTAAAAATATATATGTCATGTATGATCCAATAACAAACAAATATAATTTGGAATACAAACAAACAAAAAAAATGCTAATTTGTTTTGTACAAGAAGCTTGATGATAGGGAAGCCCTGGTAGAAAGTAGATGATGTTTTGCATGGAAGATGAGCTACAAAGGATATATGTATCCATTGGGTAGCTAGAAGCGTTTCATCGCTGCTGAAGGACATGACATCATACACAATGATAGGAAAATTCTCTATATCGTTAGATAATAACTAAAGCAAATATGTTAGCATCATAGAAGATGAGAGGTCGTTGTATTATTAAGGAAGCAACATCGTTGAGTCGGCAAACATCGAATAAGAGAAACAACTGATATGGGACAAATGTAAATCAAGCATGTATAATATCTTGCGTGTGTACATGCATGCATGAATTCATTTGAATTAAAACAAGTTGTAAAAACTTAGAGTAGAGATGGCACTACTCCATGAAATAGGCGTAGGGCCACTGATGAAAGCATAATAAGCTTGGGACCACTGGTGAGAGCATGACGTATGTCCTCGATAAGGATAAGCAATGTATGCATTGCATGTTAATGTCGTAACATGCATTAAGTAATAATTGAAGAGAAATTGAAGATAGTTATATAATAGAATATTGCATTAAAAAGATAGTAGTTGAAAGAGATTGGCGGTTAAATCAGAAAAGTTGTAGGGCAATTAATAAGAGATATAAGACACATGGTTCTGCGGGGCAATCAGCGTGTGAGGAAGATACATTCAAAGTAAGTCTCCTATGATGTATCAGTGTATACGTGAGTAATGTACTCTAATACCATGTAAAATAATGAGCGTATTACTTGAGATAAAATAGAGATTTATGTGTTGCATATATTTTCAAAAAAGAGTTACTAATGGAGAAAGAAAAGAGGTATATAGCTATATGATTTATGTAAGATAAAGAGTTGCTACATTTTCTAAAGACTCTCAACAACTTATTATTCTCAATGATTTTTTCATCAAAGTTTTTCCTTCAATTACATTCCTTAAGTTGATTTTTTTCTTCAAGCTTCCATTGCCATTGCTAATGTTTATGATGTTTTAAAAATCTAAATAGTCTATAAAATATATTAATATATTCTTAAGTATATAAGTTATATCATTTGATATTATAAACTATTAAAAAAATCTATCCGTGCAAATGCACGGATCACCCTGGTGGTTTGTATGTATTTCAAATTTTCAAGTGCAGACTGGTTAGTACGCTACGTTTTTACGTGTTGTCTATGGACTGATGGGTCCATCTCATCTAATAAATGGTGTCATTGTATGAGCTCTGAACAATTTTATTTCCATTCCACACATCAGCATCCTGAGCATGGGCTTGCAGTAAGCTGTCCTGCTAGTGTAGTAGTTAGTGTGTTCCGGAGCCTTTAGTTTTCAATTCTTCTTGAATAATGTGAGATCATGTGATGAAAAATTGGTTGAATGGTGAAATTGGCATTGTAAAGTGATTTTGGTTATGGCATGTGTGATGTTTGTGCATGTGCTATGTTGAGATGATTATCATGCTGTGATAGCATGATGGAGTTTGCTTGATGCAATGCACTCATATGAGTGGTTGCATGGACTGTTTTTGAGGCAAGTCGTGGACTTATGCTCAAATGATCGTTTGTTTATGCTGGTGATAGCATAATGGTTTTGCTTGATGCAATGCACTCATGTGAGTGGTTGCATGGATTAACTTTGAGTCAAGCCGCAGACTTGTGCTCGGAATTATTTTTTGTTTATTCATGTGCAGGTGTTGCTCGAGGGCGAACGTGGTCGATGACGGGACCGGAACTAGGTTCATGGAGGAACTGAGGTTCGGGACTAGGTTCAGGGAGGAATCAAGGTCTTAGTGATCGAGGATGTCATGCGGGACGTTCGGGCTAGAGAACATGCACATAGAGGCTGGTTAGTCACGTAATTACATCAGGTGGGCTATACATACGTGCAAGTTTTGGTTTTGGCCATGTTGGGCCAAGTTGAGATAGATACGAACTCTTTCCATGTTGGAAGTGGAGTTGTATCCTATCTCGTTAGGATTGCTCTGTATAAATAGGGGAGGTGTCTCCTGTTTATTATGAGCAAGATTTTAGGGTTGTACTCTTTTGTTTGAGCACTGTAACCAGATCAAAAATAAAGATCTTTCTCACAAGTTTTTGGCTCCGGCATAGTTGATCGATCGCTTGAAGTTTTATTCATCACAACAGTCACGAAGTTCATCACGGAGTTCGGTTCTTTGCAAAGGTATCATCTTGCAACAGTAATATCTTTTGATCCGTAGATCCGATCGGAGTGATTATTGTTGGGTTTGATTCGTAATTGAATCTAGTTTCTACAGTTAAAATTTCATATCAATCCAATGGTTAGATCTTTGATAATTCGTGGTTGCCCAGATTGCTACCCTGGTCATCCAGCTGTTAGATCGCTAATTGATTTAGTCATCTTGCGAAGGTTATAACTTTAGATCCATAGATCCGATCGACCTAATTCTTTTTTTGTTCACTTTGGAATTGAGTCTAGTTTATATATTTAAAATTTCACATCAATCCAACGGTTAGATCTTCTGTAATTTGTCGTCGCCTAGATTGATGTCCTGCTCGCCCGACTGCTCGCGTGGTCGCCCGGATTCAGTCATCTTGAGAAGGACATAACTTTAGATCTGTACATCCGATTGACCTGATTCTTTTTGTGTTAGTTGCAGAATTGAGTCTAGTTTCTATAGTTAAAATTTCACGTAAATCCAACGGCTGGATCTTCCGTAATTACTATTTTAGTAGACGTATATCGGTCTACTCGCCCAGACTGCGCGCGTGGTCGCCCAACCTGCTCGCCTGCTCGCCCAAGTGCCCAAATTGGTCGCCCAGGTGTCCTACTGCTCGCCCAAGTGCCCAAACTGGTCGCCCAGGTATCCTACTGCTCGCCCAGGTGATCTAAGTCGCCCAAGTGCCCAAACTGCTCGCCCAAGTGCTAAACTGGTCGCCCAAGTGCTCTACTGGTCGCCCAAGTGCCCAAACTGGTCGCCTAAGTGATCTACTGGTTGCCCAGACTGGTCTATTTGTTTCCCAACTGCATAAATTGATTTCCAAGCAATTTGAGTTTCAATTGGGGTGTTTGAAAAGTTCGAAAATTTGATTTTAGCTTCCGGGCAATCATTCACCCCCCTCTGATTGCTACATTAGTATATTTCGATCCTACAAATAAAAACATCTGTTTCCAAGTTCTTCATAACTTCTGTGTTCTAGGATTTTTCGTCATTGTTCACTGAATACAAAGGAGTAGTAGGACATCTGAATGGAAGATCAATTCATCCGACTCCGGTCAAATCCGGTCAACGCGGCTAAACTGTTAGTTGACATTTAGGTCATTACACACCCCTAATCTGACTGATTTGAACGCTGCTCAATCGATCCTAATAATCCAGAGCACAAACCAACCGCGTCCATTCAACATTCAGATCCAGTAGGTGGGCGGGGTTCTCTGAATTCTTTCGGTTTCAGAGATCGTCAGTCATCGCTCATCAGTCAGAGCCATGTGAACAACTAGTAATCTAGCATTCACTGTTATCTGTTTGCCCAGACTTGACCTGACCAGGAGAACGACATCGATACGATCGTCCTGGTCAATCTGGTTCAGCCCGGTTGATGATTGCTTGATGCATGCGTTGCAGGTTTGTAGCCAAGCGATTCTTAGATTTGGTCAGATTTTGAGCAGGGAGAAACCTGGCTGGAACCTTCTCTGCTTTGACTGAATTCTGAATTCTTCTCTTCTTGGCCTCCAAAAATATCAACCATGCAGAGCAGTGCATGGTCTTTCTCGTGTGGCAAGGCGTTTGTGAGAAGGTCAGGGGCGATTCTGAGACTTTAGGGACTTAGAACGAGATTGAAAATGGAGGCTCTTCTAATTAATAATAACAACAACAACAACAACAACAATAATAATAATAATATATAAGTGTTACTAATAAACACTCAAGGTGCATCAAAAAAAAATTATTCATATCAATAAGTATCACTAACTATACATATTATACTGTTATATATACACTATACTAATACTAGTACGTGTACAGGGGTGGGGCCCTATGGTTTGGAGGGTCCAGAGCGGCTGCCCCCCTCGCCCCCCTCAGGGCCGGCGCTGGAGAAGGTACCTGTAGTCCTGTACGTGATGTGTACGTATATACAGTACCTAGACAACGAAACATGTACCTATACAGTTGACTAGTTATGTGCCCGTGCATTACAACAAAAACTCAATGTATGACAAAAGTTTATTTGCAAAAAGCACTAATCTTGTCTGAATAATACTGTTTAATCTGAATGTGCAATAGTTGAAACTCAATTTGCGATAAAAAGTTTATTTGCAAAGAGCACTAACAGTGGTAAAGATGGGTAATTAAAAAGCAGTGACAAAGATAAATAATTTTGATGAAGTGACGTGAGAAAAAAAATTTGCTATATAATAAAGATCATACACATTTTCAGAACAGCATTGGAACCATTGCCTTTCTGTGCTTGTGTCATGTCAGACGTAACGCCGAGCGTCGGGAGGCTGACAAGTGACAAGTCGGAAATATGCTAATGCAGCCATCTAGATAAATAAGATGCCTTGTCCTAACTGATTTTAATTAATTTACAATTGTCCGTAGTTTTTTTTTGAACCATGCCAAAGCTTGCATTTTGGTTTGTACTCATTCTAAATTTATTCTGAATTTGACAGTTCTCCAGCTTGGTAAGATGACACTCGATCATCCGGAAGAAAATAGATATATCATTGTTTTAATAGAGATTTTTTATCATCTCTAAAAGATAGTAAAATATACATTGAGTTAATATTAAGAGGTATAAAAATTTAAAAAGTTGTAGGTACTAAGAGGTACAGAAATTTAAGAATAATTGGGTGGTATCTGACATATAATACCTATACTAAAGTCCGGAGGATTCACGCATCCTCAGCGTTTTGAGCCGAGCAGCGTGCGGCCGGCTCGGCTCATTTTTTTTGCGTATGGGTCCTCAAAGAATACGTAATTACGTGTAGATCCTTCCCGCAGTTTTTTACGAAAATGATCTTTGGTTCAGAAAAATCACAAATATTTTATGAAAGGATCATAAATAAATACTGAAAAAAAACGTAGTTACGTTTGGATGATTCCAGCTATTTTTCACGAAAAAGACCTTTTGATTTAACGCAATCGCGAATCCTTCGTAAGAGAATCCCAGATAAATACAAAAAAAAAGTGGTTGCGTTCGTATCCTTTCAACTGTTTCGCGCGTTTTCTCAACGATTTAAAAAAAACCGCCAAAAAAACAAAATTATTTTTTAAAGAAACAATATACGATGTATTACGCCGCAAAAACATTCCTAGAAAATGACAAACCTACACATAAATGGTCAAAACTACTTTCATTGCACCTGATTGTTTAATGACTCTATGTTTAAACATGTGGGCTGTGGGCACAGATATGTTAATCTACCAAACAAGCAGCATTCCAACAGTGAAAACGTACTCCGTACAAGATAAATAAAGGCCAGAGCGTGTACTTTTCCTGACATCTCCCTTTCACCAAGAGCACGTGCATAGACCAGAGGGAGTCCTTGTCACGTAGTCCTGACTATAGGAGCCAGTAGGAAGCTACATTAGATCATAACCAGCGGTGATACCTACTCTGCATTCAAGGGTCAGGATCTGTTGCCGTGGAGGAACGACGGCTCGGTGAGAGTTACTGCAAGTGTTGCCAACAGTTCAATTTACAATTGAGTGGGTTTGTAGTACTTCATTTCAAATTGTGCGACTCTAATTTAGAAAAAAGTCCTGTCAGCGGATAAATTCATTGCAACTACACTACCACCCTCCTTTGCCTTACTCTTTACTCCTCCCAAGCACCTATACATCTGATTGATATCAAGTAACCACCACAAACCTCCTACGACCGACAATTAGGGATGGCGATTTTACCTAATTATCCTTGTACCTATAGGTAAAAACCCTAAAAAAGGTATGTATATTCCTCTTTTGTTGCCTGTAGGCATGTTTATGAGGGGCTAAGGCCTAAGGGGCTGTTTGGGGGACAATGCTTCAATTTTGAGCCAAAAACTCCCCTAAACAGTATGGTTGTAAAGCAGTTGAGAAGTTAAGCCGCAGCAAAAGCACACCAAAAGCTGCAGCTGCTGGAGAGGAGCTTTTTAGCTGTAACTTTGCTTGACCGCCTCCCATTTCGCTCACTCCGCCACCCTGCCTTGCCGCCTCCACGACACCTCCCCACTCGGGCGCAGCTGCGCTTCGCTAGGTTACTATCTCCCCGCTCGGTTGCCCCCAAAAAGCTACACCTGCAGCATTCAATTTACCGAATGGCATAACAAGAAAAGCCACAGCTACTAGCTACTGCTGCTCTGTAGTCCAGCAAACCAAAAATAGCTTTTTAGCCCAGCCGTAGTCCCCAAACAGGCCCTAAACTTTGCCTGACGGGCAAACAAGTACGAGTATGGGGAGCTTCACCCATACCCGTTACAGTCGATTACCCGCTACATTCTACTGACATGTGGGCCACAGCAGACACCTAGTCAACCCCCTGATCTCCAATTTGTGGTACCTCATATTAGCAATTTGTGATTGGTAATGCCATGATGAGTGATTTGTGATGTGTGTAATGACTGATGAATTGTTTTCATTTTAATTGTTGAACTTGAGCATTTGTGCATTCTTTGTCTGCATGTATTATTTTAATTCTTATTCCTATATGCATTTGAAATTTTGAATCATCAATAATCATTCTTTAATCCACAGACTGTAACTGATTCTCACAATTTCATCAAATGATTATACTAGTACCATAACTCATTAGCTCCTAGTGCCCTTTAGTTGAAAGGATTGATGGTGGCGGGTAAACGGGTATACCTGGTATCAGATACCTACGAGCGACGGGTATGGTCGAGATTCTTCACCCGCCATCCTTCTACTGTATACCTGTGGAAGAGATTTTGGCTGGTTGGCATGAGTATAGATGGCCACTTCTCATACTAGTAGGGATGGCAAAAATACCCGTGGGTCAGGTACATGGATACCCGCCCGATGGGTCCGGTCAGGTCCAAATTGGACCCACGGGTATATTATTTCGTCCGGTCCGGGTTGGTCCGGTCCGGTCTTATTTTGGACCCGTGGGTACCAGATCCGGACCGATACATTCTCACTTGTGGGCTGATGTGGCATGGGTCATTGGCGTTGTAAATGGGCCTACTATTGGAGATAGGCCGCTTCTCCGTCCCAAGAATCTGTGGCGTCCGGTGGCCGCAAGGTTGGATAGGCCACGGTGGCCCACGTGGAGTGGCGTCCTGCAGGCAAGGTTGGAGAGGCCCACGTGGAGTGGCGTTCCTGCAGGCAAGGTTGGAGGGGCTTTGACATCTTGGATTAGTACCACATCGCTCGTGAGATCGGCAGGGTCGGTGGAAGTGGGTTACAAAAGGAAGGCCACTGCTCAGTCTTGATGGGAACACCGAACGCGGATCTCTGTTTGGCAAAATTGGCTTGGCGTCTTGGCCCGAGCCCGACCGAAACGAGCGGCAAAAATTGAAAACAAGGCTATCTAAATTTCAAAACCTGCTCTGTCTGGTAACGGGTCCGGGTACCCGTTCGGGTCCGGGTATCCGTCGGGTCCGGGTTTGGGTCCGAGCTTGGACCCGTGATTGATTTTGGGTCCGGGTCCGGGTCCAGTTTTCGGGTCTCGGGTTCGGGTCCACGGAGGCTAGACCCGGAGGTACCCGACCCGTTGCCATCCCTATGATACTAGCCGCACCTGATTAATTACCATCTCTACCGACAATAATACCACATTCTCCTCCCTCCGCCACCCATCCTCATTCGTCATCCCTGGTGAACTGAGTCTGCTGCCCACAAAACCATGAACCAAACTAGTGATGGTGACAATGGCTGCCCACCTTACCGCTTCATTTGGTGAATGTTATCAACATGTAGATTACCAAAACCATATTTCCGTTGATAATCCCCTGAAATCTTATTCTTAAGACATTTTCCAAACAGTTAAATTTTAGGAAGACGCTCTTGTATTCCTATTAATTCTAGCTTGTAAAAGTCACAGTCCACGTAAGTTACCTCGTGCATGCATAACCAATCAGTAGAGCTTGCAAATATGAGTTAGAATTCATGATTAGTCATAGACCCCAAGCCTACCGAAGTTATCTTGCTCCGGTGCTTTTAGTTGTTGCTAGCAAACTTTGTAATAAATATTTGATTATGTGCATCTCATAATGAAGAAGTCGAGAGATATAACCTTCCATTATAAAAAAAAGTTGTTGCTAGCAAAATAGGTTTTAATCAGTGCAAGTATTGAATACAACAACCAGTTTATCCAAAATTTTAACTGATAAGGATGGGCGGGTAAGAGCATCTCAATGGTACTAGCTATAAGAAATGTCCATGTCATATATAGATAGCATATAGACAACCTCTCAAATGGATTAGCTATAGCATTGTCTATAAAATTAAATATTGGCCCACATGTAATAGACAGTAAGTGCATTGGAATCAGTTATAGCCTGGCTATACATTAGTAGTTGATCTATATCTCTCTCCTCATTTTCTCTCTTCTACCTAAACAAAATGCTAAGATAACACCCTTATGGCTAGCTGAAGTGGCACCATTGGAGATTCTCTAATATACCTCAGCACTTCCCATACATCTAGACTCTACTGGACCTAAGACGTAAACTAGAAGTAGGTTGTGATTTTTTTTAGAAAAAGTCTAATTTACCCCTTGAACTATTAGGGTCAGTCTACTTAACCCCTCGACTTCAAAACCATGTAATCAATATCCTAAACTTGGTACTAACGTTTATACTTACCCCTCCCTCCCCCCACATGGTTTTCCTAAGTGGTTTGCATCGTGGCATGACATGTTGGCTAGCTTTACATAGGGTGATTAGTTGTTGAATCTTGCTACCGCGGGTACGTTCACTACTATAAAAATGTTTATATTAGATGTCTCATCACAGACGATTTTGAAAAACCATCTGTATTATATATAATCACAAATAATTTTTGTAAAATTGTTTATGTTAATTGAATATCACAAATGTTTTTTTGCAAAAATCATCAATGATGTGAGTAGGAGTCATCACTAACGATTTTTAAAAAGAACTGTTTGTGATATTAGATTATCACATATGGTTTTTTAATAAAACTATTTGTAATAAGATTCCCTAAGTATATATATCGTTTTAGATTTTGTGCTCGTCGCACTCCTCAGCCAAACGAATTTGAAAACCATTCACCTTCTTCCTCGCCCGTTCGGCCGCACCCCTCGATGTTCTCCTCTGCAGTGACCTCCCTATCGGTGTCCTCCCTGTAGGCATCCTCCCTTGCAACATCCTCTTGGGCCGTCAACCATTCGCCTCCTTCCTCAACCATTCGACCACAACCCTCAGCATCCTCCCCTGCAGTGACCTTCCTGTCGGTGCTCTCCCCCATGACATCCTTCCCTGCAGTGACCTCTGCTCCAGCCGCCTTCCCAACAATTGTAGGTTCAAGGATAGTCGACTAGAGGGGGTGAATAGAAGGTTTCTAAATTTTTCTACTCTAATTTCAATTCGTAAGATTACTAAAAAAATTGCAATTTTAACAATATAGCACTAAGTTTTCTAGCGATCATTAAATGTTCCGACATTTCAAGTATAGCCAAGGTACAATTCTACACCAAACAAAATCCTCAACTTGTTAGAATCGTAAATTTCACAAGGGATCAAGAAATGGAAACCACAAACAAATAACACAAGAATTTATCCTATGGTCTCAAAGACTTGTCGATCTCCTTTAATCTACGTTGAGGTAACTTGAACAATCTTCAGGCCGACTCCACCCGCTTGAGCCTTCCTCGATTACTAAGGTAGTTCTTCCCAGCTTCGGGTAGGCGAACTCCGTCCTTCACAACTTGCGGGGCTTCCCACAACCTCCGTTGAGAAGCTCACCGCACTTGATCGCCTTCAAGTCGTCTAGGAGGCGGCAACCTCCTAAAGTAATAAACATTGACGCTTGCTTGAGGTCAAAATGAGTGTCTAGAGGCTCAAAGTAAATGCAACACTCAAATTTTGCTCCTCACTATCTCAAATGAGAATTGAATGCACTAAAGAAAGGAGAGGCCTTGCTAAAGCTCAAATATCATCAATGAGGACCAAGAGTTAGCTCTAGAATGCAGGTGATGGGTATTTATAATCCCCACCAACAAAACTAGTCGTTTGAGCTCGTATCCTGCTCATATCAGGATTTTCGGTGCTACCGCCTATGTAGGACTGGTAGCACCGGGCTCCGACTCAACGGTTGGAGCAGTGCATTAAATGTGCTGCCAGAGGCAGTTGAGCTGAGGGTCCGGTGCTACCGTCCAACTGGGACCAGTTGGGCGGTAGCACCGGGCCCCTTTTAAAATTTCTTAGCTGAAAGAGTTCTCTGGTATTTTTGCACCTGACATTCAGGCCGGTGCTACTGCTAGCCCGGTAGCACCGGGCTACCATGGGCGGTAGCACTGGACCGCTCGAATGACCCAAAACACACCCTTCTAGACTTTTTACACCAGGTATTTGTAAGATCGAGGATGCGCCTAGAGGGGGGTGAATAGGCATTTTATAAAATTAATTGCTTTCTAAAACGATGCGCTCTAATCAATCCCTATGTCAAAACCTAATCAAAGATAATGCGGAAGCGATAAACTAGGTTTTGACAATTAAGGCCTAAATCAACTAGGCTCACTAAGTGCACTTGGCTAATTATGTCTCTACTTAAGAATATACAATCCTATAGACAATCAAGCAATATAATTCTAGGAATGTAAATTGCAACAATGTAAATAGAGAATTGAAGTAAACACAAAAAGACACACCGATGTTTTACCGTGGTGTTCGAAGACTTGCCGGTCTCCCCTAATCCACGTTGAGGCTAGCCCAAACCACTTTGGACCGGCTCCACGAATTGAGCACCTACCTCGATTCCACTAGTGGTTGCTCTTTCCCGCTCCGGGTAGGCGAGCACCGACCTTCACAACTTGTCGGGGCTTCTACAACCTTCGTCGAGAAGCTCACCGCGCACGACGCCTCCACGCCGTCTAGGTGTCAGCAAACACCAAGAGTAATAAGCCAAGCCTTCTCGCTTAAACTTCACCTAGTGCAACACATGCGCTCCGGTGATCACCAAGTGCAACACATGCGCTCCGGTGATCACCAAGTGCAACACATGCACAATGGCTCCCTCAAGTGCAACACATGCACAAGAAGGCCCTCAATCCACTCCTAATTGCAACACATGCAATTAGAGCTCACTCTTAGCTCAAGAATCAATTGTGAGTATGCAACACATGCAACACCTCACCAAAACACTCAAACAAGCCAGCAACAACATGCCTATGCCCCCATGGGTTCTATTTATACCCCACCAAAGAAAACTAGCCGTTGGGACAAACTTACTGAAATTCGGGCTGAATGGCCGGTCCGACCAGCCCTCACAGAGCAACGGTCAAAAAAGTGACCGTTACATGGCCGGTGTGACCAGATAGGGTCCGGTCGCACCGCTCATCGGTATGACCGAAGGACCTCCGGTCGCACCGCCCTCATTTGTGCAAGAAAACACATGTTCTGGAAAAAACACACCGGAGGGAACCCAGTCGCACCGGGGTCCGGTCGCACCGATGGGGGTTCGGTCGCACCGGAAATCGATATGACTGCAGGTGGTCCGGTCATACCACTGGACCAACCACTAAAACACTCATAACTTTTTACTCCGAACTCCGATTTGGGTGATCTTTGATTCTATGCGAAGCTTATCACGAGGGCTACAATCTCCACCTATTTTCAAGATTTAAGCAACCATAGATATTTTTAAATATCACCAAAACCAAACTCTAATGTAGTCATTCAAGTCTAAAATCTGATTTTTCGAAATCCCTCACATAGACTTGATGAAGGGCATGACTACAAGCTAGAAAGGGTCAATGAAATCAAATATTGAGCCATGTGGTGACCAACTCATGATCAAAATATTTTTTGCAAAACATATTTGCAAATTCTAATCACATGCTTTAAGATCAAATGAACACCAATATTTTGCAAAACACATTTGCAAATAATCCGAAAAGCTATAAGATCAATCCTCTAGCCATGTAAGGATCAACACATGATCCCGACACTTTGTAAAACACATTTGCAAATGCCAACACATGCTTTAGGATTGAAACCCATAACCTCTAGCTTATTTGCAAACCACATTTGCAAATAACAAATCAACATTTTACAAAAACACATTTTGCAAACACAAACCATAAACTTTATTTAGCCTTTGTGATGATCAATACATGATCAAGTCACAAGCTAAAACACAATGCATGAGCCCTCCTCCCTAGACTTCGGTTGAGCACAGCTGTGCGGATCTAATGGCAATGACGATGACGAACTGACTATAACGTCAACCTTACTCCGACCTCGGCTTTGTCGACGTACCTCATCGCCACCGTACGTCTCTACTTGGTCGAGCCTCGACCTCGATACTGTGATTAGCACGTGTAAGAGATAATGAAGGCATGGAGTCCTTGGCGAAGGGGGCGCCCACTGTTTGGTGATGTACTTCTGTAGTCGAGACTTGAAATTAAACCATTAGTTTGATGTGCAAATAGCTGAAACGAAGGGAGCTTTGAGAGGAATGGGAATTATGGGACCTCATCGATGGCTGGTATACCAATATGTTCGAGCTGAAATGTGATCATTACCCATTCAAAAATGCAAGTCTCCGATCGAATGTTCAAGTAGGTGTCGAAGGTAATGTGCTTTGAAAACAACATATCAACTGAGATCAAATGTCTTGAGGTGTTGGTAAGCATGAAAATATATATATACCCAGATTAGGAGTGATAATCTTGATTGCCTCTCATTATACAGTGTTACTTCTATGATGATATTGTTGTTAAAAAAAATACCTTGCAAATACAAAATAGTTAAGTTTGTACATATAGTTTAATGGAAGTTTGTTGTTTGTATGAATATGAATTGTGGCTTTCTAACTTCAGTGTTTCAGCTTTTTAAGCATTAACTTGAGAAACATAAGCAGAATACGAAACCATAACATGTTTTCAATGGTGTGTAGATGAAATCACTTTAGTTTATTTTCACGGGTTTATAAACATTAAAAATATAATATAATTTATTTAGGATCCGTTGCAACACAAAGCGTTGGCATCGATGGCTGGATGGTGATGATGCACAAGGGGTTGAAGGACGTGGGGGCTTGTGGCTTCCCCTGTTGAAGACATGCTAACCAACGTGGAGAGAAGGCGGCGAGCAAAGATGGTAATGAGGAGGTAGTGGCGGCAAAAGCATAGGAGGAGAAGTGGTGACGCAAGAGGCAAAAAAACATGTGGCGCTATGCTCCTTAGCGGAGGTGGGAGATGGCGTCAACTACCATTGGAACCCACAATTGACTCATGGGATTTGTGTTAGGGAGGAATAATCGATTTTTACTGAAAGTTTGAGGTCATTCTTTTTCTTTCACGGGACTACAGGAGTTGTGGTCAAGTGTAGTGGTTTACACGAGAGAGCGGTTTAGGAGAGGAGGGGACGTTGATGTGCTGGGTCTCCTAGGATGTGGGCATTGGTTAGGAGTTGACATAATGGCCCACATGTCAGCAATTTCCTTTTGTTTTTTTGGTATTTTTGGGAGCTGATTTTCTAAGAGATTATGTGGAAGATGGCCCTAGCAATCGTGTTGCATGTATAATCAAAAACAAAAAAGACGGACAAACTCTCCTTCTATATTAGTAGAGAAGAGATATATCATGTGCCTTTGGAACACTGTTGCAAAGCACAGGCAGTAAGTACCAATTGAAGTCTGACATCAACAACCATTCCAACAAGGTTGTCGTTTTCAGGGTTCGAAACAAGACAACTCATGAAGGCACTCAGAGGCACAGAGGTTAATAGCCCGTACTATTTAGGAGCTCGAGATCTTAATAATAGGGTAGCTCACAGTATGCTTATTCAACTAGTGACAGTGCGGTTTGGACTGAACACTTGGTCCCGGATCTTTAGTAAATGAACAAAAGCATAAACACATCACATTTGATCAATATAAAAATCTCCTTTTCCCCCACAAAAAAGGCATTATATATACTTTTGGTCTATAAAAACTGTTAATATATGCAATAATGTCGATTAACTAAACAAATGACACTACTCATGTCTCCTGTCCAGGCGGATGGCATAAGCATTTGGAAACACGTTCGGAAACTTCACTGTAAAAGGAAAAGCTGATCAGGGGGGAAAGGCAAAGTACGATGGTTGCAAGAAGCAATACTTGTATAATACAAACACTAGTCATGTGCCCATGCATTGCAACGGAAACTCAACTTGCGACAAAAAATTTAGTTGCAAAGAGCACTAACCCTATCTGAATGATAATGTTCACTCTGAATATGCAATGGTTGAATGTTTAAATCAATTCATCGAAGCATATAAATTCGAAACATCTGTTTATAAACTCGTGCTTAAAATTATCTTTAATTTCACAATCTGAAGACTCTCATGTTACAAAAATACTTTACAAATTTTAGCTACACATAAGTACTGCATATGTACAAACACAATGAATAATAAACAAGGCTATATAAAAATCTCATTTGAAATATATAATTTTTTTATGTGAAACATTGTAATTCCCAAACCGTACAATGAACATATAATCAAACATAACCCCAAACCATACCATGAACATCAATTTTTTTGAATACATTTAGTAATATGGCTAGTAATAAACCAAATCTTAAGTATCGATCATGTGGACATAACATGAAGCATGTGGAATCTAAGATTAAAAAAACCTTCATGTCTCAAATATCATCCTATGTGAATAGCTCAACTACTGGTTCGAACATCAATATTGTTTTCTACAATAGTGGGCCATCTCTAGAGGCAACTCCAATATATGCACCATATGCAAAGAAGTATAATGAACAAAGCCATGGCAATGAGCTCTTGAAGATATTATCAATTCACTGTTTAAAAAATTAGTTTCCTTGTGACAGCAACAACATGTTCTACAACAAAAGAGCCAACTTGCCATTCCTGAGAATTCAAACTTTTGTAGTTGAGTATAAGAATAACATGTCATAGTTAAGTTAAACTTTGTGATGTTTGTGATATATATTGCCATGAGCCTCGACTATCCCCTTATGGACTTGCAACAAACATACAATCAATTCACGTTAGTTGCAACCAAGTTTCATAATTTTCAACACAGATATGACTTGATGAAACTTTTCTAGAAGCAATGTATAGCCCCAAAACCAACTTTATTTACATAGACAGAAGTGAGCCAATGGAATCTCGACAACTACCGTCTCCATGTATCCATCTAACTTCGAAGAGATTAAACGGAACTCAAATTTGGAGAACATAAAAATTGGCACTTTAGCTGCGATCGCCTTTAGATACTTGCTCCTCGCCGCTCCGAAGCGCACGACCAGAGACTCCCACCGTCGCTCCAGAATGCATCCCGCGCCACCGCGAGCTTGACATCCTTCGTCGTGGCTGCTGGGATGTCACCTTCACCAACCCACAAGAATCAAAAGCTGAAGTCAGCACGACACTAGCTATAGCAGTGATCAAGAGAGGAGGCTAGGAAATCTTCTTCTATCTCAGCCGTTCATGTCAAATTCAATAGATTAGGTACTCTGGAGAAAAGCGGATTATCGTCACTAACTCCTAATTAGAAGTAGTAGAGAAAGAAATGGCTTTTTATTTAAAAAAAAGCAAAAGGAATAATATTATGCTCGATCATTTGTCACCTTCATCCTCGTGAGAGTAGGGCAGATAAAGCCGAGTAGAAATCTTTAGTTGTAGTGGCTTTCTTACGTCAAATCATGAGTTGAATTGTTTGGATAAATAGGAATTAATTGAGCATGGACTTGCTATGGACATCGATCTGGTGCTCAGAATTTCTTGCTAGCTTATGTGGCGCCTTGATATGACACGTAGATAGCACTCGTCATGCATGGACCTTTTTTTTTAAATAATACATTTTTTATTCAGAATTTGAAAAATATACCACGGGAAAAAATTACAGAAATATACCCCTGTCGCTCGTTGGATGGGCGACAGGGGGCTAAATAGCAAAATAAATGGGCGACAGGAGGCCACATCACCCCCCAGCCTCCGTCACCCAATGAAACGGCGACAGGGGCTAATTTGATGCCTGTCGCCTGATGAAATGGCGACAGGGGCTAAATTGATGCCTGTCGCCCTATGAAATGGCGACAGGGACACACGCGGCCACGAAACCAAAAATCATGGCCACTTAGGGGTTGAATTAGCCCCTGTTGCCATTTCATCGGACGACAGGAGGCCAGACGACAGGAGGCTGGGGGTGACGTGGCCTCCTGTCGCCCATTTATTTTGCTATTTAGCCCCCTGTCGCCCATCCAACGGGCGACAGGGGTATATTTATTAGATGAATGTTAATTGCACATACAATTAACATTCATCTAATTACCGTATTAAGGATGGATAGATGAGAAATTAAAGAAAGAGAAAATTAGGCGGACAGAACAGAAGCGAATAAAATGGTGAGCTTTTCTTCTTAGGGGAACATTAAAGCACTTCTTTCTTGAAAAAAGCAATATGTTGTTTTACAATGTGGTGATATTTGCATGAGAGGCAAAAAATGCCATTCTTGAGTTATTCAAATGTAGAGTTTCGCCGACCGTTGGCCTAGTGTAAGTGGTTGTGGCACCTTAATATTTGTTTTGTTGGAAAACTAAGGTGTTTGGTATAACTCCAAATCCCAATTTCACTTAAGATCTGAAATTTGTAGATTAAAATAAAGTAAATTAAGTTTATATTTTTGGTCTAAAATGTAAATAAGATGATCCATCTAAACACTATTAATATACACGCAGCTCCAGCTCTACTAATCTGGTAGAGATAGGAATACCCAGGATCGAATATGGTGGAGCTGGAGCCCTACCAAACACTAACAGTCTATTTGTTTTTTTGTTTTTGATTATCGATTTTGGCCCCAAAAACAGAATAAAAAATAAACAGTCTGATTCTAGGAATCAATTCTTACAATTCAGCTCACCTATATATACTAAAATCCATAATCTACTTTATATGTACTTTTGGATTCTAACTTTTGGAGAATCAGCTTCTCTACTACCACAATCCAGAATCAGCTTTTAGAGAATCCAAAGCAAAAATAAGCAGGCCCTAAAATTCTAGTGTCACTAATTACATGTTAAATAGGTCTATATATATTTGTTACTCTTTGCGGTCACAAATAGTTGTTGTTTTAAACAAAAGTGTAGTCAAATTTTTGAAACTTTGACTATCAATATCTTTTTATATATTTAAATTGGAGACATGAAAATTATGTGTGTAGATTTTTCTCGAAAAGTACTTTCATGATATTATAATTTTATTAGGCCATTCTCAGTGGAGAGTTTCGTTACACGATTTTTGATAGTGCCACATCATATTTAGATGTTTGGGTTGATGAATGAAATAATCTCTCTCAATGCACAGCTTCATTTTGCAGTTTCATAGGCATGACATAACATTTAATTGTTGCATGGTATTATGATCAAATGTGCTATATAAATTGTGTAGCCATTTACAATTATATCTAACACACTACAATATGGCCATACGGGATCCAGAAGGTGTGGAGATGAAACAAATCGCTCTCAGTGGGGTTTCATCACAGTTTCAAAGCACTTGGTAACCGTGTACACTAGGTTTCATCCCCATAAAACTCAACTCTCCTCTCTTCTCATAAATTTGTTGCCATGTCACCACTTTTATCTATGTGACATCTTATTTAATGAGAATGAAACTCCCATAAAACTTACACTGAGAATGGCCTTAGGTTTTATAAATATATTATATTAGAAATTAGTGGTCAAAGGTATGTTTTGAATACTATATCGATGTCCAAAATGGCAAGTATTTGTGATCAAGAGTAGGAATTAATTCCGTGACCTTTAAATTATCGGAGCCTTTAATTTTTTTGCCCTTAAATAAAAAGAATTAAAGAGCTCTAATAAAAGGCGAAAGTACATATAGCCTGGTGTCCTTTACCTGTGCAACATAGTGGTTTAATTTCAAGGGCCCGCGCGTGCACGTCAAGGGTTGAACGGTCTAAGAACGAAATTTCTCAACAAGTCTGTCGTCCATCCAGGCATCGCCATTGCCACTACCTTTTTGCAGTCAAAGCACACATCGAAGAAGACGGCCGGGTGAGAGATCGCTGCAAATCGATGATGGATATGCACGGGAAGCCGTCAAAAAAACTGCCGTTTTGGAGAGCAGTTGCCGAGTTGCTGCAAACACAAATTCCTCTCGGAGCTTCCGTCTCCATCTTCTCCATGACTCCATGCACACTGGTGGCCTCGATTCCCGATTGGCCCCTCACAATTTCGCATTTGCGATTGCTAGATGAGATGGTGTTTTTTTTGCATTTGTCTTTGGTAGTGTTTTAAACTTTTAATTACGGGTTGGTGTCCTCTTTGAGAAAAGTTGGTGCCGATATTGAAACCACAAAAGTAGAGAAAATGACATTGAGAAACATAAATAAAGAAAACGACGTTGTTGGTTTGGTTGATTTCAACACTCCGGCCTACATATAGCTTACAGGGACCACGTGGTGGTTTTTCTCTCTTATCGTTGTGTATAACTGAGTTTATAGGTATATCAGAATTTACTGTAACCTTTGTATGACAAATCACGATCGATATGATTAACCTAGCCATTTAGTCTTTTTTTTCCCGTGTTACAGTTTAGGGTCCATTTGGAATGCAATAATTTGAAGCCATGCCTAGTGGAATACTAGGAATTGCTCAAAAGAAATTTTGAGATACCCCATAGGAAAAATATAGGGAATTTTGGAGGAAAATGCTTCTTGATTAATTAGAGAGAGAAGGGAGGGAGAAGCATTAAAACTTTTAAAGGATCAACCTAAACATTAGAGCGGAGCTTGTGTTTCATTTTCTCCAAAACATGTAGGAAAGTTAATTTCTTATCCTACGAATATTCTATGGTGCAAAACTATAATCCAATTACTTTTCGTGTAGGTTTTTTTGTTTTGTTTTGAATGCAATCCTTCATTTTTTAACTCCAAATTTCCTTCCTGGGTCTAGCCCATTCGTTCAAAATTTAATATATGGTATGTTACGATTATAAGCACGGCAAAATAACTGAAGATAAAATTTAACGTGGAAAAACCTTACAGAAAAAACTATAAGAAACAATCCACTATAATGTTCCAATGTTTACATGTACAGGGGATTGGCTTATATAGCCAAAAGAGTTCTAATTGTAGAAAACTTATACCAACAATCTATTTAGATAAAACCAAAAGATATAGTGAATTGAGATATTGAGTTATCCCATCCCCTATACATGTAAATATTGGAATATTATAGTGGATTATTTTCTGTAATTTTTTTGTAAGGATTTTTTTACGTTAAATCTTATCTCCAGTTATTTTTGCCGAGCTTCTAATCATAAAAAGTGGTATCAGAGCCTAACATGGTAAATAAGAGCAAGATATGTAAATTTCTCTACTAAGTAGCTAAGTACCATGTGGCTTTCTTGTTGTGTTAAATACCGACCACCCAATTTCCAAATGGGCTGATGAGGCACCCAAGCGATGTGTTTATCCTTTATTCACTTTTTAACGTATAATGGGAAGAATAGTAATATATACCTCTGATGGTTGGGAAAATGGAGGGATCATCTTTTTGGAGGCTTTGTGCAAAATGGGGTGGAGGAAGGTGTTGAGTAGTTCCCCCTTTCACTAAAATTACAGCTTAAATAAAATAGTTCCCAATTTCCTAAGAACTAACAGCCAAAAGATGCATGAATAGGAAAATGTTACAAAAGAAAATAGTGGACCTATTATTTATTTAAAATGACTTTTTAATGACCTGCATGGATGTTCTAATCTATTTTGTAACCTAACGAGTCACAGGTATATATGTTCTTGTGAGCCTGCACAAAGTGTTCCTCCAAATTGATGTCAAGTGGGCCTTATCAATCGCCAAATTAAGAATATGATTCCACCAGACCAGGAGTATTCTCTTAACATTTGCTGTACTGTCACACTAGCTGTGTAATGGTAGAATTGACACCGAATAAATTATAAGTACAATTCTAACTATCCCAAGAAGTAAAACCAGCTAGTCATTTTATAGCTACAAACAATTAGTCTTTTAACTACAACAAATTGTATACTCCAAAAGGCCAACATTCATGACCAGGCATCCTTCGTCCACATTGGCGGTCTCCTAGTAAAGATGGTTTGGTTCACAAAATAAGAAAGGCCAGCAACTCATTGACCAGCAGATGAGGGGGAAGAAGGATGCATTCGAGATTACTGGAAAGTCAAGGACTTAAATGTAAATTAGTCCGGAAACATCTCGTCCTCTCCTTATAAATAGCTCCAAGAACCACAGGAAGCAAGAAGCCCATCTCCGGGTACCTTGTATATATAATTCCCATTAAATCAAATACAAAGCTAGCTAGTAGCTGGCTATAATGAGAAGGATTAGATTCTGAAAGCATTGGGTTCCAATCAAATTGGCACCCATCTCAATTTGGGCACCTTATCATACCATATCCCTCCCAAATCTAGAGCCTTTACTTGCATTAGAACCAGTGGACTAATGCAAAGCAAGAGATTCTTAGAGGCCAGTGGCATGCAGCTGGGGGAAGCTTGTGACATCAGGAAGGATACAGATTGCTGGGTGTTATGAGGGAGAGTTGGAGTTGCTCTTGGGTTTCTCTATTTGAGGTGAGCTAGCTTACAAATCTCTCTCTCTATATATAGATCATTAGCTGACGGTGGATGTAGCTTGCATGTACCAAGCTCAGGTTATGACCTAGATTTGTAGTTGTGTATATAGGTTCTTGTTCAGATAAGGAGATTATTCTTGTCGAGACAAGAAAAGATGGCGGTATCCTCATCGTCGGCGGAGACCATGGTTTGCGCGAGACAGGGACGCCACCGGCAGCGCTATGAAGGCTGTTATCGCCTTGTCTCAGGGTACTTAATTAACTATCTTGATATCATGAACACCTTTTCTTTAAGCTCTTCGTGAGATGTGAAAACCTCACATGAATTTTGCACATTTGAAGGACAACAGCAAATTAACCAGATCTCTCCAACAGTTACGTAGTCACATGAAATTACGTGCTAAGACGTTGGGAAGAACAAGAAAGAACAGTAGGCTTCATTTCGCTGCATATGTGATGCTGAAGTGACTAGACGATGAACAATAGCAAGTTCTTTTTTTTTTTTTGAAGGCAAGCAAAGGCTGTGATATATTAGCAGACAATAGCAAGTTCTAGATCAAGATAAAAGAACAATATATAATATTACACATGGAACTTCCCTACAATGGATCAGAATACTTTTCATTTAGCCTGCCATCTAAGATCTGTGCTCAAACTATTGCTCGAATCGTCGTTTATCGTACTTTTTTCCTTTTAACAGATGCATCCCTTACATGCTCAAGGACGATGGAGAAAACAGCTGCCTGCAGGATCATGTGCTGGACAGGTTGCAAGTGCTCATGATCTCCACGCCGAAGCGAAGCGATCTCATCTTCCCGAAGGTGAGCCAATCGTCAAAAATATCATATGATCATACGCATGCGCGGCTCAATCATGTAGAGAATCTAAATAATTGCTTATAAGTTCCAAGAAATTGCCATGGAAAAGCTTGGCGACATGGTCATATATATCTGGTGCATGCAGGGTGGATGGGAGAACGACGAGAGCATCGACGAAGCTGCGTGCAGGGAGGCCTTCGAGGAAGCCGGCGTCAAGGGCATTATAAGTGTAGGTGCCCTCTCTCTCTACTCGTGATGTGGCATATATGATATTAAAATCACTAGTTAATTAGGCCTTTTTCTGAAGTTAATTGATTGTTTATTAGTTGGTGGGTTAGGACATAATAATATATGCATGATAATGAACATGTTTGGATTTTTGTTTTTGTTTTATGGATATCACTTTGGATAGATTGTGGTAGGATGTGTGCAGTGCATGATGTGTCACTCTCATGGCTGTCTTTTTTTTCTTTTTTTGGCTGTGATGGATAGAATGGTCAGTGTTAAGTGCTAGCAACTTAGTTAGAAAAGTCAGTTACCTATCTGTTGCTTACAAATGGTTGTTCTCTGGTAGGCTCGTATATAGCAAGGAAAAATTTCGAAAATTAATGCACAGTTCATGAGAAGAAAGAATTTAGAGAGGTGCTTATAGATTTTCTTTTTGAAAGTTGTATAAATATTAAAGTATGAATAAATGATAGATGGTGAGTACTTCCCCCTTCGCTTGCTTCAAAATTTATGTAATTTGTATTGGAAGGAAAAGTATAGAAGCATTGCATTTATTAGATAATTAAATTAATGGTAACATATCATGTGATAGCCTTCAAGATATCATATCTGCACACCAACTAACAAAAGTCATGAAAAATTCTAAAAAATTGTAGATGTACTTCATAAATTACTCTACCTATATAGAAAATTGTAGGTTCAAATTCATTATATATCAAGAGTTACAAAAAGAAAATTTTGACAAGTTTGAGTTTTAAACTTGTCAGAATTTTCTTTTGTAACTTTCGATATATAATGAATTTGATCTTGAAATTTCATACATAGGTAGGACAATCTATGAAGTACATTTACAATTTTTTCAGAATTTTCGTGACTTTGTTAGTTGGTGTACATGATATGATTTTTGTGCACAGTGATACGTTGCCTAAATTAATATTGCTGCCAAAGACCTGCATGATGATTATGGCCTACCATGTCATTTTCTCTGGTTAATCGCCTCTAGTAGCAACAAATACACCAATCCTTGGTTTGTTAGGTGGCCGACAAGTCATATGCTGTACAACTACTACTATGCTAATCTGGATAATATTTCTCTAAAATAATCTGAATAATATTGCATACGTCCTTGCACACGATTTCCATGGGGTAGCATAGGAGTTTTCAAATAGTACTGTCTACCAACAGTACATCGCATCCGGAACCATCCATGGCTTCATGTCAAAGGGGGTCATAGGTGCCTGAGTTTTCATTGAGGATTAGTCAAATTTTCCGGCTGTTGATGTGCTTAGAGACGTGTGCGCATTAGTCGTTGGATGTTTAAAAAAAATCAGGCGCCTGATAATTAGCTAAACCGTTAAATAGAACTAGCAACATCTCTAGAGTAGTAAGTCACAACTGAAGATGGCTTGAATTCAGGGGGCTCCACTGGGAGAATGGATCTTCAAGAGCAAGAGCAAACAGAACAGTTGTGGCCTGGAAGGGGCTTGCAAGGGCTTCATGTTTGCCCTCCAGGTCACTGAGCTGCTGGAATCATGGCCGGAGCAGATCACCCATGGCAGGAGATGGGTAAGCATCCCATTCTACATTTGCAATTTCACTGTCACACACACATATTATATCATCAACTCATAGAGTTCCTTGTACATGATTTGTGTATATGCATGTATATTTAGGTACCAGTCGAGGAGGCATACGGTCTCTGCCGGTACGACTGGATGCGAGAAGTGCTGGACAAGCTCAAGGAGCAGCTGCTGTTTGAGAGCAACTTCAGGCCCCTGCCGTCGCCGGAGTTGCCGGACTCGTCGAGCCTCTACATGGTAATGCCAGCTGCAGCTGAAGGAGCTGTAGCGTTGTGCTGACGCTATACTGCTGATGATGTTGCTCCCTGAAGGCCCGGCGGCAATAACGAGTTTTGCTCTTTCCAGGAGCCAATGTTTCAGATCTTGATTAATGATGATGTTTCAGGCTTCTCATCTGCAGAAAGAGATGCGCCGGTGTCAGATTCTTGTGCAATCACCAGAAGAATGTTACATCTTGTTAGACTATTAATAACTGTTCCATAGAGCTGAGAACTAATGTTGGGGGGGAAGTAGCTAGCCATCTTCGCATTTCATTTTTTAAATGTTTCAGCCTTCTGGGTTAGATGAAATTTTAGCAACTGTAACTTTGTTCTTTAAATCGTCTCAAAAAAATGTTCTTTAAAGTTACAAGAAACCTCTGGTGTCCTGACTCCTGAGAACAGAAATCACTGATACAGAAAACTGACCAGTCTGGGTTCACAGGGCAGAAGAACAGTGGGCTCAACAGTACAATTATACTTTTCACCACAGAAGAAATTTCATTCAAAATTTGACATATTAAGCGCATACCATCATCTAGAAAGAAAAAGAAAAGAACACATGCTGAGAAACATCTGACAGCTGCATAAATCAGATCACTCGCAGTGAATATGGAAACATAAATCTGCTGGAGAAGCTGCAAATGAGATGTAAAAAAGTACAACAAAGTACATATACAGTGAAAACTGACAACAGAACCAATCTGAAACATAAAACATTGAACCACAATGCCATGCATCCAATGACACCAGTGACACCCAATTTCCATTCCATGTATGCCAAAAAGGTAGGAATCAAATGCTATACTATCAGAACTCAGAAGGCAATGCAGGGAAGTTGGGATCATAAAAACATTCCAGAAAACGCATGATGGATTTTGAAATGAAAATGCTAACAAACTATACACTGAAAATAAGCTTGGTTAGCATTTTACACAGCTTACAACATAATGCATTTAATCCGCTGGAAACTAAAATGATACACTAGAAATGTTAATTCTAAATAATCAGCCTCTTTTATACTCTAGGATCGAGGCGCACCAAAAGGAGGGTGAATTGGTTGGACTTGTGCTCGAACGCGTTATTTGTTACTTCATGTGCGAGTGTTGCTCGGCGAGCGTGGTCGATGGCGGGACAGAACTAGGTTCATGGAGGCCCGAGGTTCGAGACTAGGTTCAGAGAGGAATCGAGGTCTTGGTGGTCAAGGATGTCATCGGGGGCGTTCGGGTTAGAGATCATGCATGTGAAGGCTGATTAGTCCGCGTATGTCTTAGTGGGCTGCGATCATGCGTGCAAGGTTTTGGTTTTGGCCATGTTGGGCCAAGTTGAGATAGATCTGAACTCTTTCCATATTGGAAGTGGAGTTGTATTCAATCTCTCTGTTCTTGCATGCGTGCAAGAGTTGTTTTAGGTCATGTTGGACCAAGTTGAGATGAATCTGAACTCTTTCCATGTTGGAAGTGGGTTGTATTCAATCTCTGTGTGTTTGCTTTCTGTATAAATAGGGAAGTGTCCCTGTTTTATTCTTGAGCAGTATTAGGTTTGTACTCTTGTGTTGGAGTACTTTAGGCAAACTAACACCTAAAACTAATTTTTTTTGTTTTTATTAATTCTAAAAATTAATAAAATAAATAATCTAATACCACGAAAGAAAACTAGATTAAACCAGCATGCTAGAACATGAACTCATATTCACCGATTAACTCAAACACAGTCAATACATGAGTTCCGTACAAACCTTAATTACCTTTACTAATTCCTAAATTGCATGCGCACTGTTACCTCCTCTATCTTCTTTTTCTTGCTGTCCTGTTGCTTGCTCCAGGAGGCTATTAACTGTTGCTTTTTTGTGCTACGTCCTTGAAGCCTCTCTGCATCAAGTGCTGCTGTTTTGATCTTACGCTGCCTGCTGTACTCCCTCCGTGCAGACCGCACGACCACTTGCCGTGCCGCCTCGTTCTTTCTTGGCCCGTCCTCAACTTCGCAGCCGCCGCCTTTTTTTTCTTCAGTTCTTGCGCTCCCGTGCGGCTCTCTTATTTTTTCTTGGGAGAAACTAGCGCTCGGACGTCCGATTTCTGTTCATCCTATCGGACGCCTCTTGTAACATTTTTTTCTACGTTTGCAACATTTTCTGTCAATGCATGAAATATTTTTTGAACACCTGCAACATCCGTTTACTGTAGCGAATTTTACTGTTTGTCGAAGGAAAATGTTGCACGCGTTGTAACAAAATATTGTACGTGAAGAAAAAAATGTTACAGTGAGTTTGAAAATTTCGGACGTCCGAGTACAAATCATTCTGTTTTTTCTTTCGTGCGGCTGTTGGTTCCGCCGCCGAAGCCCTTTTTCTTTTCTTTTCTTTTTTGTTACGTCACACATAAAACTACGAGTACCCTCCTATTTATTCTCAGCAAACCTTAACTTCTTATCTCTAATCAAATATATGTATATATATTCATCTAACCCAATTACATATGGCCCAATACATATACACAGCCCAAAACTCACATATATGCATGTGTATGGCCCACTTGCTGCTCTCGCATGACTCACTCGTCTGCATGACCCGCTGGCCGCTACACTGCATCGTCCGTCTGCGTAGACCTCTACGCGTCCCGTCTCGTTGCATCAGTGTCCTTCGCGTGCTGCGTTTCCTGTACCTCTGCGACCTCGTGTACTGCGCCTGCACCTCTGCGACCTTCGCGTGTGCTTCTCTCGGGCTACGCGCCACCTACGCGGATTCTCCTCGACCTGCCCTGTACATCCATCTCACATCCCTGTTACACATAAAAACAAACTCACACAGTACCTTGATCGTCCACAACTAAATATTACAATCCGTCACAAATATTATTGTCAAATTAATCATCACATATATATTTCGCAAATCGAATCAACATACTGCTACTACCCACTAACGCATACATGTACAGTTGAAGCAGTCCGCTTCACCCACTTATTCAGAAGAATAAAAAGCCTTCTGTGTGATTGTGAGCTATATACAGATGGAGATGCCCATTTACTTGCTCAAGCCTCTGGTTTGCCCTTCTTTGATAGGGGACTAAATGCTGCTGCAGGATCTGAAGTAGCAGAACAACCGTTTGGTGGCCCAGACTACCAGCTACCACTGAGTCGCTCACCATGTTGAAGTTTATTCGGGTGTTGATTCTCCTGCTGGTGCTGAAGATTTAACATGAAACGGTGAGATGTCAATGAGTTTTTCGAACACAGCTTCATGTTGTAAAAAAAACACACACACACACAACACAATGTCTTTCTTTTTTTCAGGAAGTTGACATAACTTAAGCGGTTATTTATAGCGGCCAGGTCTTTAGATGGGCTTTGATAAGCATGGGTGCTTTCACCGATGCACGCATAGAAACTCCTCAGACTTGGCGAAAGCAACGCATCCATCTGTCAAGTGGTATAGAGAAGCATGTGTTAATGGAACAGGGAATGCTGAAAAGAGTTAGTTCAAAAAGATACAATTACACTATCATAGACCATGTAAGTTGCAAAAACATGGTTAAACAAAAGGAAACAAACAGGTAATTAGATTATTATAACTTTTTGTTTCACTGTAATGGCACAATCGGTGTTTTAAATAGACCACTTGCTACTGGCATAGCAGAGGATAGACCATAACTAGTTCGAAGCGGCTGCTATGGCAAAACATGTGTTCTTGTGGTGCTAAAGCAGGCCGTGAATCCACTGTAGCAGACAGAGTCTATCAGCACTTCGATGTTTTTTCAGCTTTCTTTGGCAGACATATTTAACTTCTGAAATTTTTCACTGGCGCATCCTCCCTGACAGACTAGTACGTAATAGTAATACTAGTATAGTATACATACCATGGGATCAAATTTCTTTACATAGCCTACTAACGGATCCAGCTGGGGCCAAACCTGGTAGTGCTGAGTTTACCCAGGTCCTGGCCAAGCTTGCTAGGCTTGGGTCGAGTGACTGGTATAGGTTGGGCCTAACTTCTTTTGTTTTCTCAGGTTTCTTTCAACCAAGGGAATTATAGACGAAGAAAAAATTGGAAGATTCTAATCCAAAGGAACTTTCCTGCCTAGGGCCTATTTACAAAACGGTAGAATTTTGGTATATCACTTCAAAATTTGTAATTGAGAGAATGTCGTCTACTTTTATGAAATTAGATATACGACAATCGGGGCTTCTTTGATTTGCAGGATTCTAAAATACTTCGATGAAATTAGATATATGCCATTTATGGCCTCTTTGATTCGTAGGATTCTAAAAATACGAAATAGAAAAACCGCACGAATATGATAAGAATGTACATGCAAAACAGATGACTGAAAAACACAATAATCTTGTAGGACTGAGTGTTTGATTTGTAGGAAAAGAAAGAACATATGAATTTTAGATTGAGTAGTAATCTCGTTTGCTTTTAGTCCAACTAGCAGACTTCCCCGTGCAACTGCATGTCTAAGATATTATGATATAATTGTCTTTGATATACAACTTTATTTCTAATTATTGAAATACAATTGTATTTTTTATATAACTCTTCCCCACCAAAATAAGTGGTGGAGATCCTTTCAATGATTGAAATACAATTATATTTATTATATATGATGAATCTGCACCGTTATAATCTGGGCCCATCAAAATAAGTGGTGGAGATCTTTCTCTTTTTTCTTTCGATTAATGTGAGAATTTCTAGAATTTATGATTATTGTGGGATTTTCTTGCCCTTAAAATGAAGGTGGGATTTTCTTGCCCTTAAAATAAATGAGGTGCCTTGAATATCACCGGCTGTTTAAGCACTAATCTTCCCATCCCAGCCACATACATGTGAGGTCACTAGATAAAGCCAAGTCCTTGTCACTAGATGAGACTATCTTATCTAGGCCACTGGACCTCTTTTTTAATAAAAAATCTTGCTCCGCGAATGTATTTATAAAAATAGTCACCTCCTCCACTATAAAAGACACAATAAATAACGCATGAGAGGTGGTCACAGTGCGGGCGAGTGTGAAAACGTGCGAGTGATCGCAACATCGCCGATGTACGGTGCATGTGGGCACACACGTGCCAGAGGCCGAGCGCTGGAGTGGGTGGTGAGAGCAGAAGGCATCCTCTCGAGGTTGTAGGATCGGATGACGTCAATCAGAGGGGGGGTGAATGATTGAACGGAAGCTAATATCAAATTTTTGCCTTTTGAAATACTCCAGACAAACTCAGATTGCTTAATTTGTATTCAACAAGAACCTTGTTAAACCAACTCAAATTTGCATATGTAGGACGGACAAAACTTCAGTTCGGACAGAGAGTTGCACGTGTATGACGGACAAAATTTCTACTGTAGCAAAGGAGTGGCATGTGTATGACGGACAAAGTTTCGTTTCTGATATGTGTATGACGGACAAAATGAAGACAGCCTAACACACGTTCACTAAAACAATAATTCCCAAAGATCCAACCGTTGGATTGATGTGAAATTTTAACTGCAGAAACTAGACCCTATTCCAAAGCTAACACAAAAATAATCAACTCAATCAGACTTATAGATCTAAAGTTATGTCCCTCGCAAGACAGCCGAAACAAATCCCGATCTAATAACGACGGACCAAAAACAGACTAGCGACGGACAAAACATAAACAATAAGATTACCAGAGATTCAACCGTTAGATCGACATGAAATTTTAACTGTAGAAACTAGATTCAAATATAAAACTAACGCAATAAAAATCAACTCGATCGGATCTACGAATCAAAAGATATTACCTTTGCAAGATGACTGAATCAGGTGATGATGAAAACTGATCTCCAAAGCTATGACGGACAAATCTCCAGAACTTGAGCGGCACAAGAAGAAACAATCTGATCGGGAGAACTTTCGTTGCAAGAGCACTCGAGTATTCAGTTTCGCATACAAACTCCAAGACGTCACGTTGCAAGTCAAGAAATTATCTAGTCGCTTCTTCTTGCATGCAAACAGTTCGACGTCAGGAGCTTGATGAGCCTCCAGCAAAAACGTCTCCAGCACTTCTAGTCGCCGACTGCAGGAGCAAAATCTCTCGCCGAAACGCACAGCCGCCGAGAGCAAACGCAAGAAAACTTTCTGGAAGATTGATTTTTATTTCATTGTCTAAAGTACTCCAACACAAGAGTACAAACCCTAAAACCCAAAACGCTTACTAATAAACAGGGGACACATCCCCCTATTTATACAGAGCAACCACAAAGAGATTGAATACAACTCCACTCCCAACATGGAAAGAGTTCGTATCTATCTCAACTTGGCCCAACAAGGCCGAAACAAATACCTTGCACGCATGATCAACCCACCTGCTGCACATACGTGACTAACCAGCCTTCATGTGCATGTTCTCTAGCCCGAACGTCCCGCATGACATCCTTGACCACCAAGACCTCGATTCCTCCCTGAACCTAGTCCCGAACCTCAGTTCCTCCATGAACCTAGTTCTGGTCCCGTCATCGACTACGTTCACCCTCGAACAACACCTGCACATGAATAAACACAAAAACCGTGCACGAGCACAAGTCCACGACTTGACTCAAGGTCAATCCATGCAACCACTCACGAGTGCATTGCATCAAGCAGATGTATCTCAAATAACGTATGCTATAACAAAAAACACTTTGCAATGCCAATTTCTTTCCTAAACCAATTTTTCATCACATGATTTCACAGAGGTCCACGGGAGCGGCAGCACGTCCTCTCGCGCTCCTCAGGCGCACGCCTTCCACGGTGAGGAGAGACCATTTTTATAACAAAAAGTCTATGGAACGGTATACCATTCGCAACTCTTTGACGGAATATGTTCTTGCCATTGGGTCAAACCTAATCACATTAATTGTAAAGCTCAAGGGTGTCTTCAGGACGCAATTCGCTCAATCTTGTTTCCCGTGCGCACGCGTTCTGAACGTCCATTCCTAATCACCACCTGTCACTAACGCCGGCGAGCACTACTATATATGTAGCACAACCTCCCCACAGATATCACGTACACCACGAAATCACCTGAAATCTTAGTCTCCATCCATTACTAGATCACGTGCCATCGGTGGCACAAGCTCTTCAGCGACCATGCCTTGCGACATTGTCACGATTCCTCTTGATTAACACGGATCAACAACAAGCAACATTCAATCAACCACAAGCAGCATTCAACAAGCAGGTTTTGGGGATACAATTGGTGAAAGAAGAAGGGGAGGATCAAGAAGAAAGAAGGGGCTGGTAATGGAGAATAGAGATTGGGGAAGAACAGCAGGTAAGGAAGAGCAGAGGCAAATGTCAATTTGTTGTTCGATCCCCTCCATTCGCTGTGGCTCTCTGCTTTTGTTCTGCATTGACCTCAGTCAATTGGGCCCACGTCTCAAAGCCCACGTCCAGCCGAGGCCCATGACCGTGACATTCCTCCCTCCTTGAATATCGGCTTGTCCCCAAGCCGATGATCGCAAACCATGTATTGTACCTGTAGTCACTACCAGGATCCCATGGCAACTGCAAGTACAGACTGCTGCTCCCAACTTGATCAACACATTGGTTATCCATGTAGCTGAAGCTCTGGCCCTCCTTCATCCTTGTCACATAGTCATTTGTCTTGTGAACCATTTTCCAGCACATGGAGTTTGTCAGAGGAGACATGGCATGCCAAGTCTCAACATCCTCAGGACGCTTTTGGTGCACAGGAGTTGCAGACCAGACGTGGTAATCACCAGGACGGAATAGGCGGTTTAATTCCAACGAAAGTATGCCACCTTCAATTTGCCAAGGGACTCTGCAGCGATCACAATAAATGACATCAAAAACCCTGCTGGAGTATGGAAGTTTCTTGCTACCCATCACAGCTGACACTGCTGGAATGTCTCTCTCCAGTGCAAACTGTACTAGAGCTTCATTTTCCTCATCATCACTAAATTTAGCACTCTCAGAGTCCGAACCCTCGCAATATTCATCAGTATCTTGAGGTGATACTTCTTTTCCAGACACTTCCATCTTAGACAGTAGCTTTCCACCAAATCGCAGCATGTGGGTAAGACAAATGACTTTTCCTTCAAAACTTCCACAAAGTAGCATGTCTGCCTCATCAATTACAATGAATTTTACACTATGTAGGAATCTCTCCCGCCGCCTCTTTTCTGGGTCATAGTCAAATAGATGATTTAAGAGAGCAGCTGGAGTGGCAACAAGAATATCTGGGTGAATAGCTGGCCAACCCTTTGCTCCACAAACTGCAGCAGCATGCTTGAGTGGTTCACCAGACTCATCAAGCAACGAATTAGCCATGCAAACAACTTGCTCACAGAGCATAACATTGGGGCAGAGGACCAACACAATGTTATGTGGCTCTAGGGCAATGTTCTGGAAATTACCATCTTCTAAATCCTCAAGGTCTTCTTGAACACTGCGCACATATAATCGGACAGGGACCCTGAATGGTTTGCCAGATCCAGGAAATTCAGGCTCATCAGAACCTTGCTGGCTCTCCACTGAAGAAATCCGTACTAAGCAATCCTCTTCAAATGGTCCAAGCTTAAGCCTGGTGGAGATACTCATATAACCATCTAAGTTACCTTTCAGTACTGATTCCCATAGAGTAACTTGATCAGCCTGGGACATATTCATCACATTCTTACTGTTCCCATCTATGATGAAGGCAGCCTCTTTCAGGGAATTGATGTAGCTCCACTTTACACTATCTTCACCGTCACATGGTGACAAAATTTCAGCAGGATACCCCCATGTTAACGGCAGTCCTTTGTATTCAAACCAAACAGTATCGACACCTGGTGGAAGTGCGCTGCTGAAATGAGCCTTTATAGATGGTTCATAGCACAACTTTTTGATCAGTGGAACCAGGTAACCATGTGTTTTGCCACAGCCAGTCTCATTTCCCAGTGCAGGGTCTTTCTTCTTCATGTGTTTCTTTTCTTTGGTCTCACCATCCACATTTTCACTGGGCTTTTCCGGGGAAGAAGGTTCACTTGCCTTACTCTCGGTTTCACGAACTTCAGCAACATCTTTCTTCTTCTTGCCATGAATAGATATATTAACACGGTTCCTCTTGATACCAAATGTCACGATTCCTCTTGATTAACACGGATCAACAACAAGCAACATTCAATCAACCACAAGCAGCATTCAACAAGCAGGTTTTGGGGATACAATTGGTGAAAGAAGAAGGGGAGGATCAAGAAGAAAGAAGGGGCTGGTAATGGAGAATAGAGATTGGGGAAGAACAGCAGGTAAGGAAGAGCAGAGGCAAATGTCAATTTGTTGTTCGATCCCCTCCATTCGCTGTGGCTCTCTGCTTTTGTTCTGCATTGACCTCAGTCGATTGGGCCCACGTCTCAAAGCCCACGTCCAGCCGAGGCCCATGACCGTGACAGACATCCCCGCCCATGCGCTCGCCACGGCCTCACCGGCGATCTATCCACACACGCGCATCCTCGTAGCAACCTCCACGCAAAACAACGGCTGGTAGTTCTCTTACGTGCTTCCAATGTGTCTTTACACCACTCAATTGTTTGACGAAATGCCAATGTAGAACTTGGTTTGTGAGTTCCATATATGAAACTTACCGTAGTAAATTAAACCTTGCTTGGTAAAATGTGATCGTGATTTTCGTAAGACTTGTATCAAATATGCAATGTTAGTGTTTACGGTGTTGAACTTGGATGGATGAAATGTGCACTAAAACTTTGAAGTTTGTTGTTGAAACATGATGAAACCTTGTGAAAATCCTTTGAATTTTTTTTAAAGATTACAAGGTAGATGCCCACGCACGCCCACGCATATATGACTCTGAACTTAATGTTGATTTGATTGTGTGTTTTACAGCGAAGAAGGCGGTGACGCTCAAGGATGTTGGTGTGGAGCCGTCGGGGATCGAGCGGAGCAGGGATGGGTCTTCAAGGGGAACAGCTAGCAAGACGAAGTAGCCAGATCATCGTCGATCTGCTAACTTCTTAATTTGGGTTTATTGCTTCTGTTTAATTTGCACTTAGTGAAAAGTATACGTACGTGGTTCTTTCGAGTCAGATCGTCTGTCCTTTTTTTTTATAATGTGATGTTGTACTTTTCATTTTTTTTGGATCAAAGGACCTAAGCCCCAGTTTCTAATCCCTACTAGTTGGAGGCTAAACCGCCAAACGTAAGACCGGCGAACCTGCAGAGAATAGCCTGATCATGTAACCACGGGTCAACAAATGCATGTACATGGTTCCATGTATATTATACTGGTTTCCACTCCCCGAGGCGTCTCGTTCCCAGTTGCTTGCCATCGATCGCGACGGACGCAACCTGCCTGTTGAGGTGTCGAGGCTGAAGCCTCGTCTCTCTGCTCGGAGGCTTGTGGTATATTCAATGCATCACATAGGCATGAATAGCTTGAGTAAGATCGAACTCAACCATTCTCTTGTAACAATCGGCAACTGCAGTCACTGATAAAAAATATATATAGTTGATCTCAGAAAGGAATTACTGGCTAAGCGATTCATAAGCTGAAGCGTAACAACAATCATGGATGTCATCCATCACTTGAAGGCGCTTTTGAGATTTCAGGCTGAGTTTTCCAATATTCGAAGTGCGACACCAAGGCAAGGAATTCATAGGTAATGTTTGAAAACATTAAGCAAAACAACTTGCAAATGTGGCTATCTACAGTAAGGTTACCTCATGAAACAAATGCCAAGTTCGCACGATGACGAAACGATTATAAACAGTTATTTGGGATTAAGAAGGCTTATGGCCATTGAGCAGCTCAAAAATGCTCTGGTTCGATTATAGAAAGTCCGAACTAGAAGTAGATGAGCAACAATATTTTATCGAACTATAATTAGTGCAGAGAAAATACCAACTAGAAAAGAAGAGTCGGCTATCCTTGCAGTGGCAGCAGCTAATATGGAAACCAGTGGTGGTGATATCGTGCTTAACTGCACCCATGCATGCATCTGAAAATGGGTGACCCAAGCGATTCCAATTTTGTGCCGTCCGATGATCATGTTCATTCGCCTCGGATCCCCCTCCCCACCTATGCAACCTTTTCAAAACAGTACTGCTAGTCCACGTTATATCATTGTGTATGTAGCAGTTTCAACAGTTTTCATGACATTTTATTTTACATAAAAGTTTCATGAAGGTTTCTGAGCTCGAGTTTGAAGCTTCAAAGCAAGTTTCAGCGCGTTGTATGAAAAGTTTCGAAGAAGTTTCAGGTTTCGATCTTGATGTTTCAAGCAGGTTTCAACTCTTATCGTGGAAGTTTCATGTAAGGTCCAGTGTGTTTCAAGAAGTATCATAAATAGTTTGAAGTAAGCTTCGACATTGAAATAACCCAAAATTTTCAAAAATGGATTTATTCGAATTTGTCGGATTTATTTGAAATTTTTGCCGAATTTTCTCAAATCCCTTTAACCCATTTTTGGAGCCTTTCCATTTTTGGCATAGCTCGAAAACCCGCTTTCCCTTTTTGTTTTACGCCTTTCTCCTCCCCTGCCCGCTTGATTTCTTTCCGCGGGCCCACTCGCCGCCCGGCCCCACGCCGCTTTCCCTTGTCTTCTTCTCTGCCGCCGCCCGAACTGCTGCTTCGCCATCACTCGCGCCACCACTTCGCTTTATGCCGCGAATCCCGCTGCCATCACAGACGCCCACTCGCGCTTCGTCGGCCCCATCCGCAGCCTATCGCCTCAGGCCCCATCCGCCGCGCCACTCGCTAATCTCTGCGTCCGCCGCCGCTTCAACCAAAGGAAGCCTCTTCGCTTCACAGACCGATCGCCATCATCGCTGCCAGACAGCCGCCTCACCTGCTGCCATTGCCTTCGCCAATCCCGCCTCGCAATTCCATTGCCTCGCCTAATTGACCCCTCGGGCCCATCTCTCTCTCTCTCGCTTCCGATCTCCTCCGCTCGCACTATATAAACCCTCATTTCGCCATTTTGCCGCGCCAAGCTCACGCCATCTCCTCCCACTTTCCGCTAACTCTTCCCAACTCTCGCCAAGATTTGCTCGCTTCCACGCTGCTCTCCGCCTCCGACACCCTACCACCGCCACGCCGCTTTCTCCCCGCACAATTCTTTCTCAATCTGGATCGCCATAAGCTCCTTCACCTCCTCCGCCACTCCGCTTCTCCCTCGCCTCCTCGCCTGCTAGGCTGCTTCTTCGGCCTCCCAGAGTCTCCGCACAGCCGCCTCCTCCTTTCCCCATTTCCCCATTCGAAGTTCGCCATGAGCTCCTAGTGCTCCCCGCCACCCATTTCGCTCCGGGCCACTGTCACGGATCCGCCATCACCATCTTCACCTCCGTGTCACCATCGCCTCCCCTCCCCGACACTCCTCCTCCATTTCTCCCCGCCCACAGATTCCCAACGCCTCCCTGCTCCCGCCATCTCATTCTCCTCCAGAGTCGCTGTCACACGCCTAACTCCTTCTTCCCTGGCCCGACGCTCTCGTCCGCCTGTCGCCACTCCTTTCTCTCCTACCGATTCTCCCACCACCAGCTCGCCATGACCTCCTCTCCATTTCTAACTCTTCCGAGCTCCTGCACTATTTCACGGATCCGCCGCCTTCTTTCTTCGAAGTCCGGCCACCGCTTTGCCGCTTTGCTCATCGGCTTGCCGTCTCGTTGACACCCGGACCCCACCGTCAAGATTCCTTTCCGCTCTTCGGCGCGTGGTCCCCACCATCACCGCGCCTCTCATCGCTAAGCTGCCCCGCCGACAAATTTCCACGTCATACAGTAGGGCTGCCCTTTCAAGACGCTTATGCCTGTGGTCAATGATGCACACCGGCGCCCAAGTGCACAAGCACTCTCAATTCCAAATTCGGATTTTAGATTGGAAAATCCAAAACCCATTTATTAATTCCAAAAATTCCCAAAAATCGCTAAAATTCCAAAATGCCAAAAATACACATTCTTGACCGCTCGAGCCATCGAGTCCAAAAATGATCTCCGTTTCGCCATACCAAATCCAAAATTCCCAAAATACCCTCAACCCCGATCCCATTTCTCTCGATTTTCCTTTCCATTGCTTTGTTTTAATCGCTTATTTATTGTTTGCATTTCTTCGCTTAGATTCGACGTCCGAACAACCGCTGGTACGAATCTCTGAGCAGAATAAAGGCAAGGAACTGTCGCAGAACAAGAGCCGTCGGGCCGCATACCTACATCGACTGCCTCTCATTAGGCGAACCCCTAAACCTCGCAAGGCAAGCCACACTCCTTGAACATGTTGAACCCGATCCATTATAGTATATATATATTTCTTGTATTGCATTATTTTCGTAATTTACTTAAACTAGAAAATGTGGTAGTTTCAATGACGTGATTAGATACGACCCAATATTAGACCTTTGTTATGTCTTAATTCCTTTTAACCCTAAGATACAAAATGTATTGAACCAATCGTAGATGTAGCAATTTATACCTTTATTACTTTTAGACAAATGCTTAATCTCGTATGATTGGCTTGAATGATTTTTGGTTTATATAAAATTGCTACGGTGTGGGGACAGCATTGAGCGGACCATGGAAGGTGGATGCCGGCCCAATCCCCAACCGATGACGAAGCCAATGGATGTGATGTGGTGGTGGTACAGTTGGTACCAATGGTTTGTGGTATGTCATTTGGCCAAGTCTTTGGCATTTAAGGACCGATGCCTTGGGCAAAGTAAATAACTTCAGATCCCGCTCAACCACAAGTTGGGCCGGCCAACTCCGTTGACTTGGTCCAACATAGCTCAGTACATTGTACTTCCTTGAATGCCTACAAAGCAGTCCCCATTCCTCGTGAAAGAATGGGAAAGCATCGTTGTTGGGGGTGGAACGGAATGGTGCGCCCACCGTTCTCTCACAACAAAGAGGTGTCCATCAGAACTGTATGCCCATCCCGACCGCCCGTAGGATCCCGGGTATCAGGCACAACCACCTACCGGGTAGGAGCTAAAGGGGAAATTCAACTAAATGCTATGATTATCCTACGGGCCACATGCATTAAAGTTGCATGTTTCGTGCACATGGCATCAATGGTCGATGATATCTTGTGGGTAAAGTCGAGCACCTCTCGCAGAGTGATATCAATGGTATTCAATACGCCGTGCTTCCTGTTAATGAAGCGGAGTTAATCTAGGTGATACCAGAATCGCTACCAGAATTTTATAATTAAAACTTGTCGTGAAGGTGAACTTTGCAAGATAAACCCCATGATTTATATTGCTATTTATGATTTGTGTTTCAAATGTAAAATAAAAACAGATGTTTACAACTTGCATCCACAATACTTAAACCTGTGCCCACCTTGTTTAACCCTGCACGTAGTATTCAGAATTTCCGTGTGGTTTGTTGAGTACGGTTGTGTACTCACCCTTGCTCCCAATCCCCTCTTTAGATTTCAATTGAAGATGGCGAATTCGAAGACCGTAGATGACGATGTTATCTTGTCTTGGAGGCCTTGATCTATCTCGCCAAGCGCTTTCTCGTGGGTGTTCAGAATGTATTTGGTGCTAGCCGCACCTTTTGTAAAGCCTTGGCCAGTAGGGCCCTTATTTCATCTATAAAATGTTCAAGATTTGCTCTTTTATCAAGCAATGTACACTTGGTTACCCGCAGCTAAAATCCGGTAGTCATGAGGTATTTATACGCACCCCCTGAAAAGGGCGGTCCGTGACAAGTGGTATCAGAGCTTGACTTGACCAGTAGATCAAGACCTTAAGATGGCTTAGGAATTGTTTTTCAAAAAAAAAAAGAATATTTAAACTTAAAGCAAAATCGATTACAAAAATATATAAGCATAATTGCTATTTTCCTCTTCTTCTCATCTCCTTCCGCCTTACCTAAATCTCTGTTTCCAAAAAGTGATTTGATGTTTCTATTCTCAACTGACTTCAAAACTCCCGTGTGTAGCAAATGACGCATAAGTTTTCCTCATCCTTAGAAAGTCTCAGTAGTTGCTTTTAGGTGGAAGACATGACCCAGCTCGTCGACAGCAAGGAGTTTTTCGCCACGAGTAGATCGTTAGCCTTAGATCTTACCCCTTTGTTATAATAGGTTTTCTGGTAATTTCACATGGGTCGTACCAGACCTTAAGACGGTACTAAGTACGACTCCATAATATATGCAAAACTGTGTTCCCTTATTTCCGATATTTTGTGTTGTCTAGCCTTACTAAACTCAAAAAGCTCCTCCTTTTCGTCTAAGCCTCTCACCTGTTCATTCTACTCTTACCCTAAGCTCTAAATCTTACTTACCTCCTAATTACCCAAAACCTGCTGCAGAACCGAATAAGAATCAGATTAAGTCAGATGACAGGAGTCGGACCACACCAACATCTTAGTAAGGAAGCAGAATCAATGGAAAACCCGACCAACCTAGCCCAGGTGCTAGCTATGATGGAAAGGAATAGGCATCAGGCAGAGATGCGCCAGGCACAACTAATAGAAAGAATGTTAGATCAGCTCGCCGCTAGACCCCAAGGATATCCCCAAGGACAGTTTCAAGGACAGGATGGAAATATTGAAAGACCAAGATGGTCAGATTTTCAGAGAACAAGACCGCCCGTCTTTTCAAGTACAGCAGAACTACTTGCAGCAGATGATTGGATCAGAAGCATCCAATGGAGACTCGACACAATTCGATGCTCTGACAAAGAGCGAGTGTTATACGCCTCGCACCAGCTACAAGGACAAGCCGTCACCTGGTGGATGGACTTCCAAGCACAAAGATTCGGACAAGAAACCACATGGTCAGAATTTGTGGAAGCACTCAGACAGGCCCACATCCCTGAAGACTTAATGGCAGCTAAAAGAAATGAATTTTTGAGTCTCCACCAGGGTGAGAGAACAGTTTTGGAATACTTTGATCAATTATCCCGATATGCCCCTGAAGAAGTGAATACCGAAGCTAAGAAGAGGGAAAGATTCTACGAAGGCCTACAGGAAAATTTGAAATTCCACATCACAGCGGATGACTTCCAAGACTTGTCAACAATGATCGACAAGTTGATAATGACCAAAGAAACCCGGAACGACTTGGAAGGTACTCGAAAAAGGAAGGCCCAACCAACAAGGATACTAGACCCAAGACCGCTAAGGGTACTGATGCCAGATTTCACTCCCAAATTCCCTGCCAAAAGACCGACTGTAGGAAAGCAAGGACCGGTATGCACTATGTCTCGACCCAAGAAAGGGAAGTGCTTCAACTGCACAGGAAATCATTATGCAAGGGATTGCCCCATAAGATCGTTTCTGCTTTCACGATGACAGACAGACATCTCCTAGATACGCAATAGGAAGCATTTACCATCCCATATGGCCAAGGCTCAAGTTTCCAACTCTAATCCAACAACTCGACAAGGTGCGTCACGTCAGCCGCCGAAACAGCGGCGAGGACTGCTGAAAAGAAAGATATCTATCAAGACCCAACCAAACCCCGACGCCCTGAACAATGGGATAAATCAGCCGTCCACCGAAGGAGCTGTGGAGACCGCAGACCACGTCAACAGGGAGCTCCAAGCCCAGTCGCAGCCAGTGTAATTTTTAGTCAGGGTGCCCTTGCTTTTGTTTTGATTGGATCTTTAGAGAATGGTTAGATACCTCGCTATTGCCTCGCCTTTTTTATGCCTCAAATCTCTCAAGACTTTGTTAGCAACTCTAAGACGAGTGTAAAGATCAGAATCGAATTCTTCGAGGAATTAAGATCAAAACCAGTTTATTGATGATAAAAAAAAGAGAATAATGAAAGGATTGGATGTTGTCCTAAGAAAAGATTCACTATGCCAACATAAGGCAATATTGAACTCAAAAAGAATCGCCTTTGTGAGTGACCAAGGATAAGAAGTAATCGTGCGCATGCACTGAGTGAGTGAAAAGCATATACAGAGACACTCTCACCTCAGAAATAGCCAGAACACCGATCATTCAAGAATACCCGGACAAATTAGCTTGAAGAATGATTCAACTTACCATGAGGAACCCGACAGAAATAAAACGATCTCGGAAGAATCCATAATTCCATTGGAATCCAACCAAATCTTGGAACCAGGTCAAGCCAGTCGTCGGTAAAATAGAGAAATTCAAACAATGACAAAAGAGATGACAGATTATCAACCCTCTTGGAAGGTGACCAGAATATACTACAGCTCCGTAACTATATATATATAATAATAAGGATATAAGAGGATTGATTTTGACAAAAAAGTGGCCGAGGATGTTCTGTGCAGTATGATATGCCAGAAGAGTTAAGAGTGACCATTAAAAGACCGCCAGTCTACTGCAACCACTTCCGATCACGAACAGGAATAGGATAAGACCGGAATGAACTTCATCACAGGAATGCCTGAAAATTTAACCAAAGGTCTGATGATGATTAAATGACCGTTGACAGGTTGACCAAGGTAACCCACCCTGGTGCAATTAGACAAAGCTGACAACAGAAATGAAGTTCAGGAAGATATTTATGGTAAGATGGTGTAAAATTCCGAAGGAAGTAGTGTCAGAACCAGAAACCCAAATCACAACCGAAATTTTGGAAAGGTTCACCCAGAGCAAAGAGGACAGAATTAACCTTTAATGAAGCTTATTTCCAGCAGGATGACTGACAGACCGAAAGTACCTGCCAAATATTAAAAAGTGTGCTCCGAGGATCGTTAAAGAGGTTACCTTTCAAAAGCCCCTTTAGGGAAGAAAGTGCAGAAGCTGATTAGGATTGCAACAAGAAAGCTATACAGACACAGAGCAGAAGGATGTAGGTCACCAGAATAAAGACCTTGTCTATTTAGAAGCGATGCCCCTAAGCCAGTGCACAGATTCCAAGGTTAAGGAAGAATTATGCCCAGATATATTGGACAGTATCAAGCCATCGGTACAATTAGAGTAAGGACCTGCAAATCACCATCATACCAGAGTCAACCCGACCTACGAAATTTCAGAGTTACACTGTGGAAAACCTTCGACGATTTAATCGGCTGCATCAACCGCAGCTTAAAAGGATTGGACCTCGCTAAAAGACCTACCTCATCACAAGTGGTACATCTTATCGCACGCAAGATTCCAGATTTTCGAGACAACCGAAGATGTACTTGAGACAAGGATGTCAGAAAGTGCAAAGGATGCCGAGTATTGCCAAGAATTCATTTTTAAGGAATCCATGAGAAAAAGGAATCGGGACCACAGCAGAAATTTCCCAACTTGTTCCCCTGAGGAGTAAATCTCGGGGACGAGATTTATTATAAGGGGGGTAGGTTGAAATAACCCAAAATTTTCAAAAATGGATTTATTCGAATTTGTCGGATTTATTTGAAATTTTTGCCGAATTTTCTCAAATCCCTTTAACCCATTTTTGGAGCCTTTCCATTTTTGGCATAGCTCGAAAACCCGCTTTCCCTTTTTGTTTTACGCCTTTCTCCTCCCTACCGCTTGATTTCTTTCCGCGGCCCACTCGCCGCCCGCCCCACGCCGCTTTCTCCCTTGTCTTCTTCCTCCGCTGCCGGCCAACCGGCTGCCGCCATCACTCGCCGCCACCGCTTTTTATGCCGCTGAATCTCGCCATCACAGACGCCACTCGCGCTTCGTCCCGGCCCCATCCGCAGCCTATCGCCTGCAGGCCCCATCCGCCAGGCCACTCGCCAATCTCTGCCGCTGCCGCCGCCCAACCAAGAAGCTTCGCTTCACAGCACCGATCGCCATCATCGCTACCGACACAGCCACCTGCTGCCATTGCCTCTCGCGAATCCCGCCTGCACCTCCCATTGCTCGCCTAATTGACCCCTCGGCCCATCTCTCTCTCTGCTTCCGATCTCTCCTCCGCTCGCACTATATAAACCCTCATTTCGCCATTTTGCCGCGCCAAGCTCGCCGCCATCTCCTCCCACTTTCCGCTAACTCTTCCCAACTCGCCTCAAGATTTGCTCGCCCCACGCTGCCTCCGCCTCCCAGACTTACCACCGCCACACGCTTTCTCCCCAAGACAATTTTTTCAATTCGGGATCGCCATAAGCTCCTTCACCTCCTCCGCCACTCCGCTTCCTCCCCGCCTCCTCGCCTCACAAGGAGCGCTTCGGCCCGGTAGGCCTCCGCCAGAGCCGCCTCGCCTCCTCCTTTCCCCATTTCCCCATTCGAGTTCACCATGAGCTCCTAGTGCTCCCGCCACCCATTTCGCTCCGGCCACTGCTCACGGATCCGCCATCACCATCTTCACCTCCTGCCGCCATCGCCTGCCCCTCAAGACACTCCTCCTCCATTTCTCCCGCCCACAGATTCCCAACACCTCCCTTGCTCCTCGCCATCTCATTCTCCTCCAGAGTCGCTGTCACACGCCTAACTCTTCTTCCCGGCCCGACGCTTCTCCGCCGCCTGTCAGCACTCCTTTCTCTCCTACCGATTCTCCCACCACCAGTGCTCGCCATGACCTCCTCTCTCCATTTCTAACTCTTCCGAGCTCCTGCACTATTTCACGGATCCGCCGCTTCTTTCTTCGAAGTCCGCCACGCCGCCGCTTTGCTCATCGGCTTGTTGCCTCGTTGACACCCGGACCCCACCGGCCAAGATTCCTTTCCTCGCTCGGGCGCGGGTCCCCTACCATCACCAAGGCCTCCTCATCGCTGCTGCCCTTACCGACAAATTTCCACGTCACATAGGCCTTTACTTCAAGACGCTTATGCCCGTGGGCCGAATGATGCACATCGTATGCCCAAGTGCACAAGCACTCCTCAATTCCAAATTCGGATTTTAGATTGGAAAATCCGAAAACCCATTTATTAATTCCAGAAAAATTCCCAAAAATCGCCAAAATTCCAAAAATGCCAAAATACACATTCTGACCGCCTCGAGCCATCGAGTCCAAAAATGATCTCCGCTTACCATACCAAATCCAAAATTCCCAAAATACCCTCAACCCCGATCCCATTTATTTCTCTCGATTTTCCTTTCCATTGCTTTGTTTTAATCGCTTATTTATTGTTTGCATTTCTTCGCTAGATTCGACGTCGTAACAACTGCTGGCACGAATCTCGAGCAGAACAAAGGCAAGGAACTGCCGCAGAACAAGAGCCGTCAGCCGCATACCTACATCGACCGTCTCTCATTAGGCGAACCCCTAAACCTCGCAAGGCAAGCCACACTCCTTGAACATGTTGAACCCAGATCCATTATAGTATATATATATTTCTTGTATTGCATTATTTTTGTTAATTTACGAAACTAGAAAATGTGGTAGTTTCGAATGACGTGATTAGATACGACCCAATATTAGACCTGTTGTTATGTCTTAATTCCTTTTAACCCTAAGATACAAAATGTATTGAACCAATCGTAGATGTAGCAATTTATACCTTTATTACTTTTAGACAAATGCTTAATCTCAGAAGGATTGGCTTGAATGATTTTTGGTTTATATAAAATTGTTACTTGGGGACAAAGATTGGGCGGACCATGGAAGGTGGATGCCTACCAATCCCCAACCGATGACGGCCAATGGATGTGATGTGGTGGTGATACGCTTGGTACCAATGGTTTGTGGTATGTCATTTGGCCAAGTCTTTGGCATTTAAGGACCGATGCCTTGGGCAAAGTAAATAACTTCAGATCTCGCTCAACCATTAAGTTGGGCCAACTCGCTGACTTGGTCCAACATAGCTCAAGACATTGTACTTCCTTGAATGCCTACAGCGCAGTCCCCATTCCTCGTGAAAGAATGGGAAAGCATCGTTGTTGGGGTGGAACTAATGGTGCGCCCACCCTGCTCACAACAAAGAGGTGTCCATCAGAACTGTATGCCCATCCCGACTCGCCCGTGAGGATCTCGGGGTATCAGGCACAACCACCTACCGGGTAGGAGCTAAAGGGGAAATTCAACGAATGCTATGATTATCCTACCGCCACATGCATTAAAGTTGCATGTTTCGTGCACATGGCATCAATGGTCGATGATATCTTGTGGGTAAAGCCGAGCACCTCCGCAGAGTGATATCAATGGTATTCAATACGCCGTGCTTCCTGCTAATGAAGCGGAGTTAATCTAGGTGATACCAGAATCGCTACCAGAATTTTATAATTAAAACTTGTCGTGAAGGTGAACTTTGCAAGATAAACCCCCATGATTTATATTGCTATTTATGATTTGTGTTTCAAATGTAAAATAAAAATGATGTTTACAACTTGCATCCACAATACTTAAACCTGTGCCCACCTTGTTTAACCCTCGCACGAGTATTCGAATTTCCGTGGTTTGTTGAGTACTGCCAGTACTCACCCTTGCTCCCAATCCCTCTTTAGATTTCAATTGAAGATGGCGAATTCCTAAGACCGTAGATGACGATGTTATCTTGTCTTGGAGGGCTTGATCTATCCGCCTGCCGCTTCCTGGGTGTTCAGATGTATTTGGTGCTAGCCGCACCTTTTGTAAAGCCTTGGCCGTTAGGGCCCTTATTTCATCTATAAATGTTCAGATTTGCTCTTTTATCAAGAATGTACACTTTGTTACTCGCAATTTAAAATCCTAGAATAAGAGCAGATTTATACGCACTTCTAAAAGTGCGGTCCGTGATGTATATGTTTCAAAAGTTAGATTTTGCGGGCTTCAGCAAAATTTCAACAAAAAATTTGAAACATTGAACAAAATTCAAACAAGTTTCAAGCATATTCGCAAGCACACCTACATTGAACAAAATTCAAACAAGTTTCATAAATAATTTGAACAAGCATATTCGCAGGCACACCTACCTAGGCTAGCTACTGTGCCACCGCGATTATGTGCTGTCGCATCTGGGCTCTGGCCCCGAGCTGCAGCTACTCGACCACACCGCCTCCGGCCACGAGCAGCAACTACTACCGCGATTGTGCCAATACCAATAGCTTCTTCGACCGCAAGCTGCGGTTGGTGGTCCTACTCCTGCCACTCCGCCTCTAGCGATGAGTCACACCGCTGCCTCTGTGAAGCCATGCCACCACCAAATCCTCCGACTGTGAGCAGACACGATCAAATGGGCCATGCCAAACGAGCCGGTCCGTAGCCTTTCACTGTTGGTACGGTTCAGACACGGCCCGATCATAAATGTACCGGACTAATAAGGCCCATATGGCTGGACTATGTTTGGACCAGCACCCCAGCATGATTTGTTTAGATCTACATTTCGGAGAAAAAAAACCCTTGTCATTTACTCCATCTTTCAAATGGTCGTTGTCAGATACACGAACAGGTGCAACTCTCCAATCAAAACCGCTGCACACTACCAGTAAGATCAAAGCCCAAGCTTCCACTACTTAGGGTTTGTTTAGAGGAGCTATAGATTTTATGACAAACTGTCTTTAGATATTCTGAGCTGAAAAGCAGCTGTAGTTTTTTTATAAGAGATCGTTTAATAAATAATTAATTTCTCTCAGCAATAAACTGTAAAGGCAAGTCAAGCCAGCTTTCAGCTTTTGGTTTTTGTTAGTTATATATGACTTTTGACGCCGCTTAAAAACTGAGCTGATTGGAGAATTTTACTGGCTTTTCAGAAATTACATCTGTCTTTAAATCTCCTAAACAGAGCCTACATAAAATGATCAAAATACAGAAGTACTGATACTGAAGCAGTCCGGGAGCAGTTGTTTCGATTTGGGCACATGTTATTGGTTCGCACACAAGCGATCTCGTTTTTTTAGTTAGGAATTTCGCTAAGCAAAAGGTGTTAGGTTGTGTGCTGTAACCCGAGCATGGCCTTCGGTTGGAGTGCCCCCTTCAATGAAATTTCTGTTTCCCTTCTTTTTTCAATATTACATTGTAGTGTTGTGCTTAATTTTGTATGATCAATTCAGCTAGGGCTGCAAAAAAGCTCAGTGGTGGGGCTCGTTGGCTCGTTCAAAATTGCTCCAATTACATTTGTTCATTGGTTAAATATTGAAATGAGTCAATTTCGAATGAAATTAGATTTTGCTCTGGCTCGGCTCGTTGGCTCGATTCTAAAAATACATCCAAATTATAGATAAAATGATATTAAATCAAACTATATCAATTTCGGAAAAAGCTCGAAAAAACGAGGACTTGCTCGATTTCCACCCCTAAATTCAGCAACGGTTTTGGCTGATGGATTCAGTCATTCAGCGTCAGTTTGCATCAGAATTTAGTAAGGTATGGTCAAATTATCAGGCAAAGATAAAGGGATATTTTAGCTGATATTGGATAAAGAAAGAAAAAGTTAAAAATAAAATTATGACTGATATTGATTTAAACTTGGAGATTCGTGTGTGAAGAAAGAACGATACGGATCATGGTGGACAACGTATCAGAGAAAGATACGAACGGCCAATTTTCTATAAAAGGTGGTCGAGGGTAGGCGAGAGGAACAACACAACCAATCAAACAAATCATATTATTTTAATCTACTTCCTGTTAATTAGGAGTAGTCTTATAATTTAGAATCTTTTCTATAATCAGATTTTAATCAATAAAGTTGTGCATTGTCAATTATTGATTTTCATGAATTACACTAATCAGGTTTGGTTTTCTTCGATTTTGTTGTGCATTGCCTTCTTTGGAAAAACCTACCTTTATCTACCATCTATTTAGCCCTAATCGGCAATTTAGACTTACCATTACCCTAGATTTGATCTTTTTTTTGTTGTTTAGATCTTTGCCGATTGTTATACTAGATCGGCTTTGAGCATATTTTTCTACCTATCTATCGATTGCAGAATCAAATCGGTTGACACATCTTGCATCCTCTGAACACGGTGTTCATCGTGTGTTTAGACTTACAGATCCTTCGTCTCATCTTTTAGCACCAACAGTGTCTCACTAATCAATTTCCCTATTACACTTGAACATACATCTAGGAGTATTAGAAAGGGCTGACTCATTGCTCTGAGATTGGTGTTTCCCTTTCCCCAGCCTCAAACCGACCTCACCGAGACCCCTGATTACAGAATGCAAAAAAAAAAAAAAATCGTGTCTTGTGATCGGCGCCGGCGCTACTAAAATACCAGAAGAAGAAAAAAATACGCACACACAAGATAAAGATCCTCTCATACCATCCCAGGAACAGCAGCGGAGACTTGAGTGGAATCTGCAGTCTACGAACACCAAAAAGTTCTTCAGAGCTGCACCATCTCCTCCAAGGCTACAACCTCGCTCCATTAGATCCATCTCTCTCTCTCTCTCTCTCTCTCTCTCTGCGCCAGCTGTCGGCCATGCGGCTGCCACGTCGCCCCCTTCCGCCGCCGCCCTCTCTCCTCCTCCTCTTGCCCCTGCTCTGCTTCGCTACCCCGACAACCGCCGCCGCAGCTCCAAGAACAAGAAGCAGCGGAGGCGGCATCACAAGCATCGGCGTCATGGTAACCGCCTGTCTTTTCCTCCGATAATCCTTACCTTCCACGGGTCCACTTATTCTAATTTGCATCCCCAACCAAGAAGGGGTGTAGGCTGATAGTGAGTGGAACGGTGGAGAGACCAGCAAGTGGTCGTTCAGAATTCAGATAGTGAGTTGTTTCTGAATCATGGATGTATTGCTTGAGGTAGGCAGAGATAAGTGTAGCGCTGAATTTCCACAGTGCCGTTTTGTTGGTCAATGTAAGCGGGGCTGTGGACCGCAATAATGTGGACACTATGCGTAGTTGGGCTTGGGCCTACTCTTGGACTTGTCCATTAGATAGTTTGATTGGTGCGCTGAAATTTCTGATTACAGGTGTTCTTTTTTAAGAATAAGCTGACTAGAGGTGTCCAAGGGATCACACTGCTAGCATTTGGAAGTAGACATTCCAATTGGTCAAAACTTATGGTTTATATTTATACAAAATTATCAAATTTAACAGTTTAGGTTGACATGAAAAAACCACGGTAAGCATTTGATTAATGGATTATACTAACTTAGCATTGCCACTTCAGCAACACTTTTTAATATTCTTTTTCCGAATGTCTGGTGTCTAATCATAAGATCATGAAACGGTTCATGTACAATTTCCTCTTGGAAAAGCTCTCTTATGGTTTATTATTGTGGAACACAGACGTGGCCATCCAAATGCACATGGTTACCCTTGCCAACCAGTGGGAAGAGTCATTCATATACTCTTGTTTCCGAATACCACAAGATTTGGAAGGCAGGAATTTTTCGTACTATTTAAATTATTTTCACTGTTCCCAATTTTTTAGTGTTGGACCTATCAATTTATCTTTCCATTTTCAGGACACAAAGAAAGTTGTTTCTACAAAAGATGTTTTGAGAAAAGAACCAGTTAGCGCTGTGGTCGCTTTGAAGGATTCCATGAAGTACTTTGATGCTGATTTTTTCAACGATTCAAAAGTAATTTCGAAATTTTTATTTGGAGTTTTCACAACCAAGTAATGTGTTAATATTGTTGTTTTATCTGCCTACACTGCCCTGGGTTCTGCTAGTTATTTGAGATGGAAGAAGGTGCAAAAGAATTTAATGTACCAGCATTTAGAGAAAACCGGAAATTGGTGGCTTTGGAGAGTGGTGGATTGCATAATCCTTCTGTTCTCGTCTTCAAATCATCATGGAGTGGTGACAGCAAAGTCAGTGAGACTAAAAGTTTCAACTACCCTCACACCTCTTTAGTACATCGCCCTAGTAACGATGAAGATATTGCCTTTATGTCGGTCAGTTGTCTTAACCATTTTATGATACATTGGCTATAAATTTCAAATATATTCCTTTAAAATCAGTATCTTCATGTCAGATAACTGAGCTTGCGGAGCTTATTAGGACAAAGCAAATAACATCTCGTGAACTTACTGATGTATTTTTAAGAAGATTAAAGAGGTTGGGCTATGTTTCTGTCTTCCTCACATCTTTCTCATGGACTGATATGAGTATAACATGAGCCTCAGAAGTTTTGTATTTTAAATATTAATCATGTAAGTGTTTCATATGTTTATTAGGTATAATCCTGTTCTCAAATCCGTTATTACCTTCACCGAAGATTTAGCATACAAACAAGCGAAAGAGGCAGATGACTTGCTGGTGCAGGGGAAATATCTTGGTATGTAACAAATCTGCTTGAGATTCTAAGAGATAATGTATACTATTGGCAGCACTATTTGGCCTTGATCTTATTCTTTCTTTCGTTGGGCATATATTCAGGTTTATGTAGCTTCTTGTTACAACTGATGCTCATTTGGACATGATCCAAGTATCTTTCACTACATAATACACAATGGAACAGTGTTACTCAGATAGCCATGTTCAAAAAAAAATACCGAATCAGACACCTCTAATCCGAGTCGGATTTCAACACCCTTGTCCTATTCCGAGTAGCATTTTATGTGTCCAAAAATTTTTTTGCCGAATCAGACACCCCGAATCCAAGTCGGATTCCGACTCCCGTGTCCGTGTCCAAGTAACACTGCAATGGAAGCTTCGTACTCATGCAGATATGATTATTTGCCTAAGAAGTTGTGGAACAAACTGTTAATTAGTATTTGATACTAGTTCAATCCTTTTATGTGTGTAGAATTCTCTCAATTATTTGCCTAAAAGATTTTCTCAATCTATGTATCTATAAATAACTGGTGATATTCAGGGTATGTCCTTCGCTTTGGAGATCTAGAAAATCCCACAATTATCCCTAAATCAGAAAAAAAGAGAGCAAAGACCAGATTATAATTGTGCATATTAATCATGTATGTATATTACAACTATTACAATTGTACAACAAATACAACTATATTTTTGAAAGGTAAGAGTTATATAACAAATAAAATATGTTGTAATATATGGCCGCACAATTGCGCGGGAAATTCCGCTTGTTATTTTATCAATTTAAAATTTGTAAAGAAGGCAAGGCCATTTTGTGTTAATATTATGCTCAGAAGTAAAGATTACACTGATAATTTTTCATACCAGGTCCCTTGCATGGTATTCCATATGGCCTGAAAGATATAATTGCAGTACCAGACTACAAGACCACTTGGGGCTCACGGACATTTAAGAATCAAATTCTTGATATCGAAGCCTGTGTGTACAAAAGGTTTGTTCATTTTTCTATTATATGCATCTTGTTTAAGCAAGGGTGTGAGATCAATGCTGATTATTTCTTCTCTTATGTGTATGTCGTTCTCTTTCAGATTGAAGTCCGCCGGGGCAGTCCTAGTATCAAAGCTTGTGACAGGTTCGCTTGCCTATGATGATATTTGGTTTGGGGGAAGAACACGAAACCCCTGGAACATTGAGGAATTTTCTACTGGTTCATCAGCAGGGCCAGCAGCTAGCACCTCTGCAGGTTAATTTGTACAACATATTTGCACCTATAAGCAGATAAAGTATGTACACTCAACACAAGTTCTTTTCACTGCACTAGGAATGGTTCCCTTTGCAATTGGTTCAGAAACCGCAGGGTCCATATCATATCCTGCTGCTAGATGTGGAGTAACTGCTTTGCGCCCAACATTTGGAACAGTTGCACGGACCGGTGTCATGAGCATTTCTGAGAGTTTGGTATTTCCATGAAAATTATTTTTTGTCCCTTCCGGATTCAAGTCAATTTTATAAATCATGAGTATCTTGGTCTAAATTGGCAGGATAAACTTGGTCCTTTCTGCAGAAGCGCAATAGACTGTGCTATCATATTAGATACAATTCGTGGCAAGGATGCCGGTGATCCCTCATCTCGTGAAGTTGCTTTAGAAGATCCATTTCATGTTGACATCACACAACTCACTGTTGGATATCTTGACAGTGCTGAGATGGAGGTATCTGGGAGCTTACCTGTGTTCATCAGTCTGGTTTATGTTTTGCTCATTCCTGATCTGATCCTCAAATGCACTTTGTGTTCTTCTTGATTTGATCATGGCATACCAGGTTGTGAATGTTCTTTCGGCAAAGGGTGTTAAGCTTGTGCCTTTCAAGTTGAACTACACCGTTGAATCGGTTCAGTCCATTCTGAATTTCACGATGGATGTCGATATGCTTGCACATTTCGACAACTGGCAACGCAAAGGACATGACGATGACTATGAAGCGCAAGACCAGTGGCCAGTAGAGCTTCGGCGGGCACGATTAATCTCCGCAGTCGACTATATGCAGGTGCTTTACCAAGCATACTAAACTACACGACGATACGTGTTAATTGGAGTTGCATTATTTATGTTCTAAAGCTTTGATGAACAGGCACAGCGAGCACGAGGTAAGCTGATCAGGGAAGTCAAAGAAAGCTTCACAGTTGACGCATTCATCGGCAACGTCACTGACTGGGAGCTTGTTTGTCTGGGAAACCTTGTCGGGATGCCTGTCGTGGTGGTGCCAACGGGCTTCAAGAGAATCGAGCACCCACCAAAAAGCGGCACAAGAAGAAGAACGACAGTAACGACAGGCATATACGCCCCTCCTGACCATGACCACATTGTAAGCTTTCTTATCTCAGGACATCTTATTGATCTCCACAGTAGCTTGGGTAGCTTCAGAGTTCATGCCAAGAAACTTGTTGGCACGAGGAACAGTGATGATGATTCCTTGCTGTTTTGTTGTGTGTTTCAAATTTCGATGGCAGGGTCTAGCGCTGGCAATGGCATACCAGTCCGTCACCGATCACCACAAGCAACGGCCACCGATCGACGATCTAGGGCCAAACGATGATGTGCAGCTCATCAATTAGCAGCTGGCTTATGACAAACTGGCACATCTTCACCAAAGCTGAAGCTCCTAGTCATTAGTGAGTGTGTTGAACTTGCGTCCCTTAATAAAAAAATAAGGAGATCTTTTTTTAAAATAAAGACAGGAGCTCTGCCTTTCATTCAAGAATGGGACAAAAATAGGAGTCTTTAACACCAGCCATGAATGGCACTTGCCAAGAAAGGAGGGGTGAGATAACGAATTTGGAAGACAGAATACACCCGAGCAGAATGTAAGCTAGAAAAAAGAAAAGGAACAGGCGCATCCCACTGGCGGACGCTGTGGATACCTGTTGAAAGCTATTGACCCTGAATATGAATGTCCTTTAGACTGTCTTGCGGCCAGCATATGCATTGCTCCCGTTGAAGACCGGGCCTCTGAGCTAGCGATCGTGCTACTCCTGTCCTTCCCAGAGATCCTACTGGGCTGTTCCAGCCAAGAGTGCACACCATCCTGGCAGGCTCGTCATCTCATCTGTCGGCCGACCTGTCTGCAGATTGAAGACCTCCGCCAAAAAATGCCGTCCAGAGTGTTGCAAGCATAAACAGTGTAGGTCGATCATAAGCAGTGTAGCACCTGAGTGATGCAACTTTGCATAACATCTGCAGCCCTCCATTGAACACTCTGTAGCCTTTGAGCAAGCAAATCACCAAACCGCAGATTGGAACTATCCATCTGGAGCGCAATCCCTCTGTCCATCTTTGTAATAAAAGCTCATAGAATTTTCCGGATCTGCAGCAGTAAAAAATTATGACAGCACTGCAGATGTATTATGACAACACTACAGAAAATGCCCCCAAATTGCGAATCATATTTGGCGAAAGTTGAATAGAGAGATTCATATAAGCTGGACCAATGTGTCACTCTCGTACGGGGTGGGGAGACATGATCCGGCCTAACCTGAATGGTTGGTAGTACTGAGATAGGCCTGAAAATGTCTAATGGGTTCCAGTAGATCGTGTGCGGTGCAGTGGGTGTCTGCTAGCCTGCTTCTGTTCTTGTGCATTTTTTAATTTATTTTTGCATTTTGCAATAGGCAAATAATAAGAGTTTTCTCTCTAAAAATAATTCGTTAATCATCATCAAAACCCTGCGACTGCGAGGATTGAATATGGAGACGGGAAAAAAAATACTGTAACACCAAATGCCATCTGCCATCCTAGTTCATTGCCAACATCAGAATTAGAAGACAAGACGTAGGTAACCGGTCGGCTGTTGATCCTAAATCTACTTATTCTGAATTTATTTCCATGCTGAATCGTTGCAACTAACCTTCGACCGGCTGAGGCCGCCAGATAGATAGCTACACGCGGACGTGGATCAAAGAATGGGTGATTTTAATTTTTTTAGATAATGGAATCGTCTCGACCTCCTCGCCAAAGACACACGCCTTTTTATTACATAGATTTCAGCTATCCAAATTGAATTATCAGAGAGCAAACATTACATGAATATTGGAACAAAAAATTAAGGATAGCAAAGTCTATTGTAATTAATCCATCCGTTCTTGGCAAAAAGTTTCATTGCAACAACCTCCAAACGTGTGCACACTAAACGAATGTTCTCCCTTGCTTCCTCACGCTGCAACAACGCCCAGAATCGCAGCCAATAAGTTCCCCTGAAGACAACCTGCATAAAAGAAGCATATCGCTTTCTTCAAACACAAGATCATTATGACAACACCAAATAGCCCAACAAATAGCAGCCACACCCATAAAAATCTGTTATTTCTTATTTTTTCCTATGCCTGTGAGCCAATCCCCTAGCATATGAGGCATAGAAGAAGGTAATGGCAACTTAGTAGCTATCTGAATAATTCTCCAAATAGACCTAGCATTGTGACAATCAAAGAAAAGATGTTGTATCGTTTCATTATGATCACAAAAACAACACTTTTGATTCCCCGTCCAATTTCGCTTAGCCAAGTTATCCTTTGTCAAAATAACTCAACGTTGAAGATACCAAAGGAAAATTTTAATTTTGAGAGGAATCTTCAACTTCCAAATGAATTTATGATAAAACGGAGTTCCCTGGTTCATCATATAATGATACATAGAGCGGACGGAGAATCGTCCATGTTTATGTAAATTCCATATAAAAGTATCCTTCGCACTTGATAACTGAACATGAGCTATTTTAGCTACAAGGTTGTGCCAATTAGTTAATTTGTCACCCACTAACGCTCTACGAAAACAAATATTTAATGGCACATGGCTCATCACCTGCGCCACAGTACTATGAGGATTAAGAGCTATATGATGGAGGTTAGGGAATTGATCCTTAAGAGGTGTAATGCCAACCCAAACATCTTCCCAGAATCTAGTTTGTAAACCATCTTTTATGTTGAAAGTCCCACAATAGAGGAACTGGTCCTTGACCTTTAACAAACCTTTCCAAAAATGAGAGTCACAATGTTTAATTTGAACTTGTGACAATGTTTTAGAAGTCAAATACTTATTCCGAAGCAAAGATTGCTAATTCCCATCTTCATGGGTGATTTTAATGCTGAGAGGTAGAGAAAGACGCAAGCTTTGAAACGGAGTCCAAAGTCCAAACACATGCCCCGGAACGAAGAACGGAAGAAGAAGGAATTTGGAACGAACGGATCGGAGCTGTGGATCGAGCTGGCCTGGTCATATGACTTCACTGTCGACAATGCATGCATGGGCTGATGGGCGCAGGGATCCAAAACCGGCGAATTTCGGTGAAATTTCAGTTTCGCCCGAATTTATATAAATTTCAGTTTTACCCCCGAATTTATATATGCCGCCAAATTCAAAAATGTAAAAAAATTTGATTTTGCTACAGCGCTGCTACAGTAATTTCGGTCAAATTTACGAAATTTCGGGTTTGAGTCCGGATTTTCAAATTTTTGGCCGGATTTGAACGGAATGGGTCCAATAACCCTTAAGAAAGTCTTGTTCCATGAAAATTTGATGAAAAACTAATTTTTGAGATTTTTTAAAATTTGGGCAGAAACCTTGTCAGATTTTTAAGAATTTTTAAAAGCTTGATAATGATGTGAAAAATTATGGTACCATTCTTAGTAGTTTGGAATCATACACAAAATTTTCAAAATAATTTAACATCATTTGTTATCTTTAAAAATAAAAAACCGAATGGACATAATTGGGACAGTAAACTTATTATATTTTTACAAATTTTCTCCGGTGTGATCATGATCTGAAATTTTATGACATATTAATAATTTGCTCAGTACCATTCTATAAAATTTTCAAAAATTTAAATTTTCTTTGTTTGCTCAATAAAATCTATCAATGCAGTAAGCACTGAACTTATATGATTGCAATCTGCTCTGCACAGTTTTCAGATTTCGGATTTTGATTTATCAGACAATTCAAATATTTTTTAAACTTTTTGAAAATTTGTTTTTCAAGTTTATTTCAGGTAATGATCCTTATTTAAAATTTTCAGATCCATATATTGTTCCAGGAATTTATAAAATTCTGACAATGTACTGTGTACATATTTCTGTTTTCGGTTTTGGATTTATCAGGCAACTCAAATATTTTTATAAATTTTTGAAATTTTGTTTTTCAAATTTATTTGAGCTAAGGATTCTTATGTAAAATTTTTAGCTCAAAATATTTCTCCAGGAATTTATAAAAATTCTGACATTCAAAGTACTAGTTTTCAACTCTCTCTGTGTTTGAATTTTTAAAATTGCTCACATTTGATCATCATCTGAAATTTTTCCAGATATATCATAAGTATGTCAGGAATCTCCAACAAAATTTCAAAACTTTCTAACATCGTTTGTACTATTTTTCATCCGGTTCAAACTTGCCAATCAACGTTTCATCTACATAGTATCAGTATTTGAATTTTTAAAATTTCACAGATCTGATAATCACCTGAAATTTTTATGAGAACATCTCTAATGTGGCAGGAACCTACAAAAAATTTCAAAATTTTTCAGCGTCGTTTGAACCAATTTTCAGTCAGTCCAATTTGGGCAAATTTCGGCAAATTTCGGCGAATTTCGGGTATTTTCGGCGAATTTCGGAAAATTTCGGTGGAAATCAAACCGGATTTGAATTTTGAAATTTGAATTTTGAATCTTGTCCGCCGAAATTATCGAATTTTGGCCGAAATTTCGGATTTCGGCCTGTCCCGAATTTTTTTCTCAAACGAAAAGTTCATCCCTGGATGGGCGGTAGAAATAGTCTGCAAATGATAAGATGGATGCTTGTGCTAGCGAGTAGCGATTGACTGCTGCATTGATGTTGTTTGACCACACTAGCTAGCTGCTTGCATCTGACTCGGACAGGGATCCGGTGCATTCCATATGAAAACTGCAACTTAAACGGTTCTCACAAGTATAAACTGTTCGAACAAAATATTGAAGGTTCAGATCCGATGAAAACGAGATAAATAGTGTTGCCACAGCACTATAAACAGTGTTTCACCTGTTCGATCAAAATATTGGACGGTTCAAATCCGATGAAAACGAGATGAACAGTGTTGCCACAATACTATAAACAGTATTTCACTATAGTAAAAAAAATACACAATGTTTTCATCGGATCCAGACCGTCCATTTCAGATCGGATAGTCCTGCAGAGACTGCTTAAGTTGTAGTCCCCCTAAGACTACTCCAGATCCCTGGCTGACTCACTAGTTTTACTATAGTCTCCACTCGCAAATAGTTGTCCTTTCTGACATAGCTACAGTAAAACTTTCCAAATTTTGATTGTCAATATCTTTTTTAAATATTTAAATTGAATACATAAAAATTATGTGTAGATTTGTCTCGACAAGTATTTTTATAATATTATACTTTTATTGGGTTTTATAAATATATTATTATAGAAATTAGTGGTCAAAGCTGTGCTTTGAAGACATGCCGATATCCAAAACGATAGCTATTTATGATTGGATGGAGTAGCATTTTCTCTCTCGTGTGGTTGCTAGTTGATCGTGATTAGTTGGACTAATATGTTATATATAATGTCGCCTGGGTTTCGCGAGAGGAGGCGGTGTCCACGCGTCACTTTTGTTTTTTTGCGAAAAGCCCTCTCCGTTCCTCTAAATTACGGATGGGTCCCTCGAAATTACAAATAGGTCCTCCGTGAATTTTTGTGAGAGGAAGATTTTTATTTTTTTTCAGATTCGGGTCTCTCATGGCAGTGCTTTACGGAAAAGACCCCGCTAAATTCAAATCATGGATATGCCCTTTTCTATTTTTTTCAGATAGCGACAGTCCAAAACGTAACAAATAGGTCCTCGCCTCCTACGCCTAGGTCCTTTCTCCGTTTTTGCGGAAAATATTTTCGCCACCGAAATATGTGTGCATCTCTAAGAAGGTTGTCATCACGCTCTAGGTCCTTTCTCCGTTTTGTCTTAAAAATGTTTCGCCACCGAAATATGTGTACAACTCAAAAAGGTTGTCGCCACTAATAGTTCTTCACCCTTTTCCTCTAGACTGCTTTCCCACATCGTTTTCCACCTCGGTCTCCGATATTTCCCAAATAATTCATGAAAAAGATATTTCTACAACTCTAGCTCTTTGTTTTTTCCCAGAACTTCGGTTTCATTGCTTTCCGGGTGTGAAAATATGTTGAAACTTCGCGCTATGCTGTTTAAATCGATTTTTCCCGCTACCACATAACACGGTCTGAGCTTGCACGCAACCTTGCCTAGTAATCTTGAAGTCGTTATATGCGTGCTTGCTTGAATTGTGTGGATGAGCAAAGTGCGGAATCAGAAAGCAATTAAGGTGAGTGGAGAAGATGTTAATTTTCCTTGTACAACATTGTTTTGAGCAGTGGTTTGAAATGTCAAGGAATATTTTTGAGGATAAATGGTAGTGAAAGTGAGAGAAATTGACCGCATTTTGTGGCTGAGCGAAGTCCCCGAATCAGAAACCAAATTAGCTAGGTGGAGGAGCTAGCTAGATGCTATTTTTCCAATTTGCGCACAAACATTGGTTTTTGCAGTAGTTTGAAACATCAAGAGATAGTTTTAGAGTAACAATAATAATACATGTTAGAGAAAATTTGTGCAGAACCTCATATTTTTGTCCACTTGTCGTTATTTAACCACATCTAGTTTTATGCATTTTTGGTTAATTTGGTGAACCCTAATTTTAAAGAATTATGTTTGATAGCTGGCTTAGAGATATAAGAAATTGAAATAATTTTCATGAAAACCAAAAAAAAAAGTTTAGGGGGCGTTTGGATTAAAGGTGTTTCATTGGAATATTTTAAGATCTAATTCAAATTTGAATTAAGTCCCAAAACCTTCGAAAGAATTATCACTCATCCCAATAGAGTCTCAGGCCTTTATTTTGTGGGTCCTAATTTTAAAAGGTTAGATTAGACGGTTGGCTTAGATTAATATTAATTGGAAAAATAAACAAAGAGATAAGTAAGGGGTGTTTGGATGAAGCTCATTCCACCAAAATCTGTGGAGTTGGTGGAGAGGTATTTCTACTCCGGAAATTTGTGGAGCTGAGCTCAAGTACATTAAGAGTGTTTAGTAGATCATCTTGTTTATATTTTAGACTAAAATATAAACTTAATTCACTTTATTTTAGCCTATAAGTTTAAATTTCACGAATTGGAGCTAGAATCTGGTTTCTTCCAAATGGCCTAAATGAGGACTTCAACATTTGGAATCCGTAAAGAAATTTTGTACGCTGTACGATACAGCACTACACGGCGCAATCGTACGAACCAATCGGTTAGCTTTTAAAAAATTCCGAAGGATAAATGATCGAGTTTGCTTTTTTTTTTAAAAAAAATTCCAGCCCCGAGATCCTCGATCCATCGGCCCATCCTATTGCTTTCTCCTCTAAAAAAAGTAAGTGTTGTTGAACGGTGAATCCAACGTGTATTTTATCAAATTATACATAGCACATCGATCGATTCCTAGTCTTGTCTGTATCGAACTTTAGAGAAGGCATTTCTCATAATTATTACAAGCTGAAATATAATGTGCTTACTTACAAATTCCGAAGAAACAGATTAAAGAAGGTACGTTCTTCTCTCTCGGCAACAAGGCAACATTTTATCAAACTCTTCCATGTACTCATCTCGGGACAAAGCTGAACTAGCTAATAGCTAGTGGCATTTGTTTAATATGTGCAAGTGAACAAAAGAATTCTTTCTAGGGCCTATCTCCTATTCCTATATATACATCTGCACCATCTCAATAGTTTAACCCTGTTGATTCCTCAAATCAAGGCAACACTAGCCAATTAACCCATTTTTTTTCCTCTGTGTTCAAACTTGAGTCAGGCACACATCACATGCACTTGCCCTCTCGTGAAAAAGATTCCTAGCATTGGTAAGCAAGCATACAACAGGTTGGCACACGGGGCATACAACCGTGCGCGCGCACACACATACGCACACTTGGAATGCATTTCTTTTTTTTTTTTTTGAAAATTGGTCAGGAGCTCTGGCAATACAGTATAGAAGAGAGAAACAATAGACGAACGACACACACGTACCCCACCTACACACGCACACCCGCACGATGCCCTCGCCTCATGTGCGACTGCGAGAGCCGAAACTCGAACGAATAGGCGGAGACGAGCGACGCTCGCCCGCTAATGCGCCAGAGGCCGTTCGCCACTTGGAATGCATTTCAGTACGTACTTTCACTTGCTCTCTCTCTCATGTATGCATGGCCATTGTGATGTGTGTGTCCAAGAGTCCTAGACACTCGAACATATGGCTTTTGATACCTTGAGGACGAACAAGCTCCTAGCGTAGCCCAACTTGGGTTGGAATAGAAGTGATAGTTTTGTAGCTCTCTTGTCTCATTTTTTTTCCTCCAAATATAGCCTGGTCCTTTCTCCGTTTTTGCGAAAAATATTTTCGTCACCGAAATATGTGTGCATCTCTAAGAAGGTTGTCATCACGTCTAGGTCCTTTCTCCGTTTTGCGGAAAAAATGTTTTCGTCACCGAAATATGTGTACAACTCAAAAAGGTTGTCGTCACTAATAGTTCTTCACCCTTTTCCTCTAGACTGTTTTTCCACATCGTTTTCCACCTCGGTCTCGATATTTCCCAAATAATTCGTCGAAAAAGATATTTCTACAACTCTAGCTCTTTGTTTTTTTCCGTAACTTCGGTTTCATTTTTTTTCCGTGTGAAAAAAATATGTTGAAACTTCGCGCTTGCGTCGTTTCGTCGATTTTTCCCGCCCACATAACACGGCGTGCAGTTGACGCATAACCTTGCCTAATAATCTTGAAGTCGTTATATGCGTGCTTGCTTGAATTGTGTGGATGAGCAAAGTGCCGGAATCAGAAAGCAATTAAGGTGAGTGGAGAAGATGTTAATTTTCCTTGTGCACAACATTGTTTTGAGCAGTGGTTTGAAATGTCAAGGAATATTTTTTGAGGATAAATGGTAGTGAAAGTGAGAGAAAATTGACCGCATTTTGTGGCTGAGCAGAAGTCCCCGAATCAGAAACCAAATGAGGTGGAGGAGCTAGCTAGATGCTATTTTTCCAATTTGTGCACAAACATTGGTTTTTTGCAGTAGTTTGAAACATCAAGAGATAGTTTTAGAGTAATTAACAATAATAATACATGTTAGAGAAAATTTGTGCAGAACCTCATATTTTTGTCCACTTGTCGTTATTTAACCACATCTAGTTTTATGCATTTTTTGGTTAATTTGGTGAACCCTAATTTTAAAGAATTATGTTTGACAGTTGGCTTAGAGATATAAGAAATTGAAATAATTTTCATCAAAACCAATTAAAAAAATGTTTAGAGGGTGTTTGGATTAGGGGTATTTTATTGGAATGTTTTAAGATCTTGTTCAAATTTGAACTAAGTTCCAAAACCTTCCAAAGAATTATCACTCATCCCAATAGAGTCTTAGGCCTTTATTTTGTGGGTCCTAATTTTAAAAGGTTAGATTAGACAGTTGGCTTAGATTAATATTAATTGGAAAAATAAACAAAGAGATAAGTAAATGAGGGACTTCACCAAAATCTGTAGTAGGTATTTCTAGCTCCAAATTTGTGGAGGCTGGAGCTGGAATACATTAAGAGTGTTTAGGTAGATCATCTTGTTTATATTTTAGACTAAAAATATAAACTTAATTCACTTTTTTATTTTAAGTACGCTTCCAAACAGTACTAAATGAGGACTTCAACATTTGGAATCCGTAAAGAAATTTTGTACGCTGTACGATACAGCACTACACGGCGCAATCGTACGAACCAATCGGTTAGCTTTTAAAAAATTCCGAAGGATAAATGATCGAGTTTGCTTTTTTTAAAAAAAAAAATTCCAGCCCCTGGATCCTCGATCCATCGGCCCATCCTATTGCTTTCTCCTCTAAAAAAATAAGTGTTGTTGAACGGTGAATCCAACGTTTATTTTATCAAATTATACAGAGCACATCGATCGATTCCTAGTCTTGTCTTTAATCAAAATGCGCATAACTACCTGTATCGAACTTTAGAGAAGGCATTTCTCATAATTATTACAAGCTGAAATATAGTGTACTTACTTACAAATTCCGAAGAAACAGATTAAAGAAGGTACGTTCTTCTCTCTCGGCAACAAGGCAACATTTTATCAAACTCTTCCATGTACTCATCTCGGGACAAAGCTGAACTAGCTAATAGCTAGTGGCATTTGTTTAATATGTGCAAGTGAACAAAAGAATTCTTTCTAGGGCCTATCTCCTATTCCTATATATACATCTGCACCATCTCAATAGTTTAACCCTGTTGATTCCTCAAATCAAGGCAACACTAGCCAATTAACCCAATTTTTTTTCCTATGTGTTCAAACTTGAGTCAGGCACACATCACATGCGCTTGCCCTCTCATGAAAAAGATTCCTAGCATTGGTAAGCAAGCATACAACAGGTTGGCACACGGGCATACAACCGTGCGCGCACACACACACACTTGGAATGCATTTCTTTTCTTTTTTTTTGAAAATTGGTCGGAGCTCAGCGTCTGATATAGAAGAAAGCAAATAGGCGAGCGACACACACGTACCCCACCTACACACGCACACCCGCACGATGCCCTCGCCTCATGTGCGACTGCGAGAGCCGAAACTCGAACACAGCCGGGCGGGACGAGCGACGCTCGCCCCCGCCAATGCGCCAGAGGCCCGTTCGCCACTTGGAATGCATTTCAGTACGTACTTTCACTTGCCTCTCTCTCTCATGTATGCATGGCCATTGTGATGTGTGTGTCCAAGAGTCCTAGACACTCGAACATATGGCTTTTGATACCTTGAGGACGAACAAGCTCCTAGCGTAGCCCAACTTGGGTTGGAATAGAAGTGATAGTTTTGTAGCTCTCTTGTCTCATTTTTTTCCTCCAAATATAGCCTTCTTTTGAGTGAATTTGCATTGCTAACTCTCTTCCACCATGCTCCCACATCCCCCTTCTGCACACCGGGAGAGTGAGAGTTCGCGAGACTCGGCGAGCGGTCGGTGAGCACACGAGCAGCGCACTATGGCAGCAATCGAACATGGGAGGCTGCCTCCCGTGCTCTCCAGAGGTTGGCGAGCGTAGGAGTAGCGTGATGCCGTGATAGCCAAGCGCTAGAGGCGGCCTCCTATGCCCTCCCGAAGCTGACGAGCGAAGAGGGCTAGATTTGCAATTTTACTTAGAAGAGGATTAGATTTGAGAAAAATGAGACAAAGGGACTACAAAAAGTCACCACTTCCGAATTGGAGTGCTCAAGACGGATTTCAAAAGAAGTTGAAATGGCTGTTTAACTGAAGAGTACTTAGATTAATCAGATTCCTTGGGCAGGGCCACAGGGGTCGACGCGGGAGTCATAAAACTAAAGGGTAATGCACAGTTTTACCTAAATTCGTATGTGTGCATGAGAGCTTGTGTGTACTATGGTCACGAACAAAAGAACGTCGCCTTTAGATACTTTGTTGTAATCAACATTTTTAAACTTTGGATATGATGCCTTTATAAACATTTAGATTAGATATATAAAAATTATATGTGTCTATTTGCCTCCAAAGGCATTTTTATAGTATCATAGTTTTGTTATGTTTTATAAACATATCCCAAAAAATAGTGGTTAAATGTGCGATTTTAGCGCCACTCTTTGGTGAGTAGGAGTAATAAACTATGCCTATAATTCAGTCCACTAACATATGTTACAACAGTAAAGAAGCAAATGTTCAGAGGTGGACCGGAGAAGGCAGCAGATGACCCTGCAGGGCAGGGCAGGGCATGCGAACGCAAAATTACGAAACAGCAGGCCGAGCAAAACAAGAAGGGAAAAAAGACGAAGAAAACGAGAGTTCAAAAGGAGCTGGGTGGGAGACCGGGACGAAATCGTTGAACACGCCGGGCCACTTGGCCCTGCATGGGCTTTCGCGCGCCTACGGTGGCGGTCAGCCTCTGGACCAGACGTACGCAGACGAAGACCACGTATCGTTCACTCTCCCTCTCTCTGAATCTCTTCACCCGTCGAGTAAAAAAGAGACCTTTCAGTCTCGGACAGCCAAATCACACAGCAGCACTATCCTCTCTCTCTCTCACTCGCACACATTGACGTACACATGCTTGAACTGCATCAGAGAGAGAGAGAGAGAGAGACAAGGATAGATACTGGGATGGTCTCTTCTCATCTGGGTATTACTCGCCACCTTGTGCTACGCGCTGTAAAAGGGGGAAAAATACACTGATTTAACGTCTCGATGCACGCACTAGCGCACTCGCGGCCGGCGAGAAAAGACGTGCAGACGCCATGCACGGCCCCAGGCCCGGCCGGTGGGTCAAGGCCTCGAAGGGGTGGAAGAGAAGATCTCGAGGCATGCACTCCATGGAAGAGAAAGCTTGTGCTTTCGAGCATGGATAAGTCCCTGTGTAGCTTTTCACTTTCCATCCCTCTCCACTCCAATTCCAAAGTGCCGGGTCTACATATAAAATGAATTGAAGAATGCAAAAGGGCGAGAAAAACAAAAGATGAGAAGCCACCTTCTCTCTCTCTCTCTCTCTCTCTCTCTCTCTCTAGTTTTTTTTTCAATGGTTCCATTCAAATAAAAATGGACGGCCGGTCTATATAGGAAAGTGAAGAAAAAAATAGGCCGATGTATAAGTATAACCACTCAATCTTCGATTTTTCTGGTGTGCAGTTCAACCAAAGATAACAACTTACTTGATCGGTATTGCAGAGCAAGCCTTTCGTGGGTTAAGTAGACGACAACAAGAAGAGCGATGCCTACACGTTTGGCTTGGTTGGAACTTCGATTTCCATGATGGCATCAGACTGGTCCACGCTTGGACTCGACTCGACGACAGATAGTACCGACCTAACGACACATGATTGCTGGACTGGCTAGCCTGTTGGTCCAATCCAACCAAACCTAACGAATAACCTTTTACTATCGATGGATGTATGTTTTGGAAGGAGGTGATATCGCAGAGATATTGATCTGCAGTGATCATCGTCGTCGATCGATCGCCAACCAGGAACACATTTTGCATACTTTTCCTTGGACCCATTTGGGTGTGACATATATTCACTTGCTCTTGAACCGAGCTCATTAATTGTCCTTGAAGGTTTCCCTTGCTACTGTATTGAAATGCTAAAAACAAGCGTGTGGTCGCATGATATTTGTGTGTGTGTGTTTTAAAACTTTTGGTGAGAGCACGGAAGCACTTCTCAAGTCAGACTTGAATGTCATAGCAACAGTGTGTGGTATTTTTCAGTTTCCATGTTTATACGTTACTATTTTAGTACTCAGCTTTTATAGAAGAACAATTAATGCTGAAATATTTTTAATACACTATTTTTCAAAAATCAATAGCCAATTTTTAAAGGGGACCACCGGACCAAGCCTCAGTTTTATCAAGCTATGGTTTAGGTCTAACCGGTACTATGGCCCTGTTTGGGAGAGTTCCAGATCCCAGCTCCAGCTCAAAGATGAAACTTATAGGCTAAAATAAAGTGAATTAAGTTTATATTTTTAGTCTAAAATGTAAACAAGATGATCTACCTAAACACTCTTAATGTACCCACAACTCCAACTCCACAAATTTACGAACTAGAAATACTGCGCCCACCAACTCCACAGATTTTGGTAGAAATTTGGAGGTATCCCAAACACCCCTATATATATCTTGTGCAAAAAAATCTTTTGTACACACTATATATATATATATATATATATATATATATATATATATATATATATATATATATCAATTGTTATTGTTAAGACACATTCTTCTTTCTAAGGGTAAGAAAATCCCGTAATAATCCTAAATTCTAGAAATTCTTGTATTAATCGGAAGAAAGAGAGAAGGATTTTCACTACTTATTTTGGTGGTGCCTAATTATAACGGTGCAGACTAATCATATATAAATACCAGAGTAATATAACAAATGCAATTATATTTCAAGTAGAGTTGTATACCGAAAAAGGATAACCACAACTTATTTTGGTGAGCCAGACTATAACAGTGCAGATTAATCATATATAAATACTAGAATTATATAATAAATATAATTACATTTCAATCGCTGGAAGTAGAGTTGTATATCAGAGAAAATTGTATTATAATATTTATATGCGCAATTGCACAGATAAATCTGCTAGTTATGTAAACTGCAGAGTTATTCGTGAAATGTGTACTTTCATAGAAACTTTTCTAGTTTCACCGTTACTTTGGTCCACCAATAGCGTTGGACAGTGATGCAGTTTGACTAGCATCTTTTGAATAGTGCCTGATGTTTTCTTTTTCTCCGAAACATCTGTGTAAGCGTTGAACTGTTGACGTAGCCTCACAGTTTGATTTCCCTCACCTGTATACATGTAATTTAACCATTTTTTACAACAGACTTTGAATTCATCCCGTGTATGCAATAAATAAAACCAAATTATGTGTGCCCTATATATTTTCATGGCGTTATTTTGATTGCCACTAGTGCGACTATATGTGTACCCTACAAGTACACCTATGAGAGGATAGATATACGAAAAAAGGATGTGCAGGGGCTGTCTAAGCGATGACGTCCTCCCTCTCACTCTCCCGGAAAAAAAATCACACACACACGTACCAACGAGGCCAAGCCAAGCTAGATCCAAACCCACTGAAAAACCTGCCAGTCAAAGAGTCAAACCTGCCACCCCTCGCGTGGGCCCCATGCCTTTCACCCCTCGCGTGGGCCCCATCTCCCTCTTATACCAAACTCCCCACCCCACCCACCTCCTCACTCTTCCATCTCGCCTCGCCTCGCCTCGCCTCGCCTCGCCACCACGGCAGCAGCGGACGCAGCCATGAAGCAGTGGAAGTCCCTCGTCGCTCTCCACTCCTCTGCACCCTCCTGCTTCCAGCAGGCGCCGTCCACGCCGTCCCCGTGCCCCTCGCCTCCGCGGGAGGCGGAGGAGAAGCAGTATCAGCAGGCGGCGGCTGTGAAGCTGGTGGGGTGCGATGGGCGGGTGCAGACGTACCGGCGGCCGGTGACGGCGCGGGAGCTGATGCAGCAGCACCCGCGGCACCTGGTCTGCCGATCCGACGCGCTGCTCATCGGGGAGAAGATCCCGGCCGTGGCCCCCTCCGAGGAGCTGCAGCCCGGCCAGGCTTACTTCCTCCTCCCGGCACACCTCTTCCACTCCGTCCTCTCCTTCGTCTCCCTTGCCTCCTCCCTTCTCCTCCTTCTCTCCACCTCTTCCGCCTCCGCCGGCAAGAAAGGCAGTTCCCCCCGTCCCTTCGAGCTCCTCCGCACCGACTCCGGTACCCTCCAGATCAAGTTCGACGACGACTTCCTCGTCGACGACAACGACGCAGCCAAGGAGGGCATCGACGGCGAGGCTAAGAAGCCGGCCGTGCTGCGCGGGGACGAGAGGCTGGAGAAGGAGTACGAGGAGCTGGTCGGGTATGGCAAAGCTCGGCGGTGGGCGCCCAAGCTCGAGACCATCCAGGAAGTGGTGGTCGCCGCCGCCGCGGCAGCCGCCTCCGCCGACGGCGGTGAGAGGAGAAAAGGGAGGGGTCTGCCGTTCCTGGGCAGGCTCGGGAGCCGGAGGCGGCGGGAGGCGACCACCACCACTCTCGTGTGCGGCAATGGCAGCGCCGTCGCGTGCTCCGGCTAGCTAGCATGGGATGATTGATTAGTCTCCGGGAGGGTAGCTAAGGTGGTGATTAAGATGTGGTTTTAGCTGATGACGCAGGAGCGGTGCCGCTGCGTCCTCATTTGTAATTACAGCAAAAAAAATTTTGGTGCTAATTTGTACATGGTGTTCGTACCGATCGAGCAAATTTTTCTCTAGCTTTTGTTCCACCTTTTTTATAACTTTTTTTTTAGATCTCACGCTCGCATTTCTTGTGTGCGCACGCATTTCTTGTGTGCGCACGCACACAAGAAGTGGAAGATGACGGTGGCATATAGCATTGTTTCTTGGCGGACACTAACGACACGAGTGTAGAAGACGAGGGCACTACAAATTCAGCGGACAATAACATTACTGTGTTTATTAGAAGCTGTCTAGTACTCGTGCAATCATCAGAACACGTCCAAACGTCGTCTCTCCTTCTACACCGTTTGATCTTGATTCATCGGTCACAGTTTCACCCGAGACGTACCGTCATCAATCAGACGGCTAAATTACATGGCCTCATCGGTAGTTCAAAGTTTGATCACACGGGGCGCGCGCGCGCACGAACTCGATGACGTTTTTAGTCTGTACTGAAATCATCGGTGAACACGAATACGAATCTAATTATTCCTGGTAGCTTACATCAGTACTCTAGCCAGGTAGAAGTTGCAGCAGGTACGTAGATCACACGCTGGTCAAAAATGTTCATCAAGTTAGGCATAAAAAATCGAATCCCCATTGTGTACTTATCCTCATCTTCTGCCTGTCAGCATTCCAGACGGAGAAGGAGCGAAAGATTCGGATATTCCTCTATGCATCGCGTAACCTTCAGGTCAGGTACCTTTCGCTAGGTAATTCTGCCCAATTCGTCGTGAAAAATGGTAGGAGATGCATGGATCACGCAGTCCACGCGAAGCGTGATTTGAGACTGGAGGTAGCAAACAGGGTTTGACCAAGGGTCAAAACGGAGGGAGCGCCATGAGCTGGGCAAATGCGAATTAGAGCCAACGAGAGCGCACGTTCTCCGAGGTAAACAAATCGGAAATTGGCGTGCGCGCGCACGCACACGATACTTCCAGCTCACTCTACTCCTCCGATCCGATCCAACCGTAAGTACACTACGCTGCTCACTTGATCCCCCTTACATTTGCTTGCTAATTAATCACCTTTCTTTAACGCTTATTAACACTGCTAGTAGTAGCCAGTCAAAGCTTAGACATCTCCTTTTGCTTTGCTTTGCTTAGACAGTTAGACTTGCTAGGAAATGAGTGTGCCAGCTGTGGCCCCAACCTGTCAATGTTGAGACTAATGGAGTTAATTAATAGGTGTACTAACACGAGCGAGCATTCCATTGCTACGCGTACTTACGAATGGAATGTTTACGAGAGCATTCTATTCTGTTGATGGAAATTTTGTTCGTATGGAGTCGTGGAGAGTTGTTTCGTACTCCGTCTCTAGCTTTACACGTGGCATGGAGTCCGGTGGTACCGCTTGAGAAAAGAAAGTCACGTGTAGCACTCGAGTGTGCTCAGCCTCAGCCGGTCAAAGCAACTCTACCCTTCAGGACGTCTCCTTTGCTTCGCTTATACTCATTAGGAAAATGAGTGCTATATACCTAGCAATTACACCAACCTGTCGGATATGTACGTTGGCTAACCCAGACTTAATGGAGTACAGTACGTATACTGTTAAATTGTTAATAGTCTAAACACAAAAGAGCACCGCATTGTTATATCGCTACACAAACGGGACGCTTACTAGCGAAGGCTGGCAAGTGGGTAGGGGTGAAAACGGGTCGGATACGGTCGGGTAGTAGGTCATCTCGTATCCTACCCTAATTATTTTTTTCGGATCTGATGCAGATGCGGGTAGTGAAAATCGGGTAGGATACTGGATACGGATCTACCGGGTATTTATCTGGGTAGAAAACGGATACGGATATTATCTGAGCGGGTACAATACGGATAATTGGTACTTAGTCGGATAATGCATAAACTACTTAGAATCAAAGCAAATATATAAAACTTACAGCGCTTCATTAAAATTTCCTCCCCTGTTAGCCTCTGTATTGGCAATTGTGATATGGAGGGTTGTCCACACATAGTGCACAATGCTTGGCCTCGCATCTGAAAATAACTTAGATTAAGTCACCACTTTGCATATGAATAGGAGTGAGTAATTCGGATACGATGCATTTCTTGAGTTTTGGGTATGGGTTGATCGGAAACCTTGGGGATTCTAGCAGTGTGTGCAGTTAGTAAATTGCATTACCGACGAAAACCAATATGTAAATCCCGCCTGAAGCCCCCGCCTCACGCGCATTTGGGGTGCAGCTCGACCTCTTCTTTGTGAAGTAATATGATCTTAAAATAAGCCTCTTTTATGAAATAGACATTACGGCAATGTGTTTAGTAAGTGAAACATGGAGACAATGAGGTAGGGGTGTAGGGCCGAAAAAATAGGCCTGTTTAAGATTTTAATTTTTGAGGGAAAAGCCTGTTAATGAAAGCATAAGATTAAAAAAACAGGCCTCTTCGTTACTTCCAATCGGGTACCCGAAATTAAAAAAAGATCGGGTACCCTAACTTAACCCGTTTTATCTCGGGTAGTATCGGATCTCGCTCATCCGTATCCTACCCGTGCTGTGTGCATCGATCGGATACTGCACGGATACTACCCGCTTATTTTCGCACGGTACTACCCATCTGTTTCGGATATTTTTCTTTCGGATACGGATACGGCTCGGGAATTACCCGACCCGTTTTCACCCCTACAAGTGGGTCCAAGACAGAAGGCAAGCATCCGGAGGTCCTATATGTCGGTGACTGCACATAGCCTTTTGGAATTCTTGCACGCGGCGTGGAGCGTGGCGCCGTGGCGGTGATGCTGTTCAAAAATGAAAATCATGTGGGCACTAGTCAAATGTGCTAGCCGGCACAGTTTTGACCAACGGTCAAAGATAGGGCATATCCGGTAGGTGTTGGCATTTTTAAATCAAAATAGAATCACCGAACTGAACCAAATTAAATTAACCAATTATTTCGGTTTTTAATTCGGTTTTTGTTTTGGCATAATTAGGTTTTCGGTATTTGATTCGGTTTTTTATTTCTAAAAGCCAAATAACCGAATAAACCATGTACAATACAATTTTTATAATGTTTTTCCCAAGGGCGGAGCCAACCGGGCCCGAAGTCTCAGGCCTAGACCATTGCAGGCCACAAATCTCGCAATTTACATGGTCCATGCCTTTGCGCATTAGTGGGGTTTTGTTGCCAAGCCCGAGTGGTCTGAGACCTGACTCCGCCCATAGTTCTTCCTAAAGCTACTAAATAATTCTTATGTTCTAATACATTTATGCATATGCTTGATATATCCATATGTTTTATTATGCTTATAATATATTCAGATGTTCTATTATGCTTATATTATAATGACATATGAATATTATATAGGATTATCACTACTCTGTGTTATAATATAAGAATGACTAAATCTAATCTATCTAGTGTTTATTCATATTTCGATTAACCAAAAATCCGAATTAATCGAACCGAAATATTTATGTTAATTGGGTTCAGTTTTTCATTTTGATCTAAGAAATTCGATAGTTAATTTCCAAAAACTAAATTATTTAAAAAAAAACTAAATGCCCACCCCTACAACCTGTGCATACTGTATATTTGGTAAGTAAGGTTCAATAAATATATTTTTAAAATATAGTAATTAAAATACGATACTAAATATATCAAATAGAACTTTAGTTCGGTATCGATAAATACCATATCTAACAAACTAATGTGAACGGTTCTTTTTTACTTATCGTTTTGGACATCGATACGGTTTTTAATACATATATTTAACTATTACTTTATTTAGTTATAAACTAGTAAATTATCACACAACTTTAACCATTACTTTGACAAATCTAGTGAAATTATGCTTTATACATATTTGACCATTATTCTATGTAATTATACCATATTCTAAAAATCATATTATTTTTTTTTGCCATATTGTACCCTAACATTATCTGCTACGTTATCCACATTGTTTATCTAAGCCATGGATCAACTTGCGCCGTAGACAACAGCATGGTGCTCCCAAGTGTCTATTTGTCTATTGTGCAGTCAATGAGTAGGGGTTCGTGTAGTATATTATATGCAGTGTGCTCTAGCTTTTAGCCACTCGTAATGTGCAAAACCAGCAGATGAAACCTAGATCTACTTTTACTTTCTTTTTTTCCCCTTTCTTTGCCCCGGCCGGCCTTTTCCCATTGGTCATACTCCTAACGTGCTAGTCGAATTCACTATTGTGAAAAACGGCTAACTCAGCTGATTAGTTGGCTGATTAATCGGTAACAGTGACTAGATCGTGATAAATAGCATAATCAAAGTGTAATTAATTCAACCGAATAATTAATTGACCGTATAATCCGATTAATTGGCCGTTTTCGTTTAGTTGTCCTTTTCCAGTTCAATCACAAAAATAGCCTATTTTATTCACGAAGTAAGTTAAATTAGTTTATAATATTATGTCAAAGTGTTCATAATATAGACAGAGATCGCCTGTAGTCCCGTGGGGAACTGCAACTTAACCAGCCTCCGCGGGACAGTTCGTTCCAAAATCGATGATTCGGATCTTTGGAGAAGCGGTCTTGCGAGGGCGATCTGATCGTATCTAGTGCCTGGCCAAGGCGATCCGCTTTTATCTGAGAGCGCAAGTGATCTCCGTCCTCATAATATAGTACCTTTGGATGAAATATAAACAATCAAATGGAAAACAAGTCTTGTAGAGTGATAATTTGCAATAACTTTGTTTGAATAAAATGTTTATAATTAATTGTAAATATAAATAAATATATCAACAGGAATGCATAATCATATGTTAAACTCTGATTAATCGGCCATATCACAATTAATGGCTTAGGGCATGTACAGTAGTATAGACGACAGCTGTCTATAATATATCTCCACATCATCTATAGACAACACTAAAAATAACTCATACAATGGATCGTCTATATAGTTGTCTGTAATGGTCTCTCATCTAAATAACAGACTGTCTATACAATGGTAGATAAAATAGAAAGTCATCTATAAGACCGCCTCATTAAATAGTAGAGCAATGACTTTTCTATCCTCATTCTCTCTCTTCCACATCACCTAAAATTCTAGATGACATGATCTTACAGACAACTGACATATACCATTGTATATGCCCTTAGTGGTATCACACCTATCCGTCGAGCATGTACCATATTTAACGACGCTGGTCAAAACAAATTGCCCACGATAGACGATACACTACATCTTTATCCAGTGGTGAGTGGTGACTAGTTCATATGAACTTACCTAGAACACTGCACCAGATGGCGATTCTGGTGAACCGTCCCCTGCGCGTGAAGACCATGGATATGGTTCGCTTCGCGCGCTGTGAGCCATCTGATAAATCGAGGAATGGTCGTCGTCAGTTCAACACAGGAAAATTAACTTACAGTGCTATGAAGTGGGGGCGATACTGATGAAGCTAACGGTGACAGCGCCCTAGCTAAGATCAATTTCGAGTTGAGGCCCTACTTGAAAAGCAGGTGCCCGATGAGATTTTTTGCACGAAACAATCCAGTTCCATCCAAATCCTACTTTAATCTACTTTTGAGATACGTGTGTTTCAAAAAGGGTCTAGCTAGATGGGTGGCTAGCTCACGGTGAAGCTAGCACCTTTGCTTCGAGAGAAGAGTTGGCGCACGGGATATGTCCATGGCGTTGCCACTCAGGTATTCTTTGTAAGGAGAGAAAGGAAGAAATTAATGATGAATTTGGTTGGGTGAACGAGAGGGAATCTGTACGGATAATTCAGGATAGTTTTTGATACATGCGTTACAGGACGGAATGATACAGATTTTAGGAATATTCTTTAAATATGTTGTACCATCTCATACCTCCAAATTATTTGAACCATCTTGTACCATCCCGTACCACTAGTAATAAAGTTTACCATACTAACCTTATCTATCCCACCAAACATCATCTCATACTATTCCGTACCTTTTCATCCAAGCAATCAAATAAAATCATGCATCATTCCATTCAGGTAATTAAACACGCTCCTAATACCATCTCATCTAAAATCATATCATTTTATTTCATTTATCCTCGTTCAACCTACAAAGGCATGTAAGTGTTGCGTGCAGGTTGTCCACGCGAGTCGGTCGAGCGCACGGTGGTCAAAGGCTTGGGGTGGACAAGGTAGCGGTCAAAGCGGGTGCTTGTCCCCCAGCGATCGATCTGCACGCGCGCCTCGGAATGCAATTGCGCCGCGTCGGGTGGGTCGAACCACCGCAACGTACGCAAACTCACCATCGGTTGGCTGGGAACGAGCAGGCGGCGGCTCGTACCGTCGTACGCGCAGGCGGCATCAACCCAGCGCACACGGGGCAATTTCCTGCGTCACACAAACTCGCCCTGTGCCTGTGTCCACGCACGAGGCTTTCACCATGCCATGAGCCAATCACGGACCGACACGCAGCAGCTGCAAGTACTGACGCTCTGCCAATCACATACCAACACGTACACGTAAGACTTCTCCCTAGGGATGGCAATGGGGACCCGTTCCCCGATCCCCGGCGGGGAATTCCTCTATTAGGGGACGGGTATGGGAAGAAATCGTCATGATGGATGGAAACGAAATTATTCTTTGGGGATGACGGGATGGGGACGGGGAGTTTTTTTCCCCGTGGGGATCCGGTTGGGGATCCAAATTTAGTTTAGTCCAATTTAGTTATTAGATTGCAAACATATTCTCTAGCCCATCATATTCATATTTACATAAATGGGACAACATAATCTTCAATGAATGCATGCATTCTTTTTTTCCTTGTCTATTGATATGATTTTAGAGTTAAAATGGCTATAAGCTCTTCTCTTGTGTGAAATTTTCGCGAGGATGGGTCCCCGACGGGGCCCCGATACCCGAACGGGGATGGGGATGGGGAGATTTTCTCCCCCGAGACGGGGAACGGGGACGGGGACGGGGAAAATTTTGGATCGCGGGGACGGGGACGGGGAGGCACTCCCCGACGGGGAATGGCCCCGTTGCCACCCCTACTTCTCCCATACCCTCGGCCCTCGATCCTCTGCTTCGACCCCCCCCAAAACCGAACATCTTCGGCTTAGATCCAGGCTAACGAATGGATCATACAAAATACAATATACGATCAAAGTCAAACGTACACGTGCCCCACTCGTACATCGCAACCGGACGATCTCGCATACTATTGCTAACGTTGCCGCCAAATCATATGAAAGATCAAATTAAACACGGTACTACTTTTTTTTGGGGAGAATTGGACGATACTAAATTATGGAGTACCACTTACACCATAGCCAGTCAATGATTTATACTCCACACCTTGGTAGTAATTAGTATTTAGTAAGTAAACTGCTAGCTAGTTCCGGAAGTCAGATGGCATGCAGAACAGCAGAATTGAATAAATTAGTAGCCCTCTGCACGACGAGCTACAGAGGCAACTAACAGGATCTTGAATTACTAATTGTCATTGTAACACTATATACAATATACTACCTCAAGATCTTAGAGCAAACACCACATGCTGTCAGCCTGTCACCTCTCACAACTTGCATTTCCTGAATCCCCTAAAAGGAACTTACATTTCCCGACTGCTGGTCCGTCCATCGGTCAGCCAGCCAAATCAGCAACCAAGACATCGTTACCATTTCCATTTAGTAGTGTAAGCCACGAATTGACTGTCCAGGATTGGACCCAGGACCAGAAGAGTATGTGATCTGTACTGGTTACCACTGCAGCTAGCTAGCTGTGGTCATGATGTTGTATCATGCCATGCATTGCCAGGGCAAGACAGGGCAAGCCATGCGAAAGCAACAGGGCCAACAGGCGAGAAGCTATTTTTGGCCCCCTTTTTTTTATCAGTTTGGTTACAAGAACGGTGCTTTTATGTTTATTCTATCAATATAAATATAAGTTGTACACATTTTAAACTAAATGAAGAGATAGGTAATTACTATCTACTCAAAGTGTAACTTTCAAAAAGAAATGTATAGAAGCACCACTTAAATTATAAATATGATCTTTTTTATTACAAAAATAGTGTTAAGCACCTACCGTGCTCTTTAACTACAGTAGATGAACTTGTTGTACTTTTATATCATGACAGGTGACACGTATCGTCCTTCGCTCTTTTCTATAATTGTAGGGATTTAGATTTACAATTTTGTTTGAATAGATATTGAATATACGGGTGATTTACAATTTCTATAATTGCTACTGCTAACTGAGAGTTGGATCGGATCATTTGGGATGATGGCACGCCTACACGAGTCCTCGCCAATGGGTTTGCCGGCACACCTGCCAAGCAGTCGCCTTTCAAATCTAAGCCCAGTTCTGCATTCTCGAGGGAAAATTTTGTTTTCTTCGGGTGTTCGTGGAGGTGTGACTTTTTTGAACAGCTATTTTTTCTACGCTAAAAAATAGTTATAGTTTTTTTTTACAAAGGATCAGCAAATAGTTACTTTTCCTCGGCAATAAGATTCTTAGGAAGCTTCTTCACATAATCAAAAGTAGATTGGTACACAAAATCAAAAAGTTATTATCCATTCGATTCTTAGAGAATTCAGAATCTGTAAAATCAGAAACTGTCACAAACAGGCTATATGTGACTTTTAGCTTATATCAAAAATCGCTTAATAGTTGAGCTATTTAGAGGAGCTTATTGACCTTACGAATGCTGCAACTGGCTTAGCCCTCTAAGGTTGTGTTTGTTTAGGCTAGTGCTAGAGGAGAAGCTGCTGGAGCTGGAAAAAGCTATTTGGCTCTCTGGAGCTGGATGAGGATGGCAATTTTTCATAAATAACAGTTAAGTTGTAAGAGTACCAGAGAAGTGGGATTTTCGAAGCTCACCAAATAGAAGCATCGTTTTCCTTGCTTCTCTCGCGTAGTGCAAATTGGGTTGGAGCTTCTTCTCTCCGTCGGGCTGAAAAAATACTGTTTGTTTTGGCTTATGATTTATAGAGGTCTAAAAGCCAAATAAACTCAAGCTCAAAGCTAAACAAACATACTCTAAATATGGCCAGCCTAGTTCTAGCGTTTCTAGGCTGCACACTTTTTCTTTTGTTTTCGCCTTTCTTGTGAGATTCCAAGTCCAGTTTCAGACTTACAGCAATTTCGAATCAAACGACGATCGGGCAGGAGTGTCAGGCCCTGAATTGAAATCACTGATTCAGACGTAGTCATCTCAATATTACTTTCGTGATCAGCCGTGGGCCGAGCTCGTGGCCAGACCGAGCTTCGGGATGAGCCTGAAAAAGCCTGGGCCGAGCCTGATGCCGACGCTGATGCTGCACGTTCCCGGACTGTAAACGCTTCGATGCACGATTTGGTCGCTAAAACATACTTACTACTTACTTCCCTGGCATCGAGTAGAACTAGGGTTGGCAATGGGAAAATTCTCACGGGGAAGCTCTTCTATTCTTGATCTCCGATAACCAAAACTTCTTTGTCTCGCCCTCGTCCCTGTATAATTCCTCTGTCCTCGATTCACGACGGTGACTAATTCCCGAAAATACTACATGAAAGATCACATACTACATGAGTGAATCACTAGAGTAATGGTGTATGTGTGATTGAAAGTGTGAGTGAGTCATTAGAGTAATTCATATTTAGCATGTTTATTAATAATGACCTTATATATATATATATAGAGAGAGAGAGAGAGAGAGAGGGGAAGCCTCTTTTCTACTCTCAGAAGTAGTTACTCCATATGCCGTATCTCATAATGTATGGAGTATCTCGTACAACAGAAGGTATGTAAGTATAGTATGCGAGTATATAAGATTAGTTATGTGGTATTTACATTTTTTAGAGGTGGTATGTATATTTTTTTAGACATACTCCTTTTCATGATCATATATAAAGGTATTTACAAAATACGCTAAAAACTATATACTCCTTTGCAGTTTTTTTCTTGTGGTTTATCTTAGAGTATCTTATATTTAGTATATAAGTGTAGCCTAAGTGATAAAAGAGTATTTCAAATTCGTTTAGGTGGTATTTCAAAGGTGGGAGTAACTACATCCAGGAGTAAAAGATATTTTTCATATATATATATATATATATATTCTTTTTCTTTTGAGAATGACCATTTGCTTTCACCTATTAGTGATAACGCGGGGGCAAAGACGGGAAAAGGTGGAACGTCCCCGACCCCGCGATTCTTGACGGAGGCAACGTTTTCTCCAATAAACCCCGGTAAGAGGAGATTTCCCCGTCACTGTCCCCTAACAGGGGAATTTCCTATGGAAAATAGGGATCGGGGCTATTGTCATCCCTAAGTAGAATGACGTGTCCAACTGAATTGAGTGAACCCAAGGATTCTACCTTGTATTCACCGGTCTTTTGCCCGAAGTTTTTACAAAAGATTGAATTAGTGGTGATGTACCTCTACCCGCAGATAGAATGTCGTGCGAATCCTTGTGGAACACTATCAACTTACCAAGGGCAACGCTTGAAACCCTCTCCATACCCCACCCGGCACTCCAATGGTTTTCACATCGTGGATTCTACAATCCACTCTCGAAAAACCTTTTCCCTTCTGCGCGATCCTTTCAGCGTCACAAGCAGCTGAAGCCATTTCGATCTGAGTGCATAATTTTCTATCTGTCACAGCACCAGCGTTATTCCGAAATGCCATCGTGTATGTTGTACGAGGCTGGCTCAATATCAGCAAGTATATGTTCCTCCTTACACAGTTGGCCTCTGCTGTCCGCCATCCTCGTCCATCGTTAGCTACCTCTCAATGCCGGTAGCAGTTCACTGAAATCGATGGTGTAGCTTGATCAACCCAAAAGGCCAAAACCGGTCGAATTCCACGTTGGACCTATCATCGCCATTGTTGAACACTGGGTAGCATGACTCGGGGAAATCAAGTTGTGAGAAATAAGTTTGACTAATCTTTTAGAAAGAGAAATTTAGATATATGACACTCCAAAAAAAATATCGACGTGTAGCGAATCCGAAAACAGACTAAGCGTTCACCGTTGATCATAACCCGCCAGTATGCCCATGAGTCATGACACAAACCAGCAGAGCAAATATATCTTGGCATCATCGCGATTACAAATTGCTCACTACTTTGTGATGCGATGCAGATTGCAAATTAACTCGCACAATTCCTCCTACGAGTAGCGGGTCCTAGGCGGGGGGTAGTAGTATGACGCTCGCGCCGCTTCTTCGGGGTGCCGTGTCCCCGGCGGAGGGTAGTAGGAGCCACCGGAAGGCGGCGGCGGCGATGCCAATGCCGGGTAGGTGATCGCCGTGCCCTGCAATGGCGGCGCGGTCGGTGGCGCTGTGTACCGTAATGCACGGTCCAGTGAGCTCGGCGTCGATCTTGGCAATACTGGATACTCAGAGCCTGACACTGGCGGCGGATAGCTGCTGGTCGGAGGGGGAAAATTGGGAGCCGGGAGCTCTGGGTTCGTCGGCGCCGGCGGCGGGTAGCCGCTCGGCGGTGGTGGTGGATAGCTTCCCAACGGTGGTGGTGGATAGCTGCTGATGTACTCTGCCGGAGGCGCTGAGCTGGCTGTACAAAGCGCCGGTGGTGGTGGATATGCGGCGGCTAGCGCCAGTGGTGGTGAGTAGCTGCTGTTTGGTGGGAAATTTGGCGCCGGAAAATGTGAGTCCATCATAGGCGGCGGGGGCGGCGGTGGAGGATAGCTGCTCGGCGGCAGCAAGTTTTGTAGCGGCGGGTACAGTGGAGCCGACACTGGTGGCGGTGGGTAGCTGCTGTTGTGCGGCGCAAAGTTCGGCATCGCCGGAGCTGGATACGCCGCACTCGACGGCTCCGGCCGAGGCGCGCAACTAAAGCACGGATGTTGCTCCGGCCGCGCGCCGTTTGGCGCCGGGTAGAGCTGCGGCTGCTGATACGCGCCGCCGCTGCTGGTGATGGCGTAGGCGAAGCTGAGCGTGCCATTGGGCTTGCTGTCGGGGGCGCGCAACTGGTAGCTCACGTGCCGTGGCACCGTGCCGTCCCCACCGCCGAGGTCGGCCACCGGCACGCAGGCCGTGCCGACGAGCTTATTGCCGAGGAGCGGCACCTGCGCCTTCACCTCGAACTGCAGCAGGCCGTCGCTCGCGCCCCCGCCGTCGAGGTCGAACGCAAACAAGGCGCCGTCCCAGTCCGGGTTCTCCCCACCGTCGGGGTCGGCGGGCGTCTTCTCCCGGCGGCCGCCGAGGGACACGGCCGCGTAGAGCGGCGGCTTCTGGAAGGGGACGAAGGACTTGACGCCACGGCAGGAGACGGACCTGACGGTGATGCGCCGGCCTGCTGCGGCACCGGCGGCCGACATGGCCGGCTTCTTGGACAAATACGCCGTTTCTTGTAGGATTAGAGCTTAGCTGCTTAGTATGTCGTAAAAAAATCTGGGCTGTGGCTAGGCTGTGTTGGATCTGGAGTGTTCAGGTTTTGATTTTGTGATATTTGGTTTCTTGGATCTTGAAGCAATTAATTGCAGATGTGACGGTGTCCTTGTTTGTTCGATCAGTTAGATGGATTTTTGTATCATTGCATCTCAGTCATTTCAGGCTAATAGTATCTACTGTTCTGTGTTCTTGCCTAGAATTTGACTCTCTTATTTTGTTTTTATTATATACAGATATTTGTTTTGGCAGAATTAAGAGAGAGTAGAGATTGCACAGTTGATTTTGTAATTTACCTAGGATCTGCAGAAGTTTTTAAAAATGGTTAAATATGCTATTTCAAAAAGAAGCCAAAACTGTAAAAAAATAATTGCTAGTTGAACAGTAGAAATCTTGTATTTCGTGGTTGGTTTAAGCATTTGAAAGTTCAGATTTGTATTACGGAGAAAAAGAAGTCCATAGCTTGAGATTATGTTGAGCTCATTCGCCAGCAAGAAGTTGATGGTAGACGTATAAAATCACTCAGATATTCCACTTGCCCTCAAATGATTAGGTTCCTTGTGCGTACTAACTTTTGACAAAATAGAAACAGAAAATTGTCCAATATCTGCCATTCCTCTTCTAACTTCCTCCTTGCATGAGTAAGGGTCTGTTTGGATCCATACAGCTAATAGTTAGCTGCTAAAAATTAGCTGGAGTGGATCCAAACACCCCCAGCTAATGGTTATCTCATTAGCTAGCCAAACCCAGCTAATAGCAGCTAATAGGTGGCATTTAACCAAAATACCCTTCGCGTCTACCACCAATAGCATTTAATAGCATAGATATTCTAGACAATAGCATCTATTAGCCACATATTAGCTAGTGGATCCAAACACCCTCCAGCTAATAGTTAGCTAGCTAATATTAGCTAGGAACTATTAGTCAGATAACTATTAGCTACTAATGGATCCAAACAGACTCTAACACATGCCATGAGCACACTTGTCTCTTTCCCCATTTTTCTTCTTATCCCACTTGTACACTCATTGGTGTCTGGTGTAGTGTGGCTGTCAGAGCCCACCACACGCCTGCAGGACTGCATTTGTCAACAAGAACAAAAGGCTGAGTTGGAAGATTCTTTTTTTAAATAAACGGCAGGAGCTCTACTATGTATTAAAGAAAGAATTTGAGAAACAGATAAGACTCCAATTACATCAGACGAAGAAGAAAAGAACGAAATCTACTGCCACACACGGGAGTTGCCGCTCCTGAAAGGCAGGACTTTACACATGCATCAAGTCCTGCCTTAATTCACCTACCCTTCGCCGTTCTCTAACACCATCCTTCGGGAATTTATGTCCTGAATGATACGAGTAAAATCTGCATCTATGGAAAGATACTCGTTGATGAAAATCCACGTGTTCCTTTCCTTCTATAGGTTTTATAGACTATAGATCATCATTTCATCGACCTGTTTGCGATCTGGACTAATCACTCTTATAGGAATGAGTTGGAAGATTTGTTTTGATGCAAAAAGTGTGAAGATTTTATCAGCCAGAGAGCAAGAGGCTTGCTTGACTTCCATGCACCGAGAGAACATAGGGCCATGCACCTGGGCCATGTTGTGGCAAAGAACCAACTTAAAAAGGAGAACTAAAAAAAGTTGCAATGTGATGAGCCAGAAGGTGATGCAGCAAGGCCCGTATTCGAATTTAGCACAGCCCAGTTAAACGGCCGAAGCAGCTTGTTACATACCTATACTCTCATTCTTTGAAAAATAGTGTAAATTGTGATGAAAAATTCTGAAAACATTTGTATGGATAGAGTACATTGTAATCTATCATTACAAAAAAATTCAAAAATAAATTCTACCTGTACATTTAGAAACAAATAATACAAGTTTTAGTAAATAGTAGCTCTTTATCTTCTTCTTTTATCTTGGATTTCTTTTTTAGTAGAATTTATCATCTTTGTTTGTCAATGCTAGATAAATTTGTATTTGAAATTTTGTGTAATGAAATACTATATCATGCCTTACCTACGCGTATTTTTTGTTTCGAATTTTTCGTACGTATCCATTTGTACCGTTTTTCAAAGTGCGAGAGCACGGGTAGACAGGAAATGTTCTCGCTGTCACGCACTGACGCGCCCTACCTCCAAAGTAGCGCAACACTTGCCAAAAAAATCTGAGACTTACATTTGAGCTTTCCACTTTCACTTTCAACTCACCAATTGAACAATTTTCCAATGAAAGTTTGAGAGGTTTCAGCTCAAAATTCGAGAAAAGCTAGCTTTCCAATTAGATGGCTTTAGAGTGGAAATTTTGGAAGGTTTCAACTAGAAAACACAAACCTTTTACTCGAGTTTAAATTTTCAATCAAAAAGGTCGAGTACTTTCAATTAGGAATCCAAATGGTTCCAACTAAAAAATCAAGCATTGTACTCGGAAATTTCATCTTCCCTGTGAACAATACGAGAAATTTCAACTAAAAAAAAAACCCGCAGGCTTCAACTCAATGACAAATGCTTTTAACCTTAGAATTTTTTTTAAATAATATTATTTTAATTCGAAATTGCGACATTAATACACGTATTTTAAAAATTACAGAGATAATATTCGGTCGCCAAACCGTTTGGCGATAATAGGATCGTCGCCAAACGGTTTAGCGATAATGGGAGTAGTCGCCAAACGGTTTGGCGACTATACCGTAATCCGTGGTCGGCCGGTGACGACCGTTGTCGCCAGTCGGGGAGTGGTCGCCACACCGCTCGGCGACTCTTCGAGTAGTAGCTAAACCGTTTGGCGACTACTAGTAGTCGCCGAAGGTGTGGTGACTACTAGTAGTCGCTCAACTGCTTGGCGATAATATCGTACATTTTTAATTTTTGAGTAAATTTTGTTGTGAACTGTTTATGCAATAATTGTTATATTAAGCAGAAAAAACTAAAAAACTCTTATCATGTAATAGACAGAAGAATTATTTTAGTTCGTTAGTGATACGATCTCACTTTCAGATTTTCATAGCCCGCATGATAGGCCGCATACACGGTCTAAAAAAGACGAAATAAATGAAGGCCGCCCACGCGAAGGCGGGCTACCACTTACGATAGGCGAGATAGCAAGACGTTCCTCCGGCATTTTGTTGCGAAGTCGGAAAAGGCACTTACGGCCATCTGAAACCACGGAAATCGTGGGCACTAAGGGTTTCGTTACCCATCATGACGAGCCGACACGGTCCAAAAATTACGGAAAAATTCTAGGGCGGGCTACCACTTACGTATGGGCGAGATAGCCGACGTTGGTCTGCCATTTGTTGCTAAAATCGGAAAAGGCACTCATGGGTAGAATCGAGAGCACGATAAAAATTAAATTGGACAACCACGACGTCGGAAAATTTTGAAATTTTTATGGAGGTTCCTGATAAATCAGTGATATTATCATAAAAATTTCAAATAATTTGAAGATCTGAACAATATTTTTAAATTAAAACAATAAAATTTGATTGTTATGAACATTTGAAAATTTCATTTTTATTGTTATGAACATCACAGATGTGAATTTTCAAAATTTTATGGTCGACAACAACTCATGTTATGAACACTTAAATTATTTGTTGAACATATATAAGGGCACATACAATCAAAGTTACGATGAGAAAATAAGCAATATATTAGATTATATTAGAAGGGCATTACAACAAGGATTTAAATTGCTTGATTTAACTAACTAACGAAAGCATCATTCATCATGGTGGAACAAATGATCGTTCCGCCTATCGAGGTACAAACCTGAATGATGTCATACATTTTACGCATATTACCCGACCCGCTCTAATTTTGGGATTTGTCCTCGGACACCGCTCAATCCCTACTACGAAAGAACTCCATAGGGTTCCGCAAGGCTCCCAAATTATCGCCGATTGGGTGGCCTATGCCGTGACGCCTCGGTGTATAAGACTTAAATTTTGGTTGTTCTTTATGTGGATTTCGCCTCCCATATGGGCATGTCATCCCGATTCCAGCGTCCCCTATGTTAATACCACCCGGTTCCGGATGGTCCGCGAACGCCGAGGATTTGTTGCATGGTGCGGACCTCGGCGGCCGCTTCCCTTGTCCCTTCTTCTTCGAGAGGAGGAACCTCTTGCGCCTCTCTTTGTGTTGGCCGTTGTCGGAGACATGCGAGGCGCCGCCTGCTTTCGGCTCGCACTCCACTATATGGTGCAGGAGGTGTGTGTTGGGCTTATGCTTGGACAACCGAAGCGTGCCTGCGATCAATGCAAGATGCCCTTTGGTGGTTGCATAACACCGTAGGCGTACTCGAGTCCGGCTTTTACGGCGGTAGTGGCACCACGGAGAGGGTTGCTCCCCGCTTATCCCATGCAAGTTGCTCGAGATGTGGGTGGTGCGCCTCGGGTCCACCCGTTGAAGTAGCCGCACGATTCATCCTCGGGCAAGGCACCAGAGAATCTCGGTCCGCTAGATCACCGTGGTAGGTATCAACCACTGCCTCCAGGCCATGTTCGCAAACGTCGGGGCTTTCGGGTGGCCCTAGAGGAGGTTCCTCATTTGACTTGTTGATGTTCGAAAGTGTCCTTTTGAACTTCTGTGTGCGATGAACTGGTTTAGCACTACTACTTTGTGAGTTTAACATGAGTATGTCGCATGAAACTCACCGATCGGTTGGCCCTTGCACACCGCCCCGAGCTCTGTCGATCTAGAAAAGGACATATCTGGCGGCCTCTCCCCGGTGAAGTTCTCGGCGAAGCGGGTTTGGCGTCGTGGCGCTTGTAGAAATTTCAGAGTCGCGTCGTTCGACCACGATCCATTGAAGAAGCAACACCGCCCTTGTCCCGAGAAAAGAAAGAACGAAGCATGAGATGGTAGTGTTACCCTGTATTGTGTGGACACCAGTAGGTTTACCTCGTAGGTGCGGGCACAGCATGAGTGAGCGGCGCCGTCCGCTCCATGGGTAGATTGCTCCATCTTCGCGGTGAGTTGCAATGATTTGGGTCGGGCAACTCCGGCAGAATGGGCGCCGACGCCATCGCATCCGGATATTCGGGCGGGATGACTTCGCTGTCAAGAGGCGACGTAGAACGACATTGTGTCCTAATTTGTGTAGATTCACCGACGTTGATTGGCCGGTTTGGTGTGTTGGATGTCTACCCTTCGCCATGTTTTATAGTGGTGGTGAGGGTTACTCTGCACGACGTGTCACCCATCATCAAAGCCGCGTGTTGTCGCTTTCATCTGGCGCGGGTGCGGCGGTTGTCGTCTCGGTCTGGCGCGGGTGCGGCGTGTTGTCCTCTCGATGAAAAGCGGGTGCGGCGTGTTGTCGTCTCACCGAGCAACGTGGTGCGGCGTGTTGTCGCTTCGATCTGGCGGGGTGCAACGTGTTGTCGTCTCACCAGAGCGGCGGGGTGCGGCGTGTTGTCCTCTCACCAAAAGCGGGTGCGGCGTGTTGTCGTCTCGGCCGGCGGCGTGGTGCGGCGTGTTGTCGCTTTGATCTGGCGCGGGTGCAACGTGTTGTCGTCTCAGCCAGAGCAGCGTGGTCCAGAGTGTTGTCGTTTGACCAAAAGCGAGGTGCGCGCGTTGTCGCTCTCTACCCGAGGCGTGGTCCGAGTGTTGTCGTTTGATCAAAAGGGGTGCGAGTGTTGTCGTCTCTGCCCGAGCAGCGTGGTGCAGCGTGTTGTCGTGTCTGCCCGACCGAGTTTCGTGAACTAGTAGCGCAGAAAACTGAACTAACTAACCCTATTCAGCGGCCTTTAGAATTACTCGTATAAATACAGATGTTGGTGTGACTAGCTTTGGAACCAAGTTTGGACAGCCATATCACACGAAAATATTATAATTAAAGTCTGCTTAACATGTAACATACAGATACATGAAGATATGATATCTGAAAACCACTTCGAAAGACATGCGTGACCAACTCGCCTTTGCACTAAATTAACTACTTCGCAAGAATAGAGTACAATACAAGAACGATAGCCACATATACAATCTTCTCTAACCATTTCATATGATCTAAAATGCGCTCCATCTTGAACATCAAGATGTTCACCTCTCCGCTCAAGCATAGGGTCCATCCTCTCCTCCATAGAAGGTCACTTTGATCCTCTCGTGGTACAATGGTTGTAGGACGCTCCATCGAGGTGTCCATGGTGTCCGCCCACTGGAAATATTGGCACCCTGCAGTCTACGTGATGACGTAAATAAGCATTCAGGCCGTGGGAAGAAATGAGATATCGCAGAACAACTACACAACTCGAATAGAACAAATAGTGTGCACAAGAAAGAATCAAACTAGCTTTTCACTTACAGAGAAAAAAGGGCACTTGTAGAACACTCGCCCATTATTTTCACGAGTGTTAGCGTACAACACATTAGCTTGCACGTGGCAGTTGGGACATTCGACCTGTCTTGTATTGGCAAGTGCACGAGCCCTCCGATTCTGAGCTCGCCGCTTGAGACATAGTCTTTGGGGGCAAGGAACGGATGAAGACGAGGATATGTGGAACGATTGCGGGGTTTGGGGAAGAATGTTCAACGGAAATCGAGGTGCTGCTCTCCCCTCGGAGAGTCCTCTTATAGGCACGCCCCCTCCGCACGAGGACGCCCTAGGCCCCCGCCCGATCCACCTCGACAGCACGCCTCCCCTTTACACGGGGCGTGGTCGGGCCTCCCGAAGATGAACGAGGACGTCTCCCCTCGCACGAGGACGCCCCGTGCCCCCCACGCCTCCCCTTTACACGAGGATGTGGGCGGCGCAGAAGACGAACGAGGACGCCAGCCGCTTCGTGGCCTCGCCGAGAAAGCCGCTTCGCGCGGCGTGTTGTCGAATCGATCTGAAAAAGTGGGCTGCAGCGTGTTGTCGAATCGGTCCGAGAAAGCTGCAACGTTCGCGTTGTCATGTCGCATTGATATCGGAAAGGTAAAAAAAGCGTGAACATCACTATTAACATTGTAAAACAGTACGAACAAAGTAACAAAGCGAGAACAACACTCTAAACAATGTAGAATAGTACAAAGTAAGAACAAAAGTAGGACAGCAGCCTATCAACGAGTCCCTAGTCGGCCCCACCCCTCCTACGAGGCTACGACGACCCTCTTGACCTCGTCTTGAGGCGATTACATCGTCAAGAGGGCGAGGTGAAGCGCTGCGATGGCCCCGCCGCTTCCTCGCGATGGCACCGCTGGCCGTAGTCCGGCGGTCAGAACGCCGACCGGCCGACGGTCGCGGAGGCAACGATGTACCGAAGGTACCGAACTCCGCGCGGAATCGTGTTTGCAGGGGCGGTGCGTGCCTCGTGTTTGTCGGGTGCGTCGCTTCTTGTCGGTCAGAGGCAAGATTAATCGCGGCACCAATAAGAATCGGTCGCGAAGAACTCCCGCCGACGTGGCGGGAGGAGTCGTGGATCGAGAGAATCGGCCTCCACCTCAACGTAGTCTACGCGTTCGGATAATACCTTTTAATTGTACTTACGTGATGCAAAAACTCAACGTAAGTAGCTCGACTTACCCGGGCGTGGGGACCATGGTGTGGCGCGGTGCTCGCCAATGGACCTCCACCACGCTGGGCCCGGAGGCAAAGGAGTGTGGAAGCGCACTCGCCTCCGCTGTAACGAGGAGCCGGGTCGCCAGGGGTGTGTAGGCACGCGCGGCGTCTCGAGGTGGCAGGTAGGTAGCGTCGACGCGTCGACAAGAACCCAGCTCCACGATCTGCCAAAGCCGGCCACCATGCGTCCCGAGGCCTCGCCATCTCGTCCCAAATGAGATGGCAACTCCGCCCCGTGCTGGACAAGACACTAGACCCGTGCGTGTGCGGCTCCTAGCGTGGTCCACCGCCACACACGAGAAAGTGATATGCATATGGACATAGCGCCAAGAATACACAATGTAATTTACAAAATTAATACTTACCATGCCGCATGGCCGCTCTACGCCGCTCGGGTACAAGTCACCACGCTAGGAGCGTCTGCACAGTCGAGCCTCCTCCACCAAGAGGAGGCGACGCACGCGTCCGGCACGCATACAGTGCAGTATCGCTGGTGGGACGAAGTCGTCAGAAGGTGTGGCCTCATCGACGACGTCTTCTTCTTCGACCCATCAAGGCCACCATGGCTCCATCCTCTCAGAGCAAGGTGGGCGGAGCTCTTGGAGGGCCATGGGTGGCGACCAAAAAGAAATCAAATTATTAGACATACGACGTAACTATTTCACATATTTTAGGTCGGCTAACTCACGTGTGTCTCGCCGTGATACACGATCCCCCAAGGAACAGGGACCGGTTGTCGAGGTCGGCTGTTCGAGGACTCGGTGCGGCGCGTAGTCCTCCACGAGACGTCGAAGACGATCTTCCTCGTCGTCGACCAAGAATCGTGGTCCCTATAGCAAAGCGCCGAGCCCAGTCTGCGCCGGCTCGCTGCGTGCACGGCGCTTCGCTATAGGGTCCTGCACCACCGCTTCCGCTGCGGTGGTCGAACGCCTCCGTGAAGGAGTAGTACGCCGAACGTACCTGCACTCCCGCCCACTGTGGCTGCAAAAGGAAGAAAATATGTGTAAGCACATGCGACTGCAAATACAATTTCATAAATGCAATTCAAGAAAATAATTACCCGTCGCCGAGTCCAAAGCGAGCCCACGGCCGGCGGCCGATGTCGCCGCCCGTACATCTCGGCGGTGTGCGGCGCGGAAGACTAAGGGTCGACCCATCGAAGCGCCGAACGACCAAAATTTGAGAAGTAGAGGCATCGGTCGGGTTGGCGGCCTTGCTCGACTTCACGCACGCGTCGCAAAGGGCGCGGTACGTGCCAACAAGAACCGCCGAACCCCAGGACACCAACGGGACTGGTGCAGGTCGGCGGCGTCGCGATAGCCCGTGCGTAGGCTATCCACCATGCGTCAACGCTGTCTCCGTGTGTGGTCGTGAACATGACCATCCCAAACAACCAAAGCAGATAGGCCTCGAAGTGTCGGTCCACCTGGTACGGCGTGGGGTCCGCCGCCATGTGCTGCACCTGTGACAATTAACGTATAGTAATATGTTAATAATGTTACAAAAAATTAGAATAACATATACACGTACAAGCACTCACCGCAAACTGGGCTAGCCACCTCCTCAACGGCCCGTGCTTCTTCCTAGCGACGGGTATCGCCGGGTCAGTGTGAGCCACTCCGGCGAACCTCTCCTGCAGTCACTGCCACTCATGAGAGCCAACGAGGGTTCGACGGTGCCCAGCCGACGGCAACCTCAGTAAGCATGGCGACGCCCCGCAGAGTGACCGCCACCTCCCGAACAGCAGTGGAAAGTGTGCGTCTCCGGCGCCAACGGTCCACCAGACAAGACAAGAGGGCTCGGCCGAACGGAAACGCCGTGGCCGCTCGGACCGTCGTCGCCCTCCGCAGATCCTCGGCCTCGGCTTGACCACGTCCTCGGTGAGGCCTCGATCATGCGAAGCGAGGAAGCAACCCAAAGACGCGCCAACCTATCGACATGTAAATTCAATTGTTAGAAGAAATGCAATTGTGCGAGCAATGAAACTTGTAAATGTAGTGCAACTCACCGGGCGAGAAGGTGGGTGGAGCCGCCAAGGTCTCGCCGCACACGGACCAGCAGAGGCACGCGTCGCAAGGCCCGTGTGGTGTGGATTTAACGCACGGTGTCGTCGGTCCAACGAAGAGTCAAGGAGTGACTCGGGCTCGGGGTGCTCCATCCCTGCAAGTAAACAGGAAAACAGTACAATTAGTAATGTAAATCAAAAGACTGAACAGTACGACAAACATATTACGCAATTCAATAGAAAAACATGACGAAAGGTACAATCGTAGATAAAACGATACACGTTACAGAATTCAATACAAATTACATAATTCACTACATAAACATGATGGAAGGTCCAACATACTCGCAAATACCTAACATAGGATAAAACGGTACATATTACACAATTGAATACACATTACATAATTCAATACATAACACTAATGGCATTGCGTTGCTTTGTGCCCGTACTCACCGTGACCGAGAACACCTCCTAACAGGCCACCCACTTCAGATTCATCCATGTCATTGCGAATCGCTTAGATCGTGGATCGCCACCGCCTGGTGCACATCTCCGCAAATTTGCATCCGGTAGACATATGCGCACATCTGTGTTAATGGTAGTGAAATCACCTTGTGCTCAAAAACCACGGAACTCACCGGACCAGGTATTGACAGCATGACCCTTCAAGTAGAAAGTGGACACGATATACGCGTGTTCATCCCAATTTGCCCACAAGCTGCGATCACATGCGGCGGGGAATATGAAGAAGTCTTGGCTTGTTGCGGTGCATTCACACCATCCAAAGGCCCCTTGGCCTAAGTTAACCTCGTGTGTAATAACCGCCGTGTCGGTTCCCAATCCCCTTTACACCGGAGAGTCACTTGAAGCAAGATTGCTCGATGACTCGGTTACGCACCATATGCAACCGAGCTTTCTTGGTGCGTTCCTCCATGTAGGCCATCATCCGCACACAAGACGGGCGTTTGCAATGTCGTGGCATGCAAGATACCTCGCATGCCTTTTTCGAAGTACCCAACGATGCCGCGTGCAAAGATGCCTTCCAGATGGCCACAAGTGGTAGCGACGCAGCCTCGATGACCCAATTGTAAACCTCGGCTATATTCGTTGTCATGACACCGAACTCGTTCAAACATATCGCTTACCACGATAACTCTAATTGTTCAATCGTCACGGCTATGTTAATTTAGTATACTAACTGGCGCCCAAAGGTCATGGAGCAATGCCCACTTCTCCAACGGCTCGCCTCTATCCAAGTCGAGAAACACTTAATGTTTCTTGACGATCGTCTCCTCAAATTTGGAGGATCGAGCGCCCGAGGGGTGATAGCCTTTTGGGTGGGCAATCGTTCGGCGTTCTTGGTTGCTTCTTGACTCTTCAATCAGGCGGTAGTGTGCTTGTCCAACTCGCCAATATCGCGTTGAACTTACGTGCACGGTTCGCTTGCATAACCTTTTAAATAGGTTCATCGACTTCTTACTCTTGAACCGCTCAAAAATTTGCTCCCAAATGTCTCATGCACCACATGCTCGCATGTCACGCCATGGAAAAGGCTCATCAAGGTCCTCCTCAGAGTCTTAATTGCCAAATGATACCTTTATGGCGGTCATGGATGATGCACACGCTGGGCGATCACGAACTACCCGAACTTCAAATGTCCGAAAAACCACACCACTATCCTGCTCTCACCCTCAACAAATGCAAAGGCCAATGGAAGTATGTGGTTGTTCCCATCAATTGCAATTGCCGTTAGAATCGCCTTTGTATTTCCCGCTTAAGAATGTACCATCGACGACAAAGAATGGACGGCGAAGACTAATGACGCAATGCAAGGACCCAAAGTGAAAAGAAAGCTCGACGAAATATCGAGACCCGTTACCATCCGCTTCACTTTCTTCAAAAGCGGTGTGCGTGCCGGTTGGTTTGCTTCAAGACATCAAGCACACGAGGTAGGTTACAATCTGAAGCCTCATATGTGCCAAACCTCTTCTCTAATGCCTTTTGCTTCGACGCCAGAGCCATCGAGTAACTTATCCGGTACTTAAATGTTCTCAAAATTGCTTTCAATATAAGAACACTCAATGTCCCGCTTCTCGATGATCTCATTGAACATCACGCTAGCGATTATACCGCATTCAAGTTGCGGTGTTTCACCGTAACATTTTCTAGTCTCGCATGTGTGCCCATCTACTCGTGATGCAATCCAAAATGTCTCGCACTTCGCTTGTAAGCATGTACTGAATTCACATCCTTCGGTTCGCACTTCACTGTATCTATCTCGATCGACAAAACAACTCGAACTCTCTCTGCTGCGATAGTGCCCACAATTTCACCGCCAACTTCAACTCGTAATTGTTTGCGAAAACTTGATTCAAATTAACGGCATTGCTACCATACTCCCAACGCGACTCATGCCCCCACAAAACTTCCATACTAGCTTTGTTTTTCCTGCTCCACTCGTCGTGATGGGTACATCCGCTGCCCAAAGATACTATGCATTTCATCATCTCCTCCTCTTCCTCATCTTCGCCGATGTCATCATCACACTCCAACATTTCAGCTTCATCTTGCCTCGCCATATGGTCCACCAACTCCAATTGATCAACAATTTGCTCGATTTCCTCCTTCATCTCGCCTCGACCTTCGCGCTGTCTTGCATCCTCGTTATCATCTTCCGCCGCTACCTCGGCCGCCACCACTACTGAACTTGTTCATTTGAGTCGACGTCTTTGCTTTCGCCCACGCCGCTAATAATCACCTCTTCTCTAGGGCACGCTTTGCACCAAAGATTACACATTCAAGGCTAGATCCCTTGCACCACCTTAACCATTTCGCCACAAGTACGTCCGATCTATTTTCTTCAACTCCCACAGAGCCGGGTCACCCTTACTACGCGCGTGAATACGACTTGAATGGTAACAGAGTAAACACTTGCATCCAAATAAAAATATTTGGTCAACCAAAGCTTTATATCACGGATGCTAACTCTATCAGACATAAGTGTTCCGCCATTGTGACCGCAAAAAGCCGCTCAAATCAACACTATTCGCCTAATTTTTATTTCACCATCGCCATAATATACCCTAAATTTCATCAAGATCCGACATTATCGCGATTTACATAAACAAAATTAATTTCTATATCACCACTAATGTTTAATATCACTAGCTAAACAAAATTAATTTTTATATTGCATCAATATCTAAATTAACGATTCCCTCCTAAATAAGAAAATTATCATGCCGACATTTTGTACGAACAATCTAAAATCGCTATATTGCATCAAAATCTAAATTCTCTAATATTGCATCTAAAATTTCTAATATCGATATTGCATCAATATCTAAACTCTCTAACATTGCATCAATATCTAAAATCTCTAGTATCGACATTGCATTAATATCTAAAATTTCTAATATTACATAAACATCGATATTGTATCAATATCTAATATTTCTATTATCTCAAAATTCTAATATCTAAAATCTCTAATATCTAACATTTCTAAATTCTTAATTTTCTAATATCTCAAATTCCTAAAATTTCTAAAATCTACAATTTCTAACATTCCTAAAATTTCTAAAATTTTCTAATATCTAAATTCCTAAAATTTCTAACATTTTCTAATATCTAAAATTTCTACATTTCCTAATATGACAAAATATCTAAATTATTTTACACTACACAAATTTAATAACAAAATTAAAAAATACATTTTTTCTTTTTTTCTTCCTCCTTCCTTCTTCCTCCTCCTCTCCTCCTCTCTCTCTCTCTCTCTCTCTCTCTCTCAGCGATCTCTCTCTCTCTCCCTCCCTCCAGCCTCGAAGGCCTCTCCTCTCTCTCTCTCCTTGAGGCCTCTCTCCCTCTCCTCCGCCCGCCTCTCTCTCCTCCTTCCTCTCCCCTGCGCCGATCGCCTCACCGCCGCCTTTTTTTTTCGCATGAGCGAAGCGAAGCCTGCATTTGCCGTGCTTCGCCGAACAGTCATTCGAAGAAGGTCGCCACACCGCTCGGCGACTATCGAGTAGTCGCCACACCGCTCGGCGACTACTAGTAGTCGCCGAACGGCTTACTACTACTCAAGAGTCGCCGAGCGTGTGGCGACCACTCCTGACTGGCGACAATTTGGTCACACGGCCGACACGCTGGATTACGGTATAATCGCCAAACCGTGTGGCGACTACCTATTATCGCCAAACCGCTTACGACGACCCTATTATCGCCAAACGGTTTGGCGACCGGATATTATTTCTGCAATTTTTAAAATACGTGAATTAATGTCGCAATTTCGAATTAAAATAATATTATTTTTAAAAAAATTCTTTAACCTTACGATATTGTTTGTGTGGGAGGCGTGAGGACTGAGGACCCGGCGGCTCACCGACGGCAAGGAGGCGGCACTCTAGGAGCGACGCCGAACAACTTCCTCGGTGTGGCCACCCGCGGCGCGACGGCGATGTTTTCCGGTGAGGCACATGTGGCAGAGGCTGAGGCGAGGAGAGGAGTACTGTAGATGTGGCGGCGATGGCTTCAAGCAAGACTCCCTCTCCGTCCCGCCGGTGGTGGCCGCCACCTGACGCTCATGGTAGCACGGACCGCAAGGAGGTCAGGGAGGAGTGGAAGCAGGCCATCGGAGGAGGACGATGATGTCTGGGCCGTTCCTACAGAGAGGCGTTCCGACCAACTTGCGCGTGGAGCTCGCAACGCGATTAGCAAATTCGCTGATCCTCTCCTCGATATACAGTACTAGCAGCTAACACACTTGTCCTTGGTCAGCTAACGCCATAGGAGAGGTTAATTTCATGCATGCCTTGATGTGAAATAATTCTATTGTATTGTTTCGCTAGCTGTTCTTGGTCAGCTCGATCAAAACCATCTATTGTCTCTTGCCTACTTTCAGGGGATGGATTCTTCACGTACGAGAGAAGCATCAAATCTGCTTTGTTCTATTTTTAGCCGTACTCACTTCTCCTTTCCTTGCACCCCAATGGCAACCACAATGTGCTTTACCTCCTCTTATGGATAGCACCGTGTCTCCGAATCTATGGGTAGCACATTGCCCTCCTCCCTCCCTCTCCTCTCACCTCACCCCAATTCTGGCCGTTCTGTAAGGGGGGGCCCATGCGGCTGAGGTGACGAGTGACGACGCGGCGCGGCGATCACCGGGGCACCGGAGATGAAGGGGAGGACGCTTTTCAAGGGCCCTCTCCCCCGCAGCCACGCCTCCGACACCTCCAGCTCGGCCGCCGTCGCCACCCACCGCCTCTACCAAGTCTGGAGAGGAAGGAATGTACGATGGTTAAGCTCCCCAATCCTCGCTCGGGAATAAACGGAGAATTTGTTCATGAAATAGTAAAACGATCACGAGGCGGCGGATATTGGAATATAATGGGTATAATCGTTGTGTTGTTGGTTCGATTTTCCGGCAGAAATTCCTCCTGGGCGGGCGGCTCATCTTCGGCCCGGACGCCAACTCCATCGTGCTCACCGTGCTCCTCATCATGACGCCGCTCGCGCTCTTCGTCGCCTTCGTCTCGTTCCGCCTCGCCGACCTCATCGGGAAGCCGCTCGGCCCCCTCGTCCCGGCGACGGCCATGGCCGTCGGCGCATTCGTGAGTCCGCCCGTGACACAACCTGTCGACGATCGATCCGTACCTCCATTGATTTCTGGAGCAAATTAAGCACGAAATTAACACAACCTCATTACGGATCGACCGACACGCGTGCATGCAGGATGTGATCGTGCTGGTGCTCACGTCGGGGCGGGACCCCGGGATCATCCCCCGGAACGCGCGGCCGCCGGAGCCTGACGACGCCCAGATGGACAGCGCCGCGTCCCCCGCAGCCGGATACGGCGGCAGCGGATCGTCGGGGTCGCTCCCGCCGACACGAGACGTGTACGTGAACGGAGTGGTGGTGAAGGTGAAGTACTGCCACACGTGCCTGCTCTACCGGCCGCCGCGCTGCTCGCACTGCTCCGTCTGCAACAACTGCGTCGACCGATTCGACCACCACTGCCCCTGGGTCGGCCAGTGCATCGGCAAGGTACACGACTTCCGAGGCACACAGATTGAACTGTCGCGACAAGCGCCCGATCATTTCTTTGTCATGTGGATTGCAGAGGAATTACAGGTTCTTCTTCATGTTCATCTCGTCGACGACGTTCCTGTGCCTGTACGTGTTCGGCTTTTGCTGGGTGAACCTGCTCCTCATCGCGCGGCTGTACAACTGCAGCCTCGGCCGCGCCGTCGTCGAGTCGCCGGTGTCGGGGTTCCTCATCGTCTACACCTTCGTCACCGCCTGGTTCGTCGGCGGCCTCACCGTCTTCCACTCGTACCTCATCTGCACGAACCAGACGACGTACGAGAACTTCCGGTACCGCTACGAGAGGAAGTCGAACCCACACAACCGCGGCGTCGCGGCCAACTTCGCCGAGATCTTCCTCTCGCCGATCCCGGCGAGCAAGAACGACTTCCGGGCCAGGGTCGTCGTCGACCCCGCGGCGCTCTACTTCGGCCCGCCGTCGGGGCAGTACTCGCTGGGCCCGCTCTCGTCGGAGTCCAAGCTCAGCTTCAACACCAGGGGCAGCCTCAGCTTCGACATGGCCAAGGCCAGCTTCGATCTCGACTACTCCGCCAAGCGCACCAGCGTCACCTCGTCCGACTTCGGCGACATATACGGCGGCGGTCTGGAGGGCGCGCTGGAGCGATGCGCCACGCAGCAGCCGCGGCACTCCATCTTCGGCGGTGGCGGAGGAAGGGCGAGCAGGAAGGCGGACGACATGGAGGCGATGGCGACGGAGTTCGGGATGGAGTACGGCGCCGCCGCCGGCCGGCCTCGCGAGAGGGAGTTCGAGGCTGTGTGACCGATCGATGCGTGCATGATCATCTCCACGTGGATTCTCGGGTGGGGCTGCAATTCGCACGTGTTTTTGGCCGGCTTAATCCTTGTGTTGCATAGTAGTAGAAGCTTGATCAGCTTTAATTTCCCCCCTCCTGTGTTGCGTTGCAAACGGGATGGTGGTTTTCGTAGCATTCTACTACTTGTCATTGTAGATCAAGGTGATGTATGACATACTACATATATACGCACGTACGTACATGAGATGGTGTCTGGAACGAATTGAACGATGTTTAGGAACATATATCGGTGCCTCAGCTATATCACTCTATATATAAGTAGCATGAGGAAGCTGCCTTTGCAATTTCTTATCCGTTGGAATATATCAGACAGTGCCCAACCTACTTGCCCCTTCCATGGTACAGATGCGCGCTATTGCCTATCGGCAATTCGGCAAGCAACCATATGCATAAATTAACCTAGGTTAAGAGAGTTACTAAATTCTAATGCATCTATTCAGAGTGGGAAAATTAAGCACTAGCAGTGACATACAATGTTGCAGTGAACCTACAATATTAATTAACAACGATCAGCTTTGTAACAGAAGAAAGATAGGTACTACATATTTGAGTAATCTGATTGCACCTTTTCTCTTTGGCAGGCATGCCAATATGAAATGCATGCAGCTATGCAGAGCTCCATGAGCGGCAGGCAAAGCATGGCTATCTGTTGGCCTTCTTTTATTCTCCTGTAGTTTTCTTGTTACAATTAAGTGAGGTCGTTGGTAGTACATGTCTATTACAATAGTTAAGAAAATATACCACATATTTACACATATATCCATCCATTTCTTGCTCGTTTTGATGTAGTGTTATGCAACCCTATCCAATGGTAAGGATTAGAGTTATCCATTTTTAAGAATTAGTTTGGCGTTGCTGTGGAAAAACTTCTATGTAAATCATAAGGTCCAAGCAAATAATCTAATTCACATAGCAATGAATGAAAAATCAATTAACTCATCTACTTATTCGTATGCCACCTCACAATCCAATTAACAAAGCACGGACAACTCCAGTTGCTATCTTGGTTGGTTCATGAGCTGGTTGATGCATGCAAATTAAAAGCTTGTTTAGGACTGCTTTAGCTTCAATTTCTCCCCTCTAAAAGCCAAAAGTTGTCACAAAACGGCTGACTTCTTCACAGCAGAAAGTCAAAAGCCAGCGATCCATTTATACTAAGAGAAGCCAAAAACTGAAAGACAGCCTTGGATGGCTTCCCATGACTCCAAGAGGGTAGGTTCCGACTTTCCTTAGAGTTATGTAAAAATTACCCATCTTATACTAGGTATAAAAGCTCACCGCCCTCTCTATTTTCCCACCCACCCGCGCCACTCCGCCCCCATGCCCCCGAAGACACTGGCTTGCTTGGCTCCCTTCTCCAAGGCTTTCTTAGTACTTAACTCTTGGCTATCCTACATGCATGGTTAAGTACTTAATCGGTACTTAATCATTCCCGACAGCGTTCCATGGCAACATGCATGCACAGAATTAGTAATCGGTACTTAACCATGCATGTAGGATAGCTAGATGAATTAAGACATGAAGCCTCCAACTGCAAGAGATAGCCTTCGAGGGAGAGAGGGATCCAAGAAAGCCGTGCCGCTTATGATCGCTTAAAGAGTTTGAGGAGTGGTGAACACTGCTGAATATGTGCAAAACACATAGAAATTGAAGCTAAGTTTGTAGTAGTATATATAGCGTTGAGAAAAGCTACTATACATGCATTAAACTAGTGTGACCAAAACAAAAGGAACAACAGAATCCTAAATTAAAATCAAGAAAGAGATAATTTAACATTGGAGTGATAAAGTAATTAATGTAGACTCAACTAACTGCTCAGAAAGTAGAAAGGGACATAAAGGCCTTGGCAGGAGAGCTTTCCCTCCATTAACTGTAGAAAACTTGGATATAGTACAATGTTATCTTCTTTTGACCTTTTAGCCAAAATTGCTAAGGATGGGATGTCCTATCCATGTTAAACAAAGGATGGTTGTTAGTGGTGGTCAAATTGAAATGTTGCCAAAGTTGTATAAAATGCTGAAGTACATGGAGCTACATGCATGCAGTGTCAGTTTGGATCATATAAACATAGAAAATAAGCACATACAAAATTATAGAGCAAGGGGCTGCTTTGGATCATACATAGCTGACAATGTTGTTCTGATCCTAGCAATTGGATAATAACATCTGCATAAGTATAAAGAAGTACATATGCACCAACATCATTCACCAACAGATAAACTCATTCAGCAACTAGACAAGAAAATCGCAAACTGCAATCAATCGATTGTCGCCTTACAGGCACAAGTGACCCTTTGGTTCCAAGAGAAGCCTTTTGGCTTCTCCACCAATATAAGGAGCACTAGGGAAAGATCCATAAAAAAACTTTGGAGCACAATTGGTAGGATAGGTGGTTGCTCATCAGCGTCAGCATCTCTTGAGGACTTCTTTTGCTGCTCACCATATCTCTGAGAAGTCCATAGCAGATTCTTGCAGCTAAGAAGGGAAAATGTACAGCTTAATAACCTAGGAAGGAATTAGAAAAAGAGCACATCATTAATAGGTTTTGCTCCATTTTTCAACTAGGAAAAGGAGATTGCTTGTGATCACAAAAGGGGAATTAAAAAGAATGCATTAACTGGATTTGCCATTTTAAACAGAGAAAGAAGTGCATAATTCATTTATATATATGATGGACAACAGAAAGGAAACAACGTCAACTCTACAACAAGTGGAACTTCATTTGCAAAAAAAAAGGATAAATAAGAAGGTAAATCACGAGGCTTACTCCCAGAGGAAGAATATTTATCTTTTGCAACCTATGGATAAGGTTACAGAAGAGTGGCAAATAAAGAAGAACGAAAGATGCATCAGGACAAGTCCAGGATTAGCATAGATATTCCTTTGCACTAGTAAAAGGTGTAGAGCTGTACAAAATGCAGTGAATAATGATAAAACTGAATACGGTTCTTGTCAACGCTCTTACAAATTACCTTCACTTTGTTGGATAACCCTTTCCTTCTTTTCTAATCGAATAACTGAGAAGTATTGATATCAAATTTATGAAATTATGCAGATGAGAACCTAGCATCATAACCCCTATGGCATGTTATTCTGAATAAAACTCTATGCTCAAAGCCATGCAAAGTTTCTCCACTTCTAGTCTATAGTCTGTGCAGTTTCATAGTCGATAGTAGCACTTATAAATATGTAATATGTGATGCAGGCACCTAACATCATCATGAGGTCACCAGTATAGCTCCCTCCACCATTTCTTAATTTTTCACTTTGTTTTAAAATCTGAGCGATCAATCTTGGTGTTTTCTAAGATGAAGAATATGCAAGGCCGAATCATCCAAGAAGAGCTGCGGTTATAGGCAAAAGGTATGTAAATGGAAGATTCAGTATCACAGCAATAGAGTTGAACAGCCGGAGTAGCATGTTTCAGCAGTATATATAATCACCATTAGTTGGAAATTGACAAGAAAATTTTTGCAACGAGCTGAAGCTTTCACTCTTTCAGTACATCTCTCTCCTAGCAACTAAATTTCACCACCATTTCAACCCAAATGACACCCCCCAACAAATACAGCTAAATATTTCAGGGGTCAACATCTGAGCAAGATCACATCACATGAGACAATCAAAATATACCAAGTTAATTAACGAAGCACAACTCATCTCATTCCTGTGCCACACTCTTGCCGACGACGCTCTTCAACGGCAAATGCTCCATCTCCGCAATTGCCCCGGCTGATGCCACCATAGGCAGCGCGTCATATGATCCCCCGACACCATTATGCCTCCTCCCCATCCCCACGCCGGCAGCACCGCCCCCACCGTCGACACCGCACCACCTCGCCACCCCGAGGTACACCCCGGCGGCAACGCCCGCCACGATCACGCAATGCACAGATAGCGCGAGGTCCATGATCGCCACGGCCCGGAGCCTGGCCTCCTCGACGTCGCAGCGCGTGGCCGGCGCGGCGGCGGCGTCCAACAGCCTGTGGCAACCGACGGGGACGCAGGAGTCGACGTAGAGGCTGAGGCCGCTCTGGAGCGCCCAGAGGCCCCCAACGGCGCCGGCGCAGGCGAGCGCCGTCTCGGCCAAGAAGTGATGCGCGGTCCTCGGCGGGGACATCGCGGAGGCGAGTGAGGCCGCAGCGGCGGCGAGGAGGAGGAGGGCAGCGACGGAGAGCGCGTGCTGCTGGAGGTCGGAGGCAGGGAAGGCGGCGGCGAGGAGGGGTGGCGCGCGCCGAGGAGGAGGAGCGGGATGGAGAGGAGGAGCGGGCGGAGGAGATGGAGGTGGCTGGTCGGGAGGAAGGGGAGCGGGAGCAGGAGGAGGAGGGGAGGGAGGAGGAGGAGCGGGAGGAGGCGGGAGGTGGGGAGACGGGGAGGAAAGCGAAGGGGAGGGCGAGGAGGACAGGGAGGAGGCGGAGGAGCGGGTGCCGGAGGAGGCGGAGGTGGTGGGCGTGGGCGGGGGAGAGGTGGGAGACGGCGGCGACGAGGAGGTGTGAGAGGGAGGCGGCGAGGAGGGCGAGGGAGAGGAAGAGGTGGCACGCGAGCAGCAGCGACTCCGCCATTGGAGTGGAGCGCGGATCCCGAGGAGGGGGGAGGGACGGTGGTTTTGGACAGAGGGTTGGGTGGGCGTGGCGAGGAATGCGGTGCGGCGGTCAACTCTGTCCGAGGACGTTGGAGGGCACCGGAAATCTCGAACCTATTCAGCATTGCCATGGTTGAAAGCTTTTCGGGTGGTTTTTCTCAACCGGTAACGTGGGATCCATAATTTCAAAAATAGAAAAACTACGAAACAGTATTCTCTCTCCTCTAAAATGTTGCTATAAGAAATGGCCTTTCGATTTAATAGCGGTATTCTATCTAGCTTTAATCTCACTTCACTTGTTCTATTAATCTCTCTCTCTTTTCTCCCTTACTCGTGCCGACATGCGCAGGAGAGGGGGATGGGCGTCCGAAATGGTGGAGAGCCCTATATACACAGTGGCCGGATCTGACCTTATGTCCTGGTGCTCGCTTGAATTCTCGCTCATGTCGAAGGGGGCCACCGCTGTTGTCAATGGGTTCACCCCCTCCCCACTTCCGGTTGTAAAAGGAGGCTAGGGTAGCGGTAGCCTAGCGATGGATGACGATGGAGGGTAAGATGGAGAGATGGTGGCGCACTAAATATAAGGTTGAGCGGGAGGGACCGATAGGGGAGAGTGAGCCCACGGTGCGATGAGGCAGTGAGCTCACCACCATTTGGAAAGGGAGGTATGGGCGAGGGCGGCGGAGAAGGCGTGTGTAGCAGGGGTGCAACCGTAAAGGTAAAGAGAGAGAGCAACGACAGAGGTAGAGAGAGGTGAATGAATGATCGGATGCTACACCTTCAGATGATCCAAAGGGTATGGCATAGTATAGTATCTCTCTTTCCGAAATCAACTCAATAACCATCAGGAAATGGATCCAGTTTCGATAAAAATATGGTTTTTTTTTTCTTGAACTGTTGTTATTCGAGAAGGATATAAGATTGCAAGCTAGCCAAAGCCGCGTTTGGACACACTTAAATCAGTTGAACCACTTTGGAATGTTTTGGGACCTACTATGCAAATACACAAGTGACGTTCTTCATTTTGACTTTTACATGCATCCCCTATTCATTTATGCTAACTTACAATAAATTGAATCAGAAGCACAGTTCTTACTTGAAATGTTATACAACTTTGTCGAACTAAACTACTACGCCCACTGTCACTGTTAGCTTGGGCACGCATGTACAACTGACCAATTGGTCCTTCTCCACTGACTGCTAACATTTCTGTCAAAAATGGCGTATCGTAAATCGGTCAACGAATACACACTAAATGCCAGTTAGTCAAGAAATATGCAGCGAGGAACTTTGTCAGGAGGCCTCGAAGCAATTTGAAGGTCATCTATTTTGTCAGGTGGAATCTGAGCTGAGTTCTTCGAGGTTTCCAATGTGTTTAACTATGTCATGATGCTGTCACGTCGTTGATGAGCAGCATCCTACAAAATTTCGCAGGAAAAGTTAGATAGGGAAGGCAATACGTGGAAGAGTTGTTAACGAACTGAAAAACGAGAGATAAAATTCGAAGGTTTGAGAGAGTACCAGTTTGGGTATAACCCGTCATGCTAACACTTCATGGGTTTTCTGAAGCAGTACTGTATATGATTGGTACGCATGGATCTTGCCAGAAACGCCAATACCACCACAAGGAGGAACCATCTGTTGCAGACTTATCAAATAGCCGTGTCTTTCTCGAGCATGAATAGCTTATTCCATGTTATAGTGAGCAAAACCTTCGTTTTGGACGAAAGAATCTAGTACTTCACAAGGGCTGGTATTACTGCATAGCAATCTGCTAAGCAATGGAAAAGCCAGTTCAGAGGTAGCGTGTCTGGCAGATTGACCAGACGTTCAACCTAGAAAAAAGCAGACTTGTTAAAAATGTAATACATAGGAAATAGAATATTCAGAGTGGTAGAAGTAGAAAAAGGTAAATTCAAGCTCCTTGACTTAGCTGTAAAGGAAATTTATGTGCTACCTGTATCTGTATATGATAATAAATCTTTATGAGGTGTCACTCAACAATGAAAATTTCTAATCAATACTGTCGAGGGTTGTTACCGACAATAATGAAAAGGGGGCTAGACGCTGGATCCAAACTCGATGGTAGCACAAGACACGGGAATTATACAGGTTCGGGCTCTCACGGTGGAGATAATACCCTAGTCATGTGCTCTGGGATTATGATTGGCTAGCTTATTTGCTGTTGGTCTTGTTTTCTCTTCTTCCGTCTCCTCCCTTTATATAGCAGGGTGGAGACGGTTTACAAGAGAGAGTTCTACTCGGACTCGAGGTGGAGTTTACATCTTTACATCTATTCCGACTTCATATTAGTTTAGATTACAATCGTCCCCTGCCTAATACGACTCGGTTTCCTTAACAGCTAAGAAGGAAAATGTACAGCTTAATAACCTAGGAAGGAATTAGAAAAAAGAGCACATCATTAATAGGTTTTGCTCAATTTTCAACTAGGAAAAGGAGATTGCTTGTGATCACAAAGGGGAATTAAAAAGAATGCATTAACTGGATTTGCCATTTTAAACAGAGAAAGAAGTGCATAATTCATTTATATATATGATGGACAACAGAAAGGAAACAACGTCAACTCTACAACAAGTGGAACTTCATTTGCAAAAAAAAGGATAAATAAGAAGGTAAATCACGAGGCTTACTCCCAGAGGAAGAATATTTATCTTTTGCAACCTATGGATAAGGTTACAGAAGAGTGGCAAATAAAGAAGAACGAAAGATGCATCAGGACAAGTCCAGGATTAGCATAGATATTCCTTTGCACTAGTAAAAGGTGTAGAGCTGTACAAAATGCAGTGAATAATGATAAAACTGAATACGGTTCTTGTCAACGCTCTTACAAATTACCTTCACTTTGTTGGATAATCCTTTCCTTCTCTTTCTAATCGAATAACTGAGAAGTATTGATATCAAATTTATGAAATTATGCAGATGAGAACCTAGCATCATAACCCCTATGGCATGTTATTCTGAATAAAACTCTATGCTCAAAGCCATGCAAAGTTTCTCCACTTCTAGTCTATAGTCTGTGCAGTTTCATAGTCGATAGTAGCACTTATAAATATGTAATATGTGATGCAGGCACCTAACATCATCATGAGGTCACCAGTATAGCTCCCTCCACCATTTCTTAATTTTTCACTTTGTTTTAAAATCTGAGCGATCAATCTTGGTGTTTTCTAAGATGAAGAATATGCAAGGCCGAATCATCCAAGAAGAGCTGCGGTTATAGGCAAAAGGTATGTAAATGGAAGATTCAGTATCACAGCAATAGAGTTGAACAGCCGGAGTAGCATGTTTCAGCAGTATATATAATCACCATTAGTTGGAAATTGACAAGAAAATTTTGCAACGAGCTGAAGCTTTCACTCTTTCAGTACATCTCTCTCTAGCAACTAAATTTCACCACCATTTCAACCTTAAATGACACCCCAACAAATACAGCTAAATATTTCAGGGGTCAACATCTGAGCAAGATCACATTACTTGAGATGATCAAATGTACCTAGTTAATTAATGAAACAAAACTCTCATTCCTGCGCCACGCTCTTGCCGACTACGCCCTTCAATGGCAAATGCTCCATCTCCGCAATTGTCCCGGCTGGTGCCATCATGGGCAGCGCGTCATACGATTCCCCGACGGCGTTATGCCTCCTCCCCATCCCCACGCCGGCACAACCGCCCCCACCGTCGACACCGCACCACCTCGCCACCCCGAGGTACACCCCGGCGGCAACAGCCGCCACGACCACGCAATGCACAGACAGCCCGAGTTCCATGATTGCGACGGCCCGGAGCCTGGCCACCTCGACGTCGCAGCGCGTGGCCGGCGCGGCGGCGGCGTCCATCAGCCGGTGGCACCCTGCTGGGACGCAGGAGTCGACGTAGAGGCTGAGGCCGCTCTGGAGCGCCAGGGTTCCCCAACGGCGCCGGCGCAGGCGGCGCCGTCTCGGCCAAGAAGTGATGCGCGGTCTCGGCAGGGGACATCGCGGAGGTGAGTGAGGCCGCAGCGGCGGCGAGGAGGAGGAGGGCAGCGACGGAGAGCGCGTGCTGCTGGAGGTCGGAGGCAGGGAAGGCGGCGGCGAGGAGGCCCGCGGCGCGGCCGAGGAGGAGGAGCGGGATGGAGAGGAGGAGCGGGCGGAGGAGATGGAGGTGGCTGGTCGAGAGGAATGGGAGCGGGAGCAGGAGGAGGAGGGAGGAGGAGGAGGAGCGGGAGGAGGCGGGAGGTGGGGGAGACGGGGAGGAAGGCGAATGGGAGGGCGACGAGGATGGGGAGGAGGCGGAGGAGCGGGTGCCGGAGGAGGTGGAGGAGGAGGGTGTGGGTGGGGGAGAGGTGGGAAACGGCGGTGAGGAGGAGGTGGGAGAGGGAGGCGGCGAGGAGGGCGAGGGAGAGGAGGAGGTGGCACGCGAGAAGCAGCGACTCCGCCATTGGAGTGAAGCACGGATCCCGAGGAGGGGGGGGAGGGGACGGTGGTTTTGGACAGAGGGTTGGGTGGGCGTGGCGAGGAATGCGGTGCGGCGGTCAACTCTGTCCGAGGACGTTGGAGGGGCACCGGAAATCTCGAACCTATTCAGCATTGCCATGGTTGAAAGCTTTTCGGGTGGTTTTTCTCAACCGGTAACGTGGGATCCATAATTTCAAAAATAGAAAAACTACGAAACAGTATTCTCTCTCCTCTAAAATGTTGCGATAAGAAATGGCCTTTCGATTTAATAGCGGTATTCTATCTAGCTTTAATCTCACTTCACTTGTTCTATCAATCTCTCTCTCTCTCCTCCCTTACTCGTGCCGACATGTGCAGGAGAGGGGGATGGGCGTCCGAAATGGTGGAGAGCCCTATATACATAGTGGATGAATCTGATCTTATGTCCTGGTGCTCGCTTGAATTCTCGTTCATGTCGAAGGGGGCCACCACTGTTGTTAATGGGTTCAACCCCCCATCCCCCTCTTCCCGGTTGTAAAAGGAGGCTAGGGTAGCGGTAGCCTAGTGATGGATGACGATAGAGGGTAAGATGGAGAGGTGGTAGCGCACTAAATATAAGGTTGAGCGGGAGGGACCGACAGGGGAGAGTGAGCCCACGACGTGATGAGGCGATGAGCTCACCACCATTCGGAAAGACAGGTAGGGGCGAGGGCGGCGAAGGAGGCGTGTGTAGTAGGGGTGCAACTGCAAAGGTAGAGAGAGCAGTTTCAGAGGTAGAGAGAGGTGAATGAATGATCGGATGCTACACCTTGAGATGATCCAAAGGATATGGCATAGTATAGTAGCTCTCTTTCCAAAATCAACTCAATAACCACCAGGAAATGGATCCAGTTTTGATAAAAATATGTTGTTTTTCTTGAACTGTTGTTATTCGAGAAGGATATAAGATTGCAAGCTAGCCAAAACCGCGTTTGGACACACTTAAATCAGTTGAACCACTTGTCACGGACATGGGCCTTGGCTGGACGTGGGCTTTGGACGTGGACCCACTCGGCTGAGAGCAAGGCAGAACAAAAGCAAGGAGTCGAAGCCAAGGGGGGGATCGAACAACGGACGAGGCATTTGTGTTTTCTTCTTCCTCTGACTGCTCTCTCTCTCTCTCATTGCTACTTCAATTTCCCTGTTGTTCTGCCTTCTAGTCTAAGATCTTCCCAGTCTAAACCCAATTCCTCCTCAATTGTACTCAATTTATCCTAAGTACCAGTGGAATCTTGTGTGGAGAGGATCAAGTTCGTGACATTTGGTATCAGAGCCTGTTCATCTTCATCACCGCCGCTGTGCATCTTCATCTTCCGATCGATTGCGCCGTCATCCGTCATCGCCGTAACCGCTGTGGCACGCCGGTTGCAATAAACCACCGCCCACCGCGCATTCGCCGTCTCCATTGGCGCCGTCATCTTCACGGACCAAGCCTCGATTCCTTCGGCCGGTGTCTTGAGTCGGGCGTAGTGATCCTTTCAGCGGCCGTAGCCCCTCGGCTGAGCCGTGATCGTGAAGTCCTTGCGCGCTCTCTCGGTTGATCGGGAAGATCAAACTCAAGTCGACCAGAGCGCACACATGGGGTTTCCGATCTGCGCCGCCGGTCTTCGTCGCCACTCGCTTCACAAGCTGCCCACCGGATCCGTCTTGCGTCGTCCGGAAGACAGCTCATCTTCCCAAGCCGGTACCACCTCAACTTCCGCCGCCTTCCTTTGCGCCGGCGACTCCGCACTGACCATCGGGTCATTACATCTCCGATCGGTGTCAGAGCCGCATTGCTCGCCACATGTTCGACGAAATGGCAACTTAGGAGATGCAGCGTGTGGCATCTGATGGATCTCTCCTTCGCATCACCATTCATCATCTACTCTACCCTGGGCAAGTGACTAAGGAGGCGCTTCGTCAAGTCTTTGGTCGATGGGGACCAGTGGATGAGTTGCATGTACAAGAAGGTATGGATGGCGTTGTGGCTCTCGTCGGGCTTCCATCTTGGCCTGTGGCAGCTCAAGCTCGCGAAGCCTGCCATGATCGATGCATTTGGGACGACTATTGTTGGATGAACATTCGATCGATGTTAGATTGCCCATCGACGAGCAACGACGACATCCACTAGGTGCTCAACGCTTTGCCTTGACTACGAAGCTGTCGAGCCAAAGGCTGCGGCCACCGTGGCAGTATTGTCCAATGAGAAATCGGAGGTGAAGCAGCAGCCCCCATCAGTTGATTTTGGTGCATCTGAGGATGCAGCATCCAGAAATGCTGTTGAAGGTTGGAGAAATTCGAGGATACCGATAGTAACGATGATTCACTCCGTGATGAATCCAATAATGACAAGGAGGTCTCTGAGGAAGAAAGTTCGGCGAGAACACAATGGGGAAGCTCGTGGAAAAGACTGAAGAACAGGAACCACAAAAAGAAAAGGAGGAGAATAAGGATACAATTGATGATCTGAATGGAAAATCGGAGGCGGTGGCACCAAGGAGAGTCGGGATCTTGAATATGGAGTCAGGCCGATCGATGGTGTAAAGAGTGGCGATGAAGCGAGGAGTGAGGAAAGGAAACATCTTTGAGACCACAACCGAAAATGATGGTGATCAATCGATGGCAAGAAGAAAGAAGATCAAGAAGAAAATTTTGATGATGATGCCACGCAGATGCAACCAGAACAACCTCAAACCGAGGAGAAAGTGGAAGAAGCTTGAGCAGGAAGAAGCAGTTTGCAAAGTCTAACGAGGTATACTCGTGGGACTCGGTTCAAGAACGGTGCACTACACTACATTGATACTATTCAGCGGGCATTACGATGTGGCATGGGGACGATGAATGGCTGTGTCATTCTAGATGTTGGTTGTGGAGTTGCCGTTTGGAGGCTGTGTTTGATAGAGATGTGGTCACAATGTCATTTGCTCAAAAGATGAGCATGAAGCTCAAGCACAGATTTACCTTGGAGCGAGGCATTCCGGCAATATCACCATGTCTTGAGCACCAAGAGACTTCCATTCCGCGTGAGGTTTTTGATGTCATTCATTGTGTTATTCTGCAGAGTCCCTTGGCACATTGCGGTGGCATGCTTTTGTTAGAATTAAACCGCTATTACGTCCGTTGGTTATCAAATCTGATCTGCAGCTCCACCATGTACCAAAAGCTCTGAAGCCCAAAGGCCCCATTTGGAGGACAAAAGCGCTTGCGGGTTTGGCTCGCCTTTTTTGGGTTTTTTGGGAAGGGGCGCGTCATGAGTCAGCGCCCTTATGGATAGGAAAAAACTGCCATTGCCCTTTTAAAAACTTGGTTGGGTTGTTGCTTTTCTTGAATTTGCCCGCAAACGTTCCTTTATGAACCAAATTAAAAATTCTTGTTTGAAGCTTTTAAAAGCTTATCGTTTAAACATCGGGTTTTCCGGCCCTTGGGGGTGTTGGCGTCCACCCTTTGGTCTTGTCCAGGGTTTGCCCCCCGAATTCGCTTCGGGGGTTGACCCCCCGGGGGGTTTTTGGGCCCTTTCCCAAATTTCCTTTTTGGGGTTTTAAATTTTTCCCCTCCCCGAAGGTTTTTTTTTAAAATTTTTTTTTTAAATTTGGGCCCTTGGCTTTTTTGGTTCTTTTTTTTGTTTTTTGGGGTTTTTGGGGTTTTTTTTTCCCCGGTTCCCTCTTTCCCTTTTGGGTGCCCCGTTGCCCTTTTTATTTGGGAAACCCCCCAGCCCTTTTTTTTTTTTTTTTAAATTTTTCCCGGGTGGGAATTTGGGGGTTTTATTTTTTGGCCCCCCGGGAAATTTTTTCTAAAGAAAATCTTTTTTTATTTTTTAAGGGTTTGAAATTTTTTTTTTTTTTTTTTGACTTTAGTGGTTTTATCCCCTTTGCAGGCCCCGTTGAACTGCCCCACCCAGGGCCGTCTTCCCCGGGCTGCTTTAAGGTTGATTTTTTGGGGGTATCACAATAAATTTAACAGGATTAACCTTGGAATTTTTGCCGGGGTCCTTGAAATATTTTTAGCCCCGTTTTTTTTCCACTCAAGATGTTGAGATTTGGAATGCCATGTCTTCTCGACAAAATCCATGTCTTTGGAAAATGGTTAACAAGACAAAGGACAAGTTAAATCAAGTCGTTGTTAGGATCAACTCTAGCAACAGACAACCTCTGGGGGATAACCCGGGTGGGAACCAAAAAATGGGAGCCCTTTTGGGGTTTTGGGGTCGAAGGTTTTTTCCCCCCGTCTCTTTGAGCGTTGAAAATTCTCCTTTGCCCCTCCCGTTTGCCCTTTCTGGGTTTTTTTGGGAGGGCCCCAAGCAAATTTTGATAGAGCCGGCGCAAATTTTTCCCCGGGGTTTACGGATAATTTTCCCAAACCACGTTTCTTAAAAACTTTGGCGGCAGCTATTGCCGGCTTTCTTCCATTTTAATTTTGATGGCGGCAAGGGGTAAGCCGCCGCCTTTTAATCCTGCTCATTGCCCATTTTGCAATCCTCGGTGGCCTCCCTATTGTGGAGTATGTATCAAGCGGAAGGTGGTGACCACCGAAATTGAATGCTCTTGGAAGTAGTGCTTGAGTTTGCGAGGCGAGCAACACGGCGTACAATAGTTTTGTACTGCGGGTAGCGCACCTTGATTCTCCCAAAGACTACCTCGATGAAATGGCATTGGATTTTTCGGAGGTACCCTTCTTCCTTCCGCTCACACGATTGCTGTGGCCCGACTACATGAGTCGTCGCGCGATGTAAAGAAAAAGGGGTTCTTCGGGCATTGGAGGAACCAACACGGTGGGGATGACAAAAATGTCTTGATTCTTGGCTTCTTTGTGCCTCGGTGGTCCATTGAAAGTTACCACCTTCTTGAGGAGTTTGAAAAAGGGCATTCCTCGTAATCCTAGCAGAAATGAATCGCCGAGTGCCACCATGCATCCGGTGAGCTTCGGGCGTCCTTCCGATGGTTGGAGGTTTCATTTTTAGAATTGCATTGATCTTTTCGAGTGTTAGCCTCGATGCCACGCCTGCGACCACGATAAATCCAGAGTAATTTTCACGATGGGACTCCAAAGACACATTTTTTCGGTTGAGCTTCATCTTGTAAGCCCTTAGGCTTTCAAAGGTTTCAGTAAGTCCCAGATAAGGTCTTCCTTTGCACGAGACTTGACAACAACGTCATCCACATATGCTTCCACGCTCGCCCGACCGGGAGTGAAAACATATTTGTATTGGCGTTAATAAGTTGCGCCATGTTCTTCAAACCGAATGGCATCGTGGCGTGGCGAATCGCGCCAAACGGAGTGATGAATGAGGTCTTGATGCGATCTTCCTCTTTATCTGATCGGTGATATCCTCGGTAGGCATCGAGCGAAAGCTCACAAACCTCCGTCGAATCTACCACCGGTCAATCTGAAGCGGCGAAAGGATCTTCGGACATGCTTTGTTGAGATCGGTATAATCAACGCACATCGCCACTTTTTATTCTTTTGCGAACAAGCACGGGTTCGCCAAATCGGGATGGTACACTTCTTTTATAAAACTGCCGCTAAAAGCTTCGTGATTTCTTCACGATGGCTTCTTTCTGCTTTTGAGCAAATCTTGAGCCGTTGCTTGATGGGCTTGGCCTTCTCGTCAACGTTCAAAGAGTGCTCGATCACCTCCACAGGAACAGGGCATATCGGATGGTTTCCGCGAAGATGTCGGTTGGCCGGAAGAAAGGTGACGAGCGTGTCTTCCTATTTGGGGTGGCTTTGTCCGATCGTAGGCTGTTCGAGCGGAGTTAGATGGGTCGAGGATTACCTTCTTGGCCCCCTCATTAGGTTTTAGGCTTGCCTTGTCCTGCTTCTTGGCTGGTACTTCTCCTTCGTCTTCTTGGTGTGCGGCCGCTTTGGATCTTCTTTTTGTCGTCGGCCACATCTTGAGCTTCGGCCATCTCGCACTTTCTCTGCCGCATAAAGCGGCCCTTGACATCGCCACGACGGAGATGATGCCCTTGACCTGCATCTTCGGACGAGATAAGTGTAATGAGGCACGGCCATGAATCAAGCCGGTCTTCCTAAAATGGCATGATATGCCGCCCGAAAAGTCGGCCACTTCAAAGTTGAGGTACTCGTCCAGAAATTCTCCTTGGTTCCAAACGTGACCGGCAAGGTGATTTGTCCGAGTGGGACCGAAGAAGTTCCGGGAATTACTCCATGGAATGGTGATGAACCCCGCCTCAGCTCGGAGCGGGGAATCTTCATGTCATCAAAAGTTTTGGAGAAGAGAACATTGAGTCCACTTCCTCCGTCGACTAGCACCCTCTTGAGTTTAACATTGCGCACCACTGGATCCAACACCAGCAGAAATGTTCCAGGATAAGGGATGTGATCCAGGTGATCTGAGCGGTCAAAAGTGATGGGGACCTCAGACCATCTGAGGTACTGGGGAGCCGCTGGCATGACGGCGTTGACGTCCCTGGCCGTGAGTTTTTGCTTTCGCTTTGACTCGTAAGCCATTGAACCTCCGTAAATGTAGTTGAGTTCACGTTCCATCTTTTGATATTCGCCTTCATCATCTTTAAGGGGGTCTTGTTTTTTCTTCTCTTCATCTTTTGCTTCGCCTCTGGCTGGTAAACTTCGGATTCTTTGGCGAACCTCCTCAAAGTGAAGCAATCTTTTGCAAGCGTGTTTACCTTTTGGATGAAAAGGACAAATAGCTTCCATCACCGTATCGTAGTCGCTCGGTGCGTGGTCTTGCGATGCGGCCTTGCTTTCGGTTGCGCCACTATCTCTTGAACTTCCTTCTGTCTCATTGTCTTGATGACTTGGCGTACTCCTTCTTATCTTTATGTCGTGGGCGATCATCTTGCCGTTCGGTCAAAGCATCTAAAGCCGTCGCATAGCGATCCGCCAGCTCGAACATCTCCCTTACAGTGGTCGGCGGCTTTCGGGACATCTTCTTGATCAGGTCGGGGTCATTGACACCCATACGGAATGTCATGATGATCGCCGCCTCCGAGATATCCCTGATCGTATTCTTCTTTTGCATGAAGCGTCGGATAAATTCTCGGAGCGTCTCATTCCTTTTCTGGCGGAGCTGGTATAGGTCCCATTGCGTTCCAGGTCGCTCGTAAGTGCCCTGGAAATTGGTGATGAATTGTTCACAAAGATCCTCCCAAGAATCTATGGAATTTGCCGGAAGTCCTGTGAGCCATGCTTGAGCCGAAGAGGTGAGCATGACTGGGAGGTAATTAGCCATCACATTGCGATCGCCCCCGGCAGCCATGATCGCAAGAGAGTAAACCTGGAGCCAAGCTTCTGGATCTCTTTCTCCGTCGAATTTGGTGATGCTCTTCGGATTGAATCTTGGGCCAAACCACTCGGCGGCGAGGTGAAAGCCCAGATGCCTCAATAGGGCGTCGTTGCGCCTTCGTGGAGAACGTCGATAGGGTGATTTAGCTCGGCGGTCTTCGTTTTCCCTCCATAATAGCGGAGGTTATTGCGGCGATCGTCGGTCGTCATGGCCAATGCCAAAGCGTTCATAGTCATCTCGCGCCTCTGGCGCTCTTCATCTTCAGTCCACGCCGTCTGGCGTTTAAATCAGCGTGGAGGTCGGTGATGCTATCTTGAAGCGTCTTCCCCGCCGAAGCTCTCTTTGTGGATTTATGCGGGCCGTGTTCTTGCTAGTAGCTTTGTGAATTGAGGAGGCGAGTACGAGATGGCTCCTTTTCCCTTGGCTCTTCCTGGTGCTGCTGAATTGCTGCCGCCGCCACCATAGCCTGAACTTGGGCTACGATCGGAGCGGCCGGACTGTCAGGACCAAGCAGTGGTCCTAAAGTATCAAGAAGCGTCTTGGAGGCAACGATATTCTGCTGAGGAGTATGGAAAACCGATTGGTTCCCCACCTTCGTCTGCAAGATTTCTTCATTGACATTGCGGCCTCTGTTCTGGAGTTTCTTCGTCTGCAAGATTTCTTCGTCTGCAAGATTCCGTTCGCAGTTTCGCAGCTTTTCGATCACGAAAACGCTGCGAAAGCTCTGGAAATTTTTCGCCTCACCTTTTGAATCGGAGGAACAAGAAGATGAGGAGTACTGGCCTTTGAATCCGAGTGGCTTTCTTGCATATTTGACCACTCGGGGTTCGCTATTAGCGGTTCGGCTCAAAGGCGAGGTTCAGATCTTTGGCTTACCGTCCAGGGCGATGGCCATGCCTCGCTCCCGATCCGAGTGGTTGTCATTAAGGAACCTCAAGATTGCCTCGATTGGAATTGATCCGAATCGAAGAGTAAGATGACCAAAATCGCTCGTGAATGAAATCCAGGACTTCGGTTAAACGCTGAGCCGCCGAAGGTGGCCATGCTTTTGTCAAGATTGCCATCGAGCTTCTTGCCGAGATCGATCCTAGCGCACCCTACCTAAGCGCATGCTAACCGCCGAGGGTTGTTCACTCAATAATGAAAAGGGGCTAGGCGCCGATCCAAACTCAATGGTAGCACAAGACACGGGAATTATCTGAGTTCTGGCTCTCACGGTGGAGATAATACCCTAGTCCTGTGCTCGGGATTATAATTGGCTAGCTTATTTGCTGTTGGTCTTGTTTTCTCTTCTTCCGTCTCCTCCCTTTATATAGCAGGATGGAGACGGTTTACAAGAGAGAGTCCTACTCGGACTCGAGGTGGAGTTTACATCTTTACATCTATTCCGACTTCATATTAGTTTGGATTACAATCGTCCCCTACGTAATACGACTTGGTTTCCTTAACTAGTATTTGTCCTGATTCTTCACGCCTTGCTCGTGATCGCCTCCGACATACGTGGTCGGCATA